>CM060964.1:226632475-227299975 GCA_030765045.1 Tenodera sinensis | reverse complement strand
TAATCAAGTGAGGATGCCGTGTTGGCATAGGATGGTGGCACGATAGGTGAACGTTAACGCGATGATGATCACTGCCATATAAGTCGGAAAGTACCGACCAATCAAGAAGAGGTACCAAGGACGGGCTGCAAAAAGAAACGTCAAGGGCGGAGTGTGTACCGTAGGCAGATGATACAAAGCTAGGGGCACCATGTTTAACAAAAGTAAGCTGGACATATCGTAAACGTCTGCTATAAGGCACCCACGAGCATCGTCAACAATTGAACTGCTACAGGTTGCAGCAGCGTGTTAAGCGGGATGCTTGTGGCAGAGATGTTATGTGCCACCAGAGTAGCAACACCACCGCTTGCGCGCCGATCAGCTGCAGAGTCATGTCTAAATGCCGCAAAACCACGAAAATGTAACGCGTGATTAGGCTTCAAATGGGTTTTTTGTAGATGGAGTTCGTTGAAAGGCAGTATCTTTTCACCTTTCCTGGTTTCTTTCCGGTGCGATTCGATCTCCCACGGGAACCTGGTAGTCCTGCTCATACAGGTGTCATGCTCCTGATTCACGACGACGTTTTTCATCAGCCTGTCATGCTCACCACGGCGTTGCAAGCTGTTGCTGTCAGCCTTCATTTCACTTGTTTCTCTTTCACACTGTGTTCCGTCTATCCACCTCCTTGTTCACCCATTGCGGACCTCTCCGATCTCGTATCCCAGCTCCCAGTGCCCTACCTTTTATTGGACAATTTTAACGCCCACCACCCTCTTTGGGGATCGCCTCAGGCATTAGTCAAAGGGGGGCTCATGTTGCCGAACTTTTTGCTCAGGAAAAGCTTATACTTCTTAGTACTGGTGAACCTAGTTTCCTCTCCGACTTGACTGGTGCTCTCTCTCACCTGGACTTATCCGTCTGCTCTGCGCAGCTAGCACACCGACTTGAGTGGAACGTCGTTTCTCTCACCTTCTCGAGTGATCATTTTACCTGGCTCACCAGCTTACTCTCACACAATGTACTATTGTGACGTGTACCCAGCTGGCAGATTCACAACGCGAACTTGCTCGTTTATACTGCTTAAGCCGTTTTCGACGAGAGCCTGCTTGGAGAAGTTGACCAGATGGTGGATAACGATACCTCCGTGATCATTTCTGCTGCCGAATGTGCTATCCCTCGGTGGTCTGCGCAAACGACACGTTTGCCTGTCCCTTGGTGCACTGACGAATGCCGGGCGGCAATTCGTGTTCGGAGGGCAGCGCTAAGGCTGTTTAGGCGCCGCCCTACCCTTGATAACCTGGTTACCTTCAAGCGCTTACGAGCTAATGCTCGTCAGATCATACGGGCCAGTAAGAGGGCATCCTGGCACCACTTTGTACAGTCCTTTAATCACTTCACCCCTTCGACTGTTGTTTGGGACAAACTGCTCCACTCCTTACCACTAACCAAACTCTTCACCTCGAAACACAGATCCCGTCCATCCCAGAGGCAATAGCAAAAAGAGCAACGGCAACATGGACGCGCATTAGGAACCACGAAAATGACGTGATCGCCAACTTTGGCAAAGGCGAGCCGAAGCACCGCAAATATACTAGAATAAAAATGCTCTAGAAGCGGCACGGCTCGCCGACTAATACGCGTCCATGCAACCTCCGTCTTAGGCCACACACACGTTACGGCAGAGGCCCTTGCCTCGGAAAACACCCAGGAGCTACACGCAGGAAAACAGCGGGAAAATGTAAATATTGCAAGTGAAGTGTAAATAGTGCATTGCGCAAGCTGGGACGCATATTTCTGGTGTGCCCGGTGAAAGTGTGTGTATTCATGTGTGTGTGTGGGTGGGTGGGTGGGTGGGTGGGTGGGTGGGTGGGTGAATGCGTGCGTGTATGTGTGTATATAGATGTATATATGTATATAAAGAAAAGAAAAAATATATATTGAAACAGGCACCAAAAGACAAACAAAAACTATTCTCGGTGGCCTAAAGGTCATCGTATGGGTTTTTTGTGAAACCCAAAACTGTAACTTTGTAAATAAAAATAATTGTAAATAAATGTAAATTTATAGCCGGTAAGCCGGGCCCCTTGAACCGGCACCAGGCCAAAATTAGGAATAAAGAAAGAAAACTGAAACTGTTTGGGACAAGCTTCGTCGTGTGCCAGGAAAAGTTCCACGTTTTACAACGCCTGGTCTTCGGAGCGACAATGGCACCATTATCAGCCTAGAGCTGTCGCTGATGCTCTGGGTTGCACTTTTGCTGGTGTTTCCAGCTCATCTCACTACCACTCGGACTTTTTGCCTATTAAGAACAGGGCTGAGGCGCAAGAAGTCTCTTTGAATCGTGAGTGTTCAACGCCTCCTTCACCATGCCGGAACTGGAGAATACCCTGGCCTGTTCGCGACTCTCCGCACCCGGGCCAGATGGGGTTCACTTTACAATGCTGTAACACCTATCTTTGACTGGTAAACTCTTCCTCTTGCAGGTGTATAACCATTTCTGGCGTACTTCTAGTTTTCCATTCGTTTGGCGTGAGGCATCGTCCTCATTTTAAAACCTGGTAAGGATCGCCATCCACCTTCCAGTTGTCGTCAGATCTACCTCACCAGTGTCATTTGCATGGTGATGGAGCGCATGATGAACGGGAGATTGACGTGGTGGCTTCAATCTCACCACCTGCTGTCCAACGTTCAGTGCGGTTTTCGTCCGCTTCATTCAACAATCGACCACTTAGTATTTTTATCCACGCATATCATAGAAGAGGAAGAGTCAAACGCTTGCTGTATTTTTTGACCTGAAGAAGGCGTATGACACTTGCTGGAGGTATGGAATTCTTCGTACCCTCCACACATGGGGCATTCGTGGTCGACTGCACCTTTTTACTCGAGAGTTTATGCGAGATAGAGTCTTTCGGGTACAGGTGGGCTAGGTCTTGTCCCGTGTTTTTACTCAAGAGAACGGAGTGCCGCAGGGCTCGGTACTCAGCCTCGCCCTCTTTGCCACTACAATCAATCCCATTGTGGAGTACGTTCCATCTGGCGTTTCGTCTTCGTTATTCGTGGACGACTTCGCGATCTACTTTCGGCGGACTTCTTTCCTACAATGCCGTCTCCAACTGTGTCTTGACCACCTACTGACTTGGAGTGTTGAAAATTGCTCTAAGTCCTCCGCTGAGAAAACCGTCTGCGTTAACTTCTGGCGCCTTTTCTACATCTTGGGGCAGATGTATTTCCTTACGCAGACGAGACAATATTCTTGGGATTGAGTTTTGACCGAAAGCACAGTTGGCCTTCTCATATCTCCTATTTAAAGGCAAGGTGTGAACGTTTTCTTGGTGTTTTGCGCGTTTTATATGGCACATCATGGGGAGCTAATCAGGCCGTTCTTTTACGTCTCTACCGCTTACTGGTTCGAACTTTGAATACGGTTCTATTGTATATTCGTCGGCTCAGCCGTCGATTTTAAAACTGCTTGACCGCATTCATCAACGTGGTATCCGTTTGAGTATTGGCGCTTTTCCAACGAGCCCTGTAACCAGCCTGTGTGCGGAAGCTGCTGAAGCTCCGCTTCCTTATCGGCGCGATGTCCTACTTTGCAATTAATTTTGCAGACTTTTTAGTTTGCCGAAACATCCATGTTTTACTCTGTTTTAATGACACTTTGGAGCGGCAATACTTAACAAGCTCCCAGGCTCTGCTCCCAGGCTCCACTCCTCCTGGCGTTCGGTTTCGTTCTCTACTTCGGCTGTGGGACGTCAATTTGCCAGAAACCTTTCCGAAAGGAGAACCACGCTTAACTCCATGGCTCCGTTCCGAGACCCACGTCAATCTGGGTTTGTTGTCCCTGCCGAAGTCGTCGAAGCCAGATCTTTTTAGACATTCAAGCGCAGTTGGGGTCCTATAATTTTATTTACACTGACCGTTCAAAGGACAAACGCGGAGTAGGATATGCTTTTAATCACGGTCGCCAGAGTTTTAGCTTTCGTCTTTTATCGCAGTGCTCAATTTTTACAGCAGAGCTTTATGGTATACACCAGGCTCTTTTATATATTCGTCGGCAAGCCTTACAGAGTTGTGTTATTTGTTCCGATTCCTTGAGTGCCCTTCAGAGCCTACGGACGCTGTACATTTACCATCCACTGGTGCAGTGTGTTCAGGACTGTCTTCACTCATCTACCAGTGCTGGCACTTGTGTCTCCTTCATGTGGGTACCTGGACATGTAGGCCTGCAGGGTAACGAGGCTGCCGATGCTGCTCCAAAAGCAGCAGTTTTAGCTCCCAGGTGTTTTAGCTTTAATGTTCCTCCTGATGATTTTAGCACCTCTTTACGCGCCGGTATCTTTTCGCGATGGAGATCCGCATGGAAGGAGACCCAGGGGAACAAATTTAGGGACGTGAAGCCGCTTCCTGTCACCTGGAATTTTAGCCAGATTGCGTATCGGGCACTGCTTTTTTAGTCATCGTCGATGTTGCGCCGCTCTGTCCTCATTGTAATGACACTTTGGCGGTGCGGCATGTTTTACTTCAGTGCCAGTTTTTAGCTATTTCGTATCTCTGTGGGTCTGCCAGCTACCCTTGCTGAGATACTGGCAGACACTTTAAGTGCTGTAGAGCGTTTACTCTATTTTATCCGCCTTAGCGGTATTGGCGACCGTATTTAACTTGCTGTTTTATCCCAGATAGTCTTAGTCGGTCGTGAGGTTATGTGTTATGTATCCCATTGTGCGTGTTTGTATGTTCACTCTAATTTTACCGCTTTTGGCAATGTCTTGGTGACGTTTTAATGTTTTTTGGACCACGGACTTAGTCCCTACGTTTTGTCACTTTATTTTGTTTGAGCTTTAATAACCTTGGCAGTTGTGCGCCCTAAAACACTCTCACTACTACCTACATTATTATTTAAAATTTGTTCCAATATTATAGTGATTTCGGCACAGATTTTCAAGGACAAAGAAGTATCACATCCTTAATAGACATACCATTTTAACAAATTGGCTTTGCTTGGGTCTACGCACGTGACTACACAAAGTTATGAAGTCGAAATGTGCACTTTATTAAGCCTAACCACTGTTTACATTTAGAGGTATGCAAAACATTTCTTAGCGCCTGTTCTTTTGGCGCTTTATATCCCTAACATTTAGTTTCTTTAAATTTAACGTCCCTTTAAAGTTACTGTACCAAAAATATGAACTCCTAGATCGCGTCTATTATTAGGAAAAGTCAGATGTGTGTATTAAGATATTCCTTAGTGACTGAGCAGGCAAACTAACTACAATGTCTGAAACAGAAATGTTTACCAATAAGCAAACTTGAAACATGGAAAATGTATTTAGGAAGTGATCGTGATAATCTGGGACTTTATGTTTGGAATGTTTGGATTAGAATTATTCTATTTGTTGAAAACTATTAAATGTCTCAAATTGCTTGTAATTTTGCTATAGCATTCCGCTGTATTAGATCGTAAAATGAATTTTGAGGCATTTTAGCCAGAAGAGCAACAGTCTCTTTGCAAATACCACCTTCCACTTATTGAAGGCTTTGTGGAAGAGTTAAATATACCCTGGTCTTTAGGTATCTCTAAAGAAAGTAGTCACTCACAGGCAGTGGGAGACTATCATTTAAATTATAAGATGTCGAAGATCTCATATACAGCTGTAGCACAAAACCTTGCAGTGTGTGATGTGACACAATCTAGCTGAAACCAGTTTGTCTTGCTTTCCTCCAATCTGAACTATAACTTAAGATTTTTCAGTTGGGATCACGTGATCATGAATGAATGCATTGTTTGTTATGGAAATGCTTTCCTCCGGCCGAGAACTGAACTGAACTGAGAACTGAATTCGTTTGTCACTAGCTTTTTTAGTTCTCCACCAAAAATCTAGGCGACGAAAATTACGGTGGCAGTCGTTTTTTCAGTTAAGCTTGAGCGATCTGAATAGATGTTCTGTGATCAGAAGTGAGGTTACAATAGCGATATCGCTTTGTTTACTTGCAAGTTTGGGCAAAATGAGTGTAAAACGTAAGTTCTCATACCTGGAAGAGGAAAGTATTATTGATTTTGTTCGGCAGAATGAACTTCTATACTATCTGCAGCATGCAGAGTATAGAAGTAGTGAGAAAAAACAGAGGCTGCGGAAGGAACTGGCAGAGTAATTACGAAAAACAAAAAAAGCATTTTTAGAACTTACATTTTTAGGTATTTAATTTATTTTATTCACCACGTGCTTTCAATACAGAAATGTCAGCTTTGTCAAATCAAGTAATATAATAATACACAATGAATCGACACAGAATCATGTAATATCGACATGAACATGTACGAGCACATATTTATGTAATAATATTAGGTAAGATATGTCTGTTGCATTATTTTCATAGTCACTGCTTAAGCTATTTGTCCACTACTCATCAGTATTATTATTATTATTATTATTATTATTATTATTATTATTATTATTATTATTATTATTATTATTATTATTATTATTATTATTATTATTATTATTATTATTATTATTATTATTATTATTATTATTATTATTATTATTATTATTATTATTATTATTATTATTATTTTGTTGTTTAACGACGCTGTCAATTGCCAGGATCACATCAGCGTCGCCGGTGTGCCGGAATTTTGTCCCGCAGGAGTTCTTTTACATGCCAGTAAATCTACTGACATGGAGCTGTCGTTTTTAAGCACACTTAAAAACCATCGACCTGGGCCGGGTTTGAACCTGCGACCTTGGGATCCGTAGGCCAGCGTCTAACCAACTGAGCCACCCAGACCGACACTCATCAGTATTATCAGTTAGTTCATCATTCAGAATAAACAGCTAAGTATCCAGCTTCAACTCACTTTCTTCACTGTCATGCAGCTTTCTCAACCACATTTCAGCCATTATACACAATGGTATGGTGTTTTCAGTTTAGTCCAGCTTTAAGTTCAGTTCAGTTTTCTAGCAAAGCATAACTGAAAACTAAACTGAAAGCTCTTCAGTTTAAGTTCTGGTTCAATTCAGTGCAGTTCAGTTTTCAGATTGGAGGAAAGCAAGGCTTTAGAGGGAAAGTTTTTCAGCTACCGGGGTGAGAAGTGTCAAACATCCGGACATATCAATTATTTTCTGTTCTTCTCGCAGAGTTTGAAATGCTAGAGATGGTAAAAATTATTTTTCAAGAGCAGCTTTGACTAGTCCAGTTCCAAAATAAGCATAGAATATTCCGAGTAAAATGCTGCATTTTCAACACATACACTGATGTCACATTCTTATGGTGTCATTCATGTTCTCTTCATAATCTGCAGCCTTATATGCTTCATCATCATCATCATCATCATCATCATCATCATCATCATCATCATCATCATCATCATCATCATCGTAGTCGTCGTCGCCGTCTCGTCTCATCTCACCTTCTGCTCATAACTGCTCTCCTTTTGTTTTTTCTTATTTGTTGCACACAGTTTTTTGACTTTTCATGACCAAGTTGTAGACGTGTCCTGAAACATGACACACTCACTCAATCACTCACTACTCACTCACTCACTCACTACTCACTCACACTACTCACTCACTTACTACTCACTCACTCACTACTCACTCACGCACTACTCACTCACTCACTACTCACTCACTCACTACTCACTCACTCACTACTCACTCACGCACTAATCACTCACTCACTACTCACTCACGCACTACTCACTCACTCACTACTTACTCACTCACTACTCACTCACTCACTACTCACTATTCACTTACTCACTACTCACTCACTCACTCACTCACTCATGCCTTGAACTGCATGTGCATTTAACATACTTTTAAAACATGTACCTACTAATCCTTACTTCGCCTGAACTTATCTATAAACACAAAACAAAAGCACCATTTTCTGTAAATTTTGTATGATCGGGTTTCTCTGTATATTTTTAAGATGCAATGGATAATGGTCATTTTTCTGCAGAAACGCAGCAGACTGTGAAGGGTATTCAGAGCTTGATCGACTATCGTTGTGGCGCTCTCACGGGACCATTCAATAACCTTCCTCACCACTAGCGGCGGCTGGCAATGAAGGACTAGGACGGTGTCCTCCCAATAAATACAAATAAGAAAGAAAAGGCAACATTACATTGAAAGCACTAGTTCAAATATCCTTGAGATCGGACGTCATGTTAAAATACATTTCTACTCTTCCTGTTTCTATTCCCCCATTTTGTTTCGTTTAAAATGTTTTTATACCGCAAATACACGGAACAGCGCCGATGCTTTCGGACTGCACCTCGCCCGTCCGGGAATCTTTGCATCTTAGATACTGCAAGCGGTGCGGAGAGGTTCGGGGATTGCTTCGACTATAGGCAAGGGGCGTGGAGACGAAACATAATCTGGGCGGAGTCCAGGTGGAGGGGTAAAGCGCCTCTGATCGGAATGAAACAAATCAATTTCGCGTGTGGTCTATGCTAACCGTGTTGCCACTCTACCATACATACTCCTATCTCTTAAATTGAATTTTGTAATTTAAATTGATTGTAAATGAAATTTAGTTCTGAATTAAATTAGTTGTGATTGTACCATTTAAGGTATAGTGTTGCAAATTCCCGATAAAACGATATCAAGAAAGTACATTAATACTAGAGTCATGTTGCCAATTATGGTAGTAGCGTATTACGTAATGTAATTCGTTGTGTTTGGAAGTGGTTAAACAAATGTAGTTTTAGTAGCGTTTTCGAGTGGTGTCAAGATGCGAATCTTCACGGGGACTGTGAAATAAATTAATGAACGATGAACAGAGTAACTAGTATACTCAGTGCGGGGGTATAACGAATTTTGCGTCTCAATTGGAACTTCAGAAGCGCTGGCCGCCTAGACCAATATTGAATATTGAATTCAAAATCCGTGCAAACATAAAGGTGGTTATAGCAGAAAATGTAACCCTTCATTGTGCAGGTATGCGGAATGGCTTTGCGGATGCGAAATTAAAAATCTGATGTGTTGCACTCATATGACTTTCTCTACTTTTGTACTAACCATTCTTACAAACTCTTATTCCTACATCTTCATGTTGAGATAACCATTTGCAGAAATTATCTTAATGCTTATTTTCTTGTAGGTGCAAGGGGAACATAGGAATCAGTAGGCTTCGAGCGATGGTCACATCTTTTGAACTTTGAAATACACGGCTAATATATTAGAAAATAAACAATGATGTTGCATTTGACGAAAGTCTGTTTCCCAGAATTCACACCAATAACAAGGAACATCTAAAAAAAAAAAAAAAAAAAAAAAAAAAAAAAAAAAAAAAAAAAAAAAAAAAAAAAATTATTTGAACATAAATTGTGTGTTTTAGCAAGATCTACACTTTAGGTACAGTAAGATTTGGTGTATCTCTCACGATTTGTTGCCAATTATACAAAAATCATCCAGAGTAAATGGGACTACATGGGCTCTAGTGAGAAAATTCAAAATATACATTTCATCTTTAACATGTGCCATTTTAATCAAAACCGTTAGAGCCATTTTCGAGAAAATCAAAATTTTGAAAAATTTGCCATGTAAGGGATAGTTCGCGTGAAGGAATTCTCTTCAAAATTTTCCTGTCGCATCCTTAAAGGATATTAAACTTAAATACCAACTTTGATTTCTAACCGAGCTATCGTTTTTGAGTTATACTGTCCACAGACTGACACACACACACACACACACACACACACACACACACACACACACACACACGCACACACACACACACACACGGACCTTTTTCTAAAAATGCTTCTTTCTGGATTCAGGGGGCCTCAAAACACATATTTCCGCCGAAATCTCGGCACCGAAATTTTGGTCGGAATACAATACTTTCTCTACTTACTACTACTATTAGGGAAAGTAAAAATGCGTTTTTCTCTTATTCCTGTTTGGTATTGAATGCTGGTGAACCTGCATACCTAATTTTAGGAATTAAAATAGGGTGTATTTAATGAACAGATTGAAGGTCATACATAACAATCTTTCACTTTATATGGTGTATTTTCACTTATTTTCTGGTGAAATTCGGAACCAACTGTCATATAAAGCGTGCTGATTTTGAAAATATATTATGCCGTCCTCCTAAATTGGAGACTAACGAGCCGACACTGCTCACCACACTCAAACGATATCTCTTGTCCAGCTCGCCGTCCCTGAACAGCACCCTGGTTTCTCAACATTCAGATCTCCAGAATAAAGAAGAAAGCCATAGTACCAACGATTATTTAAGCACAGAGCTCTCCCATTCAGGTACCCACATTCATTGACATGAGAATATTTTATTTCCATTTTAGTTACTCAGCATCAGAAATTAGAACATATTCACACATATACAATGAACCATGTATATATACAACAACAACAACAACAACAACAATAATAATAATAATAATAATAATAATAATAATAATAATAATAATAATAATAATAATAATAATAATAATAATAATAATAATAATAATAATAATAATAATAATAATAATAATAATAATAATAATAATAATAATAATAATAATAATAATAATAATAATAAACTGCGTTGAGTGAAACAAAAGAGTAGAATTGAGCAAAGCTTCCATAATGTTGTTTGCATACAAAAGGCTAACTACAGATGCACTAGTGCGCTTTATATTCTGTTTATCTTCACCTTACAGCGCAGATCTGATCACTTTGACGTTTAGATGTATTCTGCAAAGCGTATTCTGAAGAATAACAATAATAATAACAACAATAAGAGCAATAATAATAATAATAATAATAATAATAATAATAATAATAATAATAATAATGATAATAATAATAATAATAATAATAATAATAATAATAATAATAATAATAATAATAATAATAATAATAATAATAATGGACACACTAATAGAAATAATAAATAATAATTAACAGTAATAAATTAACAATCTTAATAATAATAATAACAACAATAACTAATAATACGTAATAAACAAATACAGCAATAACATTAATAAGAAACGAAGAAATGCCAATGAAACATTACGTGCCCTCATGCTTGCTCTTTACAATCTCTAATTCAAATGTTAAGACAATAGCAGCATATACAGGAGTGAGTTTATTCCCTGGAAAATAAAGATCCTGTAAGTAGAATGAGACTTTCCCAGTTGTTTATACTGTTATTGTCTATTATCATGATGTAGGTACACGTGCTGGTTCAATTGTCTCTCACCTCACGTCTCGCAGAGAGGCGGCAACGCCACTGGCCTCTCTTCCCGTGAACTCCTGGAACTCTTAACGCACGAAGGGTTTATCTATCTATGGTGGGGCCAGCTCTGGTGGGCCACCTGGTTGGTATATATATGACAATTATAAGGAAATTTCAATTTTATACAACAAAAAGAAACCAGTCTAGGCGATAGTCAAATCTCCTAAGGGGAGGTTGTAAGCTCTATGCTTGCAATGTTAATTTTAAGAAGTTTAACTCCACTTTTCAGAGAAACTATTTGCTCTAGAAGTGTGAAATTTGGCACCCATATAAATCAATACTTTCTAATGATACGCACCTTTTTATGTTACATAGATATGTGGATTTATATTTTTAAAATAATTGTAATGGATATATTATTTTTTTCACCCATTTTTAATAAGCAACATTTCTAGCATCCATGATTTTAATGATGGTGCTATGAGAAAAAGTCAATACCACCACAGATCACCCAGAAATGAGTGGCAAAAGATTCATTACTATAGAATAAGTGGTTCCTGAGAAAATGGGACAAATGTATGCAGGAAAATAAGTTTGAGAAATACCTCAATAAAATTAGGGGATGTCATGAGCTCTATGCTTGCAATGTTCATTTTAAGAAGTTTAACTCCAGTTTTCAGAGAAACTATTCACTCTAGAAGTATGAAATTTTGTACACACACAAATCAATGTTTTTTTTTTTAAAGGTACTGACTTTTTATATCACATATATATTATTTGCATATATTTTTTTTTTAAATGAAACGAATATATAATTTTATTTATTCATATCCGTCCTTGGACGGTTAAACTCATTTTAAAGACACTTCCGGCAAGTTTTTAGGGGTTAAAAGACTAAATTATAACAAAATAGGGGTCAAACTTTTAAAATCAGCAAAAGACACAAACTATATTTTTGACCCAAGCCTGCTTACAATCTCCCCTTAAAGCTTTGCGATTGCATTCTCTTTGCACGGCTAACATATAAGAAATGAGCAACGATGTTGCATTTGACCAAAGTTTAAGTTTTCCGTAAACTGACACAAATAACAAGGAATATCTCCGAAATGGTTTACTCTAACAAAAAAGTTAGGTGGACATAAATTGTGTGTTTTAGCGACATCTACATTTTTACATAGTAAGATTTAGTCTATCTCTTGCGGTTTACGAGTTATTCAAAAGTCATCAAGAGTAAACAGGACTACATAGGCTATAGCTAGAAAATTCAAGATATACATTTTATGCCATAAAAATATCTTAAACATATGTAATTTTAATCAAAATCTCCATTTTCAAGAAAATAAAAATTTTCGAAACATGTTGCATGTAAAGGGTAGTTTAGGGTGGATGAATTTCCTTCAAAATCTTCGTGTGTCATCCTTGAAAGACATTAAACTTAAATACCAACTTTGGTTTTTAACCGACTTTTCGTTTTTGAGTTATGGTGTCCAAAGTCACACACACACACACACACACACACACACACACACACACACACACACACACACACACACACGCGCGCGCGCGCGCGCGCGCGGACGGACCTTGTTTATATATATATATATATATATTTTTTATTTCAGAGGGGCCTCAAAACATATATTTCCGGTGAAATCTCGACATCGAATTTTTGGGTGGAGTACAATACTTCCTCTACTATACGTAGTAGAGAAAGTAAAAATGCATTGTTATGTTAATAGAAATCTAATATTAAAATATATTATGGTTTTACGGTTTGCACTTTCTCGTTGATTTCTGTAGATGTAGGTTTAAGGGCGCTCAATTACATGATCACCAGCGCCCTTAAAAGACAATTCATGGCAAAAGCCACATACAAAATTCAATATAAAGTAAAATTACTAGTAAAATGGAAAAGAAATATACCTAAATATACATTATCATCATATAGTCCCATTATCTTGAACAACAATGTCAATCGGCTGTTGTCAAGGTAAAGCTGTCCGGAAACTTAATATACCATGGCCGCAAGGCAGTGATTGTTTCCTAAACGTTCCTTACGTATCTGCACATCGTAGATTTTGAAACTCCTTTGCGGTTACGGTTAACAATATGAAATTAGTACGTAGTGAAATATTTGAGCGTTACCAATAACCGTTGAATCGATAAATGTGGCCGATTTCTGTTCTCAGGGTATTCTAGTGTCGGTTCAAGTTCTTCCAATATTTTCAACACTACCTATTTTGGTAATCTGCAGCGGCTCACTAATTAGTCTTAAGTGATCAATTTCCCAGAAATGGTTATTTCTATCCCCAATAATAAGTTCTGCATCTATATTTTCAATAAATTCAATAAAAAACATTTTCATATCGAAAATATCCATTGTTCACTTACTGGAATTAAAATAAATACGATAGCGTTTCTCAAGAGCTAGAGTAAGTGCGTAACTATTAAACTAGAATTGACGGAACGTCAATGATTCGAAGGAAGTGGTGCCTCAAAAGTTGATGGGAACCTGGGCCGTCAGAAGGATGGCACACATAGAAGAAACGAAACGTCTTCTTTTAATAAACACCTATTAACAGCTTCACCATTTTAAAATGTAGTTGGTGAAACCTGGCATGAAATTCATTTGTCTTTAGGTGGTGGATCAGACGTATTCTGACACTGAATGCTAGAAGATAGTTTGCAATTTAAATCATTCTTAGTGCTACACTGTCTATGAATATAGGTAGGAAAGGATACTTTCAGCACTGCCAGTAAGTGAGCTATTATGCCTCTGTTGCCTACGAGGGAGAGGAGCGACGTAAATGAGTATAGGTGACCAGGATGGTCGATCACTTTGAATCTCAGGCGCCATCGGGGTTACTCTCTAGCTAAATTGGTTTTAATAAAAAATTAAGTAGGAATACTATGTTCAGAAAAAACCCGAAAAGCCACACCACAATAGCTCTGCAATACAATGGTGTTCTTGAACTTTTCCAGTTGGAATATAAAACGTTGTTTTAAGCTTTAAAGTTTGAAGTTAATTTTGAAAGGGTCTTATACATTTGTATTCACTCCCACATTTATATACACTTTTTAGAAAAGTGGGCCTTTCCCGTATCTTGCCGCGAGCATGGTGGGAACATTCTTTTAGAACTCAGATAATTACTGTTGAGGTAGTCCAATAACAATAATTCTATTCATCTGTTGCAATAGCAATCCCATATGCAATGTTTTAATCACGTTGGTTCAACAACACTATTTGAATAAACCTTGAAATGAGCTGTTTTCTTCACGTTTTAGAAAACTTCAACTCTGACACACAATGAACAGTAATGCAATGACATAGCTGTGTCATTTTACTAGAATGCTGACAGTAATTTCCACCTACTGTACTGCTTCAACAATAGCAAATTAAACAGACAGCGCCCCAGGTCTCTACGGTGGGGATTAGCACTCTTTTGTTGAGTTTTGATATCCTGACTTTCTTGCAGCTTTCGTGTGGAAGGCTGTCTAGGTTTCATGCTGGTCTTCATTACACCTGTGGCTAACAGTTTGGGGGCGATAAAGAAGAAATTACAGTTCTCTGGACTGAGTTCAGGATCCCAACAAAACCATGCCCGGGGCAGAAGCTCTAAAATAAAATGTATCCAGAACTTCTCAGTGGTTAGGAACATCCATTCTGGAAACAATACTAAAATAGGCACCAACACCCAAAATGAGATGAGATACGAGATCTGAGATACTTGTGGATCAGTCTCACAGACTAGTGTATTTTGTTTATTTAATCTTTGCAGAGTCTCCCCGTATCTCCATTGGCGTTTCTGCAACTCTGCTTATTTTGTAATCTTAACGGTATCCAAATCTCGGTGGTCCTTTTTATATGAGGACATGTACTCGTATATGCTGCAACTCATTTTTAGGCTATTCTGCAAGTATTTTGATGTGTTGTACGTGTTATATTTTGAGGCGAGTTTTGCTCAATGATTTTTGAATCGCATTTGTTTTTCTTTCTTTTAATTAAACTATTAGAATCACGAGCCATTAACTTAACTGAGTCAAAATTTTGCAAAGTTATTTTCACCAATTTCAGACTGATCAAAAGAAACGTCTGAATACAGAAGCAAACTTCAGTTAACTGTGCCAAATCCATTATGAAAATAATTATTAGACTTCTCCATAGGTTCATTATACACTTCTGAGAGAAACGGCTCTGAAAACTACTTAATTATTTCACTTTCTCTCCTACGTACCTGCAGTAAGCAGAGGAAGTATTACATTTCACCCAAAATGTCATGTCGAATTTTATGGGAAATACGTGTTTTGAGGCCTCCTTAAGCAGAGAAAAGTAGTTTTAGAGAAATCTCGGTACGTCTTTGTGTATCTGTGTATCCGTGAACAGTATAATTCAAATCAGCCGTATTAAATCTATAAAACTCGAGCATTCGGCCTTCATCAGGAACTACTGCCAGGGTATAAAACATGCTGGTATATATACCAAAATAGGATGGACGGAGCTATAATAGCTCCACTCTTAGATCCGCACTTAATGTAAACACAATCCGTTAACAGCTAACTCGCGATAAACCGAAACCAAAGTACACCATAAAATATAGTACCTTAAATATTGGCGATTGTGTGTAAGTTTTCAAGGTGTATGATAAACCTAGTAAAGACTACTTGAATGTAACGCGATAGCAGCGCTATTCCGGAAACTCCTGAATAAATATCGTTCTGTTGCAACATAAACACGCGGCATGAGTCCACGTGGTGGTGATATGAACCTCAGGTTATCGCGGAGGGATACAAGGTGCGGATCTAAGACTGAATGGAGTTATAGTCAAGCCTTAGCCAGTGAGCTTAGCCAATGTAGCGTATAATTGTCGAATACATTTTATTTTATTTGGTGGAGTCAACCATTTCTGAGATAATCCTTGTTATTGGTTTGAATTTTCCACTAGGTATACTTTTCTCAAATGGAAAGTCGTCATTGATTTTTTCCTAATGGTCACACTAATATAACGGAATTTCAACGTCATCACACAGCGACCCACTCTTAAATGTATTGACTACCGCTTAAAACCTACTATTCCCATTGTACCTAGAAGAAAATAGGTAATAAAACCATTTCTAAAAACGTTTACTTTCATTACGAAATGCAGGTAGAAGATTAAGCTTTGGTACAAACATTTCGTAAAATGGTTTTAGATAATACGAATATTAATATACTTTAGAAAACTTCTGATTTTATTTCTTGCACAATGGCTTAAAATTATATGTATTTATAGATTCTATTTAATCACCCTTAAGTAATTCAACTTGAATTGATGTAGGCTCTGTTTATACGCATATCCCTTTATTCGTTGTAATCTTAATCATGAAAAGTGATCCTAAGTGGTGGGGAAGACTACAGTCGGCCAGAGGTAACCTGGCACTTGATAGCTAGCTGATTCACTTACCTGCGAACGAGGCTAGCCCTATCTTGTCCAATCGTGTTACAAACACACCGAGCAACGATTAGTCGATTGGACTAGCCTCGTGCGCAAGCGAGTGAATCAGCTAGCTGCCAAGTGCCCGGTTACCTCAGGCCGACTGTAAATATATCAACTTTAGTCACGTTATATTTTTTTCTGTTGGATTCGCTGCCTTTTACGTATATTATTCACATACGTCCAGGTAAGGAAGCTGCTTATGTAATGGAAAAAAAGAAGGAGGCCTTAACCTTCATGGGTGAAAGAAAAGCCAGGAATGAAGTTCAGTGAGGAAATTTGACTCCGGTGGGAACTTAATGCCAACAGTACGAATTGTTATTGTCGAGAACATTATGGTGGTTCTTTAATGTGTTGCCTACTAACTAGGAAGATAGTTAACACTTAGACACTTTTGTAAGTGACATTAACGACTACAGTAACGAATTCGCTAAGTTTGAAACAACAGACGTTGTTAACAGATTGTTTTTTGTTTTGGTTTGACTTACAGCATCCAACAGATGTAACCACGCAGTGTAGCTAATCAGATAAGTCATAAGGAGCAATTTTTAAGTATCAAGGTGAGGTGTACGTCGTCAAACACATACTTCTCCCTCAGATTTTTTCCCCTGGCAATATTATGAGAATAAAAACAATAAAAGGAGATGAAACGTCGCATATACGAAATGCTCACATCACTTAGGAGTGTAATCCACCGGGATTACAATTTTGGCATATAGTTACAGCACATGTGTGTATCTGTCTATGTGTGTGTCTGTCTATGTGTGTCTGTCTATGTGTGTATGTGTGTCTGTCTATGTGTGTCTGTCTATGTGTGTCTGTCTATGTGTGTATGTGTGTCTGTCTGTGTGTATGTGTGTCTGTGTATCTGTCTCTGTGTGTGTATCTGTGTGTGTGTGTCTGTCTATGTCTGTCTGTTTCTGTGTCTGTGTCTTTGTGTCTATCTGCCTGTGCCTCTGTCTGTCTGTCTGTCTGTCTGTCTGTCTGTCTGTCTGTCTGTCACAGTCTCTGTCTATCTGTGCCTCTATCTGTGCCTCTGTCTCTGTCTCCGTCTCTCTGTCTGTGTCTCTGTGTCACTGTTTGTGTCTGTGCCTCTGCCTCTGTGTCACTGTTTGTGTCTGTGCCTCTGCCTCTGTCTGTGCCTGTGTCACTGTTTGTGTCTGTGCCTCTGCCTCTGTCTGTGCCTGTGTCACTGTTTGTGTCTGTGCCTCTGTCTCTGTGTAACTGTTTGTGTCTGTGCCTCTGCCTCTGTGTCACTGTTTGTGTCTGTGCCTCTGCCTCTGTCTGTGCCTGTGTCACTGTTTGTGTCTGTGCCTCTGCCTCTGTCTGTGCCTGTGTCACTGTTTGTGTCTGTGCCTCTGCCTCTGTCTGTGTCTCTGTGTCACTGTTTGTGTCTGTGCCTCTGCCTCTGTCTGTGCCTGTGTCACTGTTTGTGTCTGTGCCTCTGCCTCTGTCTGTGCCTGTGTCACTGTTTGTGTCTGTGCCTCTGCCTCTGTCTGTGCCTGTGTCACTGTTTGTGTCTGTGCCTCTGTCTCTGTGTAACTGTTTGTGTCTGTGCCTCTGCCTCTGTGTCACTGTTTGTGTCTGTGCCTCTGCCTCTGTCTGTGCCACTGTTTGTGTCTGTGCCTGTGCCACTGTTTGTGTCTGTGCCTCTGCCTCTGTCTGTGTCACTGTTTGTGTCTGTGCCTCTGTCTCTGTGTCACTGTTTGTGTCTGTGCCTCTGTCTGTGCCTGTGTCACTGTTTGTGTCTGTGCCTCTGCCTCTGTGTCACTGTTTGTGTCTGTGCCTCTGTCTCTGTGTCACTGTTTGTGTCTGTGCCTCTGTCTGTGCCTGTGTCACTGTTTGTGTCTGTGCCTGTGTCACTGTGTCTGTGCCTCTGTCTCTGTGTCACTGTTTGTGTCTGTGCCTCTGTCTCTGTGTCACTGTTTGCGTCTGTGCCTCTGTCTCTGTGTCACTGTTTGTGTCTGTGCCTCTGTCTCTGTGTCACTGTTTGTGTCTGTGCCTCTGTCTCTGTGTCACTGTTTGTGTCTGTGCCTCTGTCTCTGTGTCACTGTTTGTGTCTGTGCCTCTGTCTCTGTGTCACTGTTTGCGTCTGTGCCTCTGTCTCTGTGTCACTGTTTGTGTCTGTGCCTCTTTCTGTGCCTGTGTCACTGTTTGTGTCTGTGCCTCTGCCTCTGTCTGTTCCTGTGTCACTGTTTGTGTCTGTGCCTCTGTCTCTGTGTCACTGTGTGGTGTTGTCTCTGTCTCTCTCTGTGGCGCTGTCTCCGTCTGTGTCTCTGTCCCTGTCTGTGTCTGTCCCTATCTGGGTCCCTCTCTGTCTGTGTGTATGTGTGTGTCTGACTGTGTGTGTGCCGTTGTCTGTGCGTGTCTCTCTGTGTGTGTCTCTGTCTCCGTGTGTGTCTCTGTGTCTATGTCTGTCTCTCTGTCTCTCTCTCTCTCTCTCTCTCTCTCTCTCTCTCTCTCTCTCTCTCTCTCTCTCTCTCTCTCTGCCTGGGTGGGTGGGTGGATGGGTCGGTGTGTGCGTTTGTGTGTGTGCGTCTCTGAACAGCATAGCTCAGACTCGAAAAGTCAGTTAAATAGCAAACTTGGTATTTAAGCTCAACATCTTCCAACGATGCCACATGAACATCTTCACGAAAATCGTCCACCCCAAGCTATCCTTTACACCAGGCATCGGCAAACATGCACTCAATGAGGTATCAGTATGTCTCTACATGCAACCCGCAATGCACATGACGTAATGTAGAACAGGGGATGGCATTGACCTTCGTTCAGTGTCAGTGGTGGACTCGCTCGCTACAGAGTACAATAAGGAATAGTACATATACTTGAATCCAGCCATTTTGGTCTACGATACTTTAGATAGGCCTAGATATTGGAGCAATATATTTCAATTCACTTCTGTTTACAATGTACCATGAAAATCTAGTGATATATCACAAGTAGCCATTCTCAGTATAGCACGTAAAATATCATCTGTTAATCACGCTACAAGATTCTTTTAGATTCAGTTTCTTTTGTTCTACACATTTCTTGAATACTTGAAATAATTCTGTCCCTGTTGTATGTTGCCTAAGTGGAATGACTGCAAGCATATATTCTTGTATCGAGAGGTTGTTAGTAATGGTGCTTCATAATATCCATAAAGTTGAAGGGCTGTAAAATATAGTCCTAATATAATACCAATTGTGCTGTGTCAACGTTGTCAGTGCTTTCATCCAACGCGAGAAAAACGGCTATAAATTCATGGACCTCGGTTTGTAGTCTTTTTCGGTTATTTCTGCTATTTTATGTATCCTTCTCTGTGTGGTTCGTGGTGATAATGCAATATTACTAAAAATATCATATTGTTCAGGGCAAATTATGTTGACAACTTTACTCTCACATTTTTTATGAAATCTCCATCACTAAAACACCTCAGTGACTGAGCAATCTCCAAAGCAAGAGCATAGCTGGCGTGAAGTTGTCTATCAGTTATAATATTTGAATTAATATTAAGTGTATTATCTGAATATTGCTCTTTGAGCTGTTGCAGTTGGTTAGTCCGATCTAGACCTGAAAAAAAAAAATGAATAAAGGACACTACGTCAGTGTTATGCTACTTTAAATCGTGGTGTAAATTTATGAATACATGCTTGTCTATAATTGTATGGTGATCTTATGACATGTATCATAATGCCGCTTGATGTTCCATTGATGAGTGCCTTTTTGAACTTCAGAGCACAACAAACACCTTACGCTCCTTACATGATGAGAGAAGAAATCATCAAAATGCTATTCTAGATATCAAATTTAATAGACCAGGAATAATTAGATCCACTCTAATTCTACGAATATACTAAGACTTTCAGTTAAATAAACTAATATCCTTCGTTATAAATAAAGAAATTGTCTTTAAATATTAGTATTAGTCTTTGACAGACATGTTTAGAAGTAGAGGTAAATACGACAGCACGGTCCGCCCGTGATCGGTGTGTATGCAGTGCCAGTTAAGGCTGCGAGGGAGGGGGAGACAGAGTAAGCGCTGCCCCTGACACGTCATAGTTGCGAGGCCTCATTGAGTACATGTTTGCCGATGCTGCTTTACACAGAAAGATGTTTTTCTCAAAACGGCTCTAATAGTTTTGATTAAAATGCAATATGATTGAAATATTTTCGTGCCAAATAAAATGTATATCTTGAATTTTCTTTAAATAGCCTCGGAAGTCGTCTTCATTCTAAATGATTTCTGCATAACTCGCAAACCGTGATAGACAATATCTTACTTCGCAAAAAATTGTAGTCCTCGTTAAAGGGCACAATTAACGTCAAACGTTTTTGTGCAAATAAATATTTCTGAAATATTGCTTGTTATTGGTTTGAACTTTCAATTACTTATACTTCTCTCAAATAGGAAGTCATTCTTCATTTAATGTCCTGACCCTATGATATGAATGGAAATCCGAAGCTATCATATAGCGACCAGCTCTTAAAAGAATTGAGTATCGCTTAAGCTTACTGCATTTTCCTTTTTCCAGTGTACCTGAAAGAAATATGTAATCAAACCATTTCTAGGAATGTCTATCTCGATTAACATGAAGTAGATAGGAGAGTAAGTGTTGTAAGTTTAGGTTGTTGAACCAGAGGTAGAGAAATTCATGTGCATGTATCACATACGAGTTTAACTAGATTTAGATGATAAATTCAAGTTAACATGAGACGTGCTTATCTGCGCCCATTGGCAACAAAACCATAATTACTTCTTCTCAGAAGACATACATAACGAGAAACTAACATACAAATTACTGAAAAAAATACTATTATTAACATGTAAAAAGCATGTTCACCTTGGGTTGTTTTTCCAAGGAACTGTAACGTTGAAGGCCTGCCCAAATATCTTTCGCTGTATATTAGCCAGTAATTATTTTACAGCAAGCGCGAAGCAGAAAGTCTATATTTTAGGAACTATATCGGATATAGGCAATACTGCGGTATATAACCAATAAGGTCCTGATTTCTTTCTTGTTTTGTTTACTAATCTACAATCATGAACATTGACAGCTGCAGTGAAATAATATTCAACCGGTTTTTATTATATTTTTAACTGGATTAACTCGCTATTGTTCTGTTTTATTTTCTCTTTCTTTACAAATAGCATTTAAACATGACTCCACAAACACAGACCCAGTTTCTATCCAGAATTAATAATCACATGCTGAATTTGACGCTCCAGAAGATTTTCATCTTTTAATATAGAGTTAAATTGTGTGTTAGAAGAGCATGAACTCTTAAAAACACAAAACAACAATTGTTTAATGCATGTACGTTACAGTCCTGAAGCTATGCAATAAATAAAATGGATAACGTATGTTCAACACGAGCTCAGGGGCACCAGTAAGAATCCGAGCAAGGCTTTTGTATCTAAATGTATCCCTAGAAAACAGGAAATATGAAAGCAGCTGTGGAATCTGGGTATCTATCTGGTAGGAATGCCATTTGGTTTCATGTTTTCTATTATTTAATACTCTTGTCAGACCTTCCTGACCCATGGGTTTTTTCGGGGTCTCCCGGGTCTCTAGGTGAATGCTAGGAAGGATACTTGCATTCCCCGAATTTCCTGTCTCTTAATTTTAATTCATTTCTCATTTTACTTCACGTTTCATCCTCGTTGGCTATTTTAGGGTTTTATGTGTCTGCTTTCTGTAAAGCCTCGTCATCTGGAATGAGGGAGGTCTCCGGTTGCCGCCCCCCCCCCTCCCCGGGGGATGTGAGCCGATTGTACGAGCCCTCACCGGGGAGTTTCAATCCGTAGTGTCCTCTGCTGGCGTCTCTCCTAAGGTCCCACTACCCTTAGTATCCTTTAATTCCAATTCTACCTCAGGGAGCGGTGAGCCCCATCAGGGCCACAGACACAAAAGATCTATAGATAGAGGTGCAAGACCCCACACCGAGCCTTATCATAGTCATAACTAGGAATACGCGTTTGAGGTACCCTGAACCGAAAATAGTACTTTTATAAAAGGATCCTATGTGTGCCTGCGCATGGACATCTGCAAGGTCTAAGCCGTCTCCTCCAAATTGATCCTGCCATCCTTTTGTTGGCCGTCCAATTGATGTTCCCTTTGGATGGTAGTTCATTGCCACTAACGTTGTGCTTGTGATTGGTATTGCAGAATAAGTGCTACTTTCAGTTCCTTTCTATCCAACAGAGCAGGACCTCTCAGGGTGCATGCATCAGTGCATCGCACGGTGCAAGGTGCAAAATGCGACCAAAAAGATGACCTCGGTGCAAACATCCTCTCTTGTTTTAATTATATAGAAAGCACTGGTACATACAAACCTCATTTTTAGATAAACAATGCTTTTCTGCAAGATAAAGCAGCCTCTTTGATTCTTTCTCTCTAACATTCCATATGATTTCCCCATATGCTTTGGCTGTACTCTATTAATACCGTGTTTCAACCTATGCTTTTCTCACATACGTAATTATTGTACCACACATGAGACATTTGGCTCTATCGTACCTACTTTAAAAAAATAAGAAAGTTCCCATTCTGATAGAATTTCCGGCATTCTCTACTTTCTTTGGAGCAAGTTGCTCCATAATTAGGTATCTGCTTTGCACGTATCTATTTCACTGATAAGCAAGCCATCTATCAACACAGGCTTCCTGGATTTTTCGCTTCTTCGCTCTGTAGCGCGCGAATTGAGCCGAGCTTAACCGAGTCTCGCCACGATGCACGGTGCAAGGAACCTCTGCACGTTCGATTGCACCCGGTGCGAATCTAAGCTTTGAGAGGCCCTGCAATAAAGTATATCCAGCTATGAACCTGAGAAGCTTCATTTTTCTTACCCCTATTCATTCATTATTGTATTTATGTATTTATTTACTTACTCCTAAGAACCCATAGAATGCAGCCGTATAACAAAATCGGCAGTGTCATCACTTTATGAAACTTTAGAATGCCTTTGTGGTCTGGTTTCTCAACCCAAAGAGTGGGGAGTGCTGCTTTAAACAGAAACATTCCCTATCCCTCAGAGGGCTTTGAAGTATGCATGTGGGAATGAAGGGGAGTATGTTTAATTATAATACACGCCATTTTCATTTTTCTCAATCCTATTAATACTATTTAAAGTAATAAATTAATCAAGATAAAACCAACGGTATAAAGCTGCTAGCTTGGGAGTTCAGAAATCCTGGGTTCGATTTCCGGTTGGAGAATGGAAACTTTTCCTTAGCCAGAATTATTCTCCGCCCTCCCTAGAGTGTGGAAGTATGAGTGAGAGTATAAATGTGTGTGTGTGTGTGTGTGTGTGTGTGTGTGTGTGTGTGTGTGTGTGTGTGTGTGTGTGTGTGTGTGTGTGTGTGTGTCTGTCTGTCTGTCTCTGTGAACAGCATAACTCAAAAACGAAAAGTCTGTTAAAAACCAAAGTTGGCATTTAATATCTTTCAAGGATGCGATACGAAGATTTTGAAGAAAATAACTCCACCCTAAAGTACCTCTATATGGAAATTTTTTTCGCAAATGTTGATTTTCTCAAAAATGGCTCGAATGGTTTTGATTCAGTTTAATATTTATCAAGAAAACCCATCGTAACAAACCCAAATTTACACAAACAGTAAACGAATGACATCACTGCCGATGAGCAATTGTTCCAAGGGAAAAGCTGCCCTTATGACCTTAGATGTTCAAGCCGGCATATAGATGAAGCAAAAAAAGGAGGAAGAAACTGCAGTTCAGCTAGAAGTAATACCATCAGTGTCTCCCAAGCGATGCCCCCAGATATGACCAAGAAGTTAAAGAGAAAATCTTTAGTAACGTTCCCTTTTCCTAGTGCCCTTTTATTGTCCCACAAAACTGATTAAATCGCATTAACATGGTAACTTATGTGCTCTGTTTCTGTCCCCCTTACAAGAAACATTCGTCCAGTGGATAGAGCCCGTCAATATCATTTATGCTCGAGTACAGATTAACAAGGAGAATACTGCTTTAAACTTACCATCACCTCACATTGGCGGATGACGTTACTTGAGCAGGACGAAGAAAACCAAGCGTGGGAGAAAAGCGCTCGTGGTTAAAGCACGCGCACGGCAAGAGACCGGCTAACCCTCGACCGTAAGGTGAATTTTGGCTTTGGTAAAATTTACGCAATGGTTTGGCTGCAAGCAGCTGCAAATTGTTATAGGTAATACTGGATGGCTTTTTGACTGTAGTGTTCTTAAAGCGCAGAGGTCGCAAAACGTCACAAATTCGTGACGCAATACAGATACTAGCCACAACGCACAAAGTGAAGACGGAGGTGGCTTTGTTCGGCACTAACATAATACATACTGTTTAATAGTATTTAAACCTTTGTAGGACATTATAAATATATTCTATCTGGTTTTTATTTAATTTCATTTTCCTTCACTATGCCACAGTGACTACACTCTAAACTTAGGGTTGCAGTGTTAACTGTGCATGAAGGATGATATCAGTTCAGCGTGTTTTTCTTCCCGATTGCAATGTGTTCAATTTATAATTACAAGAAATTGTTCACACGTGCATGTAAGTTCTTTGGTCATACCGGGAGTTTTGGCTTGAGAAATAGCCGATAGTATTACTGCCGTTGACGTTATTCACGTATCCTGACGCTGATTTGTATCATTTTTACGTTAAACGCATTCACATTATACATACATTTCATTCGCCATAAAAATATTTTAAGCATATGGCATTTTAATCAAAATCGTAAGAGCCATTTTGAGATAATCAGAATACTGCAAAACTTTTCCATGTAAAGGGTAGTTTAGGGTGGAGGAATTTTCTCCAAAGTCTTCGTGTCGCATCCTCGAACCATATTAAACTGAAATACCATACTCATACGTAGTAGAGAAATAAATAAAATAACGCATGAGAAAGTTCACTGATTCGGATGTTATGCAGCATGTAGTTGCTATATATGAAGCTTTCTACTGTAGTGTTTAAATAGGAAAAACAGCAATCATTATGAGAACAGAGATTATGGAAATTCACCCTCTTATTTTATATTCTGTTTTCGCACGGCTCCGAAGTGGCTCAAGTGTTATCGGTGCTACGAGTGCAATAGGGTGAGAAGCCTTCATCTAAATGAGAAAGTACAAAACCTCGTATCTGCAGTGTAGTAATGTTACAAGAGAAACTGTTTGTTTCCACTCTTCGTACATAAATACTGGCCTAAATATTACCTCTTAGTTGTGACTTGCTGGCTTACCCGACGTTGTACTGTTAGTTTTTTGAACTGTATTGACGAATTAACTGATTTCGTTTACCTTTCCCCGTCCTTTATTAAGAAATTGCATAATGATTAGAGGGCTTATAAGGTTAAGCTTCCCGTTTACCCTGATTATGGTAATTTCTTACAGACTTGGCTATTCCTAATCGTAGATGAAAAAATCGTTTAATATCAGAAGGACGTGAAGCTACCACGAAACGTCTTACCTCCGAGTTCTGAAAAAATTGGATAGCCTCTAAGTACCAATTGGCTGTGGAATAATCATCGATAGGAATGGTCAAGTAAGTGTATTAAATAAATGTAGTGCACATAGGTTAAATGTTAAAACCCTACTTATTTCTTTTCTCTTTTCTTTTCTTTCTTGCTTTTCTACAGGTAGTTATTTAATAAATAAAAGTTACATAGCTTTTACATAATGCAGACATGCACAAGGAAATAGAGGTGAAGTTGGTGAATATGAAGATTTCACATTCCCAGAACACCAAGTCAACCTTTGTGAAAAAATATACACCTACGCTGAGACCAACGGGACAAATAGATAATAATTCTAAAATAGCGGTTCGTGTATTTTTAATGTTAGCAACTTTTTGTCTTTATACAATTATTTATCATGCCCTATTATGATTACAACATAAGTACAAAGAGATCCATGCAAACCTTTCTTAAAATATGTTGGTATTGAATAGTTATGAGCAGATTCAGTCTCTTTTAATTAGGTATGTATTGTTTTATCAGTTGCTAAATCCTGACATACGTACACACGCTCACCCCCCTCCCCCCCCCCCCCCCCCCCCCACACACACACGTCTTATTTTACATGCATTTTCTGTAGACTAACAGCAAGTATTTCCTATTCCAAGGCAATCTAAACAAAAAGTCACAGTTTTCTTCGCAAATATGTTCTTTCATAACTCTAACGTGCTCAGATTCCAGTACATGGGTTTTATAAATAGTTATTGGTATTTTAGTAATTTGTGAGTCAAAATCATGCGTTTTATGGCCTATGTCCGTCAGAAGGAACAGGATTTTTCAATGGTGAAAGAATTATCAAAATCGGTTGAGCAGTTCTTTATATTGTCGCGCCGGCGTCAGCCCGGACGTGGCTGGTAAGAAATACCGGTCGGGGCCTGATCTCCGCCCGGCAACACGAACGGGCCGGAGGCGTCTACCTGCCCGAAAGACCCGGCCACCAGTAGGACAATAGAGCCTCCGGAAAGAACAGATATTGTTTACTAGTGCAGTTCACTTAAGCATGCTGAAAATACAAGGCAAAGCCGGTGTACTACGCTCCAACATTTTTTACCAAACTTTTTGTATCCAATGGAGCTGTACACAAAAGAATCTGTCTGTCACACTATGATTCATTTTGGTCCAATACAAATGACAGTTCGCGTAATAAGCGAGAGAAATAAACATGGCGGATGCAAATATATACAGCTTTGTTTTAAAATCAAATTAAACGGTGAGACAATGTACAAAAACTGCCTGAGGAGCATTGTTGTTGATTCTCTTTTGAAGTCCATTCAAATGTCCTGACATAACAGTCACTCCATCGTAACATTGTGCAACAAATTTACGTTCATAATTAAATTCTTTAAGAACACCATGCAGCAAAAGGAACAATGTTTCTGCGGACCGGTCAGCACTCACATCATGAAATCCGAAAAATCGTTCAACCAATGTGCTCTCTGTATTCACGTATCTTACGATGATAGAGCACTGAGACCGTTGACAAATATCTGTAGTGTCGTCAACTTCAAACAGAAAAAAATCTGAGACATTAATTTCAGGTCTGTAAGTATTCCGAAATACATCCAATCACCTCATGTTGTATAGATTTAGAATCACCGCTGAAAATACTTTTAATTTTATTATAGTGGTTTTGGATTTCTAATGGACTTTCAGTACACAACCTCCTTGAAATTTCCCCGACTTTGCGAAAGCGCACTCTCATCATGACCTCTGAATGCAAGCTCTTGTTTACCTAAATACAATGTTTGCTTTAATGATCAACTGCAGGGAAAGCCTATTTAATCTCACGTTTTCATTGAAATGCACATGAAAAAGTCTGCTGTTCTCTTGAAGAGCGACAGCTATTGTGTTTCGGTGGTTTTTATTTATTCTTTTTTATTTTACTTTTTTTTTTTTTTTTTTTTTTTTTTTTTTTTTTCAAAAGCATTTAGTTGCAATTTATATTTTAAATGTTTCGCCAAATCATTGTGCTTGTGAAGGGGACGGGTTATATTAATGAAACTTATGAATCCCTCTTTGTCCCACACGTTATTTTTGTTGCTGAATAGTAAACAAGGCCAACAGAATAGCGATTGCAAGCTACTGCTTAACCAAGAATAGCTATCGAGCCAAGAGCTTTTGAATTTAATGTTATAAGTCTTCCCTATTTTCTTATCCTCTCTTTTAAGGGCTATATCAATGATATCAGTGGGCCGCTCAAAGTTTAAAACAACCTTCTTGTCTTCATCTTTCCACCTGGAAAATGGGGTGTCTAACAAATTGCAAACTATATCGTTCACTGGATTCATAACAAAACACTTATATTCCGTAATTTAAATATTACAAACACTAGTCTAGCAAACTCGTAAATTATGCCGTTCACAGTTATTTAAAACACCACGTTTTAAGTTTACCACCAGCTCTTCCTCGAGGTACACGACTACTATCTTCTAAGCGCGCGAAAACATGAACCATCCCCTCTACCGTGTTCTGTGCCTCTACCCAAGTGAAAATATTTGTTTGTCTGAAACATGTGCATGCACATGTTATTTCCCCGTAGTACATCGTTTCGTGACGTCATGTTGCCATGGCAACCAACCTGTTTAATGCAGCAGTTTCTTCCGTAATTCTGACTGCTTCACTTGTCCTTGCAACCGATCTGAGTGCGCGCTCCCACCAATTTTCCCTGCCGACTGCCTGGCTGTAAATTCCAAACAAAAGAAGGGTTGGTCACTAACCCTGCTACGGCTGCTAGTAGTTGAAATTTGTGACTAAACTGTTAGAATAGCAGTAATAATGCCAACATTAACAAAAATAGAATACTGCTACATTCAGGTGAAAACCTCATCACCTGCTTCACTTGAATAGCCGCCACTGTATTATAACATTAGTATAGATTAACAAAAGTAAGATATAAAACTACTGCTCCTGTGTCCGTCAGTTTTACAAACATTTTCAGTTTCACTACCGCTTATCCAAGATAAAGGAAGCACTAGACTCAGCCCAAAATCTCGATATTGATATTTCACAGGAAGTACATGTTTAGATGCATATGTGCGTGCGTATGAGAATATATTGTAAGGGAGACATAACAGTGAACAGCATAATCATACATCAAAGTAAAGAACAAAGAAAACGTTTTATTAGGCAGATCCTTATCAAGCATTTAAGACAAAGACATTCAAGGACTTCTTCCCTTCTAATTAACTGTTTACGTGGACTATTCCATTCATTTGATGTAAGCACGAAAGTCTAAGATATACAACAATTGCGACATTTATGACTCCTCTGACATTTGCTTCCAACTCTGCGAGACTTATAAAAAAATTACACTTTTAAGATTTGCGCAAGCATAATGCATGTACTTGGTTCAAAAATAAATGTTGGTCTTTACTCTGTTAATATAAAACTGTACTTTCATTTTCTTAATGTTAGGCTTGTTTGATAACTGCAGTTGATGTTAATGGCACAATATAGTGGTGGTGTTGATGCTGGTGGTGGTGGTGTTTGTGCTGCTGCAGGTGGTAATTTTGGTGCTGGTGGTGGTGTTGGTGCTGGTGTTGGTACTAGTGGTGACGGTGGTGGTGTTGGTGCTGATGGTTGTGGTGGTACTGGTGGTGGTGGTGATGGTGGTGGTGTTTGTGCTGCTGGTGGTAGTGTTGGTGCTGGTGGTCATGATGGTGGTGGTGACGGTGGGGGTGTTGGTGCTAGTAGTGGTGATGGTGGTGGTGACAGTGTTAGTGTTGGTGCTGGTGATGGTGGTAGTGATGGTGCTGGTGATGGTGGTGTTTGTACTGCTGCTGGTGGTGGTGTTTGTGCTGCTGCTGGTGGTACTGTTGGTGCTGGTGATGGCGGTGGTCGTGTTGGTGGTGGTTCTGGTGGTGATGATGGTAATGGTGGTGGTGGCCTTTGTGCTGCTGCTGGTGGTACTGTTGGTGCTGGTAGTGGTGCTGGTACTGGTGGTGGTGGTGATGGTGGTCGTGACGGTGGTGGTGGTAGTGGTGGTGATGGTGGTGGTGTTTGTGCTGCTGGTGGTAGTGTTGGTGCTGGTGGTCATGATGGTGGTGGTGACGGTGGTGGTGTTGGTGATGGTGGTGGTGACAGTGTTAGTGTTGGTGCTGGTGATGGTGGTAGTGATGGTGATGGTGGTAGTGATGGTGCTGGTGATGGTGGTGGTGGTGTTTGTACTGCTGCTGGTGGTGGTGTTGGTGGTGGTTCTGGTGGTGATGATGGTAATGGTGGTGGTGGTGTTTGTGCTGCTGCTGGTGGTACTGTTGGTGCTGGTACTGGTGGTGGTGATGGTGGTGGTGGTGATTGTGGTGGTGATGGCGTTGATGCTGGTGGTTCTGGTGGTGATGATGGTGATGGTGGTGGTGGTGTTAGTGCTGCTGCTGGTGGTACTGGTGATGGTTGTGGTTGTGTTTGTGCTGCTGCTGGTGATAGTGTTGGTGCTTGTGGGGGTGGTGTTGGTACTGGTGGTGGTGGTGTTGGTGCTGGTGGTGTTGTTGATGGTGGTGGTGGTGGTGCTGACGGTGGGGTGGTGATGATGGTGAAGGTGGTGGTGGTGCTGACGGTGGCGTAGTGGTGATGGTGGTGGTGCTGATGGTGAGGTGGTGCTGATGGTGGTGGTACTGACGGTGGGGTGGTAGTGCTTGTGGTGGTGGCGGTGGTGGTGGTGGAGGTGGTGGTTGTGGTGGTGGCGGCGGTGTTGATGACGGAGGTGGTTGTGCTGACGGTGGGGTGGTAGTGATTGTGGTGGTGGCGGTTTTGATGGTGGTGGCGCTGATGGCGGTGGCGTTGATGGTGGTAGCGGTGCTGGTGGTTGTGGCGGTGGTGCTGTTGATGGTGGTAGCGGTTCTGGTGGTTATGGCGGTGGCGGTGTTGGTGGTGGTGTTGATGGTTGTGGCGGTGTTGGTGGTGGTGTTGGTGGTGGTGGCGGTGTTGCTGGTGGTGGCGGAGGTGGTGATTGTGGTGGTGGAGGTGGTGGTGGTGATTCTGGTGGTGGCGGTGGTGGTGGTGACTGTGGTGGTGGCGGTGTTGATGGTGGTGGCGGTGGTGGTGATTGTGGTGGTGGTTGTGGAGGTGACGGTGTTGGTGATGGTGGTGGTTCTGACGGTGGTTGTGGTGGTGGTGCTGGTGATTGTGGTTGTGGCGGTGGTGGTGGTGCTAGTGGTTGTGGCTGTGGCGGTGTTGGTGGTGGTAGTGGTGCTGCTAGTGGTTGTGGCGGTGGCGGTGTTGGTGGTGGTGCTGCTGCTTGTGGCGGTGGTGCTGCTCGTGGTTGTGGCGATGGTGGTGGTGCTTGTGGCGGTGGTGCTGGTGCTGCTGGTGCTTGTGGCGGTGGTGGTGATTGTGGTGGTGGCGGTGCTGGTGGTTGTGGCGGTGGTGGTGAAGCTGGTGATTGTGGTGGCGGTGTTGATGGTGGTGATTGTGGTGGTGGTGCTGGTGGTTGTGGCAGTGGTGCCAGTGGTTGTGGCAGTGGTGCTAGTTGTTGTGGCGGTGTCGATGGTGGTGTCGGTGGTGGTGATTGTGGTGGTGGTGGTGCTGGTGGTTGTGGTGCTGGCGGTTGTGGTGGTCGTGGCGGTGTTGATGGTGGTGGCGGTGGTGGTGGTTGTGGTGGTGGTGCTGGTGGTTGTGGCAGTGTTGATGGTGTTGGCGGTGGTGATAATTGTGGTGGTGGTGCTGGTGGTTGTGGTGGTGCTTGTGGTTGTGGCCGTGGCGGTGTTGATGGTGGTGGCGGTGGTGGTGGTTGTGGTGGTGGTGGCGGTGATGGTGGTTGTGGTGGTGGTGCTGGTGGTGATAATTATGGTGGTGGTGCTGGTGTTTGTGGTGGTACAGGTGTTGATGGCGGTGGCGGTGGTGGTGGTGATTATGGTGGCGGTGGTGGTGATTATGGTGGCGGTGCTGGTGGTTGTGGCGTTGGTGGTGGTGCTGGTGGCTGTGGCGGTGTTGATGGCGGTGGTGGGGGTGGTGATTGTGGTGGGGGTGGTGGTAGTGGTGCTGCTGGTGGTAGTGGTGGTGGCGGTGTTGGTGGTGGTCTTTCTCCCAGCCAGAATTAGAGGACCACGGTATCGTGAATTAGTACAAGGTGAGCCTCAGGGTTTTCTTGATGAGCTTTCCGTACCATGGCGGAACAATACGGTGCACTAGTCCAAACGACCTGGTGCACCGCATTACCATTATGTACGTGTAAAGGTCCATTTCAATTAGTTGTATCCTGTACCATGGATGGGCCTAGGTGGCCCAATACCTTGGCCACCAAGATCTTCTGACCTAACCCCATTAGATTATTTCTTTTGGAGACATTCAAGAATATTGCGTGTTGAACAAATCCCCTCAAAGAATCCTTGAAGTATATGCATTTGTCACACCCGCAGTTCTCAGAAAAGTCAATATAGATACAAAGAGACGCTTGAAAGATTGTATCAATCAACAAGGAATCATTTTTTGCACCTTTTCTGCGAACGAAGTCACCATAACGGTAGCCTTTGATGATATTAACAACGATGAGAATAATAGAATAATTATAATAAACCATAACAATAACAAAAATATAAATATTAATGTAATAATGAAAATGATACCGCTAAAACTAATTAAAATAAAACTAATAATTAGGATAGAAATAATAGTGATTCTGATGTTTATAGTATTAACTACGAAAAATAACAATAATAATAATAAAAAATAATAATATTATTATTAATAATAATAATAGAACTAATAAAAATAATAATGGGGATACTACTGATTATGATTATTATTATTATTACTATTATTATTATTATTATTATTATTATTATTATTATTATTATTATTATTATTATTATTATTATTATTATTATTATTATTATTATTATTATTATTATTATTATTATTATTATTATTATTATTATTATTATTATTATTATTATTATTATTATTATTATTATATCTTACATATTTAAAGTGCAATTCTTGTATATAAATATATTCCGCGCAACTTGGAAAGGGCTCTAACGATTTCGATGAAATCGTTTATTCAAACAGGGTTTTGGTTATTAAGTTTATCTACAATAGATGTCATTCCTGAAAAAAAATAACAGTCACGATTACTCTAAACATTATTTTAGCCATAATTACTCTGTTAATGGGTCAATTACAACAAACAGGCCAGGATATTAAAGGTCTCGTCAAGACCTTTCAGAAAACCTAAAGAAGGTTCACTTAGGTATCTTAGTGCATGTGTAAAAGTCACAATTACTCGAAACCTTATTTTGGCCATAATTTCTCAGTTAATGCAGTTAATGGGCCAGTTTCAACAAACAGGCCAGGATACTAAAGATCTCGTCACAGAAACGGCTTCAACAATTAGGATGAAAATGTATATTTAGTTACCATTTTGCTTTTCAAGTTTATCTAAATAAGTATCTTCTCTCTCCCAAAAACACGATTAAAAAAAGGAAAAGGAAAGAAAATCGCCAGCCACCACCACCACCACCACCACCACCACCACCACCACCACCACCACCACCACCACCACCACCACCACCACCACCACCACCACCACCACCACCACCACCACCACCACCACCACCACCACCACCACCACCACCACCACCACCACCACCACCACCACCACCACCACCACCACCACCACCACCACCACCACCACCACCACCACCACCACCACCACCACCACCACCACCACCACCACCACCACCACCACCACCACCACCACCACCACCACCACCACCACCACCACCACCACCACCACCACCACCACCACCACCACCACCACCACCACCACCACCACCACCACCACCACCACCACCACCACCACCACCACCACCACCACCACCACCACCACCACCACCACCACCACCACCACCACCACCACCACCACCACCACCACCACCACCACCACCACCACCACCACCACCACCACCACCACCACCACCACCACCACCACCACCACCACCACCACCACCACCACCACCACCACCACCACCACCACCACCACCACCACCACCACCACCACCACCACCACCACCACCACCACCACCACCACCACCACCACCACCACCACCACCACCACCACCACCACCACCACCACCACCACCACCACCACCACCACCATAATTTATTATTATTATTATTATTATTATTATTATTATTATTATTATTATTATTATTATTATGATTATTATTATGATTATTATTATTATTATTATTATTATTATTATTATTATTATTATTATTATTATTATTATTATTATTATTATTATTATTATCACCATCATTCTTATTCGTATTAGTATTACTATTACTATTTTTACTATTATTACTATTATTATCATTATCATTATTGTTGTTATCGTTATCATCCTTATCGTTGTTGATATCGTTATTATAATAATAATAATAATAATAATAATAATAATAATAATAATAATAATAATAATAATAATAATAATAATAATAATAATAATAATAATAATAATAATAATAATAATAATAATAATAATAATAATAATAATAATAATAATAATAATAATAATAATAATAATAATAATAATAATAAGCACCCTAATAAAAATAATTACCATAAAATAATAACAAAAAATTGTTATATGAGAAATAATAGTAATAATGATAATAATTAACAATAATAAAGTAATAAGAATAAAATAAAATAATAAATGCAATAAGAATATGGTAATAACAATAGCAACAATAACTAAAAATAATAATAAAATACCACAATAACATTAATGAGAAACAAATGCCAATCAGACATTACGCGCCCTAATGTTTGCATGGATTTTGTTACGGCAATTTACAATTTGTAATCCATAATGTTAGACAATAGCAACATAAACAGAAATTAGTTTATTCCCTGGTAAATATCCTGCAGGTGAAGTGGAAGATATTCTAAGACTGTTCCTCTCTATCGTCACGCGCTGCACACGCTAGTTGATGCCTGGGCATTTCCTCTGCTGTACTATGTTTTCAGCTACTGGGTCGTTGCCTAAAACAGAGAGCAATGCAAGGTCCAGGCCAACGGAGTGGCGCTCACGAGCGTACTGCGGACAATCAAGAAGCACATGTGCGACGGAGAGTGGAACATTGCACGTCGCACAGACAGGCTCTGGATCACCACGCAAAAGGTGTCCATGCGTGGCTCGAGTGTCACCACGCAAAAGGTGTCCATGCGTGGCTCGAGTGTGGCCTATCCTCAGGTGGGTTAAGACCACTTCTTCCCGCCTGGAATCCCTGCAGCTGGTCTGCCAGAGTTGTACAGTGTCCTTTATTGTCCGTAACTGAGTGCCAGCTAACGCTTCCCAAGATTGCTGACAAAGAGTAAATAGATGGCGACGAAAGTACTTCTGCACATCCATATAGGGGAGCGTACTGGTATCCGCGAGACAGTAGTTGCGAGATCAACGTATGGATTTTAAGAATCAATGCCGAGGAGCCTATAAACTGTTGCAGGGCCTGGAGAGCGCTAAAAGAGCCGGAACATATTATAAAACTTTCAGGAAATGAACTGGAGACAAAAAGTAGGAAATAAAATATGGCAAACAGCTCGGCGGTAAATACTGAACTGGTGTCTGGAAGGCGGTACAGCTGGATTCACCGTTCTTGGCCCCTGACCTTGACTGGAAGTACTGTAGGCGAACCCATAGCGTTTGTCTCTTGTATCAGCTCACATAATTCTGCGAATGAAACCATGCACAACATGGGGAGGGAGGGGGAATTTAATGATGCAGTCATTGCTAATTCACAGTTGCTTTTAGTGCAGCGTACAGTTGAAGACAGATCATTGAGATAAGGAGTGAATATAGTGCATTTGTGAGACGTTGATAATAGCGTAAATCAATTATGCTACCTGTACGTTGTAAATTAGGGACCAAAACATTACAGTCAGAGTAGAGAAATTGTTTCAAATGTATGGGCGTAAATGAAGAAAGAAGCTAAAAGCAAAGAACTGCTTACATCAGAAGAATTTTTCAAAAACATTCAAAAAGTTCAAAAGCGCGTATCAGATGCCCCAAGAGTATCAGAAAGAACAGTGAAAAGAACTGCTCAAGAACGCAAACAAAATGAAAATCAGAGCACATCTTTTGGAACTCCAGGCAAAAAATACAACGGATATAGATGACTTCGATAAATGTGTCGTTAGAAGAACGATTCAAAACTTTTATGTTCAGGAAAAATGTGCTCCTACAGTAGCTAAATTAGTTATTATTTTAAGAGAAAGCATTAACCTTCAGTGCAGCAAGTTATCCTTAAACAGAATAGTTAGAGAACTGGGTTTTAAATGGAAAAATACCAAAACAAACAGAAAATTGTTGATAGAAAAGCATGACATTCGTTCTAAACGAGAAGACAATTGAAAGCCATACGAAGGTATAGATCAGAAGGAAGACCTATTATTTACACAGACGAAACATTTATACACAGTAGCCACACCAACCCAAAGCGATGGACTGATGACAATACTACAGGTTTCATTGCTACGGTTTCCGAAGGTGAGAGACTAATCATTGTTCATGCGGGGGGGTGAACAAGGTTTTGTTTACAATGGCTTGCTTTATATAAATCAAGTCAGAAATCGGGAAATTACCATAAGGAAATAGACACCAACAACTATGTTAAATGGTTAAAAGCCAAACTTATTCCAAATTTGCCCCAAAACTCCATAGTTGTGTTTGATAATGTGCCATTTCATAATACACAAGAGGAGAAGCCTCCAACCTTAAATTCCTTACAAGAAAGCATGAATACATGGCTCTCGGATAAAGGCATACCATTCGACGAAAACATGGCTAAAGCTAAGCTCTATGACCTAATAAAAGTGCACACACCTAAATGCATAAAGTATTTAGTGGACAGAATTCTGGAGGAAAATGGCCATACTGCATTAAGACTGTCTTCATATCACCCAGACCTAAACCCCATTGAACTACTCTGGGCAGATGTTAAACAGGGGGTCGGTAGCCATAATACCTCATTCAAACTCAAGGATGTCGAGTGCTTGTGCTACACACGGTTCGAAGAAATAGGTATAGAAAAGTAGCAAAATGTTTGCCGACATGTAAAAGAAATAGATCACTATTATACTAAAGATATTATAGTCGAGAACACAATTGAATAGCTTTTAATCGAGGGTGTTGCAGATAGCAGTGATAGTGACAGTGATAGTTTCACTGAGAATGTATCCAGTGAAGAAGACACTTTATCTGGTATTGAGCAACTTGAATAAATGTATATCTGCAGTGATGCATGTGCTAATACGAACACATTTGCATAACTAATTAAGCTAATTAAGCCATTGTGGAGGCATTTTTCTGCATGGACTGTACTGCCTTACTAAGAAGAGCGTTATCTGAGCAGCATATGAAGCTGACGCACCAATTCGCATGCTGTCAGCAGTCACCTGGCTTGGTAAGTAACTCGCTTTCAAGCTTTACATTTATTTCCTTCAGGAGCCAAGAACGGTGAATCAAGCTGTACGTGTGAACGTCGCCATTCTATACAAAAGCGGAACCCGTCGCACTACACATCAGTGAGCCATCAGTAAATACCGGAGCATAATTCCGGTATCGGCCCAGAGCTTCGGTGAAAAGTTGGTGAAACACCGAGTGAGGGGTAAGTAACTTCGCACAGCTCGACAGCACCAGGTCAAAGCGTGCACGCTGAAGATCCCAGGGAGGGCATCGGCCTAGTGAATGCCGCTCTACAGCTGGCAGCCGGAAATCCTGTGCGGTCAGCAGTTCTCGAAATCTAATCCAACTTGGACGGGAGATAGTTGTATTCCGCGTATAACGGTGCACTAAGTCTGGACGCAAGACAGGTGGATACGAAGGATGACCTGGATGAGCGCGCAACCTTACCACGTAGGAACAAAGTAACAATGAGCGTCGAACAGACAATGGAGGTTCGCCAGAATCAGCATACAGACAATCGACCCTACTGGTGCGAAAAGCCCCAGTAGCGAGACGGAAACCAGTGTGATGTATTGTGTCTAAAAGCTGAGTTTAGACGCAGGCGCCGCGCCATAGATAAAACTGCCGTAGTTCAATTTGGACCGGACCAGTGAGCGATACAGCCTCAACATCACCCTGCGATAGCCGCCCCAAAATACCCCAGATAAAACTCTGAGTACCCGCATGCGAAGCATCGCAGGAAGCCCGAAGTTGATGAATATGGCACTCCCAGGTGAGCTCCCTGTCGAGGTGAAGGCCCAAGAACTTGAGGTGCGGAACAAACGGCAGACGTGTGCAACGCAAATATAGATCAGGAGAAGGGTGTACGCCACGAAGTCGATGGAAGTGGACACACTGTGTTTTCGTAGGGGAGAACTGAAGGCAGCTGCGAAACGCCCACTCGGCGATGGATATTACGGTCAGTTGCAGTTAACGCTCGATGTGCTCCAAACTGTGAGAGCGATAGCATATCGCGAAGTCGTCAACTTAAAGCGACATCGGGATTCCAATACGAACAACAATAGTGATGCCATTAATGGCAACGGCAAAAAGCATAACACTGATAATCGACCCCTGGAGTACATCATTTTCCTGGACCTTCTCTTGGGAGAGCGTGTTTGCTATGCGGACATGAAAACGGCGAAGTAGAAAAAGTTAAAAGTGAACATAGCTAATTTACCGCGTAAACCCCTAGTGCGCAAAGTGCGGAAGATTCCATAGCGTCAGGTGAAGTCGCAGGCCTTCTTCAAATCAAGGAACACAACCACGGCACGCTGCGTCAGCAGAAAGGCATTTTGAACGTTGGCTTCCAAGCGTGCCAGATGGTCGACACTGGAATGATGGTGAGCAAAACCGCACGGAACAGTGCTCAGCAGGTTATTCGTCTCTAGCCACCACACTAAACGAATGTTAATCATTCGTTCGAAGACCTTACAAACGACACTCGTTAAGCAAATAGGGCGGTAACTACAGGGAAGCGTCCGATCTTTCCAGGGTCTAGGGACAGGGATGACAATACCCTCTCGCCAAGAAGACGGAAAAACCTGCTCGCGCCATATACGGTTGTACATGCCCAACAGGAAGGAGAGAGCCGTAGATGGACGTTGAAGCAGCATTTTTCTGTGGATGTCATCGGGTCTGGAGAAGAGTCCTTTGCGAGAGTTAAGGAATGAGCCATTTCCGCTTGACTAAACGGTGCATTGTTAGATTCACTACAGTGACTGCTAAGATTAAGAACTATGCGCTCTGCAGATTCCTTGAGAGATTTAAAAGCGCGATCATAACTTTCCGTTTGGCTGGTAGCACCGAACGAACTAGCAAGGGCGTCTCGATATCCTGTTCGGAAGTATAAGTTGAGCCCTGTACGGCAAGACCGGGAATTATCGTCCGCCGATACTTGCCGTACATACGCCGAACGGCAGTCCACACGCTTTGTGACGAGGCCTTACGGGAAAGGGAAGAGACGTAGGTTTCCACGATGTGCGTTTCGCATTACGAAGTACAAAACGTGCCCTGGCACGAGAACGCTTGATAGCAATAACGTTCTGCACCGTAGGATGTGAACTGAAAACACGCAGAGCTCGCTTGCGTGCTTTGATAGCCAAACGGAATTCCTCGGTCCACCACGGCACAGGAGTGTGTCGTAGCGTAGATAAACGATGAGGAATGCTGAAATTTGCTGTAAGGAGGATAGTGTAGGTAAAATACTCCACCATTTCATCTATGGTGGCAAAGACTTTGTCGGTCAGGTGAATGAGGGAACGAAATTTCTCCCAGTCAACCTTGGAAATAATCCAGTGAGGGTGTCGTGTTGGCACAGGATGGTGGCCGATTAGGTGTAAGTTTATGGGGTAATGATCACTGACCACTGTCAAACCAGCTACACGTGCCTCAGTTAATGAACATGGAAGGGATGAAATGAGGGTGAGCGGCTCGGGGCACCGGATGCGCCAAACCCGAGGTCCTACCGAAGTAGGTCCCCCTGGGGGTGGAGGTTTTGAATTTAATGCATAAAAATAGAAATGTAATGCTGAGAAAGAAAACAATTATCTACAGAAAGAGACCAGGAGAGTTAAATGGGAGCGCATGAATAATTTAAACATGTTGCTGGTATTTTAAAAATGGCAGAACGTGAAATGTGTTTGGCCAAAACGTATCTATAAAGTATTTATATGATATAATTTAAGAATTCGAAATTTTACCATTTTCATCTAAAAACTCAGTCCCAGTCACCTTCAATGAATTTTAAATAGCTGAGAAAATATGAAATTACACAAAGACTTATCCCCACACTTCGAATTTCGTTAACACATACCCTTTTTCTAAGAAATAAATGTAGCATAATCCATTTCAAAATTATGAATAATACGTTACCTTCTCTTCCCACATTTTGTGGCCCAAATGACCTTGCTGTCGGCGGGTCCTTAAATTTAACATTCCACTCCACTCCACTCCCACATTTTGGGTAGTACGCTTTGAAATATGCAGTGATCATTATTTTGTTTCAAATGAGTTCATGCGGAGAGTTTAAATATAATTCACGGGCTAGCATACACCAACTTGCCATTGTGAACGGTTGGGTGTTGTCTCAGGCTACAAACGTGCGTTACTGTAATATCAACTAACAAAAACCATTTCTTATATTATCGACAGGAAGTAAATAGACACATACGTTTGTATGAATAATCTGTAGAATACGTAGAGTTAAGTGGTAGAGAATGCGGTACGACTTCCACCTTTCGTGACGTATTAATAAATGAATGTGAGCATGTCAAGCTTTAAACAAACTAAAAAAAATGAACATGTCAAGTTTCCAAATGATAATCCACTTTCGGTCGGTTTTAGTTTTAAAAATCAAGGATCTGATTTGCATAATTGAATCGCGCAAATAAGTGTATATGAAACTCTTGTGCAGAATTGTATAACGCTGTAACCTATATTCGGCAGGCAAGCCTACCAGCCCCTCCCACCATCGAGTGTTACGGAAATATCCCGAGATCACGCACTTATTCCACCAACCGAAAACCTTGCAGTGAAAGCTGGTTAAGGCTGAGAATTTTCTAATAAAAAGCAAATATTTACCCAGGATTTGCTAGCTTCTGAATGGTTATTGAGGATTTTAGAGCTACCGTGCATAAGTACTGCAGGAAATTTTCTGATCTCCGCTCCGGAAAGTTAAGATGTCAGTTAAAAAGCTAGTAACTTTCGTTACTCTCTAAACACCAGTTATTTATGCATCACATTATAAGTCTTTAGATTCGTGTACGAGCTGTATAGCAAAGATTGTGCACAAAATAAACATAAATGCATATAAGTTGGTATGCAATCTCAGCTTTAGAAATACAAGCTATATTGGTAGTATAAGGAGACAAAGTGTACATATAACTATAGGTATAGGGTGTGTGTGTGGGTGTTGGTGTGGGTTTTGGGTGTGGCTGCGGGGGTGCGTGGGTGCGTGGGTGCGTGTGCGCGTGTGCGCGCGTGCGTGCGTGCGTGTGTGTGTGTGTGTAATCTCAAAAACGACTCGACAGATTTTCGTAATCATTTCACCACTGAGAAACCCATTCTTTCTGACAGACATGATCTATAAAACAGCAGATTTCAGTTCTTAAATTACTAAAATATTAAAAATATTATTCCTACATGTGAATAGGAACATTGGGGTTATTGAACGTGGTTGCGAAAAGGGCTTTGACTTTGAGAACACCAGGGAGAAGAAAATATACTCAGAATATACATGTGTATACAGTCTCGAGTGGACATCACTTTTACTGTTTTTATATTACTTTGAGTGTTTCATACATAGAGGCATTAAATTGTCATATACGAATTATTAGGAATGGTTATTTTTTTGTTTTCTACAAATTATCACTGGGCCATTATTTTTTAGTCAATGTAGCCAAAGGTATCCCATAAATCACTAAACATTAATTTTATCACACATTACAATCGATTAAGAATCAAAATAGTTCTCCATTTGTATTTGACAACTGTGTTTTTAACAATTGTTCTTTAAATAATTAACGTATTTTTCCAGAAGAAAAGTGATTTGTTCATGTTATAAACAAAGTGAGATTTATTTGAGATTATAAACTGATTTTTTATCATAACAAGAGAAGATCGAAATAATGTAGTTCTTGGGTTTCTCATCTGATCATAGACACAGGCTGGTAAGTCCTAGGGGATGCCAGTCCTCCATACGGGGAGGATAATCAGATGAAGAAGTAGTTAACATTTTCTAGTCAAATTATTGCGATATAGTATTTAAATTCATATTTTATTTAGGAGAAGCTCGCTGCACAATTTGTCCCAATAGCCTCGCAAATTGAAAATATTTGAGGGAAAATTTTGCCCATCTTTTCAATATTTGTTAGTCAATACTAAGTTTCTCTAACTCATGTCTGTGAGTACATAAACCCAATACCCAGACCGTGACCGTGATGCTGCTAGTAGGCTGCGGTTCAGCATGAATCGTTTTGCTGCGTACCCACCCTCAACAGGGTTTAACCGCAGATACAGAAATTTATGAAAAGGTTGTTTAGGGTGGCTTGTTTGAAGTCTAGATAGGTGTGGGTTTAACAAGGAAGCTTATTGCTCCTTGACAGTTGTCTCACAGGATACAGCAGAGCCTGTTCCCTGGCGTATGTAAAGAACTGTTTTAAATGATCAATTTTTAATTTTGGTTGGAATAATTTTGACAGCCAAACAGCTCCTGAGTGAGATTATATATGAAACTCAGCTTTAGCTGCAGGTAGAATTGCTCCTGCGTTACCTGGTATGCTCGCAAGCCATGCGGGGAACCCAATGCGACCCAATGCGGTGTATTCGTGGCTCATAATCCCCAAGAGACCTAATCAAGGCGCTTTGGTGTGTGGTAAGCTGGCATAGAATTCTGCCACGCGGCGCCTGACTTCATCCTCCACGTATGGAAGAAATTAGGCTTCCTGAAGTAGTCTCACGGGAGGGGGACAGAAACAATAGTTCTGAGGCTTTTAGAGCCACAGGATCCAGCTATATGCTGCCATGCTCCAAATTTCGCAGGTGTATAACACGAGGAGATTATAAGGGCTCGGAAAAAGTGTAGCTTTAGGCGAACGGGCATCTTGGACCTCAGCATGGGGTACAGCGAGGCAATTGCCCCCCTGCGTCCTTGCAGAGATGTCTCTCATCTACTCGTGGAATGTTAGACCCTTGTCCAGCTTAACTCCTAGGTAGGTGATGTAGTTTTTCTACTCAATCCTCGGAATTGGAATGTGGAGCAGTCTGCGGGGATGTAGCGCCTCGTTAAGAGAATGGCTGACTCTTGTCCGCATTAACGGACATTCGCCAACACCGGCACTACTCTTGGACAAGGCGGGGGTGTAGATATATGGGATTGAGGACTCTGAGAATGTGTTCGTTGGTGTAGAACAGCAGCACGTCGTCAGTATATTGAGCTATATTGACCTGCGGGTGTGTAGGAAAACATTCCATATAGACGCTGAATAGCGTGGGGATAGCACAGAGCCTTCGGGGACTCCACCTCTTATTGGCCTAAGTGTGGATGTTTTCCAAGCAACTGTGATCTTGAAAGTACGATGTCTGAGAAAGTTGTGTAAGATGTTGAGGGTGTCTACATAGCAAAAGTGTCATAGTTACTTATGCAACAAGTGTATCATTTTTATAATTATGCCACGAATGAATGTTTGTCGCACAGTGACTTCGACAATTCTATTTTGTTTATTTCATTTTAAGGTTATCCACGTGTTGGACACATTTTATGCAATCTATAATTGCACTATAAATTGTGGGGCATAAATCACGAAATAATTCGGCTTCCATAACTGATACAAGCATGAGCGTCTTCATATGTTTGCAAATAAGACATTAGCTTTTCTTCTGCATTTCATTTGTTACTACCCAGCGTGTAGATCCAATACGAGTAAAAGCAAGACAGCCACTGGCATGCATTCTCCTCCCGGGAGAGAAGTATGCTGGTGTTATGGACTGCAATGTGGCCCACTATCAACACAGAATGGTAATTATTAATTCAGCTCCTAATTATTCTAGATTCAATGATGCACAGAGATTTTACATAGTCGTTGCTCAGAAAGATGAAGATCACAAAATGGTTTATTCTTCTCTGTATAAGCCGTGATAGGCTTGGAATACCCATATTACGTCACTGCTATAGCAAATACGCCATTGCTAAATGACACCGTGCTATAATGAGAAATTTATGCACAATAAGAATACGATAACGTGTTTATAACGATAGGATTGCATAAAAGCAATTAAGCAATGCACATAAATATAGGGTATTTCATTATTCCTAAAGTTTGTAACGCTACGAAAGAAACACCTTCCTTTAGTTGTATAATTGGTTATTGTTTTCAACGCCCTTCATATGGTCTTGGGTCCTCGGGGGAACTTCGCCCCACCAATTGATGACTGCATTCATTTACTAGCGCATGTTGCCAGTTAGTCCCGGTGGTGAGATGAGAATGATTATGGCTAGATGATACACAAAGGTGATAGATGATATACAAAGATATCCTTCAGATTGAAGGAGGGGAGCTTCAGCCGAGGACTCCGAATCACGTGAACCGCTGCAATAAGTTACGCTAGTCCAGCAAGACAGCTTCAAGCGATGTGACGTATTGGAAATAAGAGCAAGCGGTTCGTGCGAAGTCAAATGAGAGCCGTGTAATACCACGTTGCTTAGATAAATGGCGCCATGAGTACGGAACTAGAGGGTTCAGTCAGCGCTCTCGATGACAATAACATGGCCAATACAAGTAAAACGGAGCAGCCAGTTTCTCTGACTGGCTCTGTTATGAAATTAGCTAATTCCAAAGCCCGAAGTACCGTGTGTGATCACAACCTAACATGCAGTTTTCGATTACAAATTTCATAGACATTGCGTCCTAACAATCATAAACTGTTTAAAGACAATCGAAACAGAAAGTGTCAGAAAATATGCACATAATTTTGTTCTGTATGGTTTTCTTCTAACTTGCAGAGAAAATGTCATCACGTTCTGTTCTATTTATAAAATGAAGGTCCTTCACATGAACCAAAATTGTTATATATTTTTTCATAGCATAGGGCCGAAATGTAATTGTTCATAACCCGTGGCCAATTTTATTGTGTGATTAAAACAGTCAGAATTGTATTACAACATCCAAGACGTTAGTTGTCTTATGAACACCACATGTTTCCTGTCTTTTCTACGTTGCTGCAACCTGCATACCTCAAACTATTCTTTCTTCTCCTGTGGCAGCAGTATAGAACGCGGTGACGTTACACGTTGAACACTTCTTCAGTCGAGTTGTTCAGCGGTGTGAGCTGACCTCCCACCGGCATTAGAGTCTGTTTAGTCAACGCATGTGCAGTTGGGTGACGAAGGAAATGTGCGCTACCCACAACTAATGACTGCCATAAATCCATCTTCACGCTTCAGAAAAGGCAAACCCCTATCCCTGTCCTTGAAGACCAACAGCAACCTTGATTTTAAGGATGTGGCAGTTAGAGTCTGTTAACTCAAAGGGTGTGCAGGTCGGCCGCTTCCTTTGAGGAACCGTCATAATCGTTTTACAACACGGGCCTTTCCTCTTAAGTCCTTTCAGGCAGAGTTGCAACATCTTAACATGAACTGGAATCAAAACACGGGCCTTTAGACCGAGAGCAGCGAACGCGATCGCTGAGCTAAATAGTTCTGCAATCGAACTGCAGCATTTGTCTCTCTAAACATTACACCTCGAATTAATTAAGGGCATAACGCCTTATCTGTACTACAATGTATTTTAAAACATTAATTATTAGTATACCCCGTCCTAAAAGGAATAATCCCTGTATTATTATATTGAATACTATATTAAACAGCGCGCTTTTGTTAGCGGAATAGAAGCTATCCTGATTCTTAAGATTAAAGTGGTCACTTACCGCAAGGAGATTAATATCTTATCAAACTACGATTATCCGCGAAGCACTGAACATACACACGAACTTCCAATTTTAGGTGTTCATTGTGGTCATATAAGATGGAACACTAATCTCATGTACAGGAATGAAACTCATCAGGTCGGCCTGGGCTCGAAAATGTTTAATTTCTCTTTTATAACCTACCTACAACTTTGAGTCCGTTGTAATTGTAACTTTAATTTATTTGTACCACATAAAATGCATGAGAATTGGGTTGGTTTTAGCCCTAGCTTTTTCCCAAGTCATAATCATCTATAATCACAGAATATTCATAACATAGCATAAACCATTAAATGTTAACCGAAAATTAATCACTGATATTAAATCAGTTCCTTTTTTATCTAAGTTCTTGCGTGTAGATGGCTTCTTCATTTACTCAAGCACGACACGCGCAGAACATTCCCTTCTTAATATATCACGCCAATGAAAAACATTATAAAATAACCAGATATAAACCAGATCAAAACCTAAAGCTCTCCTTACTGAGTATAGCCATTTGTTCCTGACTTTATACAGATACTCCGCAAGGCTCCTGCTTTGTCTTTGAACAGCAAACATTTTCTTCGTTGCATTTTGCCTATTCAATTTCAACCACAGGTTGTAAAGTACCCGCTACTTTACCAGTATTACCCACATAACTCCATCATTGACTTCCAGTCTTTAATCTTATCTTTCCATTTGTGCTGATTGCACATCTTTTGTTTTCATCCCCGTGTTTCGCTTGCAGGACCCTCTGGATTAACGGACCTGACTCTGCCATCTAAGTTGTACAAAAATGGCGTCGGCTGGTGGGAGTGATTTCTGAGGTGTTTCCACATGCTATCCTTCGTATTATTTTCTATGTCTTTGAATAATTGTCTCTTATATCAATTCCTATGTAAGTTTGTCTTCATATTAGCAAAGCGAGTATTTAAAAACTTTTATTTGGGCAGTATAGGGAACGGGAATATATCTAATAACGTGTTGACTGTGCCGTGTGTTTAACCACGTGTTCATGTTTACTGTGTTTCAACTAAGGCTATGGCTACGTTAGCCGTATAGTGTGGTTAATTTATATGTTTGCAAATACAATTTGTGTCACGATTACAGTGGTGAGAGGTTGTTGAAGAAAAACTGTTCCAGTAGTGTATGCTATTGTAGTCATACCTCAACCTAACCTCAAACATCACAATGCACCGTAACTGTTGCATTCCCGGATGCAAATTAAAAATCAGAAACTTTCAGTTAAAACAAGAGGTAAACTGAAACGTAACGGTTGTAAATTCTATTTAATTACTATAAATTGCAGCGTTATGTGTGTTGCCGGTGTATATATAACATGGTGAATAGTGAAAGACAAATTTCGAGACGCCGCTCGCCTACAGTTTTACCCATGTAAGTAGTATGCTGCTTGTATTTATACATTATCTTTCGTCTTTGTAATTTAAATGTGTAGCTGTAGTTTAGAAGAAATGTGTTATGTTGCTGCATGTAAAACCGTAGACTATAGCAAAGTTGGGAAAATGTTTACAAAATCGGCCGCTCGAGAAAACGAATGAAATATAGTGCAATGGATGCAGTTTTTATTGTTGATTACGATTTTGTAAGTTTTATTGTGCGCTCAAGCTTCGTTTTTTATTTATGAGCAACTTTTGTATGTGCGATGCAGTGGTTTTATTTCGCTTATGTGGCGGATATTTAGCTAATAAATGTGTATAAACGAGTATAATATATACTAGAATGATTGATCAATGCATTTACGTTGAAATGGTTGCATAAACACTGCCCAAATTGTAAATATTTCGATAACACAGGACCCTGTCACCCCACTAACCTAACCTAACACGGGCAAAATTTCGATAACATAGGACACTGTTACTACACTCATATACATACACTAAACCTAACCTAACGCAGGAAAAACGAAAACGAAGCTTGACCGGCAAATAAAACTTTCAAAACCGTAATCAGCAATAACAATTTCAACGTAAATACATTAATCAATCATTCCAGCATGTATTATACTCGTTTATAAACATTTATTTGCTAAATATCCGCCGCATACGCAAAATAAAACCACTGCATAGCACATACAAAATTTGCTCATAAATAAAAAACGAAGCTTAAGCGAATAATAAAACTTTCAAAATCGTAATTAGCAATAAAAACTGCATCCATTGCACTATGTTTCATTCGTTTTCTCGAGCGGCCGATTTTATAAATAATTACCCAAAGTTACTTTACAATGCTGATTTAAGGTTACGTATTTCATATATGCATTTCATTTACAGTGCTGTTCTACGGTTATTATGTTTAATATTTCATCTGCTTTTGTGGATTCCCCCTGTAAAATAAAGTGTCATGAAGTGCTGAGTAATATGTTGTTGCAAACTGAGTAATCAAAAGTTTTCAGTAATAGTAAAAGCAAATTTCCACGCTAAAGCTTTTGAATTCAGTAGGTAGCTAATTATTCTAAATGGCAGCATTTGTATATCAGCCATCCAGTATAGTATGTTGTGTGTAGGTATATAACATTATGTACATTGTACAAGTGTGACAAACAGTGTAAACAATCATTAAGAATTGAGTCAACTCAATGTCAACACTTCTGTTTTATTTAAGTAACATGCTGCTTGCAGTTTTGTCTATCTTATTTGTAATTTGAGTGTGTAATGCAGTTACATAATGGCATGTAGACCTGTAGATTGCATGAATGATATTTAAGGTTATATATTTCATTGCCCATGGGTTATTGTTTAATATTAAATGTCATCCTTTTTGTTTACTTGAGGTTATGTTTAAGACAGTGTTTTTGTGTTGAAACACAGCCCATATTCACAAAATAGGCGTGTTATTACAAAACACTTTTATTTTACTGCGTTGAAATCGTAGCCTGTAGACGAGTTGTTAATAAGTAGTTCCCACCACATAGGCCGCCATCTTGAATCACAGTGTCAGGTCCGGTATTTAGGAGGTGCTGTTCGCTTGTTTCGTGACTCAGGATTTGCCCGCTAGAGAGCTCTTTCGCGTTGCCGAGGGAAGAGCTAGACGTAGTAGAGTTATAGTTATAGTAGTTATAGTTGGGTGTGGTTCTCGAGCAGTCTCTTGACGCTTGATGACGTAGTTTGGAGCTCTCTCTTTCTCTCTCTCTCTCTCTCTCTCGCTGTCTGTCTGTCTGTCTGTCTCTCTCTCGCCACAAGCACACCGCAGTAAGTATGAGGGTCGATTTCGAATCAGGAATCAGTAAGTTTGCAAGTTCATGGGTTGTAATTCGTTCGGGCATCGTCATTCAAATCATGAGTACCTGGACGACCGAGCTTCGCTCGGCGTTTTTCGCCTCTGTTTTTGTGAAATCTTATTTTTTGTGGGAGAAGATACTTATTTAGACAAACCTGAAAGTCAAAACGTTAACTAAATAAAACTACTTGTCGCAATTGTTAAGAGTAATGTCCGAGATACAAGAGATATAGAAATACATAAAAATATTTCATAAACACCATCATTTCAGCTGTAAAACGTGTACTGCTGAAAGCAGGCCTCCCCCATGGATATCCACCCAGTTTGAGGTTTTCGTCGAGCATTTGTTCCATTATGGAGTTCAGTTCTTTGCTGCTGTGATTGACTCCAGGACGTTAACACGTTGACCAAGGTCCTTCATACTTCCATCGAGTTCTTCCATGGCTTCCTTAACCCCGGTCAGTCGCTTGTTAGTATTCTTCGATAGACCTGTCTTCATATTGGAATTCCCGTCTTCATCTTTTCCGTTTCGGAGTTTACATTTTCAATTTGCCTTCCATTTTTGTTCCCATATTTTCTATTCCGTAGTTTACATTTTTCCAATCCGGTTTTCATATTTGTTTCCTCTGCCGCATTCCGGAATTCATTTCATTTCCCATTATGTCCATCTTGGCTAACATTTGTTTCATCAACTGTTCCATATCGTGCTTTTCGTCGCACTCCGGACACCAATTGTGATTACTTTACTTTTTTAACTATTTCTTTATTTTTTATTAAAACACCGGAGCGACACTAAGCAAAAGCAATGTTGAAGAATAACAAATACTACAGAAAGAAAAGGTGGTTGATAAAGCCATGTGAATGTACTACGCATTTATGTTTCAAACATATAGAAAAGTGTATGAATTGTTCGTCGAAGCGGGAGTAGTGAACGAAATGTGATTGTGTTTTACTAAAGAAAAATGAGTAGAAAAACCGTGTGAATGTTATACGTTGCACTTATATTTCAACTGTATGGAAAAATGTATGGATTGTTTGCAGAAGAAGGAGTAGTATGTTAGGTAAAAGAAAAGGGAGTAGAGAAAACCATGTGAACGTAATACATTGCGTGGTAAAATGGATTGCATAAAAGCCTTCGCCATGAAAGAAATGTCACTTTTCATGGCGATCGGTCAACCTGTTTTGGATTTCAATCACTCTTCAACATAAGATATGTATAGGCCTTGGTATGTATGAAGTTGATAAACCATAGGGAATAACATGTGAATTTTTATGTAAAACAAAAGTGAGGAGAGAAAGTAGTATGAATGTAATACGTTGTATTTGTTTCAAACATATAGCAAATTGTATGAATTATATGTTGAAGGACGAATAGCGAAAGAAGTTGATTGTGTCTCGTAAAGGAAGAATTAGTAGAGGAAATCGTGTGAATGTAATACGCTGCATTTATATTTCAATCTTAGAATATTATATGAATTGTATGTTGAAGGGCAAACAGAGAATACATGAATACGCTACGTAAAAGAAAAGCGAGTAGAAAACCATTTGAAAGTAATATATTGCGTAGTAAAATTGTTACCATAAAAACTCTCAATGAAAAAAATACATATACGTGCCGAACTTCGCGGTGATCGGTTAAGCGGTTTTCGAGATAAACAGTTAGATATATACAAACATTCAAGTTGTATAGATGATATGAATTGTTTATAGAAGAGTGAGTGGAGAAAGACATGTGAAGGTGTTACCTAAAAGTGAGTAGAGTAAACACTGTGAATGTCACATACAGCATTTCTATATCAAACATGCACAAAATTGTATGACTTACTTCTAGAAGAGTAAGTAGAGAAACAGTTATGAATGTGTTACCCAAAAGCAAGTAGAGAAAACAGTATGAATGTAATACGTAGCATTTCTATTTCAAACATGCACGAAATTGTATAACTTATTTGTAGAAGAGTGAGTAGAGAGAGATGTGAATGTGTTACCTAAGAGTGAGTAGAGAAAACAGTATGAATATAATATGTAGCATTTCTATTTCAAACATACAGAAAATTGCATGATTTCTTTATAGAAGAGTATAGAAAGAGATGTGAACGTGATACCTAATAGTGAAAGGAGAAAACAGTGTGAATTTAATAGCATTTCTATTTAAAATATACAGAACATGGCATGACTGATTTTAAAAGGGGGATAAAAGTGTTTTATTGGTGCAAAATCACGTTTTTTTTTATGGAAAATTCTTTATAGAAGGGTGAGTAGAGAATGATTTGTAAATGTGATACCTAAAAGTAAGTAGAAAAACCACTGTGAATGTAATATGCAGCATCTCTATTTCAAACATACAGAAAATTGCATGACTTATTTGTAGAAGAGTAGGTAGAGAAAGAGGTGTGAATGTATCACCTAATAGTGAGAGGAGAAAACAGTGTGAATGTAACAGCACTTCTGTTTCAAACATACAGCACATGGTTTGACTTATTTTAAAAGTGGGGATAAAAGTGTTTTTCGGTGCAACATCACGCTTTTTATGGAAAATTGTTTACAGAAGAGTGAGTAGAGACAGATGTAAATGTGTTATCTAAAAGTGAGAGGAGAAAACAGTGTGAATGTAATAGCACTTCTGCTTCAAACATACAGAACATGGTATGACTTATTTTGAAAGTGGGGATAAAAGTGTTTTTTGGTGCAAAATCGCGTGTTTTATGGAAAATTGTTTATAGAAGACTGAGTAGAGAAAGAGATGTGAATGTGCCACCTAAAAGTGAGTAGAGAAACCGCTGTGAAAGTAATATGCAACATCTCTATTTCAAACATACAGAAAATTGCATGACTTATTTGTAGAAGAGTGAGGAAAGAGAAGTGAATGTGTTACCTAATAGTGAGAGGAGAAAACAGTGTGAATGTAATAGCACTTCTGTTTCAAACATACAGAACACGGTATGACTTATTTTAAAAGTGGGGATAAACGTGTTTTTTTTGGTGCAAAATCACGCTTTTTATGGAAAATTGTTTATAGAAGAGTGAGTAGAGACAGAGATGTGAATGTGTTACCTAAAAGTAAGTAGAGAAACCACTGTGAATGTATTATGCAGCATTTCTATTTCAAACATACAGAAAATTGCATGACTTATTTGTAGAAGAGTGAGTAGAGAAAGAGGTGTGAATGTGTCACTTAATAGTGAGAGGAGAAAACAGTGTGAATGTAATAGCACTTCTGTTTCAAACATACAGCACATGGTTTGACTTATTTTAAAAGTGGGGATAAAAGTGTTTTTCGGTGCAACATCACGCTTTTTATGGAAAATTGTTTACAGAAGAGTGAGTAGAGACAGATGTAAATGTGTTATCTAAAAGTGAGAGGAGAAAACAGTGTGAATGTAATAGCACTTCTGCTTCAAACATACAGAACATGGTATGACTTATTTGTAGAAGAGTGAGTAGAGAAAGAGGTGTGTATCACTTAATAGTGAGAGGAGAAAACAGTGTGAATGTAATAGCACTTCTGTTTCAAACATACAGAACATGGTATGACTTATTTTGAAAGTGGGGATAAAAGTGTTTTTCGGTGCAAAATCACGCTTTTTATGGAACATTGTTTACAGAAGAGTGAGTAGTGAAAGAGATGTGAATGTGATACCTAAAAGTGAGAGGAGAAAACAGTGTGAATGTAATAGCACTTCTGTTTCAAACATACAGAACATGGTATGACTTATTTTAAAAGTGGGGATAAAAGTGTTTTTGGTGCAAAATCATGTTTTTTATGGAAAATTCTTTATAGAAGACTGAGTAGAGAAAGAGATGTGAATGTGTTACCTAAAAGTGAGTAGAAAAACCGCTGTTAATGTAATATGCAACATCTCTATTTTAAACATACAGAAAATTGCATTACTTATTTGTAGAAGAATGAGTAGAGAAAGATGTGAATGTATCACCTATAATCTTCGCAAAACTTAAAGGCATATGGAGGCGGGGCGTACTGCGGACTCCAGCGAATCCTACGCTTGCCCCTCCTACCAGCGCTGCCGAATGTGGTGCATGCATCTCACACAACCTTATGTACAGACCGTCTGCCGGTACACGCACTACGCTTGGCAACAGCGCTCTGCTTGAGCATTGGCCAGCGTTCACATGCCTTTAACTTTTGCGAGCGGTATAATAGTGAGAGGAGAAAACAGTGTGAATGTAATAGCACTTCTGTTTCAAACATGCAGAACATGGTTTGACTTATTTTAAAAGTGGGGATAAAAGTGTTTTTCGGTGCAAAATCACACTTTTTATGGAAAATTATTTACAGAAGAGTGAGTAGAGAAGGAGATGTGAATGTGTTACCTAAAAGTGAGAGGAGAAAACAGTGTGAATGTAATAGCACTTCTGTTTCAAACATACAGAACATGGTATGACTTATTTTAAAAGTGGGGATAAAATGTTTTTGGTGCAAAATCATGTTTTTTATGGAAAATTGTTTATAGAAGACTGAGTGGAGAAAGAGATGTGAATGTGTTACCCAAAAGTGAGTAGAGAAAACTCTGAATGTAATATGCATGTATACAAAAATTTAACCAAATCTTTAGAGCCGTTTCTGAAATACGGGGAATATATTATATTATATATACAAGAATTGCACTGTAGAAGCGGGAATAAAAAACTTATTTTTTTTTATGTAAAATCGCGTTTTTTCGGGAATTACACCTATATAGATGAACTTAAAAGGCAAAACTCTATCTGAATACAAAATTTGATCAAAATCGTTAGAGCCATTTCCAAGTTGCGCGGAATATATATATACAAGAATTGCTCGTTTAAATAGATCAGATTTCTTTTGGGAATGTTTTTTGCGGGCTTAGTCACGTACGCGAAGAACTCAGGTTTCAAATAGGTAAACAGGGGTGGTCTAGTTCTAGACCCTTGTTCAGGTCGAATTGGGCCAGTGTTACTAGATCCTATAATCATTTTTGTTTGTTTATTAATGCATAATTTTTGTACATAGTACTACAATTGTGCTACATAGGTTAATCTAGTATTGTCATGAAGCGTGTTCTAAGGGTTACATCCATTGATGTTCCTCAATCAATCAATCAATCAATCAATCAATCAATAGATCTGTGTGTCTTTTCCTCTTGAGACGGCGCTGTGGTTGTTCTGGTGGCATGTTTTGTGGTATTTATTTCATCAAGACGTTCGGGTGATTTGCTAACGTTGTATACAGATTTGTATAGGAAGAGTGGAGAACTGTGGTTACTTAAGGTAAATTTAGATATAACTGGAGACTTTCATTTTTATGTACCAGGGTGCGCTGGTGATTATCCTAAACACCCGGTTCTGGAATGTCTGGATACACTTAATTTGGGAATTAGAGGCAGAACCCCATAAGGAGCATGCATATTGCCAGATTGGTTTGATAATCATATTGTATACGAGTCTCTTGTAAAGGGTTGAGTTTTGAGTGAGTGAGTGAGTGTGTGGGGTTTAACGGCCCGCCGACAACGAGGTCATTTGGGCCCACAGTTAAACAATCTAAAACACACTCACGCAGTTAAAATGAAAATTAAATGACATGGCTAAAATTCTAAACTAACACGTTGAGTTTTGATGCAGCAACGATTTTAACTGTCGAAGTCTGTCTCTTAGTTTTTGTAGAATGTCATCAATATGTTTCTTCCATGTTAAACGTGCGTCAAGGATAAGACCAAGGTATCTTACTTCGTTTGCTTGTGGTATGGCAGTGTTGTTTAGGAATAAAGGATAATTATGTTCTTTTCTGGGATAGGTGAAGGTGACGGCATACGATTTTCTTGGATTTATTACAGTTTTCCATTGTTTATTCCATGATTCTATTTTATAAAGGTAGTCCTGTATATGTGCTGTAACTTCTTCACCAGTGTCTCCTCTGCACATAATAGCTATATCGTCTGCAAATTGGGCAATACGTAGATTGTCAGATTTGGGCAAATCATGTGTATAGACTATATATAGAAAGGGTCCCAGGATGCTTACCTGAGGAACTCCTGCATTAATAGGTCTGACATGAGACTGTACATCTTCGTAAACTACAGAATAATTGCGTTTGTAGAGATATGATTGAACCTATAATCATGTATTCAGCTGAAATTTAAATGTATACTTTGTTAGCCAAGATTATTCATATATTTAGATTTGTTGTCCACGTGTAACCATTATCAGCCTTTAAACCATGGAGATGATGTATTGTAATTTTATCAAGGGTGATTATTTTGTAAATTATGAGTGATTAAAATTTGGTTACCCAAACTTCTTATTTCTCTGTACGAAAGGGGGGAGGGCACTCCTATGTCGGAATTGGTCCTGCCGTTTCCCCCGATAATTAGGATCCGTTTCCTTTATCCTATGAATGAATTTGACTGCACCTCAATCCCATGGTGCAACAGGGGAGTTCACATTCACTACCAAACCTCCAGAATCTCTTCCCTTAATATTCCCTTTTCTCCAATGAATTCAATGCATCCGTTATATGACGCATAAGCTATAGTGTAGCAACTACTTAAGAACAGTCAGACGTTTTAGTTTACCTGATGGGATGTAAAAAATGAGTAGAGTGCTGTAACAACTCGTTATGTTAATACAGTGTGTTCGTAGATCGGCCGGACCATAATCAGTCAACACGAACTTCTGCGAGTAAACCAGAATTGTTTTCGGAGATACGGGGAATGTGTTCGCGTTGACGGTCACCATTTTCAACATGTGATATGATGCAGGTAAACCTAATGTACGTTAGTACAGTAGTTAGTGTTCCGCACCCGTGAACTGCCGTCGTTTACGGTGGAGAGCGCGCAGGTCCTCGCCCGGTCCAGTGACGCCACGGTGGGGTTCGGGCGATCTACGAACGCATTGTACTTGTGTGTGTGTGTATGTGCGTGCTGCGCGCGCACTTATATGTGTATGCGAATGTTTGTATATGTTGTGTTTCCCAACGTTTCCGTCTTGTTATACGACTATTTCGATTCCAGCATTACAAATTACACACGACGTTATCCAGGGATACATCAGCACATTGGACTTTCATGCATCATTGATACAACTATCCATACACTTCCTTTACGACAAACTACATATTGTAGTAGTAATTTTGTTATATAGAACACAATTTCGTGCAATGGCCACACAAATGTAGCAAAGGAGCTGTAACGAAAGAACAAACCGTTTCCGCTCAAATGTGTGTGTGTGTGTGTTTGTGTGTGTGTGTGTGTGTGTGTGTGTGTGTGTGTGTTAACACATACAAATATATATAACTACAAAATTCTACCGAAGAAGAGACAATGATGACACTCGGCCCTAATTTGGGGCAGGGAGTCTAGGCCAATCCTTCAAGACTCAGTTTTCAGCGTATTCATGAACGACTGCTAAGGAACCACCCCAAAAAGTAGGAAGAGAGAGAGAGAGAGAGAGAGAGAGAGAGAGAGAGAGAGAGAGAGAGAGGGAGAGAGAGAGGAACAGCTTTATAATAAAAGCATCAACAGCTGGAAATCCTTACCCCCATAGCTTTGTGGTTGTGGGATGAGATTAAGTGCCAGATTTTCTGCTGGAGAAACGAACTCTTTAACGAATTTTAATCGTTTAAAATTTGAGGAGCATACCTACATTTAAACTTCGCTCTGACAAACGTTTTTCTTGCACCCTGTTTATTTAAGGCCTTAAGGCACATTACAAGCACTGGATGACAAAGAAAGCATATATTTTAACTTTAAATTACATTACTGACAGAGAAAGTAGCTCTGTGCAGCAAGATTTATCGTCAAGGTTAAATTTCACTGAAAATCAGCTTTTTCTGAAACGCTGTGTAAATATAATATGTCGCCTAATACCGTAAGTCAAAGCGCTTTTAATTTGACAAGCACAAATAGCCAGAAAGCAACCGTGTTTTTGGCGATAACAACGCTGCCGTATGAGACTTTAGATGGGAATCTTTCAAACGACGGTGCCTCGAGATGAAAAATGGAAAGAATGAACAAAAAAAGAAAGAAAAAGAAACAAAAACATGCGTTACTTTGACGCTAGAATGGTCGGTACACTTTTCGCCTTTTGAATTTGTTCTCTGGACCCCCCCCCCCCCACCCCCACCCGCTCCCTCACTCTTTCTTTTTCTCTTATCATACCGTCATTTTCTAGTCTCGGTGGAACCGTTGATAGACAGAGGCAGCCTTTCTTCTTTTCTGCAGCCTCTTTTTGTAACCAGAGAGAGAGAGAGAGAGAGAGAGAGAGAGAGAGAGAGAGAGAGAGAGAGAGAGAGAGAGAGAATACCCAATGTAGGCAGGGTTATCAATAATGGAAGTACCCAAAAGTAATTTTAACCGTTTCTAGATTGCTTTCCCCCAACTTTCGCTCTTCTGTACTAACCTTATCTCGAACAGTGAGATGTTCAGTTCCTGACTATGGAAACGCTTACTACATCCCCTGGTTTCTTATGTACTTACCTCTTAGTCTGACAAGCACTTAATGAATGGACTCTTTTGCAACAAGCAAAGTAATACATATTATCATAACAATCATTAATATTATTATTATTATTATTATTATTATTATTATTATTATTATTATTATTATTATTATTATTATTATTATTATTATTATTATTATTATTATTATTATTATTATTATTATAAGATGGTGATGTGGACTGGTTTGTAGGATCTAGAGTGTGTGCATGAAAAGAGTAGGACTGTAGAGCCTTTTTGGAGTTTTCATCTGTAAGTAGATACATTAAGATTACGCGTTAAATCTTTGTCGCGTAAGATCGTTTGTATATCTACTCCTCGTAGGACTGTTTTCTCCGTTTGTCCTATGTCTTGATACTATACATATTATCTAAAACATATAGGCATATAGTAATAATAATAATAATAATAATAATAATAATAATAATAATAATAATACTAATAATAACAACAATAATAACAATAATAATAACAACAATAATAATAACAATAATAATAACAACAATAATAATAACAATAATAATAATCATCATCATAACAATCATTAATAATATTATTATTACTATTACTATTATTATTATTATTATTATTATTATTATTATTATTATTATTATTATTATTATTATTATTATTATTATTATTATTATTATTATTATTATTATTATTATTATTATTATTATTATTATTATTATTATTATTATTATTATTATTATTATTATTATTATTATTATTATTATTATTATTATAAGATGGTGATGTGGACTGGTTTGTAGGATCTGGAGTGTGTGCATGAAAAGAGTAGGACTGTAGAGCCTTCTTGGAGTTTTCATCTGTAAGTAGATACATTAAGATTACGCGTTAAATCTTTGTCGCGTAAGATCGTTTGTATATCTACTCCTCGTAGGACTGTTTTCTCCGTTTGTCCTATGTCTTGATACTTCATACATACAAAAGTAGCTTGTTCTGGGCTATCTTCAAGCTTGCAGATATTGCCTATTTCGCAATTAGTTCTTTTAAAACGCTCGAGATGGACTGAGTAGCGCCCATGTCAGGCCAAAAAGTGTATTAACCCTGCTTCAGGGTTCAGATGTTGCAGTTTAAGACGTTCTGTTACTGAATTTACAAATGAGTATGTGCGTCTGCCGCTGTTAAACAGTGTCCCATTCGAGTTTCCATTCCACAAGAAGAGAATATTTTATTTGTCGTTTGGTTTTGCACGGTTGGCCAATGACTTCATAAACTTTAGGGAGCTCTCCTTTCTTCAGGCAAGTCTTTGCCGCACGAAGTCGTAGCCTGAGATCAACTGCCCATAATTAATGCCATGATGGGAGTAGTGTTATATGCACCAGTCATCCAAATGAGCACTTTTCTTTGCGTTTGTCTCAATTTATTTTTAAAATAGGTTTTCTGTGCGTAAGCTACCCAAGTTCCTGCAGCATATCCCAGAATGTCTTCCATGATACAATTGTGGCAACCGGTAGATGAAATTTCCACTGACCAATGTTTGCTATTTTCGTCATTACTGCGGTGGTCTGTTTGCTGACTCTCTCGAGGTGTTGTTTGAGGTTTAATTTCATATAAATTGTTACACCTAAGTATTTGGTGCAAGTTTCTCTACGTATTCTTTGCTGATTTATTCTAATTGTAGGATCTCGGCAGAGTTTATCTTTAAGAAGCGGTTTAGAAGATTTCGTCGGGGCTATCTTTAGTTTAACGGTGTTGCCCCATTCTCATACGACGGACGTCACTTGTGTGCTTTTCTGCTCAAGTTGTGCTCTGTTGTTTGCCTCAATAAACAGAAGTAAATAGTCTGCACAGGCAATCACATCCATGACATCCTGATGTTCCGACAGTCTGCTTAAGAGTGGTTCGAAGCCTACATCCCACAACTCTGGTCCCAAAATTGACCCTTGGGGACAACCCTTCGTAAGTAAGTACCTCCTACGTCACTGCAGAGACCACATCGGCGGTTGTGAGCCCCATGCACATTACCCAATACGTGGACTTCTCTTTGAAGATTTTCACTCGTTCTGTGGACTCGAGCCATAAGGTCCTCCGCTGACGTTACAGGGGTGTCATACACCATACCCTTTATAGAACCCCACAAAAATGGTCAAGAGGTGTCAGATCTGGCCATGGAACTGGTCCACGTCTACCAATCCATCGATTTGAATATGCGACGTTGAGGTGATTCCGCATATGTACATCAAAGTGTGCTGGAGCTCATGTCGATCATTTCAGAAGCTGTGTACTGGTACGTATCGCATTACTGTTAAAACTTTACTGTACTGGAAACAACACGAGACACAGATGCCCACCAGGGACTCAATGGAAGAATTTAGTGCATGCACAGGAATGTTATCATGCTCTGGTCGTTCACCCCAGTGCACAGGTAGCTAAAGGTTGCATACCGTCCGTATTAAGATGCCAAAACGAATATTAACAAATTGTCACAACCGCTCGTTCTCAAACTTCAACGCTCTCCAGCGTCCAAATCGTGCATTTCCGAACAGGGGTTCCTATTTGAAAACCAATCAGTTTGTGGGTGATTTTTGGGGCACTCTGTATAAAACCGGAATCTCTCAAACTTCATTCTCAAACCACTGTCAGTACAAAGAATCTAAAAAAAAATGCTGTCTGCTAACGCTAACACACCGCAGTATTTCAAGCTTTTAGGTCCAATGAACAATTTGAAATACCAGGGACAGAATATGTGTGAAGAGGTTAGTCTCAGCAATTTTAGAACACATGATTACTTCAGTATTACTGTGTTTTCCATTGCAGGCATTAGGCGTAATATTATCATCTTCGTTAATCTCTTCATTGTTATTCTCTGCCACGTGCATTTCTTCATCACTCCCCAAAATAAACAGGAGCCTAACTTGTTTTCAACTTCATTCATCTCGACAAATATAATTGAGGAAGGTTCAGTATCGTTGCCTTCCAATTCTTAATATTCACCGTCCTCACGCAGACCCCTTGGGATAATTTAATTGGTTTGTCCTAAAACGATGTGAAATCGTAATGTGTGACTTAAAGTAAACAAAGCATGAAATACGTTTATCATACAAATTTATCACAAGTAATACCATAAGACGTCTTACCTAACCGATAAATCCTCCAGCTCCGTTCCCCTCGGGAACTTATGTGGAAAGGTCAGACGGTCGAATTATATTTATCTGGAATATTCCATAAATAAAATATAAATTTAAATGCCATATCGCAAAGATTTGAGCAGAAAGTGTTAAACTTTATAAAAAAGGTAACCGAAAATATATTAATTTCGATTAGTGTAGTTTGACTAACTCAGCACTGCCAACTGAGAAAAACGAAATTATGTGTTTTCAATCTTAATTTGTTGTTACAGCAGAAAACAAACTTATAATCGCATCTTATTATTATTATTTACAAATAACCTTTCTTCTGAAAAAAATACATCAATTATTAAAAGAACAATAGTTAAAACACGGGTGTCAAACTGAAATGGAGTGCTATTTTCATTGTTAATCGATTGTAATATGTAATAAATTGCGTTTCAGCGATTTATGGGATACAATTGGCGGCTCTGACTAAACAAAAGAATCACCTGGTGACAATTTGTACAGAACAAAAGTAGAGCAGACGAAAATTCGTATATGACAATTTAACCCCTCCATGTATGAAATAGTCACCATAATTTATAGCATACAAAATTAAGATAGCCGTGAGAATATGATTAGGAATATATTATATGAAGTGTTGGCTCCTATAAACTTTACAATACTAAAAATCAAATAGACATACCACTTAATCATTCGACAGCAGTCTAGAGGTGAGTGTAACGTAAAGATGAACGTTGCGCTGTTATACCAACTCGAGAGTATCCTCCCACATGGCTTCTTGTCATCCCAACACTATGCGCAGAACTGTAATACGACGTTTATGTAGGAGCAAAGCCGGCTGTGACACTCAATCGCGCTCAAGAGAAATGCCGTACACCCGTTAGGTTTATGCATTTCTGCATAACTGGTAAACGGTAAGAGATAGAAAAAAATATATTACTACACAAAAATGTAGATTTCTATAAAACACAATTTAGGTCAAATACATTTTTGTGCACTGTGAACCATTTCCGAGATATTCTTTATTTGTTCGCATTTTCCAATACTTACACTTTTCTCAAACAGAAATACGTCATTCTCTCTATCTCCCAGCCCTCACTCACCCCCCCCTCTCTCTCTCTCACTTGGACATGCACACGGAACAGAATTTCAAAACCATCGCACAGCGACCACCTTTAAACGATTTGACTATCACTTAAACTAAAGCCTAGTATATTTCCACATTCCCCTTGCACCTACAAGAAAATTAGCAATCAGATAATTTATGCAAATGTTTATCTCGATTAACATGAAGAAGATGGAGGAATACGCATTGGTAAGATTAGTTTATAGAGAAGGTCACGTGACTGCAACACATCAATATTTTGTTTATGTTCTCTCCTCGAATAGTTTGCTATCCGTTCGGACACACTGCATCCGTAAATTGAAGGGTCGGCAAGTTTTATAAAAAGGCTAGAGCAGGTATTTAAAATTTCACGGCAATAAAATGTGTCTACTCCAAAAAGTAGAGTACAGTAGAATCATGTTGAACTGTACAAAAAAAAACAAAAAAAAAAAAAAACAAACAAACAAAAAACAGGATTATGAACACTGTGGTGGAAAGTATAATGACTGATGATGCTGAGACATGGACTTTGGTGGAGAGACAAACATCTAAGATCTTGGTAGTGGAAATGGATGGAATAAGGCGTAGTGCTACAGTATCAAGATTGCAAAGAAGGAGAAGTGAAGAGGCGAGAAAGATGATGGATGTAGAGGAAACAGTAGTGGAGAGAATTGAAAGGCGGGGTCTTCAATGGCATGGGCACGTTAGAAGAATAGGGGAGAGTAGGTGGCCCAAGAGCTTTTTAGAATGATCACCTCGTGGAAGAAGAAAGCGGGGCAGGCCAAGAGCAACTTGGAGAGGACACATTCATAGAATGATGAATGAGCGATGCCTAGAGTGAGTGAGTGAGTTTTGTTTAAGGGCCCGTGGACAACTAGGTCATTAGGGCCCGAAGTCCAAACATAAAACAACCGAACAATAGAACCTCACCCTAAAAAAGCTAGAAAGTGAAAGTTAAAATAATGGAAAAATGCCAAAAGATCCAAAACCGAGAGCTAAAAAAGTTGAAGGTTAAAAATCCGGTAAAAACGAAACTTTCTAAAACCGAAAGCTGATAAAATGTTTAAAAGGTAAACAACGAAATAATATCACACGTAAAAACATCCCAAAAGTCTATATCCACCAAGATAAAAGAAACCTTACACCTACTTACCAAAATCGATATTGGCAAGAAACCGCAGTACTGTATTTACAACTACTGGGTCGTTGCCTAACACGGTGCACAGTGTGTAAGACCCAGGTCAAGGGACTGGCGCTCATGAGCATACCGCGGACAATCTATAAGGACATGTGCGACGGAGACTGGAACATTGTACGTCGCACAGGCAGGCTCCGGATCACCGCGCTAAAGGTGTGCATGCGTGGCTCAAGTGAGGCCTATCCTCCGGCGGGTTAAAATCACTTCCTCATGCATGGAATCCCCGCAAGATGTTTGCCAGAGTTGTACGGTGTCCTTGACTGTCCGTAACTGAGTGCCAGCTAACGCTTCCCAAGACTCCTGCCAGACAGCATATAGCTGGCAACGGAAGTTTTTCTGCACGTCCATATAAGGGCGCGTACGGGGGAACACTCCGGCAGGCGACATGCAGACTTAGCAGCTGCATCCGCCGCGGCGTTGCCGGAATACCCACGTGGCCTGGGCACCAGGCAAAAACGAACTGGTATCCGCGAGATAACAACTGAGATAACAGTGTCTGTATTTTAAGAATTAATACCGAGTTGCCAAAAAATTGTTGCAGCGCCTGAAGAGTGCTCAGTGAGCCGCAACATACAATAAAATGTCCAGGAACTGAACGGGAGATACAAAGTAAGAAATAAAAGATGGCAAACAGCTCGGTGGTAAAAAGTGAACTGGCGTCTGGAAGGCGGTACGTGTGAGTGTCACCGTTGCATATAACAGCGGAACCCGTCGCACTACCCAACTGGGAACCGTCACTAAATACCGGAGTGTAAGTCCGGTATCGGTCCAGAACTTCGGAGAAAAATTAGCGAAACACCGAATGAGGGGTAGCTATTTTCGCACAGCCCGACAGCTCCAGGACGAACAGTGGACGCTGGAGTTTCCAGGGAGGGCATCGGCCAAGTGAATGCCGCTCTACAGCTGGCAGTCGGCAATCCAGTGCGGTCAGCAGTTCTCGAAATCTGATATCATTTGGACAGAAGATAGTTGTATTCCGCGTATACCGGTGTACTAGGTCTGGACGCAATACAGGTGGATACGAAGGATGACCTGGATCAGCGACCAACCTTGCCACGTAGGAACAAAGTAACAATGAGCGTCGAACAGACAGTGGGGGTTAGCTACAATCAGCATACAGACATTCGACCCCACTGGTGCGAAAAGCCCCAGTAGCGAGACGGATACCAGTGTGATGTATTGGGTCTAAAAGGCGGAGTTTAGACGCAGACGCCGCGCCATAGATAAAACTGACGTAGTCTAATTTGGACCGGACCAGTGAGCGATACAACCTCAACATCACCCTGCGATAGCCGCCTCAAAATACCCCAGATAAAACTCTGAGTACCCGCAGCGAACGATCGCAGGAAGCCCGAAGTTGACAAATACGGTACTTCCAGGTGACCTTCCTGTCGAAGTGAAGGCCTAAGAACTTGAGGTGCGGAACAAACAGCAGACGTGTGCCTCACAAATAAAGCTCAGGAGCAGGGTGTACACCACGAAGTCGGTGGATGTGGACACACTGTGTTTTCGTAGGGGAGAGCTGAAAGCCGCTGCGAAACACCCACTCGGCGACGGATATTACGGTCAGCTACAGTAGACGCTCGATGTGCTCCAAACTGTGAGAACGATAGTACATCGCGAAGTCGTCAACATACAGCGACATCGGGATTCCGCTACGAACAACACTAGTGATGCCATTAATGGCAACGGCATAAACTATAACACTGATAATCAACCCCTGGGGTACACTATTTTCCTGGACCTTCTCTTGGGAGAGCGTGTTTCCTATGCGGACACGAAAACGGCGAAGTAGTAAAAACTTAAAAATGAACATCGCTAAATGAACGCGTGAACCGTTAGTGTGCAAAGCGCGGATTCCATAGCGCCAGGTGGTGTCGTAGGCTTTCTCCAAATCAAAGAACACAACCACGACATGCTACTTCAGCAGAAAGGCATTTTGAACGTAGGCTTCCAAGCGTGCCAAATGGTCGACACTGGAGCGACGGCGACGAAAATGCAGTGAACAGTGCTCAGCAGGTTATTCGTCTCTAGCCACCACACTAAACGAGTGTTAATCATTCGTTCGAAGGTCTTACAAACGACAGTCGTTAAGCAAATGGGGCGGTAACTAGAGGGAAGCATCCGATTTTTCCAGGGTCGAGGGATGGGGATGACAATGTCCTCTCGCTAAGAAGACGGAAAAACCTGCTCGCGCCATATACGGTTGTACATGCCCAACAGGAAGGAGAGAGCCGTAGATGGACGTTGAAGCAGCATTTTTTGTGGATGTCATCGGGGCCTGGAGAAGAGTCTTTTACGAGAAATAAGGAATGAGCCAGTTCCGCTTGAGTAAAAGGTGCATTCTACGATTCACTGCAGTGACTGTTAAAATTAAGAACTATCCGCTCTGCAGATTGCTTGAGAGATATAAAAGCGCGATCATAACTCTCCGTTTGGCTAGTAGCAGCGAACGAACTAGCAAGGGCGTCTGCGATATCCTGTTCGGAGGTATAAGTTGAACCCTGTACGGCAAGACCGGGAATTTCCGTTCGGCGATACTTGACGTACATACACCGAACGGCAATCCACACCCTTGCTGCCGAGGCCTTACGGGAAAGGGAAGAGACGTATGTTTCGACATACCAGAAGCGTCAAGCGTACCATGTACATAAGTTAGCAACTGTTTAGCGACGCAAGCTCCGAATACTGACCTACTTCTACATATAGTTCAAGCGAGGAACGAGTACTATGTAGTTTGCGCCTTATTTCTTCCTTGTCTAACAAACACCGATGTGTTCCTCTTCAAGGGGTTTGGGGCGCAACTCCTATAATTATCTCAGTCTGTTATAAGGAGTTTGGAGCGTGATGAATTCCGAGCGTAACTGCTGTACATCCGTATAAATATAGCCCTTAGCAACGTCTGAACTCGCAAAAATAGCAACTAAAGAATACAGTAGAGAATAGTATTTCTCAATACATGGCAAAACGGTAGAGCAGACAAACTGGAATTTAGGCTTTTTCATACAGCTATTTTCGTTAATAACCGCTATGTATATTGGAAAGGATCTAAAGCAAAATGATTCCACAGTTTTGGGAATAAAAGCGATGGCACAGCTTATGAACAAATTCACTCGCTATAGATTTGAAAATGAGCAGTATGCACTATTTCTCAGATAACATGTTTTGCATTTGCTGAAATTTGAATATTTTATAGCAACATTTGAAAAAACGCATAAGTAGTGAGAATAGTACTACACAAGACAGGTAAGAAATATAGCTGAACATGAATACTGCTTCCTGTTGAGACGTTTTGCAAATTAAAGTTTAGGTCAAATAATCCTATAAAAGCAAATTATGTATTTCAGACAAACTAAAAACATATTATTGAATATAACGTGCTTAAGCACTGCATTAGAGGCTCCTTCGTAAGAAAGCTATTTTGAACTTTGCCGCCAATGCAAAGGAGTTGTTAATCTCTCATCAGTCTAGTATTGTGCGGTCAGTACCGAGGATTACAATTCCATAGAGAATATTTATCAGTGTGTATGAAAATTAGATTAGGTTTCAATCAATAAACCGTAATTTACATTCAAATTATTTGTTATATCCAATATGCGCTCCTGACAAATTCAAGCACCACCTTAACGCACTTCATCTCATGAAGAAGGAACTACAGCATTGTTGTCCTGCGATAGGTATATGTAACCACAAGGTGGTCACGGATATCAACAAGTTTCTTAGAACATTTATGCAAAGGGGGAAAAAAATGCAAATATGCTATTCAATCAGTAATAAGGAAAAGTTAATCGGCTTTGCCCACTTATACTCCAAGAACATCTCGAGGCGAGGAATATCTCCTCACCGATAATCTTATTTTGGAGCCAGTCTCCAACAGACTCAAACTTCGAACCTCGGAGAACCAATTCTAGCTATACTGAAAAGTATTAGGTGCAGATATTGTTGTTTCCGAAAGGGAGCAGTTTTTATGCAACACAAAGTGGTATTCAGATATATTCAGCATGTTTCAATAAAATGAAACTAATATTTTTTCCAGGTAAAGTAGTTGTTTCCCATAGCATGTGTACAAAGTTATCTCCAAATAGGCTAAATATGGGTGATTTTATTTTAGGACTTGAAATTGGGAGTAGTGGAAGTTTTTGAAAGTTTTGCAGTAGCTTGTCAGTTTTGCCAGATTTTAAACTCGAGTACACCAAGCTTTGTGACTTTCAGTAGAAAAATACTCCTTCTTATCAAGTTCAACGAAACCAGAGAGAAATTTGATTACAGGAACACAGTGGGCAACTGCCTCCACTAAAATTGAAGTTTGGAAAGATTTTAAGCCACCCAATTTACATTTTCGGATTGGAAAACATGAGACATGTCATTTCGCAATAAAATGCCAAAATTACGGTAGGAGATTCTTGTACAGCGAAATGGAATTAAAATTAGGAAACACAAAATAAAATCCCGTTAAATTCTCAGTTTGAAAATATTTCATAGCCTACGTCCGTTGGGAAGAATTAGTTTTCAATGGTGAAGGAATCACCAAAATCGGAATTTTAAAACATCAGTTCCTTATAATACAGGGTGTCTGAAAAAGTGTACTAACACTTTGAATGACTATAAAATCATTATTTATGACCATAGAGACAAGTTTGAAGGCTTGAATTCCAAAAGAAAATATAATTAAGAAGTGATGAAAAGTGGTCTAAGATGTGCATCATAAGTTAGCATATTTTCGTCGCAGGAATAGAAGCCATAAGCTTGGCACAGTTATTAAGAAATAAATTTTTGTCCCGTGTTGTAAAGAATGGTGCACTATTGGCATTAATCGATACTAATACAAGGTGTCTCAAAAATGCACTAATACTAAATAATAAATAATACTATAAAATCATCATTTACGAACATAGAGACAAGTTTAAAGGCTTGTATTACAGAAGATACTGTAATTAAGGAATCATCTTCGCAAATGTTCAAATTGATGACCATCAAAGCTGACAACGCGAACCGTTTAAGAAACTTCTACTGGATAAATAAAATGCTGCTTTTGATACTTGCAATACAAAAAAAAAAAAAAAAAAAAAAAATTGCCCTGACGTCGGGGTCCCTTCTCGGATAACACCATCTTATTGTAATAAATTGCTTCTGCTAAACCAAATCTTAATTCCTTCAGTATGATTACAACCGCTAGCGAAAAAATAGGAAATATTAGGCCAACACATTATGCATTAGGCCAAGGCACTTTACTTGAAATTGGCTCATCACTCATATTAAAGATAATACATCGATGTTTTGGATTATGTGTGAATTGTTTCCAATAGAAAGCGATAGTGAGATTGCAATTAACATTTCACAAATGTAATTAATTGTTCTGGAAAGTATGTGCGAAGTTAGAATTATAAGAGTAATTAGATTCAAACTTGCCCGTGTCTCTTTGTTGGTAGGAGCAAAATCAGTGGTCATGGATGATCACTCTGATGAGAAGTTAACTTACTGACCATCGATAGAAAGCCCCATGGGACATCACAGAATTTACAAACTATCAGCAATACTACCTCTCGCCTTATCCCTCATGGAATGTTGTTTGTTGCCATTTTCTAACAACTACGTGACCAGTAGTCGTGAAATTGGATCAGCCTCTCACACACTGCAATTCAGAAAAGACGTTTTTGCCTCCATGGAATTTATCAGCCAAGCCACTTACATCCCAAGGGTTAACTTCGCCAAGCAATAGAAGCACAATGGTGCCCCATCATCATGTGAGCATACGTGACGGATGATGTAATGAAAAAATGGTGTACGTATCCAGTTAATAGTATTTTCTAAAATAAATGATTTCCCTACTGTCCACTGCAATTTTTATTTCTTCCACCGCTACATACAGCAGACAAAGGAAGCACTGTATTCCGCCTAAATACTCAACATCATTTCACTGGAAATGCACTTTTACTCCCGCTAAACACTTCTTCTTTAACTGATTACCGTCACTTAGAACCCACATGTGGGTCCCCGGGATCGAATCCGGACCTCCTAGGTAGTAGTGGTAGTCGTCGTCATCGTCGTCGTCGTGGTGGTGGTGGCGGTGGCGGCGGCGGTGGTGGCGGCGGCGGTGGTGGCGGCGGCGGTGGTGGTGGCGGTGGCGGTGGCGGTGGTGGCGCTGGTGGCGATGGCGGCGGTGGCGGCGGTGGCGGCGGGGGCGGCAGCAGCGGCGGCGGCGGCGGCAGCGGCAGCAGCACCAGCAGCAGCAGCAGCAGCAGTAGCAGTAGCAGTAGCAGTAGCAGTAGCAGTAGCAGTAGCAGTAGCAGTAGTAGTAGTAGTGCTTGAGGGTGCGCAACTGCTGGGGTTATTAGCGCCCGTACAGAGCAAGAAAAACGAAAAGTACAGGCAGTTAACCTTCTGTTCTAAATGTTAAGAGAATTAAACGGTCACCAAGACAGTGCCAGCAATAGTAAAAGTGGAGCTAAAAATAACAAAAACCCTCATGTAGCTATATGAGAAATAAATTGCACATTAAACCAAGTGACCAACAAAAACAGAAGATAAAATTAGCGGTTTAAACACGGCTTCCCGTGCCACTGAAATGAGTAAAATTGAGGAGACGCTCTACTGCCCTGGAAGTGTTTGCCAGGACCTCGGCCAGGGTACCCGGCTGTCCCAGGGACACAGGAAACTGAGATAAAAACTGGCACTGAATTAAAACATGGCGCAGCGTCAAAGGCTTAAAGCGGCGCCGGGTAAGAAAATAAAAGTTGACAATGACTGAAAAGGTAGTACCTGATACGCAGTCTAGCTGAAATTACTTCCTCGCGCCTACCAGGATGGGCTTCACCTCCTGAAACTTGTTCCCCTGAATTGCACTCCACTTATCACTCCACCGGGAGAGGGCAACATGACATAAAACGGCACGAAAATCGTCAAAGGATACGTAAGAGCTATAACACCTGGGACCTAAAACTGCTGTATTCGCAGCAGCATCGGCAGCCTAGTTCCCTGGACGGCCTACTTGTCCAGGCAGCCCACAAAAAACACGCTAATGCCAGCACCAGCAAGCAAGTGGAGGCTGTCATGGATACCTTACACGAGCGGATGGTAACTGTTCAGCGTCCCTAGGCTTTGCAAAGTACTCAGGGAATCGGAACAAATGACACAGTGCCGCAAGTTTTTCCGATGAACATACAAAAGAGCTTGGTAAATACCAAAAAGCTCAGCTGCAAAAATCGAGCACTGCGCTGAAAGACGAAAGCTAAAACCCTGCCGATCATGAAGAAAAGCACATCCTACTCTGCGATCATCCTTAGAGCCATCAATGTATATAAAATTGCAGTGTGCAGAATGCGCTCTAAGAGATAAAAAGGCCAAGCGAATAGACGAATCGGGTGTCGTCGACTTCGGCAGTGACAGCAATCCCAGATTGACCGGAGGCGGCGAAAGGGGCCAGGGTGGAAATCTGGGTTCTCCACTGGGAGAGGTGGCCGGTAAAGTGGTGTCCGAGAGCCGAAGGAGACAACAAAACCGAACGCCAGGAGGGAGTGGGGCCAGGAGGGAGTAGGACCAGGGAGCTCGTCGAGTATTGACGGTTCAACGAATCGTTAAAAAGCATGGTACAAGACGGATGTCCCGGCAAACTACAAAGACTACAGAGGTACAAAGAGGAACATCGCGCCGATAAGAGAGCGGAGGTTCGTCAGCTTCCGCACATAGGCTAATAACCAGACTCGTCGGGAAAGCGCCAATACTCAACCTGATACCACGGTGATGAATCGGAGCGAGAGACTCTTTAAAATAGACGGTCGAGCCGATGGATAAACAACAGAACCGTAATCAAGTTTTGATCGGACCGGTGAGCGACATAGCCACAAAAGAACTGTCCGATCGGCTCCCCTGGATGTGTCTCTTAAAACGTGTAAAACACTAAGAGAACTTCGCACCATGGCTTCAAACACGAAATATGAGCGGACCAGCTAAGATTCCTGTCAAAGATCAACACCAAAAATTTCGCCTCGTCTGCGAAAGGAAGAACATCTGGACCGAGATGGAGAGAAGGCGGAAGGAACACTTTCCGGCACTGGAAGTTAAAGCAGACAGTTTTCTCGGCGGAGAGAGCTTAAAGCCATTTTCAAAAGCCCAGATGTAGAGGCGGTCTAGACAAAGTTGTAGACGACGTTGTAGCAGACAAGTCCGCCGAGACGTACAGTAAATAGCGGAATCATCGACGAGTAACGAAGCGGAAACTCCAGCAGGAACACACTCCACAATGGGATTGGTGGCAATAGCAAACAAGGTGCCACTGAGTACCGAGCCCTGCGGTACACCGTTCTCTTGGGTAAAAACACGAGATAAAACTGAACCAACGCGGACTGTAAAGACCCTATCCCTCAAACTCGCGAAGCAAAAGAGGCAGACGTTCACAAATGTCTCATCTATGGAGGGTTCAAAGAATGCCGTAGCTTCAGCAAGTGTCACACGCCTTCTCAAGGTCAAAAAAGCAATCGTTTGAATCTTCCTCAGAAAAGCGTTCACGATGTGCGTGGATAACGGTACTAAGTGGTGTACCGTTGAACGGTAGCGACGAAATATACGCTGAACGTTGGAAGGCAGATTTTGAGATTCAAACCACCACGTCCGACCCCCGTGGATCATGCGGTCCATCACCTTGCGGATGCAGCTGGTCAGGGAGATCGGACGATAACTGGAGGGCAGATGGCGATCCTTACCAGCTCTCAAAATCGGGACGACGGTGGCCTAGCGCCAAGCGGATGAGAAAGTAGCGGTGCGCCAGATATGGTTATACACCTCTAAGAGGAAGAGTTTACCAGCCAAAGAAAGGTGCTGGAGCATTAAGATGTGAACGCCAGCCAAAGAAAGGTGCTGTAGCATTAAGATGTGAACGCCAGCCAAAGAAAGGTGCTGTAGCATTAAGATGTGAACGCCAGCCAAAGAAAGGTGCTGTAGCATTAAGACGTGAAAACTAGGCAAAGAAAGGTGATGTAGCATTAAGACGTGAAAACTAGACAAAGAAAGGTGATGTAGCATTAAGATGTGAACGCCAGCCAAAGAAAGGTGCTGTAGCATTAAGACGTGAAAACTAGGCAAAGAAAGGTGATGTAGCACTAAGACGTGAAAACTAGACAAAGAAAGGTGATGTAGCATTAAGACGTGAAAACTAGACAAAGAAAGGTGCTGTAGCATTAAGACGTGAACGCCAGCCAAAGAAAGGTGCTGTAGCATTAAGACGTGAAAACTAGACAAAGAAAGGTGCTGTAGCATTAAGACGTGAACGCCAGCCAAAGAAAGGTGTTGTGGCAGTAAGACGTGAACGCCAGCCAAAGAAAGGTGCTGTAGCATTAAGACGTGAAAACTAGGCAAAGAAAGGTGATGTAGCACTAAGACGTGAACACTAGCCAAAGAAAGGTGTTGTGGCATTAAGACGTGAACACTAGCCAAAGAAAGGTGATGTAGCATTAAGACGTGAACACTAGCCAAAGAAAGGTGATGTAGCAGTAAGACGTGAACGCCAGCCAAAGAAAGGTGATGTAGCATTAAGACGTGAACACTAGCCAAAGAAAGGTGTTGTGGCATTAAGACGTGGACACTAGCCAAAGAAAGGTGCTGTAGCATTAAGACGTGAACACTAGCCAAAGAAAGGTGCTGTGGCATTTAGACGTGAACACCAACCAAAGAAAGGTGTTGTGGCATTAAGACGTGAACACCAGCCAAAGAAAGGTGTTGTGGCATTAAGACGTGAACACCAGCCAAAGAAAGGTGTTGTGGCATTAAGACGTGAACACCAGCCAAAGAAAGGTGCTGTAGCATTAAGACGTGAACACCAGCCAAAGAAAGGTGTTGTGGCATTAAGACGTGAACACCAGCCAAAGAAAGGTGTTGTGGCATTAAGACGTGAACACCAGTCAAAGAAAGGTGTTGTGGCATTAAGACGTGAACACCAGCCAAAGAAAGGTGTTGTGGCATTAAGACGTGAACACCAGCCAAAGAAAGGTGTTGTGGCATTAAGATGTGAACACCAGCCAAAGAAAGGTGTTGTGGCATTAAGACGTGAACACCAGCCAAAGAAAAGTGCTGTAGCATTAAGACGTGAACACTAGACAAAGAAAGGTGATGTAGCATTAAGATGTGAACACCAGCTCCAGCATGGTGAAAAAGGCTTTACGACATTCGTGGTTAGAAGAGGGAAAGGAAATTTCATGCGACTCAACCCGGTGCCTGAGGAACAAAACATCCGGGCGGTAACGTGAGGAGCTGGATACTTCAGCAAAAGCAGTACCCAGAGTGTCGGCACCTCTTGAGAATAAACGACAGTGCCAGTATTAACCATAAACCCAGGAACCGTGGATGCTGAAACTTTGCCAGCCACACGGCGAAGCTTGTCCCAAACGACAGGTAAAGGGGTAAATCTATTGGACTCCATGAAGTGGAGCCAGGATGTCTTCTTGCCGGCCGGTGCGCTGTTGCTTGTAGATGGCCAGATTGTCGAGTGTAGGATGGCGTCGAAACACTCGAAGAGCAGCTCTGCGTGCACGAAGAGCAGCTCTGCGTGCACGAACAGCCGCTCGGCATTCGGCATTCGCCAGTCCACCAGGGAACCGGCAATCGTCTTGGTTGTGGAGACGACCGAGGGATAGTACGTTCGGCAGCCGAGATAATTATGCAAGTAAGCTGGTCCACCATCTGGTCAGCATCGTTGAAAACAGTCAAGCGAGAGTAAAGCAGCCAGTTCGCTTTGGTAGTCTGTCAGGTGGGTACACGAGGCGAGAGTATGTAATGTGAAAGCATGGTGATAATGTAGGGAAAATGATCGCTAGAAAAGGTATCAGAGACGACGTTCCACTGCCACCGATGTGTAAGCTGTGCTGAGCAAACAGACAAGTGCAGGTGCGAGAGGGTTCCAGTAGAATCAGAGACAAAAGTAGGTTCACTAATGTTGAAAAACACAGCAAGATTGATTCCTCTTACATATGCCCGGCTCGAGCCCCAAGGAGGGTTATGGGCATTAAAGTCTCCCAACAGAAGGTAGCCCTGGGAGCTCAGACACAAGAACTGCAATATCAATATCCGCGATCGCGAGGGGACCAGACGGGAATACACAGAACAGACAATGAATGAAAAGCCAGGTAAAGTCAGGGTAACAGCAGCCACTTGCTAGGTAGTGATAAGCATGACAGATTTGTAGTAAACGTCTCCAATCAGAAGCATAACACTTCCATGTGTAGGAGAACCAGGTTCCGGTGTAAGGTCGAAGCGTACCGGGATAAAACAGGAAAGGTGAAGGAGTCCTGTGGACGAAGTTTGGTCTATTGTAAGCACATAATAGTGGGGGAGAGCGATCTGGCGAGTAACTGCAATTCGACACTATGTGTGCGTATACCACGTGCATTCCACTGAAGAATGGACATACGGAGTGTAAGGCAATGAGCTAAGATCACTTGAGTGGCGGCTGGCGCTTGAACCTGCCCTTTGAGTTGCGTGTGGGGCCAGGGCTTTTAGGCGGTGTTGGTTGCTGCTGCATTGCCTCCTCTGAAGGAAGGGGAGCAGTACTATCGGAAGAAAGTGCTTGAAAGCGATTGCCCGTAGGCACAGGAGGAGAATCACGGTATTCGCGACAGTGGCTGCGGACTTCCTGTGAATCACGGTGATCGCGACTGCGCCTGCGGGCTTCCTGTGAACCGAGTCTCCGAGAAGGCGAAGGAGAATTGCCTTTCCCGGTACATCTACTGCTGGCATAGGTCTGAGGGTCCTTAGGGAAGTCACTTCGTTTGGACTGGATTTTAAATTTGTGCTGTTCAGTACCAACAGAGATCGATTAAGGCGCAACGGATGCGGAAGCAGCTGGTAGGGTAGGAGTAGCGATGGCGCTGGAGATCACAGGAAGAGTCTGCGTACTCATATCCCGCTTTTGCACTTGCGTTTGTACTACGGAACTGAAGGTACCGAGAAGAGAAGGCTGGCGAGCGAGATAGCGTTTGCGGGCTTCACTGAAAGATACACGTTCTTTCATCCGCAGCTCTTGTATAGCCTTCTTGTCCATAAAGGGAGGGCAGTCGTGGGATGTCACTGGATGGGCACCCTACAATTCACGCAAAAAACAGCAGAGGAAGAAACTCCGTCACTTGGCGCAAACACTTGGTGCAAACAGGAATTGCAAGTTTGCAAGACATCTTAGTGTGGCCATAGCGCCGGTACTGAAAACAACGCATATGGTGTGTAATATATGGCCGTACAGGGATCACTTCGTACCCCGCCTTAATTTTCGAAGGCAGATCAAGCTAATCGAATGTAAGGAACAGGGTACGAATAGCCATCTGGACACCATCGGGTTTAGCCCCGACTAGGTAGACCTTTATGACGCCTTGATCCGATAGGTAAACCAAGATCTCTTCCTCTGACACGTCGTTTACCAGGGGTGAGGTGATGATCACCTTTGAAGAGTTTAGGCTTCGGGGATTCTCGGCACGGATAGAATATCCGTGGAGTAGTTTGGCCTTTAACAATTTGTCTAACTGGCATGAAGTAAATGTCTCAAGAAGAGAACCGTTACGGAGTCTGGTCCATGACTTTACAGGACCGGCTATTTTATCAAGAGCGGCCTGAATGACGAAAGGGTTCGCTTTCAAAAAGGTCTGAGCCTCTTCCAGTGTACTAGCAGGTGCCAAGCTGCTGATACTGCGGTTCCCTGTGGTTCTTCACGCCCTTGACGTCATCGTTTAAGCGTATGTAGCCATAAAACAATTAAAGAAACGTCATCCCCCAGTGCTTCCGAACCACCACGGATCCCAACAAAGGGTCATCCCACTGGGGTAACAGGGCTACACAGGGGATATAGCGGGTCCACCGTTCCACTCACCCTAGACTTCGGTGCAACACCTAGTCCTGGCTAATTGGCTAGGGGTGGGTTATCCCCTAACATCCCGTTTAGGTGACGCAGAAACCCAAGCGGTGTATCGGGAATGCGTAACCTGCCCAAATTCAGAAATAAACTGGACTGGGCCCAGATACGCATCTTGTCAACCTACCAGGATAATCCTTTCCACCGACACTGGTCTCCACGCACGGCCTACACGTGTGTGGGCGTTCTGACTGACTCCCTCACCACGAAGAAGAACCCACACCGAGGGACTTAGTTGGCTCGGGACCATGGGTGCGCCAAATCCGTACCTACCGTAGTAGGCTCCTGGGGAGGGGAGGGGGGGGGCTAGGTGGTAGGCGAACGGTCTAACCGCTCGGCCACGGCGCCGCCGCCCACTAAATACAATTTAGGAAAAAGTGCGTGCGCGCGCTTGTATTTGTCTCTCTCTCTCTCTCTGTATGTTGAACACCATGACTCGCTAAAGAAAATGTCGGATTAACCGTATTTTATGTGTCAGATACTGCTTTAGCATGTAATGTGAAGATTTTAAAGAAAAGTCTTTACACAGAACATTCTTCGTTACTTTTCACGTATAAAAACCATAGGGTTAAAATATTTCTACGATAAAACGTATATATCTTGATTTTTCTATGAATGGTCTGTGACGTCCTCTCATTCTGGAATTATTTTGTGTAACTAGTGAACTATGAGGGATAGGTACTTTAAACCTACTAAATGAAAGATGTGAAAATACAATGCATGTATATTTCGAAATTTAGCTATTTTTAGCATTCGGAAGTATATAAGGCGGAGCCATGGCCGAGCTGTTAGACCAGTGTTCCAGCCAAGCTGCTCGCCAGTGAGCAGCGGTGCACTCGCAACGTTGAATGAGTAAGCCTGCAACAATCAGCGCAGCACACCACAGCTCTGCTCTGGGATAAGCTGTCGTCACGGCGCGGTGGGTACTATCGGAGACCCGCAAAGGGGAATGATTGGCGTAGCTATGACTTTTGCGCAGTGACGTACTGGCTATTATCCTTCGCCGCCACTCCCTCTACAGCCGTACTCCGCCCAACGCTGCTGCGTACTCGCGTGTAGTCATTCTCAAACTCGTGGATTTGGAACAGCCTGGGTTAGGCCGTTCGCCTATCACCAAGGTTCGATCACAGGGATACGCATGCAGTATTCTTGCTGGACGAAGTGGCATCTGGCAGGCTTGCTCCGGGTTTTCCGATTTCCCCCTCCATTCATTCCATGAATTGCTCCATCATCACTTTTCCATTCATCCATTTCGCCTGCATTTAATATCATCCTCTTCCTCACTCTCATACCCAGACTGGGCTGACCACCCGCTTCCAGGTCTGCACTCGGTCCGGTCCATAGGTTCGTCTGCTCCCAAACAAGCATCTGACCCAACGCATTGGCTTGTAAGTACTAGGGGGTGTCAGCCTTCCATACGGGGAGAGTAATCAGATGAAGAAGTGCACAACCTGATTCTTCTTTCTTTCCCGCATGGTGCATCAATAACAAAACCTGGCTTACGAAATACATGTGCATGAAACCAAGCCTATATTGCTTAATGGTAAGTTTTTACAGCACGTCATTTCTGTATTATTAATTTTATCCTTTATTTACTTTATACTAACACGGCTGCTTTTATTTTCGCACTCAGTGTATCCACGCCACTGTGTATAATATAAAAGGGATTCTGTGAAGCTGTGATGGGTACAGGAAGTCGAGTGTGACACATTATATGTTTCTCCTTTCTATCGCAAGAGCTCGTTTTCACAGCTAAACATTTGACTGCGGTTTCCGAATGCTGTATGTAGCTAGGCACTCCTAGTTTAATTTAAAATCATTCCTAGATCAAATATACCCTGATAACGTAACTTGAATGGAAGAATAAGTTTATATTGAATACCATAAAATATGACACACAAGTGAATTTGTTATGGATAGAGTGAGTCGTACAATTGCCCATACGAGGTTTTAAAATTAAGCAAAAATCTTACGGAAAAAAAAGCTTATTTTATGCCAGCTAATTTTGGCAAAAAATGAAAATCGTTCTTTATTTATGGACACTCTTTAACTGCTATGGCTTCAAACGTCCCATTTTATATTGGGCGTGAGGCCTGAGGTTACTATACGTCCGTAAATCTACCACACGGAATCCCCGGCGTTACTTCCCTTCCGAAGGAAGCCGTGCTTAGGATCTTTACACCCGAAAAAAATCAATCGCCCTTCGCCGAGTTTGAAGCCACGACCTCCGGAACCAAAGACTAGCATGTTAACCCTAGACCACTGAGGAAAACAATTTTACGTGACATTGGTATGTCATGCACATTGCCTTCTATGATTTTGCAGCACAATTCACTCATACCTCCCAGCAGAAGAAAAGCATCAACTACACAACACAGGATATGACCGAGATAAGTTTAACCTACAAACCGATGGCACTAGACAGCTTCTGAGTAAGCTTTGTCAATTGCATTTTCATCTCTCTTTATAGTACGGTTTGTCGTTTAAGTCAACACACATAACAAACGTATATCAAACAAGCAGATGTTGGAAATGCTGCGGGGTTTGGACTATAGCAAGTGGGAGAAGTAAGTCTGTCACAAGATCACAACGAGGCAGGGTACAGTGAATGTAGGAACGTTGTAGATAAAGTTTTTGCATAACTTACATTCAATGTTGGCACCATTTGCAGTAAAATATTCACTCCCAAATTCTTGTACGAGTTCAGCAATACGTGATAATTTTGATTTTCTTGCTGCAGGCATTTTACTGTGTGGAACTAATGAACACATTCGAGAGACGCTATGCGCTGTAGGCGGTGTGCTTTCTGCTGGCCTGTCCTGGGGCCATGACGTCACGCTCTGCCTTTGTGGAGGTAACTTGTGACCGGCTCAGTTCGTGATAGCTGTATAAAGGTTCGGACCCAACTCATTACATTCTGCAGCTTCCTCTGAGAATGGGCAGTAATTTCTTGACGAATGTTATTTTTAAGTTCATCAAAAGTGTGTGGATTTGTTTTATAAACTTTCTCTTTTAATGTCCCCTCGTTCCCCTAATTTAACATTCAGCGATTTTTATCTCTGGGAACATTAAAAGAAAACGTTAACAAATTCCACACACTTTAAATGAATTTAGAAACAACCTGCCGCCACTGCATAACCCCTAAACCAACCTCAAACCTGAAAGAGAAAGCGAAATAATAGGAAATATGTGGCAGAAGCGAAACCATCCCAACATTCGCCTCGCTAATCAGGGAAGAACATAGAAAACCCATGGTCAGAATAGCCGGCACCAGGAATCCAAGTCAGGATCTCCTGAATGCGAACCTCGTAAGTTATCGCGGAGCCATCTCGCTGGAAAACAAAGTTCTTGTCATAGTTACACAGAAGCACCCCGTCACACGCCACAGACATGTGACCACTTCCTCCAGAAAACATGGGCCTATTTCCCAATAGCAGGGTGATATTAATTGAGAGTCTATACCAAAATAAATGGAATAGATCCACTTTGACTGTTAAGCAAACTAGTCAGCACTTTATTCTCAATTCGTAACGGGATTTAAAGGCCTTGCTCTTTAAGTTCATTGTGCCCTTTTATCACTAAGTGATGCTAATTTGCTAAGAACGGGGCAGCTTCACTAGTCATGATGATTCCTGAGCACAACCTGAGGTGTTGAGTAAAACCGTTAAAGAAATATAGCAGCGTTACTATTTTGACAAAGTTTTGTGTAGCCTTAATAACATTAGTATTACCTAGAAGGAAATGTGATTGGTGTGTAAAAATAACTTACTAGAACTACAAAACAAGTCCCTTGTCTGCATCAGGTCTTTCCTTTTGCACTAACTAAAACGGTTCAGCGCCGTTTTAGCTATTTTAATCAGATTTCATGTCACAAACTGCTTAATATCCATTTAAACATAGGCCCATATTTCATATACATGTATCTTTCGCTGTATTAATCACTCAAGCAATGTAGCTTTTGGGAGTCAATTAACATAGTATTTACCTCTGCACTACCAGATACCTACATTCTTGTGGCGTTGAGGCCAGGACATGCGGGATTACTGCACCACAATATCGATTAAAAGCAGATTTATAGGGAAAAGGAGCAAATTTCATGCCTTTTAACTCAATATGTTAAGTATATGGATTTGGTTTTTAATGCTGGAGTGGGTTTGCACTGACGACTTTTAGGAGACAACATTCGGCACGTGGTTCGTACTTCTCAGTGAGTGTACCTTTCTGAAACTCTTATAGGGAAATTCTTGAAGCATTATGTTCCAAGTGCAAGAGTTCTGTTGTACCATTCCAGATAAAATCAACCAGTAACCTGATCTTGATGTTCCGGATTCCCTTCATTTTTCACTAACTTCCATGGAAGACATTAACAGTTCACACTTTTAAAATTGTTGAAATATACGTTTCTTTTCTTGTGAACACTGAAGGCACTTGCGCTATATGTGTGAAGCATTTCTCGGTTGAACAGAGAGTTAAAGCATGTTCCTTCCATCCATCCGTCGTTTCTTCCTTCTGATCCTTTCCGAAATTTACCCAAACGTACTCTTGTTTTATTATGGTCCCTATACCTGTTATATTTAACGAGCATGTTTTGCGCCAACTCTTGACATTAGCGTCCTTGTTAAAGTTAAAGATAACTCCATTCTTCTGAAAATCGCTGTAAGCAGAGTGCATACTAAAATCCCCAATATATTATGCAAGCGCAGGTTCTGGAACTTGTTACCCCGCCTAGGGAGATCGAGGAGTAGTTTTACTACATCTACACAGAATAAGCTCGAATGAGTGTTTCTCGCTTTATCACGAACTAATTGGTCACGACACACCACTCTTTCCTTACAACAATAAGTCACCAGGAAAATCCACTAGTACTACTGTACTGAGGGGATACTCCTAAAGAGTGTAATGCCTTGTAAAAATAACTACTTTGCAAAACTCAGTTACCAATTAAAATCCATGTCAGGCTTGAGGTACTAGGGCATACCAAATATAATACAACCATTTACCATCCAGCCTAAATAACTGTAGAATGTGAAGGCAAGAACAAAAGGGTTTGTAGTGTACAGAATTAATCAGTATCGCTTTCACCAAAATGTTATACCTTCGGTGTCCTAATGACAGTTGTAAAATAGCACCAGTTTCAATAGTAATAGTGAATGCCATGCAAAAATTCAACTAAGTTGTAAACAAGTTGTACTAATTCCTGCAAGCGCTTTATTGTCTGGTTCAGTGACGAGAAGAATTCGGTTTTATCACTGTTATAAAAGGAAGGTGGTTTTTGGTTCACTGATGAAAACAGTTCAGAGGTCATTCTGAAAGCAGCTACTGACTGATGGCTGATTGTTGACGGTTCACTGGGAAGAAGTTATCAGTAAAATATTCGCTGCTGTGGTCAACTAAATGGGAGTGTTCTGAGTAGCATCATACGCTGCTTTACAGATATGTATTTGCCCCTTATAGTTCATTAGGCAACACGTTTGTTTTCGTTAATCATGTCATTTAATACGAATGATTCAAATATCATCAACAAATGTGAACCAACTGCGTTAACCCCTTAATGCTTAATCTCGCGACTTCACTTCATACCAATTTCATTGTTTGTTTACTTATTTTTGTGGAAGCGTATACACATGGAATCCTGGAGAGAGCTGAAAAACGCTTCCCACAAGCTAGAGGGATTTACATCCTGAATCGCAGAAGATCCATCTGGGCAATAAAATGATGGAACAAGAACTTGATGGGCAAAATGTCTGGAAGTAAGAATACGCGACTAGAGATGAAATGATAGTGTAAAGCTCAGAGTATCTAAATGCTGAGCGAGCTATTCGCATTCTGTAACCGAAGTAAGATAAAATTCTATAATAAAAAACGGTCAATAAAATCATTCACGTTATTATTTGTAATACATTTCAATTCCACAAATGAGATATATGTATATTTCACTGCCTATATTTAGGTATTAGCAAAAGACCCAATACTATGCTAACAATGTGGAGTTTGTTTAATTTCCTCAAACTGATCTTAATTCACTCATTAAGACTTAAAGACGAATAAAAACGCAACTGTACAGGGACAGTAATGCTCTTGTAGCCTCACTGGCTACAAGATTCATCCCGTTTAAGCAAGAATGGTCACATCTTTTAACGGTTCAACGTAGTTCACCGCTAAGAATGATTCAAGTGACATAAAAAACCCTGGAAGACTAACGACCCGTAGTTCACTGAATACAAATTCTATGGTCATCCTGTCTTACGATCCGCAGGTGATTAGGAAGATCTTGATTTTACAATTCGGTGCCGGCAATCCATACATACTATGGAATGTTAATATTTCTCCCTATAATTTGAAATTGTATATTGTCCTGAAAAAGAGCCGTTCCTTTCATACCTTCATTTCGTCCATAACACATGACATATGGCGCTCCAGCAAAGGAGTTTCGGAGTGTGTATGGCTGGCGTAGCCAGACGCATATCATATTGTAAAGAATTGTATATCATATTGTAAAGAATTGTATATTATATTGACAGCGCTGCCACCGGGCCATGCTCTAAGCAGTGAAATAAAGTATCTATCTATCTATACTTTCTGCAGACAGAGAGCTTCACTCAGTGCTTGCCGGAGCGGACTGAAGCAGCGAACCGAATTTGGGGAGTGCGCACTGGCATAACCGCATGGGCATTGGGGCTCATATACCTTGTAAGCTTTTGAGAACCTGTCTGCTTCCTCTCGATTCTATGGTTGCTTCTTACTTAAGTCTCTCGCTCCCGGAGCTAACACAGTCTCTGTTCTCCCCTTTCTAAATCCAAATGACTGTTTCATTGATGAACAACACAAAATTATACATAGTCATTTCAAATCTCTTCGACCCATACGAAGTACATTCAGCGCTATTAACAAATACATCGCTAGAGCTAGAATATCCTGAAAACTGGTTCTGGGCTGGTGATTCGGGTGATGATAGTTGTTCGCTTTTAAACTATTTGCTTCATTGTTCGCTTCATTTAAACGCAACTACCATTTTTAATTAATGGGTACAAACAATTTTGCTTCCTGTAAGTTTTAACAACTTTTGGAAATGAAAATGTTTTGCTGTGCATTAGTAGATAACGTGTTGGGTAGCGACAAGAGGATTTCAATACTAAGGCCACGTCCAGGCGTATTGTACCTCTCCGGGAAGGTAGGGTAATGGTAATGGTAATGATAATGGCAATGGTACTGGTACAGGAACAGGAACAGGTACAGCTCAGGAGGTTCTCTAAAGTTTCCATTCTGTACATTTCGGGAGAGCACCCCTTCGATCAGGGGCGGATCCAAGAGGGGATGGGGGGGTTGTGTCCCCCCCGAAAATTTGGGAGCTATTAAGGACGTAATTAAAGAAAAAAGTATTCACATTAACAAATATATTCAAAGCATCTGAGCGTTTTCTACGTTAATTATTTTGATTAAAATAATGAATGTACATCTAATGAAATATCTAAATATATTATAATAATGTCCTGCCATCGTAATTCAGAGCAGAGCGATTTAGAGCGGTTAACGATAAAATATGCTTCCCATAATCTCATTGCAAATTGTATGAACATCTACAGCATTATGATAACACAAATCGCTCTGCAGTTTTAGGAAAGTTCTAGATTGCTTCGTACTAACAATGGAGGTGCTTATATCATCTTTGAATGGGTCTAATGAAATTATTTTCCCCTTCATACACAGGGTAGTAAAGATTTACTGCACTTTACCTGTAACTACAGCAACAACAGAACGTTCGTTCTCAACGTTACGGTATCTGAAGACCGGTTTGAATAGCATCATGGTAGCAGACAGATTGAATGCACTAGCGTTAATGTATATACCTACATAACATTTGGAAATTAAAACTCAAGAAATAGTGGATAAAATGTCTAAAAAGCCTCGTCGCCTTCTTCTTTAATCGTGATGGTATAACTCTGTAAGACATCTTATATAGAGTGTATACACAAAGTGTTTCACCTGTTTCTTATTATTTTTGGACATATGGAACACTTCATACTCTCTAAGGTCGGAATTAACTTGCTTGTAGACCATTTGGTACCCACGCAAATCTAGCCTGCTCTTCATGGGAAAATGGACCTTAGACCGTAGCAGCAGTTCATTCCAAAAGCATGCGCTGCTAAGGTCTATTTTCCCATGAGAGCAGGCTAGATTTGCATGGCTACCAAATGTTCGACAAGCAAGTTAATTCCGACCTTGTTGCTTTCAGAGTATGAAGTGTTGCCTATCTCCAAAAATAATACCGAACAGGTGAACCACCTGATGACATTTCCAGATTTTCTAATTGCAGCACCTCATCGGATCTCCCCGCCCCCTCGAAAACAAATCCTGCATCCGCCCGTCTTCAATGTCTCCCACTCTAATCTTACGGATAGCTTTGGTCAGAAGGTTGCCATGCAAGAGCGGAAAAAGTTCTTTCCTCAGAGTACATCCGCTGCAAACGACCATCTACCACATTTGGTCCTGCAAGTGTTAAAGATTGAAATATGAAATGAAGTAGACAGAATGAATCACAAGAAAAGTATTGGTACTTGAAAAGCTATCCCAGTACTCGCCCTGGGACCAAGTAAAAACCATGGATTTGCCCATAATTAAGATGGTCTTCTGGGTTCGAACCCGAGAGCTCTAGAGAACAGCCTCAAACACTAATATTTTATATATCCGGCATGAATAGACTTTTTTGTTCTCCTGAATTCATGACAGTTTTTTTGTGTGTTTTTTATCATTGTGTATGTAAAATGTCGAACACATTTACAAACTTAATACCTCTTTGTAAGTACGTAGTCCTTTAACATTAAAACGAATGTCAAGACCCCTAAAAAACCAAAAAGAGATACGTCTTAGAAGTTGGAGCGGTGGATGTTATAACAAAAGCAGCATGATGACAGGTCACACGCGTGATGTACATGCCTCTAAACTTACCTTATCGGGCACTACTCTCAGCCTAAGGAGATTATGGAAACACCTCAGCTGACAAGATAATCGATTCGACTGGGGATCGCATCCGGACCCACCGGAGAGAAATCGATGAGACGTAATGAGCCCGCGGTGTACCGCCGTTAGTTGCCCCATATATTCTGTTTCTGCTTTCTAAGGCTCTGATTCACAGCTGTATGGGTATTTCACTTCCTTTTAACTACCGTAAACATGCCTACTTCTTTTGCATTTTGTAACACCAGTATATACAGTAGAAAATGTTCGCAGTAATCCTTGTTGAAATAACAAAATAGGGCGTAGCCAGAGGTCACGACTCTTCTACCTATAATTGCCACGACCGAATATTGCTGATTATGAAAAGTCTTCCTTGGGTCGCCGTTTGTGAATCTTTAGCCCTTCACGAGAAAGAGGTGTTTATATAGGGAATGGTTGTTTTGTGGAAGAAACATTCTATTAAACATATGAGCAGTTGCCTACTATGTCATCCCTCAACTCAGTGTTGCTTTAAAATAAGCCTTAACCGAATGGCACCGACTCTCAAACGAAAGGACATGGATTAACACAGCGTTCAGCAGCACACTTATCAAGCATTGAATGCAGATTATACATTATTTATACTGCTTTAGAATAGAGTATATAATATAATTACGCTGTAATGTGCATCCAATCCTTGATAAGTGTGCTGCTGATCGCCCGGTTTACCACAGTCCTTTCGTATGAAAGTCGGTAACCTGTCAACCTGCACCACTTTCTTTTTTCCTGCGACTGTATGTACAAGGGCTAATTCAAAAACTGTCGCTTAGTGCAAAATGTTTAATAGGTAGTAGTAAGGAAGGAAGCAGTAAATTCTGAGCACTCTACAGCAAAAGGATCCAGTTTTGAGACATTCCTCCCATCGAGGTAAGAGTTTAAACATCCCTTATTTACAGTACTACGTTTCGCATATACATCGCCAATTGATCCAAACCTGGCGCAAACCGTCCGACCCTTGCATCCTTTCCCACCGTTCATAGGCGGGAGGTGGTTTTGAGATAGGCATGTAGACAACACGCCCAGTTCAACCAGGTTCCCACCGCTTATGCGTGTTTTTGGACACGGGGAAAACGGATTATGAAAGCTTTAGACCATGAGCTCTGCCTGATTCGTCAGCAATCACACTGACCTCCGCTATAGTGCATACATAAAGACGAAGCTATAAGATATCTCTTCTTACGATAGTGAGCGTTTTTCGTTACTTTGTGTCTCAGGGTACAAGATCGCACGTAGGTGTAGGCGGTTTCTAGGGACGGATTTGTTCACCTTCGACCTGGTTCGGATCCTAAATGTGTGTTTACTCCTCAGCAGGAGAGGCAAACAACAATTCTTTCCAGCATGCGTCTGCAGTTAGAACTAATTCTAATTTCTTGGGTCAAATTGTACGCCCGGCGCCATTTCACCACAGCAAGGACCTTTGCTCGATCGGCTGCTAAGAAGCAGCTTCTTACAGCCGACCAAGGTTATTTCGCCTCGCATTTGCAGAAGAAAATATGACGCAACTGGAATAGGGTTATGTTTAGGGCAGGGCGATATTTTCATTCACAAATGGCAGAAACTAATCGTCTACTGGCCAAGAAAAACACGATGTAAAATGCATGGGAGAAGGGATCGCCAAGATCGGTATCTGCGTCGTATCGGCGTTAGATGTCACGGGATGGGCTAGGTGTGTTGTGCCGGCTTGATGGCACACTAAACAGCTAGCAGTATAAGGAACTTCTTGATCGTATCATGACTTTATTTGAGGAATAGATATCACGATAGAATCATGGAATTCCATCAGGATACTCATCCTATCCACACTGGCAGGAGGTTTAAAACTGGTTCTGGCAAACGCAAGGTATCGCAATGGTTGATTGGCCTCTTTACTCCAGAGATTTGAATTTCATTGAAGTATGTGCTGCAGTAAAAGTAGCTTGCAAGACAGCGACAGACAGACAGACAGACAGAGAGAGAGAGAGAGAGAAGAGAGAGAGAGAGACCTTTGTAAACAATACAGGTTACCTGGAAAATAGTAACCTTTAATCAAAATTTGACTAGCCGTTTGAGTTCATCCATGTTCTGGAGAACCAAAGTAGTCACAGAAGCGGAGAGCTTACACACCCGATATTAATTTTATTTTCGATTTCTCTTCCCCTTTAAGAATACTTATTTATTTCACAACTTGTTTAAAAACGAATACAGGAGCACCTATTTCAACTTTTATGCCAAAGCACAAATGTTTTAAATCAAATAACCCTTTGCAATTACATTATAATAGAGCTAGGACAAATATTCTTTTGCTTACAATGTGTGCGAGTATGTATTAATATTGCGAAGAGGGGAAGGGGGTGAGAGGGGTAACCTGGAGCTGTAAACATCACAGTCAGGCGTATAACAACATATTTAATTAAAAAAATAAACATTACAGATACATGCACGTGTATTGCCAAAATATAAAAAGTTAAATATTACATTATCTTCTCATTAGTGTGCCTGTTTGTCAAATAGTTTATTATATTTCCTAATGAAGATTTTAAACTCAGGATGGTGTAGTCTGTAAAATAATACCTACTTTGGTATGCATCATCATTTTACAAAGATTTTCAAAGAACTCCGATTGCAGTGAACGTTCTTGTTCTTCTGCCTTCTTACTACCTGACGATGCAAAAAGTGATTTATTCATTTTAATTATTACTATTATTATTATTATTATTATTATTATTATTATTATTATTATTATTATTATTATTATTATTATTATTATTATTATTATTATTATTATTATTATTATTATTATTATTATTATTATTATTATTATTATTATTATTATTATTATTATTATTATTATTATTATTATTATTATTATTATTATTATTATTATTATTATTATTATTATTATTATTATTATTATTATTATTATTATTATTATTATTATTATTATTATTATTATTATTATTATTATTATTATTATTATTATTAACAGTGTGGTTTTAACAAGTTTCGCTTGTGTTCACAATTTTGTATTTCTGAATGACACAATCGATAATGTACGTTTTCTCCATTCATGGCAAAATTATTTGTACCAAGTTTTTCCACTAACGTTTTCAGTGCGGCAGCACGTGATGATTATGACACAGAATTTTGTATAGCGCAGAACAGAATGTAAACACACAACGCACGGCGACCAACTCTACACTGCGAGTACTGCAGTTGAACCGCAAAGCCCTGGACCCGCGTGTTCAGTACGACGCCACGTAAAACAGGTACGTTCATTCCGCGTTCAGTGGATATTTGTCTTAGCTCTGATAATAAGTGATAAACATTGCGCTTATCTGAAAAAAATACTCATGTATTGGATACGAACCTCGGTAGTCCTCGCTGCTACGTACCTGCTTATAACCGCTCGGCTGTCCAGGCACATTTAGCAGCGCGGATTCAATATGGATAGTGGTAATAGAATGAAGCTAAATACTCGCGCCTCTAGGTACACCAACTGAACTATCCGAACTGAGTTGAACAAATACTCTTGGAGTCTGCTAATATTTGCATTAGACCGTACGTTAAATTTCAATCCACTCATAAAAATAGGGATATTAGTATGTGCTTAGGTTTTCACGGCCGGTACAGCCACCACAGCCCACAGCAATGGGCGGCGACGAAAAACACGATAGAACTGGGATTGGATATCCTCAAGCCAATCAGTGGCGAGGGGCGGTACGCTTCGTATATATAAGTGCCGTGGTCATCATGCTACCAAAGCGATTATTCGCCAGTGAGCAGCGGAAGAAGGAACATCGCAGCAGAGCTTCAGCCAACCAGTCTACGAGCTACTCCGAGCTGGCCGGTCCGTTTCTCCTGAGGTACGGACTTTGGCTACCTTGTTCCAGGCACACTGTTCCCCCGCGAGGACCAGCTTCTGCCAGACCTTCGATATATGAGCAAGCACTACCAGACTAACAGTCAACCTAGCTGCTTCTGCAAGAACAGTAACGGTAAGCCAACAAGGCCGCAGCCAACGCCTTAGGGCGGTTTTTAGGCGCATCCACTGGGTGTCTGGTCCTCTGTTGGCTACGCTTCTCAGCAACCGCTACTGCAGGTAAGAGGACAGTCAGTCGACCCTGTACGCACTGCACCTCAGGGTGCAGAGCAGCATGCCTACCTCTAAAGGCTCCCAACCCCACCCCAACCCTCCCGTGCACAGGCCAATGCCTGTTCTGCAGGATCCACCTATGCCCAGTACTTCTGGCGCACCCACTTCCCCTCACGTGAGCCCAGCTCCGGAGGGATCCAACCGGCGTCGCCGTAAACGCCAACAGGGCGGAAAAGGCCACGCCAAACGTCTGGCACTAGACGATCAACCCCCTAACGCAGGCGCTTCTCGCGAAAATTCCCTGCGGATAGGCACTATCTCAGAGTCTGACTCTGACCACTCCCGCGCGTATTCAGACGCGGAATACTATACCGATGGGACCATGGTCTCGTCAGCACCGTCCAGGATGGACGAGGATGAGGCTTCCTCCTCAGACATCTCGACAGAGGTGGACGAGGCAGAGTTTCGTGAGGTGGTCAACCGGCGGAAAAGACGCCAACAGGTCACCAAAAACATCCCCACTGATGGACCAGCTCCACAGATTAGCCAACAAGGAAGACGGCACATTCCACCAGTGATAGTGGACGACTTCAAGGGCATGGTAGGCTTCCTGAAGGAAGTCATGCCTACGCTCTCGTCGGCGTGCCCTGTCACAAGGAGGAAGAGCCGGTACGTCTTTCAGGCAAAAACTGTGGAAGACTATAACCTTCTCCTGAGCTCTTTGGACAGGAAAAAGCTCCCATACTTCACCTTCGGCCTCGATAAATCTCGGGACGTCCGAAGAATCATCAGAGGCCTTCCGGTGGATACGCCCGTGGGCGAGATCGAGGAGGACCATCTTCGCCAAGGCATCACCCCTAGGCTAGTGAGGCAACTCACAAAGCCGGGTGAGAGTGGCGAGCCCAAGAGACCAATCCCCCTTTTCTTGGTGGTGGTGGACAGGGCGAGTAACCCGGAGATGAAAATCGACGGGGTCTCGTCCATTTGCTACCTCCGTGTGAAGGTGGAGGCAGTGAGGAGCTCTTTTGGGCCCCCTCAGTGCTACAGGTGTCTTGGGTTCAATCACTCAAGCCACTTTTGCCACCGCAATCTCAGGTGCCTACGCTGCGGCGAAGCGCACATGAAAGATTCCTGCCCTCGTACGACCACGGACGAACCCACTTGCGCAAATTGCAAGGGAAAGCACGTTGCTTGCTACGGTGGGTGCCCCACGCGGAAGCGTGTTATCGCCTCTAGGCGACCCCAACCTGCGCAGGGGACTTCGGCCCCCTCTAGCGCCCAAGGTCAGCAACAGGCACCTTCACCGACCGCTCCCTCTAGGGGGACATACTCCCAGCGCACGTCGGTGGCTCAGAGGACATCCCGAGATTTACCACAACAGCCCCAACATACACAACACCAGCCCCAGGCAAACCAACCCATCCAGGCAACCCCCCTCCCCAGGAGGCGGAGGACCCGGGAGCCCAGAACCGCACCCCGAACGGCCGAGGAGAGTGGCCCGACCACTCCTCAAAGCCCTCAGGGGGAGATCAGGGCTGAGGTGTCTTCACCAGCTCCAATCCCACCCACAACCATCATATCCACAACCACCACACCCTCAACCCCTGGCTTCCAGCTCGAGGACCTGCTCGAGTGGGTGCAGCAAGTTCTGCAATCCCACGGGCAACAGATCTGCGAGCTCCTAGCCAGATTCTTCTCCAGCGACATTGCAGGAAAGACGCTGATCGCCATGGAGGGGCTTGCCCTCCTGACATCTCTCCTCACACGCGCCCGAAATGGCGGGTCAAACTAGGTCTTGTGCCTCGCTTCGGCTCGCGTTCTGGAACGCGTGTGGACTGAGTAACCAGGCGGGTGAGCTGTCCCACTTTGCCCGTACCTTTGCCCTTGACGCCATCCTAGTCGGCGAAACACATCTCCGTCCAAATGACCGTTTCCGCATTCCGGGCTACGTCTGCCATAGAACAGATCGTCAAGGCCGTCCTGGTGGCGGAACGGCGGTGTTCGTTAGGCAGAACGTGGTCCACAGTCCAGTCCAACTCCCACCTCTTCAAACCCTAGAGGCCACGGCTATCACCATGGAACTCGACGGTACTGAAGTCATGATAGTCTCTGTGTATCACCCTCCACGTAGGCAGTTCGTGCCCAACGACTACCTCTCCATCCTGGCCCTGTATCCTAATGCCATCCTGGCCGGCGACTTCAATGCCAAGCACCAGCGCTGGCACTGTGGCCGACGGGCAGATGCTCGAGGCAATGCGATCATCCGACTCATTGACGCGGACCCCGAACTTCGTGTTGAGGGTCCGTGGCAACCCACGCATCACCCGCTAGGTCGAGGACTGCCTTCAGTCATCGACTTCGCGATCATCAAACACCTACCATTTCACCTCACCCTCACATCATTAAACGCCCTCCAGTCAGATCACAATCCGGTGTTGACTGAAATCAACACTAGGATTGCGAGTCATGATTGCTCGAGAACAACCCGAGAAACGGACTGGGAGGGTGTGCGCAATTGCCTTCGCACCTCCATCCCACCCAACCCACGAATCACAGACATCCCTACCCTTGAGGCAGCAGTCTCGTCCTTCACATCCATCGTGACACGAACTGCCCTCAACCTAACAGTCCAAGCTCCAGCACCCCTTCACCCGGATGTCCTTCCACTGGACATCATCCTTCTCATCCGACGCTCCTGGGCGGCACGGAGACTATACCAGAGGCACCGCACACCCCACAACAGAGCCCTGTTACGGCGCTTGCGCCGACTGGTCAGCGCCCGCCTACGCGAGCACCGAGTGCAAGCATGGGAGGACAAGATGGCCAGCCTGGGCACTGAGTCGGGGGACGTGTGGCGGATAGCAAAAAGCCTCCGCAACCGTCGAGGCCAATATACCTCCCCTCTCCAAGGCACCCGACGCCTGGCCTATGAACCCAGTGCCAAAGCCAATGTTTTCGCCGACTACCTGGAACGTACCATGTGTCCTAGAGAAGACCCCCAGGACTACCACCACTCGGAACGTGTCCGCCGGGATGTACGTCGATTTCTTCGACGCCCCCCGGAGGACGCGGTCCGACTCCCGGTAATACGCCCAAGCGAACTCCAGGGCGCACTCCAGCGTCTCAAACCCAAAAAGGCGGCGGGACCTGACGGGCTTACACCCCTCATGCTTCGCCACCTTCCCTTCAACGCCGTGCTCTTTCTGACCAGGGTGTTCAACATGTGCCTTGCCCTGGGTCACTTCCCACGAGAGTGGAGAGAGGCCCGGGTGATCTGCATCTTGAAGCCCGGGAAAGACCCGGTACACCCATCCAACTACCGATCCATTAGCCTCCTCTCCACCCTCTCGAAAGTTTTCGAGAGGATGATTTTAAACCGCTTGTCCCCCTTGCTGGGGGACATTCAAGCCATCCCCGAACATCAGTTCGGGTTCCGTCCTGGGCACTCTACGCCTCAGCAGCTGCTGCGGGTGGTGGAGGCTGCCGCCCTGGGTTTCCAGGAACGCGCCTTCACTGCTGCGGTATCACTGGACGTGGAGAAAGCCTTCTCGACGACCTGGCACGCAGGGCTCCTCTACAAGCTAATCCACCTGGGGCTACCCACACAGCTCATCCACATACTACACTGCTTCCTCCGTCATCGGACTTTTAAAGTCACAGTCGCGGGGCGAACCTCCACAATCAGGCCAGTCAGAGGCGGAGTCCCCGAAGGCTCTGTTCTGTCCCCCACCCTATTTAGTGTTTACATGGCAGACTTCCCCACAGAACCACAGGTCAGTATAGCTCAGTACGCCGATGACGTACTGCTATACTGCACCAACCGACACCTCCTCAGAGCCTTCAATCCCATACAGCGACACCTCCGCCAAACCCAACAGTGGTGTCGGCGCTGGCGAATGTCCGTTAATCCGGACAAGAGCCACGCCATCCTCTTCACGAGGCGCCACATCCCCGCAGACTGCCCCACCTTTCACCTTCGAGGTCGAAGGATCGAGTGGACAAACTCCATCACATACCTAGGAGTCAAACTGGATAGGGGTCTGACTCTCCGCGGTCACATCAGAGACCTCTCGGCAAGGACTCAGGGGGCTATTGCCTCCCTGTACCCCATGCTGAGGTCCGAGATGCCAGTCCGCCTAAAGCTACACCTCTTCCGGGCTCTTGTAGTCCCCCTCATGCTTTACGCTTGTGAAGTGTGGGGCATGGCTGCAGGTAGTTGGCTCCTATGGCTCCAGAGGGCTCAGAACAGAGGACTTCGGTCCATCTTCTCTGTCCCCTTACCCTTCCCAGTGAGACTACTTCACGAAGCCTCATCTCTTCCATACGTGGAGGATGAAATTAGGCGCCGGGCTGCTAAATTATACGCCAAATTGCCAAACCATCAAAGCGCCCTAGTTAGGTCTCTAGGGGACTATGATCCATCAACTCGCCGCTTCAAGGCGTATAGGGTACCCCGCATGGCTTGCGGACACGCCCCATAACCATGGAGAACATCCACCAGTAGCTAAAGCTGATCTCCAAAGATCCCCACAGAGAGTTGATCCTCTTCAAAATTTCTTCCCCAATCAAAATTCAAAATTCAAAATTCAAAACACCAATTTTAAAACAATTTTAAAACATTTTTAAAAATCCTTTTTCAAATCGTCAGAATGCCAACATTGTTGCATCCTGCAGGACAGCTGACAAGGGGCTTTAGTGCTCCCTTCTAACCCACACCAACCTAAACCAAAAACAAGTCACCCTACATAACCCCTTACCCAAATATCCTATCTGCGGTTAAGCCCCAACAGGGGTAGGCACGCAGCAAAAGTCGTCGGGCTGAAAAATCCTCAGCCTGCCAGTAGCACGAGCGAGCTACCAAAGCGGTTGGCCCATTCATTTGTTGGAGAATCGCCGGATATGGGAAGAAGAAAGCTACGCAGGAACTCGCCGCCAACGCCGGGTTCTGGAAGCACATCGGACCCGGAACCCAAAAACATCACTACCGCCGAGACAACCAACACAGCCGCCGTAGCTGCGGCCACCGCCGCGCCGAGCGCCACTAGCGCTGACACCACTTCACCGCAGTTAGAGAGGCAGCCAGTCGAGCGGCCACTGCCCTCGCCGGGAGAGGCAGTTGTGCCAGTCCCGGAATTGCCGGCTCCACCACCGCCGTCCACGGAACATCTCCCGGCCAACACACCGCCGCCTGCACACACCTCGGGGGCCAGTGTTATTATCCGAGGAGTTCCTCGCGACTTCCCAGCGAGGCATCTACTGAGCGCAGCACAACATGAGTGGCCATCAGCATTGAGGGCCACCCGAATCGTCACCTCCCGAGGACCAACGCACTTGATGAGGATCATCATCGCCGACTCAGCAGACCGAGAAGCTGCCATAAGGACGGGCCTGCCCTTACTTGGGCGGCGCCCGCCTGCTGAGCCCGCCAGGACTACACGACAAGTGCCCTGCCGCAGATGTCGCAGATATGGGCACGACGCCACCACCTGCAGCGCCGCACCAAGGTGCCATTACTGTGGGGCCTACGGCCTCACTAGTGAGTGCACCAGCCACGATCTCCGCCGTCGTCGCCGGTACTGCGCTACCTGCAATGGCATAGGCCATTTCACGGGGCAAGCGCAGTGCCCCTACTACCCACGGGCCCAGGCCCCACAACCTGCACCTGCCACCGCAGCCACACAGCCACGCCGCCGACCAGCTCTAAACAACGCAGAAGCATCAACAACGCAACAGACCAGACCAACCTACGCCACTATCACCACCACAACGCCACTGCCCAGGAACGAGACCGAAGACATCCGCCAGGAGATCCAAAGCCTCCACAAACGACTGGAAAAGCTTGAGGACTCAGTACTACAATTAACAGCCGCAGTGACAACAATCGCCAGCTCCACGGCCTCCGTGAAGACACAAGTCGAAACCGCCATAACTACTGGACGTGAACTTCACAACACAACAACAACCAGACTCACAGCACTACAACAAGACATACAGAAACTCAGCAAGAACATCAACACACTACGTCGGACTCACCGCAAACAGCTTACACCAATCACACGACAACTGCTAGTTCACACCACCGGCTTCAATGCTGCTGCTAAACTACTAGAGGAATTACGCAGTGCAACAATAGAACTGGACAACACTGAAATACTGGCATCAATTCAACGCAAGCTCCACAGAATAGAGAACAAACCGTCGACCACTACACATGAAGCAAGTACACAGACCTCACCACCTCCACTTCCACTCACCAGAGAGCAGCACCGCGAGCAACAAACTCACCAGCCAGCCACAAACGCTGCAACCCATTATCACCACACTGACACTCTTCAACCACGTAAACTGACACCAGAGCAAATTTCACTCGTCCAGAGGAGAGGCTACTTCAGCCACACAGGACATCCATGTGTCAACAAGTGCCGGACCATGCTCTGTAGCGGCACCGGACTAACACATGCGGACATCCTGCCCTATATCAGCGGCCCCTCGAAGCCACCAACACAGTCTTCCCAAGGAAACACAAAAATGAACACCCAACTCAAATAAAGAACTTCACCTTTAACTCCCCCTCAACACTCTCTCTTACTTCTCTTACCCACCTTCACCTTTAACCCCACGGCCATGGCCAGTGCCTCTTGTAATGGCCATGTCCTGGACCCTACCTTTTCGCGCTCCCGCTATGTGCGGCAGCTTGTATCCTAGCATATACTAACGGAGGTGCTGACGCGGTACTCCAACAACCCTTCCTTTGAATCCTACCAACTTCTCACCCATGAACATTAAAAAAAAAAAAAAAAAAAAAAAAAGGAAGGAGTGCTACCAAAGCAAGCACCCATGATTGGAGCTCGCCCGTCTACACCTCGACTCTACTCTACTGGACCACTGGGAGAACAGGAGAGCCAACTGCGTGACCTCTCGCCAGGGAGCAGCCTTTTCGCACCGCGCCAATTTATAAAGAGCACTTGCCAGGCGGGCGCCACTAGTCCGTCGCGGAGTGTCCTATAAGAGATCTGATAGCAGATGTTAAGGCACTCCAAACTGAAGAAGAAGGAGAAGACACCACCGAGGCAGCTTTCCCGGAGCTGCCCCGACTCGAGACAGGCAGTGGGCATTGGCCCTCTACTCGCCAGTCTACTGGAAGAGGCTCGTAGAGCTCTTCCACACACCAGCCAGGCCGGAGGAGACTCAAAGACAGACAGACTGACGTTACCGCAGCCCCACAAGGTTGTAGCCAAGGTTCCGGACTCAGGCCTGGACCCGGGGTTCGTTGGAACCCCAATAGGCGCGCCGCAAGGCGTCCGGCCCTCTGTGGGGAGCCGAATGGCACCTGCACCGACCATGACAGACGTGCCCAGTACCAGCAAACAGGTAAGACCCGACATGGTTTCGACACCCTATACCTCGAACCCCTCCTCCGGTCCCCGAGTGAGTATCCCCAAGGCGAAAGCCAAGGCACTCACTAGGGCCAAGAATAGGCTGAAGGTAAAAAAGGCCGTGGGCCTTGTTAACCAAGGGACAGTAGTCCCCCTCACACCACTAGCTCCCGTCAACCCTACTCCTGCACTGCCGGACGAGGATGGCTTTGTACTGGTGCAGAGCCGTAGGAAAAGGTCCTCTGGTTCAAATCCAGACGGACCCGCTCCTTCACAGGGACCTGCAGCGTACCCCCAGCATCAACCCGCACAAAAGGCGGAGAAAATCCCGCCTATTGTGTCTGACCCCTTCCCGAATCACGTCAAAGTGATGAAGGAACTCAGGGGAAAGCTAAGGTCGGAATTTCAGGCAACGCGGCATCCAGGGCGCGTTGTGATTAGGACCACTACCTCTGGGAACCATGCGGCCACAAAGGAGGTGCTGAAAGCGCGTGGAATTAAATTCCACACGTACTCGCTCCGGCGACCCCACGTGGTTCGCAGGGTCATCAGGGGTCTTGATTCTGAGAGACCCCCAGGACATCCGTGCCGGCCTGATGGACGAACACGGAATCGAACCGCGGTCCGTGGTGCAACTCACTACAACTAAGGTGAAGGGGAGGAAACCTACCAAGGTACCCCTACCGCTATTTCTAGTGGCCATCATCAAACAAGGAGAGGGAACCCCTAAGATAGACCAGGTGACTCGCCTATATCATACGCGAGTCACAGTTGAGCCCTATCACGGCAGGGAGGGGCCGGCCCAGTGCTACAAGTGCCTGGGCTTCCACCACTCCAGTTTTCCCTGTGAGAGGGCTCTGAAGTGTCTCCGTTGTGCGGGCGAGCACTTGGTAAAGGATTGCCCGACACCAACGGAGAACAAAAGGTGCGCTAACTGCAATGGTTGCCACATAGGCATCTATCGCGGGTGCCCTAAACGACTTGCTATAATGCAAGGAAAACAGGGCAAGGCTGACGCTGAGGTCAGGCGGGGGGTCTCTTTCGCCGCGGCGCTGGCGAGACACGAAAGTGCTCTCGCACAGGCCGAGGCCGCGGAAGTGGCCCCTACAAGCCAGGTCGCCGTCACAGTAGCTGAGTCGGTCCCAGATAGCGCCACACCTACGGTTGCGAGCAGCGAGACAGCTCCAACGCCTAGCATCGCTCCAAAGGAGCAACGTCCCTATAAGAAGGGGAAGAAGAAGCGATCTGTGGATAAAACCACAAAACAACCTGCTGTGGGGCAGAATCCCAACAACAATGTTGAGAAACTTCCCCCTCCACCAGCATCTAAAGCTCCAGCTGTGTCAGCCAACCAGCAACCAGCTGAGCCCGCCAATGCCGGCCCGTCCTCCCGGACTGGCCCAGCCAATCCTGAGGCACCAGTGCCTCAAAACAGCTCGCAACCATCCGTAGGAGACGCATTTGCATCTGAGGACATGGCTGAGTTTATTCAGTTGGCGACCTGGTTCGCAGACTTAGTTCAGCGCTCCCTCCCAATCGTACGACGCTGCAGGGACACCATTCACAACCCCGGGATTTCCGCTGTGAAGAAGCATCTCACGGTGCTTCAAACGGCTAAGGACCTCTATTCTAACTCCATGAGCTCTTAATGGCGCATAGAACTGTGCGTTCATTTAGAGCTGCGTTCTCGAACGCGAATGGAGTTAGAGACCAGAGACCTGGCCTGTTAGAGTTCGTAGACAGTCACGGGATTGATATCCTGATGGTCTGTAAAACGCACTTGCACGCCGGTGTACAGTTTACCCTGCCAAGTTACGCCGCTCATCGGTCTGATCGGGTCGGCCGACAGGGCGGTGGTACTGCCATTTTCATAAAGAACCATCTCACCCACACTCCTGTTACCATTCCTCCGCTACAACACCTGGAAGCAACCGCCATAAGGTTATCCTTGGGCGGAAACGACCTAGTGCTTGTGGCGGTATATGACCCGCCGGATGGGCGTTTCCATGAAGCGGACATCACGGCACTCCTGAACCTACACCACAGGGTTTGCATTGCAGGCGACTTCAACGCAAAACACCCAAGCTGGCACAGCCGAACCCAGAACGTTAAGGGCCGGGGACTGTACCGTCTCATTAGCGTGAACCCCGTCGTTCATGCGCATAGGCCGAGAGGTCCAACCCACTACCCGGCACGCGGCGCCGCGGATGTCATTGATTTCATGATCACGAAAAACATACCACTTCACTTGGACCTCTCTGTGATTAACGCTCTGGACTCTGATCACAACCCTGTTGTGGTCGACTCAGACGTTAATCTCACTGCGCTGGGAGTACCGGACTGGGTGGAAGAAGTCGACTGGGACGCAGCCGTCCTTGCCCTTCAAAACTCCGTGGAAGCGCGCCCTCGAATAGACTCGATTGAGGCTGTCGAGGAGGCGGCCGCGGGGTTTTCAACCTCAGTCCTAAATGCGGTGCGTGCTCACACACACCGCATTCCTACCGAAGCACCAAACCCTACATCTATCTCTGTTCCACTGAAACGCCTCATTCAAGCAAAGAATGCTGTCAGACGGCTATGGCAGAGATTCCGACATCCTAGGATAGGAGTAATACACCAGAGGTTCAAATCCCTGGTGAGACGACTCCTAAGAAAACATAGGCAAGAAGCTTGGGATAATACGTTGCGTCACGTAAACCTCCAGGAGAGGAAACCGTGGCGCATCGTCCGATGCTTGCGGAAAGATAAATCTGTACACCAGCATCCTGTGCACAGCCCTCGGGGAAGACTTGTGTTTGAACCGAGGGAAAAAGCAGAGGCGCTAGCAGACTATCTGGAAACTCAATTCCAGCCCAGGGAAGATCCACAGAACAATGACCATACTGACCTCGTTGAACAGGCGGTAGCAGACTTCTTAGAAGTCGGACCCGCGGGCCACGAGGAGTTCCACATCCCGATAGTTACCCCTCGCGAGGTAACTAACACCATCAAATCCCTAAAAGCCTGAAAATCCCCTGGACAGGACCGTGTAACAGCGGAAATGCTCCAGCACCTTCCCCATAGAGCCGTGATGCATTTGACCCGCATTTATAACGCATGCCTCAGCATGCGCCATTTTCCAGCTGTCTGGAAACAGGCGCGTGTGGTGTGCGTTCTAAAGCAGGGCAAAAATCCGGTCTGTCCATCTAGTTACCGCTCCATCAGCCTCCTACCAGTTATCTCGAAAGTATTCGATAAACTGTTCCTGTCCCGCCTCGGACCTCTATTGGAGGAAAAAGGTCTCCTACCGGAACACCAGTTTGGTTTTCGTTCTGGCCACTCCACGACTGAGCAACTACTGCGTGTAGCCGAAAAACTTCCCTGGCTTACCAGGAGAGGGCTAAAACGGTGGCAGTGTTGCTTGACGTGGAAAAGGCATTTTCTACCACCTGGCATGAGGGGCTTGTCTACAAGCTCATACAGCACGAAATCTCCCCTCCATACATTTACTTGGTGGCTAGTTTCCTACAGGAACGTAGCTTCCGGGTGAAGGTGGAGGGATCATTCTCTAGAGGGAGGCCCATTGGCGCAGGAGTCCCCGAGGGCAGTGTACTGTCACCGGCACTCTTTGTAGCTTACATGGCCGATCTCTCCACGCACCCAAACACACTCATTCTGTCAGTATGCGGACGATCTTATGATCTTCGCTACTAACAAGAACCCGCGCTACGGTTACCGACAAGTACAAGTCCATCTCTGTGCCATCAGTAGATGGTGCGAGAACTGGCGTATGTCGATTGACCCGGAGAAAAGCTCTGCCATTCTCCTGGCTAATACGAAGGCCAACCGGCTCCCGCGAGACCTCGTGCTTCGGCGCCGTCGGATCCCCTGGGTCACTACGGCGAAGTATCTCGGAGTCACGCTGGACCGGCGGCTGACGTATAGACATCACGTCAGGGGCAAGGTACTACAAGGCCATGCTGCTCTCCGGCAGCTATATCCCATATTCAGATCCCTACCATGCCCTTACGCCTGAAGCTCCAGCTGTATCGAGCGATCATCCCGCCTCTGATCCTGTACGGATGTGAGATCTGGGGAGTGGTGGCAAAGTCCACCTTCATCAGACTCCAGACGCTGCAGAACAGGGCATTAAGGATGATCTATGATACCGGCTGGAGATTTCCTGCCCATATCCTACACGAACGTTCCGGTATCCCGTACATTGTCAACGTGATTAAAACCCGCGCTCGAACAATGTACAACAAACTCCAGAACCACCCTAACCCACTGGTGAATACTCTGGGTCAATACGACCAGAGAGAGCCACGCCGACTACCATCGAGAAGACTACCAAAGGACATTCTAAGTCCGGCGGTTTAACTTTGAAGATGGGAAAGGCGAAAGTACAATCTGTATCCAAAACAGAGAAAACACCTGTTTCAGTTCACCTCTCAGTGAGTGACTGACGGCCAGAACCCTGGTGGGGATTAGCGCGTCACCTGACTGGCCGGAAACAACCAATCAGAAGCCGCGCACAGCCCGCTCGCGGACCAATCCCTTCCAACCACCCCTCCTGCCCCTATAAAAACCCCTGTTTCCACAAATCATTTCCTAGTGTAACACACATACCCGAAGCGACCTCATCGAAACCATCGCGCAGGTTAAGCCGTATAACGGCTAGGTACTGCGGACAAGACACTCGGACGGGGCAACCATCGTCCCCGTTCTACTCTAACTGCCTCTGGTGCCTTTGGTACCAAAGCAAGCTAATAGTACCAGGCACCCTCAAAATTACCGTCCCATCAGTCTCCTGTCCAACATTGGAAAATTGTTCCAACGACTTATACGATCTCCCATCAAAAAACAAAGGTCACTCCACTGACCTGCAGCTACTAAGACTTGCTGATGACGTCAACGGACAATTTAACAATGGTGCTTCCACGTTGGCGCTATTTTTGGATGTAGAAGCTGCATTTGATTGGTGCTAACACCATGGCCTGATATACAAATTGCACCGAAACTTTCCTGGCCTCAGAAACTATTTATTTTTAATTGACAGCTTCCTAAAAACAGACACTTCTACGTTCAGGTGGACCGTTCCTGCTCACATGAGCGGATTATGCAGGCTTGCGTACCACAAGGGGCAATAATGTCCCCCTTCTTGTATATACTTTTCATAACGACTTTCCTGTGGACGGCAGATGCAAGGTCGCCATGTACGCTGACGACACTGCAATCTGCAACCACCACAGAAATCCTCGTTTCGGCATTCTCGAGATGCAGCGGTACACTGACCGCTTCCTTTCATGGCTTCATGACTGGAAAATTGAAATTAATGCAAAGAAGTGCCAGCTTATTTACTTTAAGAAAAGCTGCAACTTCCGGAAATGACCTCACGGTCGGTGGTCAAACATTACACTGTAGTCAGCAAGTAAAATACTCGTGAGCCACCTTGGACAAACGACTCTCTTAGAACGCCCATATCATAAATACCGCCAACAAAGGGCGGCAGCGTTTAAAGATATGCGGCCCCGTCTTCTGAAGCAAAGGAGTAAAGACCCGTTCCAAACTAATCCTGTATAAAGCCTTCATCCTACCTACACTTTTATAAGCGTGCGTGGCCTGGGCAAACACCTCAAAATCCGCCCTTCAAAAAAATTCAAACCATCCAAAACATATGCCTCAGGAAAATACTTCAATGTCCACTCCTCATCTCAATAGCTACCATCCACCAGGATCTCCTTACCCCGTACCGGTCCGGCCACATCCACTAACGTGCCACCACGACATGGGTGCGTATTAAAGGGCACCAAAACCCCCTCATACCCAATACTGGCAGTGGTGAACCACGCCGTAGAAAACATAAAAGAATACGCGTGTTCAAGGGAAGTCACTGCTTAGCGCGCCCACAATCACTAGCCCAAGGCCACGTCACGTAACGCAGGGGCCGCTGCCGCCAACAGTCACCACCACAGGACATGCTGCCCACTCAGCCAAACAGTGGGAACTACGTAAATATTGAAAATGTGTACATAGTATCAGCGTAGTCTGAGTATGTGTGTGTCTGTGTGTGTGTGTGTGTGTGTGTGTGTGTGTGTGTGTGTGTGTGTGTGTGTGTGTGTGTGTGATTGAGAGTGAATGAATGAGTGAGTGTGAATATGTAAATACTGCAGATATCTATAAAGAACAAAACAAGTGAAACCAAACAAAACAATTATTACACCAAACTGTTCTCGAGAACCCACACGGGCTCCTGTATGGGTTTGGGCAAACCGAGAAAGATTATAAATATTAAAAGCCCGAAAAATGTATATAGATATGCAAATTGTTACACCTGCAAGCCGGGTCCACTGTACCGGCAACAGGACACAATAATATCAAATAAATAACCTTACCTAACCTAACCTTACATAACCTAACCTAGCCTAGTCTAGCCTAACCTAATCCTTCACTCATCGTTGGGATCTCTGCAGATGCTCAACGCAGACTTGAGCGAAACGTCAGGAGCAATTCCTACACGTTGACCACGGCCTAAAAGCCCGGAAAATATTTTATTCCAGACAGGGATATTAGGTTCAATTGATTCTCGTACGAGGTATGTCAGAAAACGCAGATCTTTAATTGCATAGGTACTTTCAAAACATTTCCTCTGAAATTTGAAGTGTTAACACGTCATAAATATCACACCTGGCAAGTGGTCTCCATTGTTTACAACGTTCTCCTGCACCCGAGATGGTAAAAATGCCATTGTGCATTGAATGTGAAATGCTCAAAGCGATAAAATTCAAAGATGCCATTGAATAATTATTTCCCAGGCAGACCTATAAAGTTGCAGTTTGGAAAGGTTATTTGGGACAAAGAAGGGATAAATCTGATACTTTACATATATGTGGAGATTTAAGCGTGGTTTGTCTGATATGATTAAATAATATAGAAACATGCACCACAGCCTGGATAGTGTATTAAATTTGGAAACGCGTTAGGTGTTTTGGCGTGCTTTTTTGTGTTATCAAACATTAAGAAGACTGGAAATCCAAAAGCCAGGTTATGAGATTCCTACTCCAACACCACGGGGAGGAGCAGTAATTCACAAAATCTGCAGTTTCGAGTCGTTTATTTACAGGCGACAAAAGTGGCTTACCCAAGGATTGAGGAAGTGAAGCCTTGCCCTGGAAGGGACATAACGAGCACCATTTCTGCGTGAACAAGTGTGCCGCATCAAGATGCGCAAAATGCACAAAATCGATCTGTGGCGTGTGTATAAAAAGTTTGCCTTGGTTCTGACTGCGACGAATATACGTTGTCTTTTTTAATGAAACAAGTATAATTAAATCTAATATTTCCTACGATTATCTCAGCTACTGGAAGCCAGCAGATATTCCAACTGGAAACCAGTTTGAATTTACACACCTTAGTCAGTGGAAACCAACAGCTATTCCCTTAACCTACTAATATATGTAGACAACAGACAGACTTTACTAAGTTTCTAATAAGCACTGTTTTGATTCCAATGGATAATACTGACACATTTCTTTCTGCTTATGATTTATTGGCCACAATCTCTACTTATTTTGAATACGTATAACTTAACTTGACATCGTAGACCACTGGATTCCTATCTCAAATCGATTGTCTATGAACCCTCTCTTAGCAGTAAAATTCATGCGGTGTTAGTCATTTACACCTGTATATATAGTGGCTGTCCCAAAAAATAGCGACAACGCTTAGTATGTTGTGCGGGATGGCACATTGATCGATTTTCAAACAGGAACCCCATGTCCTAAAATGCACTATTTGGACGCTGGAGAGCGTCAAAGTTTGGGAACAAACCGTTGTTGTTGTTGTTGTAGTGTTTAACGCCCGCTTTTACTACTACGGCACCACAGGCGGTGACACTGATGATGCATGGAATGAAGATGAAGTACCGGTGGAATGAGATGGCGGGGGAAACCGGAGCACCCGGAGAAAACCCGCCCTGACGCCGCTTCGTCCACCACGAATACCACATGCGGGTCCCTGGGATCGAACCCGGGCCGCCTAGGTGGTAGGCGAGCGCGCTAACCGCTCGGCCACGGCGCCGCCTACCGTTCTGACAATTTCTTAACATCCGTTTTGGTATGTTAATACGGAAGGTGTGCAACCCTTTAGCCACTTGTGTACTGGAATGAACCACCTGAGCATAATTAATTGTTCTGCGTGCGCCAAACTCCTCCATAGAGTCCTTGGTGCGCATCCTACTGCGTTACTTTGTAGTTTCCAGTACATTAACGTTTTTAGCAGCAGTGCGACACGTACTAATACACAGCTGCTGAAAAGACTGACTTGATCTCCAGTGCACTTTGATGCAAATGTGCGGAATCAACTCAACGTCGGATATTCAAATCCAGCGATTGGTAGAGGTGAACCAGTTCCATGGCCAACACGGCTGTCAGATCTGATGCCTTTCGACTATTTTCTGTGCAGTTGTATGAAGAGTAATATGGTGTATGGCATTCTTATAACTTCAGCAGAGGGCCACAGGGCTCGGGCCACGGAGCGATTGAAAATCTTCAAAGACAACCGTATGTATTGGGTCATGTGCATGAGGCTCACCACCGCCGATATAGGCTCTGTAATGACGTAGGAGATACACAGTTCGAAGCCACTTGTAATGTAGACAGCCCGATGTTGGGTTTATTGACAACATGTGAACGTACACCCATCTCACACATCGATGAGCTACAGCGTCCAAACCGTACATTTCCGGATAGGGGTTCCCGTTCAAAAACCGATCTGTTTACCGTGCCGCAAAACATACTAAGCATTGTCGGTGTTTTTTTGAGGCACCCTGTGTATACCGTATCGATATTACATTACGTATCCTTTCTTTACTATAAGAGCTACCTCAGCTATCCTGGCACCCTGGTCTTTGCTCTGCCGGGTAGCTCTTATCAATCCTACCTCTTTATTTATTTTCGCTTTCCTTTCTTATATTCTTCGCATTGCTTTTCCATTTTCCTTTTAGGTTTCTGAAAGAACCCAGCTATACGTTTAATCTTCTTTTCCTGCTAACATCTTTATCGCTGCTATATCCCTCTCTATTTTACCGTATTTCTCTTCCCTAACTTCTTTTCTTCATAATGTTACGTCTTTACACTATCCTATAATGTGCTAAACTTTCCCTCCCCTCACACAATTTGCATATTGCTTTTTCCCAACCTCTTAATCCTTTTAGAAACATTGTACCTGTTCTCATATAAGCTAACCCTTATCTTTCTTGTCTGCCTCAATAATCTACATATGGTTCTCGTCCCCAATTTCTTTTTAGTTGTTTACGAAATTGTAATATCTTATTTTTTAAACTTCCCCAAATTTCCTGTCTTTCTGTATCCTCTATTATGGGCTTAACAATTTACCTACCTGGCTTACATTCCTTTCTTCTAGCCCCCATATATCTCCCATTCCCATTTCCTTTTAAAGATGCAGAGGATAAAAATATCTTACACAAAAATTGTACACCGTTCATGACAAGTTCTATTTCCTACACTATTTTCAATGTTGACGGCAGACATTCTCGGTAGTTTGCTTGGCTCAACATATTTGTAACCTATTTACTTATAAAGACTGGTTGACTTCACATTAGATACTATTTATTATGCTTTTCAGTTTAAAACTTACGTTACACTTTGAAGATTTCCACATGCAATTTAAGTATATGTCTAGAAACCTATATCAGGCTGAATTGCATTGAGTGAGTGAGTGAGTGAGTGAGTGAGTGAGTGAGTGAGTGAGTGAGTGAGTGAGTGAGTGAGTGAGTGAGTTGTGTTTAAGGGCCCGTCGACAACTAGGCCATTAGGGCCCGAAGTCCACGAATAAATACAAGCAAACTACATCTAAAAGCTCACCCTTAAAAAGTTAAAAAGTCAAAGATAAATTACCTAAAAAATTAATATTAAAAGCACTAAAACGTGAGCTAAAAGGGCTAAAAGTTAAAACAGGCGAAAACGTAATTTAACAAAAGCTTTAGATGGTAAGTTAAAAAGATAAAAACAACATAATTAAAACGTCCTAAAATTTTAAATCCGCCAAGATAAACAGCATCTTACACCTGCCTGCCAAAATCAATCTTGGCAACAAACCGCAGTATGGTACGTATTTACAGCTACTGGGTCGCTGCCTAAAACAGAGCACAGTGTAAGACCCACGCCAACGGACTGGCGCTCACGATCGTACTGTGGACAATCAAGAAGGGCATTTGCGAAGGAGCGTGGAACATAGCACGTCGCACAGGCAGGCTCTGGATAGCACAAAAGGTATCCGTGCGTGGACGACTGGACTATCCTCAGGCGGGTTCAGACCACTTCTTCCCGCCTGGAATCCTTGCAGCTCCCATGTAAGTTTGCTGTCGAAGTGTAAGCCCAAGAACTTCAGGTGCGGAACAAATGGAAGACATATGCCACGCAAATAAAGATCGGGAGGAGGGTGTACGCCGCGAAGTCGATGGAAGTGGACTCACTGTGTTTTCGTAGGGGAGAACTGAAAGCCGGTGCGAAATGCCCACTCGGCGATGGATTTTTTGTCAGCTGCAGTTGACGCTAGATGTGCACCAAACTATAAGAGTGATAGTATATCGCAAAGTCGTCAACATACAGTGACATTGGGATCCCCCTACGAACAACACTGACAATGCCGTTAATGGCCACGACGAAAAGCGTTACACTGAGAATCGACCCCTGTTGTACACAATTCTTCTGGATCCGTTCTTCTGAGAGCCTATGCCCAATGCGGGCACGAAATCGGCGAAGTTGTAAAAAATTAAAAACAAAGATAGCTAGATGGCCGCGTAAACCGTACTCGTGTACATTACGGAAGATACCATAGCGCCATGTAGTGTCGTAGGCCTTCTGCAGATCGAAGAAGTCCCCCACGACTAGCTGCTTTGTGAGAAAGGCATTCTGAATGTAAGCTTCCATGCGTGCCAGGTTGTCGACACTGGAGCGATGACGACGAAAGTTGCACTGAACATTGCTCAACAGGTTATTCGTCTCTAGCCACCACACTAAGCGAGTGTTAATCATCCTTTCCAAGGACTTACAAACGACACTCGTCAGGCATATAGGGCGGTAGCTAGAGGTAAGTGTCCGGTCCTTTCCGGGCCGAGGGATAGGGATGACAATACCCTCGCGCCAGGAAGAAGGGAAAACCTGCTAAAGCCAGATACGGTTGTAGATGTTCAGCAGGAAGGAGAAAGCCTCAGGTGGAAGATGAAGCAGCATTTGTCGGTGGATGTCGTCAGGACCAGGAGAAGAGTCCTTCGCGAGAGACAAAGCATGGGCCAGCTCCGCCTGCGTAAAACGAGCGGTGTACGGTTCACTAGAGTCACTTTTAAAATTGAGGACTACCCGCTCCGCAGATTCCTTGATGCGTAGAAAGGCGGTATTGTAGCTTTGGGTTTGGCTATCAGTAGCGAAAGAGTCTGCGAGGGCGTCGGCGATATCCTGCTGGTGGGTGCTATAGGAATTTTCACGTTATGAAGGCACAACGGGCTCTTATGGACCATGCTATTCTTATGGAAGATTCACGTGCGCTGTTGCCAAATGTGCGTGTTTTCAAATGCGACTAAGATAAAGTATGAACATGCATTTCGGTGTGAAATGTGTCGAAGAATACTATGGCATGCACGATAAACCTATTATATAATTATATAGTTTTTAAAATAATAAAATCTAAAATTTTGTCGAAAGCAGATTTTTTAACATCTTTCTCGCTCCGAACGTCAAAACATGGTTTCAAATTGAAATATTTGCAATGAAAAAAATCTGGATTATTCGCTTGCATTTGTAGGCCATGTTGGTATTTAGATAATATCAATATGTCTAAACATATTTTTCTAAGTAAATAGTTTAAAACAAAGTGTTAAGATTCTTCATTTATACAGTGGAAAATGTCGCTGGCTAATTCTCGTTCTGTAAGTCCACGTAAAAACTTCCAGCGACAAAGTTGTCAAGGAAATAACGAAATTATTTTTTATACACATATAGAACGTCTCCAGTACCGAAGTATCCATGAATCACCATTTAAAGACAAATGTTTGCGGCGCGCCGGACGAAAGCCGGTCCTCGTGTCTTGGAGATGATGAAAACCAGATGTGGTATGACAGTTGAAGGGCCAATAAGGCATTGTACTTCAGCGCAGGTTTTCAATAGGTTTTGGGAATCTGAGGCGTGAGCGAGTTTTACAAGCTCTCTGGTAATTATGTGCATTGCAGATGATCAGTGCGGAATGGATCGCAGAAAAAAAGGCGAAATTATTAAAAGTGGCGACCGGAAAACAATTCTTAGAGTGTATGATTGTTGAAAGAAAAAGAACCCCGGATACAGTGACTCGTTTATTGTTGGTGAGCTTCATAAGGCGACTGGTGTAAGTAGGCCTACATTTTTTATATTAAGAAAAGAATGTAAAAATGGTCCCATCACTACACCGCGGCTTACATGCAAAACCAGCAGAAGATAAAATATGATCATTTTAAACGCAAATATGGCACAAATTTCCTGAATTTCTATTTCAAAGTACTCCCCCCTATAATTCTGACCGTGTTGAAGAAAAGTCAATGAGGATGAGGACCTGCCAAATTTTAAATATTCAACCTTTTATAGCCTAGGGAGGAAATGGGATTTCATTTTGAAAACAGAGGAAATAAATCGTTTATGGTTGAGACAAATTATATTATAGTGCGGCGACATTCCCGTTTACGGAAAATAAAACAATTCAGCAAAGAGGTAAGGAAAATCGTGTACCTTGATGAAAGTTGGGTATCAAAAGTTTGGAAGGATAGGAAGCGCTTTTTGCCGGGTTATCCACTGGTCTTAAATCACCTACTGCTCGCGGACCACGATTTGTAATATTGCATGTGGATGGTACGATTTGTACAGGCTGCAAAACTTGTTTTCTTGTAAAAAGGTTCTGTTGATTATCATGATGAAATGGACAGCGATAGATTTGAACAGTAATTCAGGAATCAACTAGCAAAACCACGGTAATCGCTGCGGCGCAACATACATGGCAACGCCACGCTGATTCTCCATAAGAGCCATTGTGCCTTCATAACGTGAAAACTCCTATAGAACATCCCTGTACAGCAACACCGGGCATTATCATCCGGCGACACTTGCCTTACATACGCTGAACAGTATCGTCCGGCGACACTTGCCGTACATACGCCGAACAGCATTCCATGCCTGTGTTGCAGAGCTGCGACGGGAAAGGGAAGAGACGTAAGATTCCCAGAAGCTACGTTTTGTACTACAAAGTGCAAAACGTGCCCTCGCACGAAAGCGTTTAAAAGAAATAAAATTTGCCTCCGTAGGATGCTGGTGGAAAGCACGCAGAGCACGCCTACGTGCTTTGATAGCAAAACGGCATTCCTCGATCCACTACGGCACGGGAACGTGTCGTGGGGTAGAGGAAATTCGAGGAAGGCTGGAATCCGCCGCGAGCAAGATAGAGCAGGTAAAATATTCCACAATTTCATCAATGGTGTCAAAACCATTGTCGCGTAGGTGAATGAGGGAACGAAATTTCCCCCAACCAGCCTTAGAAATAATCCAGTGAGGGTGTCGTGATGGCACAGGATGGTGGTAGGATAGGTGCATGTTAATGGCATAATGATCACTACCATATAAGTCAGAAAGGACCGACCAATCAAGAACAGGTACTAAGGATGGGCTACAAAAGGAAACGTCTATGGCGGAGTGTGTGCCGTAGGCAGATGATAAAAACGTAGGGGCACCAGTCTTTAACAAAACTAAGCCGGACATATCGCATACGTCTGTTATAAGGCACCCATGAGCATCGTCAGTGTCGGAGCCCCAAATGGTATTTTTGGCATTCAGATCGCCTAGAAAGAAGAGCGGTGGCGCAATCTGTGCCAAAAGAGCTCGAAGAGCGTTTTGTTGTACCACACTGAGCGGTGGCAGATAGACATTACAAATAGACAGACTCAGGCCCTGCAACTGGACGCGTACTGCTACAGCTTGCTGCGGCGTGTTAAGCGGGATGCTTGTGGCAGAGATGATATGTACCACCAGAGTAGCAACACCACTGCTTGCGAGCCGATCAGCTGCAGAGTCATGTCTAAATTCCGAAAAACCGCGAAGATGTAATGCGTGGTGAGGCTTCAAATGGGTTTGTTGTAGACAGACAATTGATGGAGTTCGTTGAAAGACTAAGTGCTGTATGTCCGGAGATCCTGCCCGGAACCCATTGACATTCCACACTATTATTTCCATATTAAAAAGAGAATAGTGGCCAGTCTTTATCTATTTCTTTTTCTTTTGATCTTGGCACACTTGGGACCAATGAAATGAGTTTCACCGTCCTCAGGCGACTCCTCCATTGTTTGGGAATCCGAAGATCCCCTACGGCTCGCGGAGCGGAAGCCGGACTTCATTGAGGACGTGGGACTGCTGGCTAGAACAATGTGCCTGGATCGAGGTCTGTCCACAGAAGTGGTCTTACATGGGGACGGTTCGAGAGCTGGCGTCTGCACTGCGATAGATGTAGTCGCAGGGGGATTAGTGTGACGCTGTGGAGGAGTGCTCGCTGATCAGTCGGTTCGGGTGCCGGCATCCGAAACAGACGCGTGTTGCAGGCCCTCAGTGATCAGAGAAGGGTGGCGGGCAGCAAACGCATAACGTTAGGTGTTCGTTAACTCGTAACTCCTGGGTACCCTTTTCATCGGAAAACTGTGGGCACTGACGCGAGCTAGATGGATGTTTCCCTCCACAGTTCACGCAGCAGGGGTCACGTGCACAGGTGGTGTCTTCATGTGCTGCTAATCCGCAACGCTCACAAATAGCAGGATGCGTGCACGAGCTCCTTGTATGTCCGAAACTCACACACTGGAAGCAGAGCATAGGGTTCGGTACATATAGACGTACAGTGGCACGCTCATAACCGCAGAAGATATATTCTGGCAAGGTAGTATCCTTGAAGGTAAGAAACGCCGTTCGTTAGGCGATCTCCTTGCCATTCTGTTTTCGTGACAGAGGGTAGACTTGATACACTCTTTGCTCCGAGAGACAGGTGACACAGCTTCCTCGTTAGAGAGGCCGTCCAAACTAGAAGTGGTAATAACTCCCCTACAGGAATTAAGCGATTTGTGTGGGGCTAACCGCACGGGGTAAGATCCCAACAAATGCGCCTTAAGGAGCTTCTGCGACAGGTCTGAGTTAGTCGTCTCCAATAGAAGCGTATCATCTTTAAGGCGTGTTGCGTTCTTAACTGGTCCACAAATCCGGTCTACTTCCTTCTTTATGTAGAATGGGCTAATTTCCTTCATCGATTTTCCATCACATGCCAAGATCATAACCAAGAAAACATCAGTGTAAAGAGTTTTGCGCGGATGCATTTTGAATTGGACCTCCATCCGGAACCGTCGGCGTCAGCCTGCCATCCGGGGGTCAAAGGATAAAAGACACCAAAGTCTCCACGGTCTGTTGCGCCATGGAGCCCCTCCATGACTGACCTCGAGGCGTACTTCAGAGGAGCTAGCCTCCGATCTCCACTGCTTGTCCACATGGGCAAACCGTTCACCACGCGCAGCCCGGTTTTATTCCCTCACCACAGGAATAACCGCCTGTGGCTCCCCACTCTACGCCACGCTGCTTCAGAGGAGTCAGCGTGGATTCAGGGGACTTCGGGTTGATTACACCGGGGTTCCGTCAGCGGTAACACGTCCGGCCGGTGATACTATCCCGACGGCACACGGCCGTCGGGGTATTAACACAGGCCGTGCCCTGAGGGTGTACATGGGTGTACATGACATGTGGACGGGCTCCGCACCTAAGGCTACACATGGGGGCAGTGTGAAGGGTCCGCACAACCTTCGCGTCTGAGACCTCCGAAGAGCACACAAGTCGGGGAGCCCGCTGAAAACCGTCGGAGATAGGAAAGATCCCCGCTGGTGGGACAGGAGTTATAAAAGTAAGGCCTTATTAACTAATAATCATATTAAGCCTACAAGAGGAAGAGGGTGATATAAAATAGCAACATAAAAACGCTGCACGTGGCACAGTTAAGGAATATGGAGGGGTAAGATGATGGTGAGCGGCTTGGGGCCCCGGGTGCGCCAAACCCAGACCTACCGTAGTAGGGCCCCCTGGGGGATGTATTGCATTGAGAATGGTCTTGGCTTATATCTGCGCTAATACCGCTTTGTTAACGTTAGGTTTTCATTGTGAACGGGGACAGATCAAGGATAAGAAAAGCTTAACTGGAGTGTGTGTGTGTGAGTGTGTGTGTGTGTGTGTGTGTGTGTGTGTGTGTGTGCGCGCGCGCGCGTATGTGTGCCTGCGTGTGGGCGCGTGGGTGCGTGCGGGCGGGCGTATGGGCGTGCGGGCGGGCGTATGGGCGTGGGTGGGTGTGCGTGGTTTCTAAAACTCCAACCTTTTTTTCCTTTTTAGATTAAAGTTTAAAAAGTCAGTGGGGAAAAAAGAAGTTTGATTCTCATATTTCCTTTTGAGAGAATTCGCAAATTCCATAAATACTGGAGTTCAACCCGCCTAATAACATTCTGGAATGTATGCTATTCAGGAAATCTCATGTGCAAAGAGACCACTGATCCGTGATGCTGGCCTGCGTTCCACTTGCTAAAATCCGTTAAACAATAACGCTTTTCCAGTAACCGTCCTCTTTGGTGTAACTGAGACACAAAGCATATTAGAAAGTCTCTACCCATTTGATAAACAAAATATTGGTACTCGCTTCTTCCTTTTAAGTCTGAAATGAAATACTTGGTTTTTAAAAAGTGTCTGTTTAAGGGAAGAGGAAGATCAGAATGCATAAATACCAATAAACCAAAATAATATCTGAGGTATTCAAATAAGAAATTTGGGATCTGTGTTAGTGCGCGCCAGCGTGGTTCCCAATAATTTGAAGTTATTTGAAATAATGTTTTCTTGCAGCTTTCGAGTTTCCCTATATTCCACAAATAAATAGTCCTGTTCAATATTTAAACTCTAGAATAGGTATTTACCTCAGTAAGTTTACGTAAAAATGAGAACGAGTAAAGAATGAGTTCTCTATATACATTAACCAACAATTCTATAAAACAAAATTTTATTTTAGCTTTTGGTTCGTTGTATATAAAATGTTAATGCTTTTATACCAGTTTTTGTTTAACTTAGGAATTAAATTATGATAATTGTAAAAAGAACATAAAACACTGCTGCCTAGTTTATTTTGTTGAATGCATTGTCCTTGAGGAAAGATGCATCATGCGTTAAAAAACCGCGATTCTATAGACAAACAACTGCACTGCCCTTTTATTTGGCTTCCATGCTGAGAATTGTTCACCTGTAACAGTAAATGCTGGCCAGAGCAATAGTCCCTCATTCCAGAGCTTTCTAAAGCCCTCTGGTGAAAGTTGTACTACAATCAAATACTTTATTTTAAAGTAATCCTCTTCACTTAGAGTATGAATTCAGATTCAGATTCAGATTATTTTATTGAAGGAATTTTGTCTGGTGCTGGTACATGGGGCCCAGCGTACAGACTGAATTTAGCATAGTATTTACAATTTTTTAATATTTACAACAAAAATATACATTGGGTTTTAAGAAAACCCATACAGTGACCCTCTTTTTGGCCACCGAGAACAGTTCTCTTTTGTATAGTTCTTGGGTATGTGTTTATGTTTTGTCTTTGTCTTTTTTCGCTTGTTTCTTTCTATATATATATTTTTTTACACACATGCATTCTCTCATTCACTCTGGCATATCATAAGATATGCCCTCATGCACGCACACACGCACACACACATACATACGCGCACGCACAGTGGGCACTTCAAATGAGCGTCCCGCTCGCGCATGTTTGCTGGGCACACGTAACTATGCGTCCCAGCATGATGACAAAGCACTCACACGATATATACACTATGTACACTCCGCAGTTGTCCTGGGTGGGGCAGGGTGCAGCTCCTGACCTGTTCCCTGGGGTAGGCGCATGGCTTACACTCAAATAGTGCTTCCTTTACTGTGATCTTTCAAGTAATGCTTTGGAAACATTATTTATACCGTTACCTAACTCCGCAGCGCAAAGACCCCTTTCGGGTTAAAGCCTAACCGCCCGGCCGCTGCTTCCCCCATCTTCACCCACCACAGGTGTCGGATGCAGTACTGGAGGGTGGGATGTGGTCAGCCATAATCTACTTAACCAAAATCAGTTTTGAGAAAAGCGTATTATAAGGCATCGTTTACATTAATATATTTTTTTCCGTAAATAAGCGAGTCCTTTCTGCCAAAGTAAGCTCAATCTATACACTGAAATACAAATTTGTAAATTTGTAGAGGATTGTGTCTCTTCTTTAACGCGACCTCTTTGACTGAATGGATAACGCACGCACGCACACACACACACGCACACGCGCACGCGCACGCGCACACACACACACACACGCACGCGCCCGCGCGCGCACACACACACACACATACTCCTACGTCCACAGCTAAGGGAATGGGATGAGCGACAAGCTTGATAGTTTCTAATTATTCATTAATAACATAATTCATCGCAGACGTGCACAGCTGCCTATCCCGATTGTGTGCTGCATATTTCCTATCATAGAACACTTGTTTAGGCTTAGTAGCCGCATGCTTAATCTATATACCTGTCAACATACAATTCATACAGTATTCTATGACTGAAATAGGAATGCAACACATATTCACACGATTATTTCTACACATTTTTTAATGACACACAATCACACTTCTTTGTCTACTCCCTCTTCTACAAACAATACATAGAATTTCCCATATGTTTGAAACTGATGCAACACATTACATTCGCACGGTTATCTTTACTCGAGTTTCTTTTAAGAAAGACAATCGCCACAATCGCATTTCTTTCTCTACACCCTCTTCCACAAAAAATTCACTCAATTGTCTATATGGCTTGCCTCTGACGTGGAGGACCCGGGTTCGATCCCCGGCACCAGCAAGGGCATTTTATCCCTTGTGGGAGGTCTGGCACGGGGTGCACCCAGCCTCGTTATGTCCCGGGGGAACCAATTAAGGAGCTACTTGATGAAAAAGTAGCTGCCCCAGGTCGTGAAGACCGCATAATTGGCCGAGAGGGATCGGGACGCTGACCACCTACAACCCTCCAGTACTGCATCCCATCAATGACGCCTGTAGTGGGCAGAGGTGGGGGACGCAGCGGCTGGGCGGTAAGGCTTGGCTCTTCATGCGCTGTTGTGCCGGGGCTTAGTTTTTTTTTTTTAATATATATTAAAAACATTCACAGAACTTTGTGTTCTTCTTCGTGTGGTATTTTAAGTTAATCGGCAGTGCTTTAATGTAATGTTTTCCCAGTGCTTATATTTATTTTGGGTTCTTTGAAGTGTCCAACCTATGTCTAAAAGTCGAAGGCAGTTGTTAGATAAAATAACACTGCGTTCCATGCACCGTATTACTTTTTACTCTGAACTAATAGTCCAGTGCGTTGTTGTGGTTGATGATACATTCACATGACTTTTACTGCCCTATTTTCATATAGCTTCTAAAACATATTCTTAGGCACACTTAAGCTTCTTTTGCTACAAGTTGATCGAGATTAACATTTGCAAATATAATTTCATTACATATTTTGTTGTAATTACAAGAGGGGCAAAGGAAACCGAATCGATAGTCACGTGTTTAAACCCGGGGTCGTTATTACTTTAAAATGCAATACTCTTTCCATGACATAGCGAGAAACAAGGGAATACTAACAGAAGTTTAGAAACGCTTACATAATCTTCAACAATATAATTGAAACCAATATTAACGGATATCTCGGAAATAGGCTAATGTCACAAAATGTCATTTTAAATAAATTGAATATTTTAAACACATCTAAGTATTGTGTGTACTACGTTTTTGTGTATATCTTAAAGATTACAGCTATACAAAATTATTTATACAAAAATGAAGTGCGGGCTTCACTTTCTATTCCAAGATAATTAAACATATACATTTTATTTCTCATGCAAATATCTTAAATATGGTACCGTAATCAAAATCGTTAGAACCATTTGTGAGCGAACCCATCGTGTTTTCCAAAAAGTCTTCCAACGGTGGTTTGTGGTGGAGGGATTTTCTTGAAAGTCTTCGTGTCGCATCTTTGGAAGATTGGTATTTATCCGACTTTTTGTTTTTGGTTCAGAGATACAAACACACGGACTTTCTTTCAAAAATGCTTTTTTGGGGAGGTTCAGAGACCTCAAAACATGAATTTCGGTGAGACATTGATATCGAATTTTTGGGCGCAATGCAATACTCTCTCTACTTAGGAACGTAGTAGAGAAAGTTGACAGGAAAGGAAATAAATTTGCTCACGAACCGAACCTTAATTAATCCCGGGACATAAAGTTCTTGCAACAGTAAGTCACCATTGGGGCAATTGTCTCTTATGTGAGACTGCCTTTGTGGTTTACCGGGAGAAATACGAAGCGGAGGGTCTGTGGTTCAGATCCCAGCTGTGACATTGAATTTTTAAGTTCCAGTTCTACCTCTCACCACATTTAGTCCTAAAAAGTACCATATGCTACGAGTATTGTCAATGCATTTCCGTTTCGGAAGCAGAAAAGGGGAATTAAGAAGGTATTTAACATACATTGAACATTGCAGAATATTCCGAATAATCTGTGGGCTATAAAATTAGCAAAAGACGTCACATCCACATGCGTGTACACGGACGATCGTCAAGGTGAAACGGGATATGTGGTCACCACCATGCTTACTTCTGTTGGTGCGCTTCCTATCCTAGCTCCTCATATACCTACATGACGGCGCTGAGTGAGCCATTTTGTAAGCTCAATTTAGCCATAATTTTTTCAAACCACCACACGAACTTAACTATTTCCTCTTTTTGTCCTCCCGTTGAACACAAATTACCTATTTGTCTACGCTATCTTTCCAGTTCCATTGTTTGTACAGCCGGCTCCAAATGTTTTCCGATGGACGAGAGGGTATAGGGGAGAAACCAGCTGTCATATGAGCTAGTTGCGGCTGGTCCACCTGGCCCAGCGACGACTTCACCAGGGTTATTTACATTAGTGTGTATTCCTCTGATGTGTGGCCAGCGGGGAGCACCACTGGACTATCCGTTCTTCAGTTCCAATCTTCTGTTTCTATCTCTACTGTAATAGCACAATTTCTTACATGAGGCGTTGCGAAGATTAAGATATCGAACGGTATTTTTTTAAATTTCATTTTCGCGAATTACGAGTCATGGAGAATAATGATTTGAGGAAACGTTATTGAATTCATACTTTATTCCTTTCGATGATAAAGATTGAAGAAAACTGAACGAAGATTTTGTGCGAACTGGCCTCAAGTGTGAATGGGAATTCAATAGCCTTCCTCTAACGCTGAGTGTCTGAACTCTAATGAAGACGTATAAAAGTAATACAGATGATACTCTTTTTATCATAGCTTTTGTCCTTCAACAAGGACCAACCCCAATACCTACATCTGGTATCCATTACTACAAACGAACGTTGTGGACGTACAACTTTTGTATCCACGAATATTGTGAGACAGAACTGTTTATCGCATTCATTGTCTAATATTGACGGCAACAATCAAAAGGTTGCAATTTAAACGATAACCGCATAGGGAAGAACAAAAGCCTGATCGTGATTCTCGCCAATTTGATTGTCATTCACCAAAACAGATTCACTCAAATATTGCACCATTTCAGCGTATCTGATCACTCATTTCTGCTCTGTGATAGGAATTTCGGCCACGTTGAAAAAGCAGGAAGGCACGCATGTGCGTACTCTACAGTACACTACATCTACTTTATTGAAAAATGTCGCACGAAAATACCTTTCGTTTGCCCTACACTGCACTGCAGAAACAAATTACCAAAGATCAGTTGAAGAGAGCAAATTTTTTGAATTCGCAGAATTACAAACGAGGAGTCAACATACACTCGGAACATAATTTGGAAGTAAAACCACCAGTTGAACTTCTCAAAGGAAAGGCCACAAATTAAGATCCAGCAAAACTCTTTTGAAAATGGAAATCTGTAAAAAAATTATACGACTCTCTAATCGCCTACCTTCTGTAGAACTAAAGAACATACGTGAGTTGTTGAACTTTCTTTACCCTAGAGATGATATTTTGTCGACATTATCGAGGCTAAAAATTTACCGAACGCAGGAACAAGAAGAAGAGTGTGGCAACAGTGACATCATCGACTGTGACTAATAATTTTATTTTTGTAATTGAAGATTTTTTTCCCGAAAAGTAATGTGTTGTAACCTCATATTGCACAATCGAGACAGTCGGTCCTTGAAAATACGAGCGTGGAATACAAAAAGTAGTATATGATTCAGTTGTATACATTTGAATAAAGTAGCTGGAAAATAGCCTTTATAATTTGCTCAAATCATGTCTTTTTTGAGTTAGCCCGAATGAAATAATTTCAAATGCGTTCTTCTGAAAAAGTGCATTTATTGAGTTGGCCCTTTGTCTTCGCAACGCCTCAGAGCTCTGTGACCACAGATACTGCCACACTACTAAGTAGAGAGTTCAGTATTATATTCATTGACTTAGAAAAGGCATGTGACACAATATCAGCTAGTCCACTTTGGATCGCCCTTCAAACACTGGAGCAACAAATCTTCTTACAAACTTTACAAGCAGAATGTTGGTGTGTACAGAATGTGTAAACTTGCTCAGAGGGAGGACTGGTTCAGCTTTCTGAGACAAGAACCCTGGCCACTGATAATCTCTGGTCTCCTCGAATCCATGCAGCCTTATATCACCCTATTTGCAATTTAAAAAAGAAGAAAACAAAAAAGTAACAACACAACACAAACAATTGACTAAAACACAATAAAAACCTAATGCAAAACAAATACTGGTAAACCGAAGACCAATTTGCTAGACCAAGTTGGAAAAAAAATATCCTATCCTTATCCTGTCATTCTGCCTCTGAGGTATTTGCCTAACCGCGACATAAAAATGAGATTTCTTTAATTTATAAAACGTTGTGTTCAGAACGCTAAAAATTCATTTATTCGTGAAGAAAAAAAAAAAAAAAATATAAATTAAAAAAGAAAGTAAAAACATAAAAAAGGGTAAAAATATATTAGTATGTATCACAAACATTTGAGGTAAGGTTGCGGAATGTCATCAAACTCATTTAAAACTGGTCATATACTTCTTCTTCCTCTTCCTCTTGTTCTTGTTCTTCAGATTACCCTCCCCTTATGTAGGACTGACAAGTCAGTACCTAGGGTCAGACGCCTGTCGGGGAGCACAGGAACTTAAGGACCGGACAGAGTGAAGACCTGGAAGCAGGTGGTCAGTCAAGCACCAAGTATGAGAGTGAGGAAGAGGATGGTATAAAATGCAGGTGAAATGGATGATTGGAAAGGTGATAATGAAGCAATTGGTGGAATAAGTGGCGGGGGAAACCGGAGCAACCGGAGCATCCGGAGAAAACCCGCCCTGACGCCGCTTCGTCCACCACAAATACCGAGGCAAAAATCCTAACATTCGCAATCCTGTTGGTGGGCTGGAATCCTAATGCTTTCGTGGCTCAGTGCTCGGGAACACGGACACAACGCAGGTAAGACGTATAGAATTTAAATACGGTAACTACACATCCTCTTCTCCACCGACATATCAAATTATATTTAATCTTGACTAAAATACTACAAATGAACACTGGCCACGTTTAAAGCAGAAGTAATGATTTCAAATCCATTTACAATAATTACAAACGCGAGGGAGAAAGAAAGGTAATGCATCCAGTTAAACACGTTCTAGGTCAGATCTAAATACAGACTGGAGATGTGAAAGCCGGAACAGGCTTAAGGCCTAATCCTTGCAGGAGAGTGGGCACAATAGCCTCATCATCACAGCAACATGCTCTCTTGTCTAGCTTAATGCTGTAGATTGGTATCCACCAGTTTCATACAGATGGGGATTTATAGCTACATCATAGCCAAGCTGATGCAACTTCAGTGCTACAACTTATGCCAGGCTATCTTATCTTTACATAAACTAATAAGTGCGCAGTGTTCACAGAAAAGGAAAAGGCACAAGAATGAACCCAACGCGGAAAAGATGTTTTAGAAGGCGAAGAATACGTGCTCTTTCTGACCAGCTTCTTGATCTTATTTATTTACACAGGACGGAAGGGGTAAAAATGACCTTAAGCAGTAATTTTACATGGTACACTGAAGGAAATATTACATAGTAACTCCCTTACTCTGCTTCACTTACCTAAGCTATAGGAACTAGCCACTTGATCGAAAAATTAACAATCTATATTTTACCGGGAACATAAGCTACGATGTTCCGTGAACTAAAACAGTTGTTTACAAATAGGTGGTTTGAATAAATTCTAATTAATAAATATAATTATAATTCTTACTTCCGTATCTTTTAAAGACGTAAACAGAAGAAATTCAGGATATTCATACACGCCAGTAACGGGGTACACGGCATTCTTTTATTTCCTCAAAATAGATCAATAACTTTGATTAAAATATGATGCGTTTAAATTTCGTAATAAATTGCGTAACACATAAAATGTAGGTACATCTTGAATTTCCTACCTTCATTTGCAATGTATAATTGTGAAACTAGAATAAATAGATCAGGAGTTACTCCATTAAAAATGTAGAAATCATTAAAAAATACATTTTAGTTAAATGACCTCGTTAGCAGCAAAAGTTATTTACACTGGTTGCGCATTCTGCTCGTAACCAAGTTCGAAAGCCCATGTAGATCGGTTTACTCAACGCGTGTGCAGTTGCCGCTCAAAGGAAATGTGCGCTACCTAGAACTAATGACTTTCGTAAATCTCCATGCTTCAGAAAAGGCAAACCTCTATCCCTGTCCTTGAAGACCAATAACAATCCTTATTTTAAGGGAGTGACAGTTACATGTTGACTCCGCGTGGAGTCTCAGTTGCCAAAATGTTGAATTCCAATTCTTTTCTGTTTCATTAGCTACAAGGTTCATGTTAACTTGTTGCAGCTCTGCCTGAAAGGACTCAAGAGGAAGGGACCGTGTTGTAAAACTATTATTAGAAGCAGCCGAACTGCACATGCGTTGAGTAAACAAACTCTAACCAATAAGGGTGGCCAAAGTCGTTAAGACATGGACTAGTGAATAGAAGGTCCGGCAGGACAGTCTTCCCTGGCCGACATTTTCTCCAGGATTTGCACATCTCTCGTAACTGGCAAACGCCTGGAAGGTCCCTAAACTTACACCTGCAATGTTTTCCTCCGAATTCCTTTCCCAAATGATGCTCGTCACTGCCCACTGCCCTGTGCAGTCTACATAGTATGTTAAAACACAAAATAAATATCTGTAACCATTTCTATTAAAAAACTGTCGTGAACAAAGTAATCTGGATAGAATGGTTTGTTCTTAATGATTTATATAATATAGAAAGGCTATTTCTAAATTAATAATGTGTATAGAAAGCCATGCGGCGGTCAATTTTTACACCCTAGCTTCACCTGTATGGAGGCAGGTAGGTAGGTTTTTTTTCCTTTTTTTCTAACGTCCTCCAACTTAATGCAATATCGGACGATGGTAGGTAGGCGCGTAGGTAGGTATGTAGGTAGGGAGGTAGGCAGGCAGGCATGTAACGGAACATTTCGACGTAATTTTCACCAACTTAGAGTTGTGTGATTGACTTGAAAATTTGCATACGTGTCAAGGACCGATGACAATACAATAATATCACGATTTTGTCCTAAGTTCCTGACCAGGCTCATCAGGATAAAAAACATTAGTTAAATTTATCAACGTAACGGAACCTTTCGATGTAATTTTCACCAACCTGAGTCGTCTGATTTACTTGAAAATTTGCATACGTGTCAAGGACCGATGACAATACAATAATATCACGATTTTGTCCTAAGTTCCTGACCAGGCTCATCAGGATAAAAAACATTAGTTAAATTTATCAACGTAACGGAACCTTTCGATGTAATTTTCACCAACCTGAGTCGTCTGATTTACTTGAAAATTTGCAAACATGTCAAGGACCCAAGACAATGCAATGATTTCATGACTTTGTCCTAATGTCCTGACCAACTTTATGAGGATAAAATGTGACTTGCCTAAATTTAACAATTTAACGTAATTTTCACCAGCTTAAGTCGTCTGATTGGCTTGAAAATGTGCACGCATGCCAAGGATCGATGACAATGCTATAATATGTATAATGACTGTCCTAATGTCCTGACCGGGATCATCAGGATAAAAAGTGATTTGGTTAAATTTGTCGATGTAACATAACTTTCACCAACTTAGAGTCGTCTGATTGACTTGAGAATTTGCACACATGTCAAGGATCGATAAGAATACAGTAATATCATGACTTTTTCCTGACCAAGATCACTAGGCTAAAAATGTGACAGTTAAATTTATCAAAATAACCAATTTTCATGAACTTCCATTCGTCTGATTGACTTGACATTTTGCACACATTTCAAGGATCGATGACAATACCATAATATCTTGAAGTTCTCCTAATGTACTGACTAGTATCTTCAGGACAAAAACGATTAAGCTAAATTTATCAATCCAAAGGAACCTTCCGACATAATTCCCACCAACTTAGAGTCGCCTGATTGACTTCAAAATTTGCACAAGTGTCGAGGACCAATGGAAATTTAATAATATCATGACTTGGTCCTACTGTCCTGACCAGGATCATCAGGATAAAAAAATTACATAAATTTATCAATGTAACAGTCTTTCGACGTAATTTTCACCAACTTAAGAGTTGTGTGTTTGACTTGAAAATTTGCACACATGTTAAGGACCGATGAGAATGCAATAATATCACAACTTTGTCCCGATGTCCTGACCAATAAAGAAAAACTGGGATAAAATTATAGAAAATAATACAATTATGACATCTCAGATGTCGCTAAGGCACATTTCTACCTGTACCCTGAAAATTGCCTTAATTAAATAAATACACACACACACACACACACACACACACACACACACACACACACACACACACACACACACACACATATATATATATATATATATATATATATATATATATATATATATATTGGATGACGTAGGTGCCCAGAAAGAGGACCTGAAAGGAAGACGAGACCCAGGGGAAATATCGCGGTCTGAAGTTCACACAGGACCATGACACCCACAACAGCTGGCAGTTTAGAAATCGATACAGGTTACGCTGAACAAAGGAATTAAATAACTTGAAAATATTGAAAGACGAAGATAGATGCCCGGAGAGAGGATCTGAGGGGACACGAGATTTTGGGGGAAGGATTGTGGATCGAAATTTACCCAGGATCAGGAAGACCAAAACAGCTCATGTGTAGGTAAAGCAGTAATATTGTGATGTAATACTGTTCCAAAAAAGGTGATTTGAAAATTTAAAAAAAAAAAAAAAAAAAAAAAAAAAAAAAAAAAAAAAAAAAGGAAGAAATTTTGAATTGAGAAATTTTAAAAAGATTTCAAATTAAAAATGTTCAAAAATATTTGTATAGACAAATTTGAGACTAAAAAATAAAAAACAAATTATAGTTTTAAAAAACTAAAAAGACAGGCTTTTATAACAAAGCGAACTAAAAGGTAGAAAATAAGTTTTATGTGCGAAGAGTTTGTTCTATAGCGATATAAAGACAACAATATGTTTGTCATCATATGTTATAAACACTTCATTGGTTGCTATTTATAAAAGTAAAGATATGACAAAAATATCTAAAAAGCACCCCACGCTTTTTTATAATAAAATGTATTATTTTGTTAATATAAATGTGTTTTTATTTTAAGCGTATTACAAAACTTTGAAATATAATGAAATAGTTGTCTTTATATCGCTAAAGAGGGGTAGTAAGGGGTAGTGATGCGCCTCCTATAGCCTCTCCTACCCAATTCCCATCCTCATCCTGCCCGTGGTGCACCCTGCTTTTAACAGATGAGGCTCTGGGGACCGAACCACAGCGGTATAACTGTTTCATCTAAAATGGAGGAAATGTCATTTACATATGTGCTGGCCTATCACAGCACAACAGCGTCCCTCAGAGGCACATGAGGGGAAGGTCGGTGGATCTAAATATCACCTAGTTAGTCCTCCCGGCTAGGTCCGATGGATCCGTTGACCAACGATAGGTGTGGTCCTCCTTGCAAAATGGGGGTTTAAGTCGGGTGATGTAACTGCCACATTGTAAAACTGGTGCCCATTAAGAAAACAGTTACATGAAAGCCACATACATGAATATGTTCCGGAGTTAAAACTGTCCCCCAATCGGATCTCCGGGTGGGGACATCTTTAGGCAATTTTATCCAATATGTGTCCTGTGTAACGATCCAGCAGAAATGAATGAAGAACACTTGAAGACCTGTGAAGCATTAAGATCAGAAGAAACTACAGTTCAAAACTATTGGAAGGCACGAATGCTAATGGCTTCATTGCCAGATGCAAGGCACTAGAAAACAACAACAACAACAACGACATATCGCTAAAGAACAAGCTCTTTATACTTCAAAATTATTTTCTACTTTTTAGTTCGCTTTGTTATAAAAGCGTGTCATTTTTAGTATAAAGTATAAGTATAGTATAAGTTTTAGTATAAATGCGATTTTATAGTTCTGGACAGTTTCAAATACATTTAATCGATGTTTCCCTTAAGTATTTCTGGTAAAATCAATAAGGTTCCAATCAATTTGCCACTGAACGTTCCGTCAAATGCAAATTTTTACGACATACTATATAGGAGTATACCGCGTCTGTCATTTACTAACGAATCTTACTTGAGTCACGCTGCTCTTTCTTGATAGGAGACAAAGCAGTTAAACTTTGCTACGAAGTAATGATATCAGACCAAAACTGTCAAACAGATGAGCCATTAGCTATGAAAATCGGCAAAACGTTCAAATTATCTTAAGCCTTCAACGGAGCACGTTTGACTGATTCTCGTTAAGGGACACGGGGACTGAGTCTTGATGAAAATGACAAACTTTTTCATTTTTTAATTATATCATGTAAATAATCCGTAGTGAATATATATGTATGTACACTCACCGACAAAGATAATCTCAGTGTACCTTGCGTCTACGTCACATTATTTATCGTTCTGCGAAGCCTTGCCACTTCATTGGTTGCTTTACGCTACGGGAAAAGGATATGCAACTCCTTTTGCTACATAACCTTAACCAATAACCATAACATAAGATACAAAATGACGTAGAAACGAAATACGCTTTGGACCGTATTGGCTAAACGAGAAAGAGGAGAGAGTGAGTGGATTCAGTTTGTCATACAGACCTCTTATCATGATTGGTGCTATACCTTATTGGCTACTGTAAGGACATGCCTATGAAGGGTGAGGGTTTAAGGGGAAGATTTGAGGAGCGTCCAGGCTAGCGAGACGTACCTATACTGTGTATGTGTGAGATTTTCAGATGTAAATTAAAGTCTGAATGATATTTATTAAATATATAGCAAGGCAACTTCTCTATAACAAGAAAAGTAAACAGAACTGTATTCTCACTGTGATATCAATACTTGTTGCTGTCTAGAAGAAACGTCTCTGATATACTAAAAATGAATAGCTGAATGTCTTGTTAAGCGCAAAACTCGAGAACGGCTGGACCAATTCGGCTAATTTTTGTTTTCAAATATTTGCTGAGTTCCGAGGAAGGTTTCTGTGAAGAGAAAAACAGGAAAAATTGCACGAAAAAACGTAACAATCACATTTTTGTTTTTCCCATTCAAAACGAGAAAATGGGCGTGTCTATGCATATAACGACTAATTTCCTAAACCACTTGACCGATCACTGCGAAATTCGGCACGTATGTGTAATTTGCCATAGAGAAGATGTTTATACTATCCATTTTACTATACAACGTAACGTTCACATGTTTTTCAGTACTCCTTTTTATTTTACGTGAGACACTCACATATCCTTCTGTGTGTACTGGCCCTTCAACACACAAGACATACAATGTTCTATTAGTGTAATAGAAATTCAACATATTATTTCACACGGTTTTATCTACTCACTTTTCTTTTACGAAACACGATCACATTTATTTCTCTATTCGCGCTTTAACATAAAATTCATACAATTTTTTCTGTGATTGAAATAGAAATGCAACGTATTGCATTCACACGATTTGATCCACACACTTTTCTTTTACGTAATACATTCACATTCTACTCGCACTTTAAAATAGAATTCACGCAATCTAGCATATGGTATGGATGTTGATATGTATGACCGATCACAATGAAATTTGCCGCATCTAAGCATTTGGTAATGGAGAAGGTTTTTATGCTATTCATTTTACTGTGCAACAAATTACATTCTCATAGTTTTCTTTACTCTGTTTTCTTATATGTAACACACTCACAAATCCTTCTCTACCTGCCCTTCAACGTACAGTTAATACACTAAAAACAAATTTAGGGACTAAAAGCTTCACTTATCTTAGTAATTGCTGAAAGTTCTTCAACTAATATGAGCTAACATGTTTCATGATGCCTTCATCATATTTCCAAAGCTCTATTTAAAAAAGTTACCATAGTTACAAACGCTCAACTGCCTAATACATCTACGTGTCGCCAATCTCTGAAAACAAAACAAATTTATATAGACTATGTCTCGGTGATATTTCAAAATTCATAACGCGATCCCTGTTACTTAAAATGAATATCTTTTCGCAAACCATTAAACCTATAGGTCCATTTAATTGTTTTAAGGGTACACCGAAGTGAAAAATGTGATTTTCTGAAGTACTAGAGACAACTTTTTTTTTTTTTTTTTTTTTTTTTTTTTTTTGCACAGGCATTACTAGCAACTAAAGAAATGCGTGTATCAAATTTCATTCCAGTATCTAATTACATCCCTGATATATTAATTTATACCAACTTAATTGGGTATAATCAAAATCTATCTCCTCCATCAGATGTAGAACAGGGTTGATTTTTCAAAATTGTATCTCTTATTACCTTTGTAATAAATTAAAGGATGGAAATCTTCATATAATGAACAATTCTTCTTAAAACAATTTTTAATACCGCAAGGTGTAAAAATGGCATAAAACAGCGCATTATTATATTATTTTTTAAAAAGGTATAAGCAATATTGTGACATGGCTTCTCCATGTCATTAAGACTCTTTGATTTTCAAGGAGGTTGCCATAGAGACAGTTTTGAGTTGTTGAAGATGAAGAGACAGAAACTAGTATGGTGTGAGAGTTTGGAAAGATTAAGAGACAGAAACTAGTAGTATGGCTGTACTTGAAGCTTGAGAAAATAAAAAGATTTGGTAAATTTGTTACATTTGGTGTCAGAAGTGGGATGGAGGGATATTCGGAAACCAGGATGATGGCAATGATGAAAGAATTATTTGCCAAAATGGAAACGAGAAACGACAACCTCGCTGCCGAGCTGAAAAAGATAAAGACGGAGCTATCGGCGAAAATTGACGGGCAACTGGCTGGCGTGACGGAAGGCGTGGAAGAACTCGGCGAAAAGGTGGAAGACCTCTGCCAGCACGTGGACGTCGTGGAGGACGACGGGGAACGTCTTGGCGCCCTGGTAGTAAGAGTTGACGAGAGCGTCAAAGTACTGGATGCCAGGGGCAGACGGAATAGCGCGGAGCCGGGGAGGGAGCACCTAGTGGCCGAGGCGACAGTTGCGCCCGTTTCGGATGATATGAGGGAAAACGTGGAACAACTCGGCGAACGGATTGGCGTGACGGAAGACGTGGAACAACTCGGCGAACGGATTGGCGTGACGGAAGACGTAGAACAACTCGGCGAACGGATTGGCGTGACGGAAGACGTGGAACAACTCGGCGAAAAGGTGGAAGACCTCTGCCAGCACGTGGACGTCGTGGAGGACGACGGGGAACGTCTTGGCGCCCTGGTAGTAAGAGTTGACGAGAGCGTCAAAGTACTGGATGCCAGGGGCAGACGGAATAGCGCGGAGCCGGGGAGGGAGCACCTAGTGGCCGAGGCGACAGTTGCGCCCGTTTCGGACGATCAGCAGGGAAGCGCACAAGCAAACGAGCAACACGCGAGAACCGACTTGGCGTGTGACATGGGGGGACCGTCGGGGCCATCCAATCACCTGACGCATAGTGCCGTGAACGGAAGAATGGTGGACATCATCGTGGACGGCAGGATACAGGAGAGGCCGTGCCGAGCACGAGTGAACACGAGTGCAGCGGTGGACGCGACTCGCGCGGATGTGGTGGGGTTTGTTGCCGGACCCATCGGAAGCAAGGTGGCTGCGAAGGTGCGCCAGAGAGGTCGGCGGACATGGTACCCGGTGAGCCGTTTCAAAGTGCGCAGGATGGCCCGTCAACACACCAGGAAGAAGGGCAACTGGACGAGGGACCGTCAAGACCGGCGGTACTGTTGCAGAATTTCGAAGCAGGATGGCATACATCGTCCTACCTGGACCAAGGGACACTATCCAACAGCGATACCTAGGATCGTGCCCCCTGGAGAGCGAGGTCCTACTGGCCCTCAAGGTTTACAAGGATTCCCTGGCCCTCAGGGTCTGGTAGGCTTGCCCGGAATGAAGGGTGAACGTGGATTCCCAGGAATGAAAGGTGAACAGGGCAATCCAGGACCTCCAGGACAAGCTGGTGCACCAGGACCTGAAGGACCTAAGGGTGACTCAGGCTCTCAAGGACAACATGGAGCTCCAGGACAACCTGGTCCACAGGGCCCTCCAGGAGACAGAGGACTTCCAGGATTACCCGGCCCAACAGGACCTGCTGGCCTCAGAGGTCAGAGAGGTGCACAAGGTGAGACAGGTCCACCAGGGAAGCCAGGCAGTGAAGGACCTCCAGGACCACAAGGTATTGCAGGACCTCTAGGACCACCGGGACCAATTGGAGAACAGGGACCAGAGGGAGCACCAGGTAAAGCAGGAACACCTGGTATTGCAGGAAGACCGGGAGATAAGGGACCTGTAGGACCTTCAGGACCTCCGGGAACTCCAGGGGCACCAGGTCTTCCAGGGCCACCTGGTCCAAATGGACCTCCAGGACCAGCAGGAGAACGGGGTCTTCGAGGAGAAACTGGACCACAGGGTGTAGAAGGGCCACAGGGAGCTAGAGGAAAGCCAGGACCTCCAGGGCCAGAGGGAGGTAAGGGTGATAGAGGAGAAGAAGGTCCAAAGGGTGCAAAAGGACACCGTGGTCTCATTGGTCTACAAGGGTTACCTGGACCTCAGGGATCTCCAGGAGACAAAGGCATGACTGGACCTCCAGGATTGTCGGGAAAAGATGGTGAACCTGGAACTAAAGGTATGCCTGGAAGAGATGGAAACCCAGGACCTCAAGGTATACCAGGACCACCAGGCCCTCGTGGACCACCAGGAGAAGAGGTTCGATGGGTTAATCCACCGGGGCGCAAGGGAGATGCCGCAGTGATAGTGCTGGTCGGGACGACCAGCTCTGAGGAGGGAGCAGTGTGACATGGCTTCTCCATGTCATTAAGACTCTTTGATTTTCAAGGAGGTTGCCATAGAGACAGTTTTGAGTTGTTGAAGATGAAGAGACAGAAACTAGTATGGTGTGAGAGTTTGGAAAGATTAAGAGACAGAAACTAGTAGTATGGCTGTACTTGAAGCTTGAGAAAATAATGCCAAATGGCATTTCATTACGCATATTCTGAAATATATTGAAAAAAGTAGATCACTAGCTAGATTTTTGTGGGAGAAGGTAGGTTTTGAATATGGGAAACTAAAAAACAAAAAAATATTTTCCGAGAAAAACTGAGTTTAAAGTTGAAATGATGGTTGGTGTGGGCATGCCCATTTAAAAGGCATAGGCAGAGGCGCACCACTTTAAAAATGGCGTTCAAAATATGTGTTCCCCCTCCCTAGGGGATTAAAAGTTCGCAGATATATTCTTTAGCCTCCTGCGTCCTTTGGTATCATATGATACCTCAGGTTCTAGATTTTTTCTCGCTCTGTGAATGTGCTAAACTCATCACGGCCGGTGGAATCGTGTTTGATACCTTCTGCATTCTATGCTCATATTTTTTTCTCTCTCTTGCCTACTTTGTATCAATGGTACGATTAAAACACCCATAAAAACTTAATGTAGCCCCGAGGTATCATATATGATACTACTACCCAACCCCCCCCCCAAAACCCTTTTATATTTTGAATATTCTTGATCTTTTGATACATAATAATGCATATTGATCCACATAATAAAATTTGTAGCTCTCTAAATGTCATTTTACCTCCCCCCTCTAAAAAAAAAAAAAAAAAAAAAAAAAAAAAACGCTACCCCCCCCCAAAAAATGTATTTGTAATTTTTTTTCAATTGTTTAATTTTGGCCCATAGAAACTCACTAAGCATAAAATAATAATGCTGACTTTAGTATTGTCGTCTCAGGACGCAGGAGGTTGGTATGGTGCATTTTTGGCACTAAAAATCTAAAAATCGATTCTTTTTACCAACCTAGCTAAAATATAACTTCAGTGTTCACTTAATAATTTAACCTCTGGATTTATTTCATGATTAAATTTGTTATATCTAATTTAATCTGTATATATATTTAATATTTCTAAAATGCTCCTTCATTCTGGTTTCCAAATGATGTTCAGTTTGACCAAGGTCAACCCTATCACAATCCAAACAGCTAACTTGACATATGCCAGATTTTTTTTTAAAATTTGTAATTTCATCCATTTTAGAAAAACTTAGTACATTTTATATATTATTTATTTTGAGGAACCAAACTTACTCCATGTTCCTTAAAAATGTTTGTAAATTTTTTATTAGCCCAAGGATGGTAAGTAAACTTATTAAAAGTACATCTTTTATTTTCATGGGGGTAGAAACCTCTTTAACAGGTTTTTATATTTAAATTTTTCTATCGTTTATGTACAAAATCTGTATTAAAATAATTACCACAGTGCTGATAATGGTTTATATTGTGTTAAATTTTTCCTTATTAAGGGGCATGTTTATTGACCAATAAATTGAACTATTGAAAACTGCTAATTTGTTTGAAAAAGGATTAAAACTTTTATTTTTATGCAACTCTCGTATCAGTATTAGTAGCTTTATATACATTTCAAAGTTCAATTCATTGCTATGTTTTTTAATTCTTAAATTAATAATTTTTAATAACAGTGCGACAAGCCTCCAACATGCCCATTATACGTCCACGAGTAATTTCGCTCGGCATGACTGGTTCTGAGACAGTGAAAATGTTTTGGTTCCATTGACACCAGAAAACCAGCAGCATCAACCTCCCCTCTTCTTCCCGTGATAGCTGTGTTCCCAAGTCACCACGCTACGGTAAGTGAAGGACACGCCCCAAAAGACCCCAGGAAACGATACAAAATCCGCTGTAGATTATCTTTAGCGTTGATTGTATATGTATATATACAACAGAATATACAGAGCAATTCAGAGGTCGCACCACATAGGAAAACTTCGTTATTTGTGCAAATACCAATAAAACGATGCTGCACAAAATTGTTGGAAACACGTATTAAATAATGGCCTTGATGTTGAATTTTAAATCATGGCCTGAATGAAGTTCTACCTGAGCGCTGGATAGGTCGAAGGGATTCACTGCAATGGTCACCTAGGTAGCCAGATTTGGCACCATTTGACTTTTTCCTCTAGAGCTACCTCAAATGCGCAGTGTACGAAAACAGGCCCGGAACACTCCAGAAACTGCAAAAACATCCCAGGAGTCCGTGAAGCAATAACACCTACCATGTTACGTTTGTGTGGAACAGTTATGTGAATCGTAATCGGATGTGCCATCATATACCATGTAGCTTAAGGGGTTTTACCAAATACATTGTTTGTTTTTATGGTATCGTCAAAATGAAAACACATCAATTTGGAAGATTCCTAACGAAGCTTAGAAAGGCGGGCCACAGAAATATTTGGAATCTGTTTTCAACGACTGTAATTGTGTCTTGATAAACAATAGACATGCGTAGCGCGCATATTGTTCCTAATACTGACGTCACGTTAACTCGTGTTCTTAACCGCTGTAACACTGTCGCGAATCGCCTACCACCTAGGCGGCCCGGGTTCGATCCCAGGGACCCGCATGTGGTATTCGTGGTGGACGAAGCGGCGTCTGGGCGGGTTTTCTCCGGGTTCTCCGGTTTCCCCCGCCATCTCATTCCACCGGTGCTCCATCTTCTTTCCATGTATCATCAGTGTCACCGCCTGTGGTGCCGTAGTAGTAAAAGCGGGCGTTAAACACTACACACTACACTGTCGCGAACACAACCTAACCACCGTGCTACAGTGGTCCTGCATTACATACTGTCACGAACACAACCTAACCACCCTGCTACAGTAGTCCTGCATTCCACACTATCGCGAACACAACCTAACCACCTTGCTACAGTAGTTCTGCATTCCATACTGTCACGAACACAACCTAACCACCGTGCTACAGTAGTCCTGCATTCCATACAGTCACGAACACAACCTAACCACCTTGCTACAGTAGTCCTGCATTCCATACTGTCACGAACACAACCTAACCACCGTGCTACAGTAGTCCTGCACTCCATACAGTCACGAACACAACAGAACCACCTTGCTACAGTAGTCCTGCATTCCATACAGTCACGAACACAACCTAACCACCGTGCTACAGTAGTCCTGCATTCCATACAGTCACGAACACAACCTAACCACCTTGCTACAGTAGTCCTGCATTCCATACTGTCACGAACACAACCTAACCACCGTGCTACAGTAGTCCTGCATTCCATACAGTCACGAACACAACCTAACCACCTTGCTACAGTAGTCCTGCATTCCATACAGTCACGAACACAACCTAACCACCGTGCTACAGTGGTCCTGCATTCCATACTGTCACGAACACAACCTAACCACCCTGCTACAGTAGTCCTGCATTCCACACTATCGCGAACACAACCTAACCACCTTGCTACAGTAGTCCTGCATTCCATACTGTCACGAACACAACCTAACCACCGTGCTACAGTAGTCCTGCATTCCATACTGTCGCGAACACAACCTAACCACCGTGCTACAGTGGTCCTGCATTCCATACTGTCACGAACACAACCTAACCACCGTGCTACAGTAGTCCTGCATTCCATACTGTCACGAACACAACCTAACCACCGTGCTACAGTAGTCCTGCATTCCATACTGTCACGAACACAACCTAACCACCGTGCTACAGTAGTCCTGCATAACATACTGTCCCGAACACAACCTAGCCACCCTGCTACAGTAGTCCTGCATTCCATACTGTCGCGAACACAACCTAGCCACCGTGCTACAGTAGTCCTGCATAACATACTGTCACGAACACAACCTAACCACCCTGCTACAGTAGTCCTGCATTCCATACTGTCACGAACACAACCTAGCCACCCTGCTACAGTAGTCCTACATTCCATACTGTCACGAACACAACCTAACCACCGTGCTACAGTAGTCCTGCATTCCATACTGTCTCAAACACAACCTAACCACCCTGCTACAGTAGTCCTGCATTCCATACTGTTACGAACACAACATAACCACCGTGCTACAGTAGTCCTGCATTACATACTGTCACGAACACAACCTAACCACCGTGCTACAGTGGTCCTGCATTACATACTGTCACGAACACAACCTAACCACCCTGCTACAGTAGTCCTGCATTCCACACTATCGCGAACACAACCTAACCACCGTGCTACAGTAGTCCTGCATTCCACACTATAGCGAACACAACCTAACCACCCTGCTACAGTAGTCCTGCATTCCACACTATCGCGAACACAACCTAACCACCCTGCTACAGTAGTCCTGCATTCCACACTATAGCGAACACAACCTAACCACCCTGCTACAGTAGTCCTGCATTCCACACTATAGCGAACACAACCTAACCACCCTGCTACAGTAGTCCTGCATTCCACGCTGTCACGAACACAACCTAACCACCCTGCTACAGTAGTCCTGCATTCCATACTGTCACGAACACAACCTAACCACCGTGCTACAGTAGTCCTGCATTCCATACTGTCACGAACACAACCTAACCACCCTGCTACAGTAGTCCTGCATTCCATACTGTCACGAACACAACCTAACCACCGTGCTACAGTAGTCCTGCATTCCACACTGTCACGAACACAACCTAACCACCCTGCTACAGTAGTCCTGCATTCCATACTGTCACGAACACAACCTAACCACCGTGCTACAGTAGTCCTGCATTCCATACTGTCACGAACACAACCTAACCACCGTGCTACAGTAGTCCTGCATTCCATACTGTCACGAACACAACCTAACCACCGTGCTACAGTAGTCCTGCATTCCATACTGTCACGAACACAACCTAACCACCCTGCTACAGTAGTCCTGCATTCCATACTGTTACGAACACAACCTAACCACCGTGCTACAGTAGTCCTGCATTCCATACTGTCACGAACACAACCTAACCACCCTGCTACAGTAGTCCTGCATTCCACACTATCGCGAACACAACCTAACCACCGTGCTACAGTAGTCCTGCATTCCACACTATCGCGAACACAACCTAACCACCGTGCTACAGTAGTCCTGCATTCCACACTATCGCGAACACAACCTAACCACCCTGCTACAGTAGTCCTGCATTCCACACTATCGCGAACACAACCTAACCACCCTGCTACAGTAGTCCTGCATTCCACACTATCGCGAACACAACCTAACCACCCTGCTATAGTAGTCCTGCATTCCATACTGTCACGAACACAACCTAACCACCGAGCTACAGCAGTCCTGCATAACATACTGTCACGAACACAACCTAACCACCGAGCTACAGTAGTCCTGCATAACATACTGTCACGAACACAACCTAACCACCTTGCTACAGTAGTCCTGCATTACATACTGTCGCGAACACAACCTAACCACCTTGCTACAGTAGTCCTGCATTCCATACTGTCGCGAACACAACCTAACCACCGAGATACAGCAGTCCTGCATAACATACTGTCACGAACACAACCTAACCACCGTGCTACAGCAGTCCTGCATAACATACTGTCACGAACACAACCTAACCACCGTGCTACAGTAGTCCTGCATTCCATACTGTCACGAACACTACCTAACCACCGAGCTACAGCAGTCCTGCATAACATACTGTCACGAACACAACCTAACCACCGTGCTACAGTAGTCCTGCATTCCATACTGTCACGAACACAACCTAACCACCGAGCTACAGCAGTCCTGCATAACATACTGTCCCGAACACAACCTAACCGCCTTGCTACAGAAGTCCTGCATTACATACTGTCGCGAACACAACCTAACCAGTTTGCTACAGTAGTCCTGCATTCCATACTGTCCCGAACACTGCCTAACCACCTTGCTACAGTAGTCCTGCATTCCATACAGTCACGAACACAACCTAACCACCGTGCTACAGTGGTCCTGCATTCCATACTGTCACGAACACAACCTAACCACCCTGCTACAGTAGTCCTGCATTCCACACTATCGCGAACACAACCTAACCACCTTGCTACAGTAGTGCTGCATTCCATACTGTCACGAACAGAACCTAACCACCGTGCTACAGCAGTGCTGCATTCCATACAGTCACGAACACAACCTAACTACCTTGCTACAGTAGTCCTGCATTCCATACAGTCACGAACACAACCTAACCACCGTGCTACAGTAGTCCTGCATTCCATACAGTCACGAACACAACCTAACCACCTTGCTACAGTAGTCCTGCATTCCATACAGTCACGAACACAACCTAACCACCGTGCTACAGTAGTCCTGCATTCCATACAGTCACGAACACAACCTAACCACCTTGCTACAGTAGTCCTGCATTCCATACTGTCACGAACACAACCTAACCACCGTGCTACAGTAGTCCTGCATTCCATACAGTCACGAACACAACCTAACCACCTTGCTACAGTAGTCCTGCATTCCATACAGTCACGAACACAACCTAACCACCGTGCTACAGTGGTCCTGCATTCCATACTGTCACGAACACAACCTAACCACCCTGCTACAGTAGTCCTGCATTCCACACTATCGCGAACAAAACCTAACCACCTTGCTACAGTAGTCCTGCATTCCATACTGTCACGAACACAACCTAACCACCGTGCTACAGTAGTCCTGCATTCCATACTGTCGCGAACACAACCTAACCACCGTGCTACAGTGGTCCTGCATTCCATACTGTCACGAACACAACCTAACCACCGTGCTACAGTAGTCCTGCATTCCATACTGTCACGAACACAACCTAACCACCGTGCTACAGTAGTCCTGCATTCCATACTGTCACGAACACAACCTAACCACCGTGCTACAGTAGTCCTGCATAACATACTGTCACGAACACAACCTAGCCACCCTGCTACAGTAGTCCTGCATTCCATACTGTCGCGAACACAACCTAGCCACCGTGCTACAGTAGTCCTGCATAACATACTGTCACGAACACAACCTAACCACCCTGCTACAGTAGTCCTGCATTCCATACTGTCACGAACACAACCTAGCCACCCTGCTACAGTAGTCCTACATTCCATACTGTCACGAACACAACCTAACCACCGTGCTACAGTAGTCCTGCATTCCATACTGTCACAAACACAACCTAACCACCCTGCTACAGTAGTCCTGCATTCCATACTGTTACGAACACAACCTAACCACCGTGCTACAGTAGTCCTGCATTACATACTGTCACGAACACAACCTAACCACCGTGCTACAGTGGTCCTGCATTACATACTGTCACGAACACAACCTAACCACCCTGCTACAGTAGTCCTGCATTCCACACTATCGCGAACACAACCTAACCACCGTGCTACAGTAGTCCTGCATTCCACACTATAGCGAACACAACCTAACCACCCTGCTACAGTAGTCCTGCATTCCACACTATCGCGAACACAACCTAACCACCCTGCTACAGTAGTCCTGCATTCCACACTATAGCGAACACAACCTAACCACCCTGCTACAGTAGTCCTGCATTCCACACTATAGCGAACACCACCTAACCACCCTGCTACAGTAGTCCTGCATTCCACGCTGTCACGAACACAACCTAACCACCCTGCTACAGTAGTCCTGCATTCCATACTGTCACGAACACAACCTAACCACCGTGCTACAGTAGTCCTGCATTCCATACTGTCACGAACACAACCTAACCACCCTGCTACAGTAGTCCTGCATTCCATACTGTCACGAACACAACCTAACCACCGTGCTACAGTAGTCCTGCATTCCACACTGTCACGAACACAACCTAACCACCCTGCTACAGTAGTCCTGCATTCCATACTGTCACGAACACAACCTAACCACCGTGCTACAGTAGTCCTGCATTCCATACTGTCACGAACACAACCTAACCACCGTGCTACAGTAGTCCTGCATTCCATACTGTCACGAACACAACCTAACCACCGTGCTACAGTAGTCCTGCATTCCATACTGTCACGAACACAACCTAACCACCCTGCTACAGTAGTCCTGCATTCCATAGTGTTACGAACACAACCTAACCACCGTGCTACAGTAGTCCTGCATTCCATACTGTCACGAACACAACCTAACCACCCTGCTACAGTAGTCCTGCATTCCACACTATCGCGAACACAACCTAACCACCGTGCTACAGTAGTCCTGCATTCCACACTATCGCGAACACAACCTAACCACCGTGCTACAGTAGTCCTGCATTCCACACTATCGCGAACACAACCTAACCACCCTGCTACAGTAGTCCTGCATTCCACACTATCGCGAACACAACCTAACCACCCTGCTACAGTAGTCCTGCATTCCACACTATCGCGAACACAACCTAACCACCCTGCTATAGTAGTCCTGCATTCCATACTGTCACGAACACAACCTAACCACCGAGCTACAGCAGTCCTGCATAACATACTGTCACGAACACAACCTAACCACCGAGCTACAGTAGTCCTGCATAACATACTGTCACGAACACAACCTAACCACCTTGCTACAGTAGTCCTGCATTACATACTGTCGCGAACACAACCTAACCACCTTGCTACAGTAGTCCTGCATTCCATACTGTCGCGAACACAACCTAACCACCGAGATACAGCAGTCCTGCATAACATACTGTCACGAACACAACCTAACAACCGTGCTACAGCAGTCCTGCATAACATACTGTCACGAACACAACCTAACCACCGTGCTACAGTAGTCCTGCATTCCATACTGTCACGAACACTACCTAACCACCGAGCTACAGCAGTCCTGCATAACATACTGTCACGAACACAACCTAACCACCGTGCTACAGTAGTCCTGCATTCCATACTGTCACGAACACAACCTAACCACCGAGCTACAGCAGTCCTGCATAACATACTGTCCCGAACACAACCTAACCGCCTTGCTACAGAAGTCCTGCATTACATACTGTCGCGAACACAACCTAACCAGTTTGCTACAGTAGTCCTGCATTCCATACTGTCCCGAACACTGCCTAACCACCTTGCTACAGTAGTCCTGCATAACATACTGTCACGAACACAACCTAACCACCTTGCTACAGTAGTCCTGCATTTCATACTGTCACGAACACAACCTAACCACCGTGCTACAGTAGTCCTGCATTCCATACAGTCACGAACACAACCTAACCACCGTGCTACAGTGGTCCTGCATTCCATACTGTCACGAACACAACCTAACCACCCTGCTACAGTAGTCCTGCATTCCACACTATCGCGAACACAACCTAACCACCTTGCTACAGTAGTGCTGCATTCCATACTGTCACGAACACAACCTAACCACCGTGCTACAGCAGTCCTGCATAACATACTGTCACGAACACAACCTAACCACCTTGCTACAGTAGTCCTGCATTACATACTGTCGCAAACACAACCTAACCACCTTGCTACAGTAGTCCTGCATTCCATACTGTCGCGAACACAACCTAACCACCTTGCTACAGAAGTCCTGCATTACATACTGTCGCGAACACAACATAACCAGTTTGCTACAGTAGTCCTGCATACCATACTGTCCCGAACACTGCCGAACCACCGTGCTACAGTAGTCCTGCATAATATACTGTCACGAGCACAACCTAACCACGGAGCTACAGCAGTCCTGCATTCCATACTGTCACGAACACAACCTAACCACCTTGCTACAGTAGTCCTGCATTACATACTGTCGCAAACACAACCTAACCACCTTGCTACAGTAGTCCTGCATTCCATACTGTCGCGAACACAACCTAACCACCGAGCTACAGCAGTCCTGCATAACATACTGTCACGAACACAACCTAACCACCGAGCTACAGTAGTCCTGCATAACATACTGTCACGAACACAACCTAATCACCTTGCTACAGTAGTCCTGCATTACATACTGTCGCGAACACAACCTAACCACCTTGCTGCAGTAGTCCTGCATTCCATACTGTCGCGAACACAACCTAACCACCGAGCTACAGCAGTCCTGCATAACATACTGTCACGAACACAACCTAACCACCGTGCTACAGTAGTCCTGCATTCCACACTATCGCGAACACAACCTAACCACCCTGCTACAGTAGTCCTGCATTCCACACTATCGCGAACACAACCTAACCACCCTGCTACAGTAGTCCTGCATTCCACACTATCGCGAACACAACCTAACCACCCTGCTACAGTAGTCCTGCATTCCATACTGTCACGAACACAACCTAACCACCAAGCTACAGCAGTCCTGCATAACATACTGTCCCGAACACAACCTAACCACCGTGCTACAGTAGTCCTGCATTACATACTGTCGCGAACACTACCTAACCACCTTGCTACAGTAGTCCTGCATTCCATACTGTCCCGAACACTACCTAACCACCTTGCTACAGTAGTCCTGCATTCCATACTGTCACGAACACAACCTAACCCCCGTGCTACAGTAGTCCTGCATTACATACTGTCACGAACACAACCTAACCACCGTGCTACAGTAGTCCTGCATTCCATACTGTCACGAACACAACCTAACCACCTTGCTACAGTAGTCCTTCATTACATACTGTCACGAACACAACCTAACCACCTTGCTTCAGTAGTCCTGCATTACATACTGTCGCGAACACAACCTAACCACCGTGCTACAGTAGTCCTGCATTACATACTGTCACGAACACAACCTAACCACCTTGCTACAGTAGTCCTGCATTCCATACTGACACGAACACAACCTAACAACCGTGCTACAGTAGTCCTGCATTACATACTGTCCCGAACACAACCTAACCACCTTGCTACAGTAGTCCTGCATTACATACTGTCACGAACACAACCTAACCACCTTGCTACAGTAGTCCTGCATTACATACTGTCGCGAACACAACCTAACCACCGTGCTACAGTAGTCCTGCATTACATACTGTCACGAACACAACCTAACCACCTTGCTACAGTAGTCCTGCATTACATACTGTCGCGAACACAACCTAACCACCTTGCTACAGTAGTCCTGCATTCCATACTGTCGCGAACACAACCTAAGCACCTTGCTACAGTAGTCCTGCATTACATACTGTCACGAACACAACCTAACCACCTTACTACAGTAGTCCTGCATTACATACTGTCGCGAACACAACCTAACCACCGTGCTACAGTAGTCCTGCATTCCATACTGTCGCGAACACAACCTAACCACCTTGCTACAGTAGTCCTGCACTCCATACTGTCGCGAACACAAGCTAACCACCGTGATATAGTAGTCCTCTGTTACAAACTGTCGCGAACACAACCTAACCACCGTGCTACAGTAGTCCTGCATTCCATACTGTCGCGAACACAACCTAACCACCGAGCTTCCGTAGTCCTCCATTTCAAACTCTCGCGAACACAACCTAACCACCGTGCTACAGTAGTCCTGCATTCCGTACTGTCGCGAACACAACCTAACCACCAAGCTTCAGTAGTCCTCCATTACAAACTGTCGCGAACACAACCTAACCACCATGCTACAGTAGTCCTGCATTCCATACTGTCACGAGCAAAACCTAACTACCGTGCTACAGTAAGTATACCTCCATTTCATACTGCCAAGAACACAACCTAGCCACCGTGCTAAAGTAATCCTCCACTACATACTGCCGCGAACAGAACCTAACCACCGTGCTACAGTAAGTAGTCCTGCATCAGATACTGTCACGAACACAACCTAACCACCGAGCTAAAGTAGTCCTGCATTACATACTGTCGCGAACACAACCTAACCACCGAGCTACAGTATTCCTGCATCAGATACTGTCACGAACACAACCTAACCACCGAGCTACAGTAGTCCTGCATTATATACTGTCACGAACACAACCTAACCACCGAGCTACAGTAGTCCTGCATCAGATACTATCGCGAACACAACCTATCCACCGAGCTACAGTAGTCCTGCATCAGATACTATCGCGAACACAACCTAACTACCGTGCTACAGTAGTCCTGCATTACATACTGTCGCGAACACAACCTAACTACCGTGCTACAGTAGTCCTGCATTACATACTGTCGCGCACAGAACCTAACCACCGTGCTACAGTAAGTAGTCCTGCATTACATACTGTGACGAACACAACCTAACCACCGAGCTAAAGTAGTCCTGCATTACATACTGTCACGCACAGAACCTAACCACCGTGCTACAGTAGTCCTGGATTATATATTGTCGCGAACACAACCTAACCACCGAGCTAAAGTAGTCCTGCATTACATACTGTCGCGCACAGAACCTAACCACCGTGCTACAGTTGTCCTGCATTACATACGGTCGCGAACGCAACCTAACCACCGTGCTACAGTAGTCCTGCATTACATACTGTCGCGAACACAACCTAACCATCGAGCTACAGTAATCCTGCATTACATACTGTCACGAACACAACCTAACCACCGAGCTACAGTAATCCTGCATTACATGTCGGCATATCTAAGGATTAGCTGCAGGTGTTGAATCGGTAGACGTGTCATCTATCTGTTGGTATGGTATATTACTTTTGGATCAGTTTCCTTCAGTATTTTGAGTACTACTTGCTTTTAATATCTATGGTTGTCGACTCATTTTTTAGGGATGATTATTTCTAATTCAATTTACATGTTCCGGGCCCATATTTACTATACACTCGACGAACAACGTTTCAAATGCGGAAATAAGTATTCAGATGTTGGAAATCAAAATTACTACGGTGTCATTTTACAAGAGTTACAGTTACCCTACCTAGTAGTGTCGTGCAAAAACATACTCTGTTCGGTTCATCTTTGTCGAGTGTGGCTACTACCGAAGTTTGCTTCCCACGGGCGAGTCAAAAGGCGTTCGGTGGACCTCGCCCCTTGTCTACTGGTCTCTGAAAGACATCCGGCGTCACAGAGCAAAGTTAGGACGGCTGTCGAACAAATTAGTAATCAACTTTCATGGGCTAGCACAAATATTGCTTCATCTACCGCTTACCTATAGTAAGAAAAAGAAGTTTTGCATTCCACCTCAAAATTCGATATCACGTTTCATCGGAAATACGTGTTTTGATCTACCTGTTAAAAAAGAAAAAAGTACTTTGTTTACTACGTATATAAAGAAGGGGAAGCATTGCATTCCACCCAAAAAGTCGATACCGAGATTTCACCGGATATACGTATATTTTTTGGGACTTTCTGAAACCCACAAAAAAGTATATCTAGAAAAAGGTCTGTGTGTACCTGCGCGCGCGCGTATGTCAACGGCATCACTCACAACCGAAACGTGGTATTTAAGTTTAGTATCTTACAAGTGTGTAACACGAACATTTTCAACAAAATTCCCCCACCTGAACTATCCTTTACATGGAACATTTTTCGAAAATGTCGATTTAATCAAAGGTTCTAACGATTTTGATTAAAATATCACATGTTTAAGCTAACTTCATGAAAAATAAATTATATCTTCAATATTTTAGAAATAGCCTCAGAAGACCTCTTTATTCTGTCTGAACCACTCTTGTACTCTTGTTAAACCGTAAAAGATGAACAAAATGTTACTACATAAAAAGTAGATATTTTTATAGCATACAAGTTTTGTCAAATGCACTTTTGTGGCGTTAAATAATTGCGAGATATTGTTTGTCAATGATTTGCATTTTGAGATACTTTATATTTCCCTCAATTGTAAATAATGATTCCCGTTCCTTCCAGGTACTATCTTTCACAAAAGTAAATGCCGAACTCCATTGAGACCTGCACGAAGAGACATGTAATACTCAGGCGTGTTCGTGTAGATGGTATGAGAATGAAATTAGTCGTATGCTTCCCTTTCTGTTCAGAGGCATGGCAGCCATTGACTCACCTCGCAATATTTCAGTAATCCTTCTACATTAACGGGCAAACATTGCAAATTCAACTTCAGTGCACACGTAGAAAACATATTCTTATTGTGTTTCCATTAAGTTGTCGACTAGATGTAAAAACGAACCCAGTCTTGTGTGTTAGGCTTACAAACGTAAGCTTGATCAGCAAGATTTGCTTTCCGTGTTTATACCTATAGCTCAACTCGCTAAGGCGTGTTACTGCAAATCACCAGTGGTGGTCTGAACCTAGATCGAGTCTTATTAAGTGCGTATTTTTCGTTTATGTTTGTTTGTTCTTTATTGGTTTGTATACTAAGCGAACATAATTATTTATATAACCTGGGCGAAATATAAGTTTATATAAATTAACGGAAATTTTTCTGATGAAGCTTCCTCTTAAGAGCAGCAAATTATATATGGCAATGTATATTTCGTATAGCGTTGTAATTTTTGTCTTCATTTTACTAACGCTACAATATGATTGAAATTTTACAACTGAATGCCTCATGAGATACCAATTAAAATTACTAAAAATAAAACAGGGAATACGCCTACTTTAACTGTCAATGAGTCCTCCCAAAATTAATAACATTTTACTTTAAATATCCACATTCAAAGGCATCTCTCTATAAACCTCGTAGACTATCTATCACCACATTGAAATACTTACTTCGGTCATGCACTTAATGTTTAAATTGGCATACAATGGATATATGGAAACTATATACCGCGTGGAAGGAAGTTTAATACATTCCTTCTAATATGTGCTTCATAGAAGCATTACAAACAAAAGTCCAATGGCATTTTGTTCTTTGCTCAGCCGATTTCTTAAAAATAGGTGGATTTAGTTCCAAATTAGATGCATAATTCCACAAGAATGTACGAAGATAATAGTTTGTTACTTGCAAGACGCCTAGAGTAACTTATTTCTGACATACCTTCAGTAGTAATTTTGGGACATCACACAGGGTTTCGAAATAATTAATCACTTAAAAGAATTAAAGGAATATTCCGAGTAGCCGTTTCAGACATGAACTAACTCGGCAACGTTGCGTTGAGGTTGTTCAGGGAATTAAGCCGGTTTCTGGATGTAAACAGGTCGGTCGCTTGCATGGTGGTGTAATGTTTTGGGAGCTAACGATTCTGGTTGGCCTACACTCACACAGTAAACATGGAAGGACACGGCATGGTATTTGTTTATGTTCACGAGACTCCACGCTGGAGTGTTTGGAAGTGACATCCACACAGTCTGCAGTGTTACCAGCTTGTTTTCGACAAAACTAATATATCTCCGTAGGAAATGGTCAGAGAGAAAAACATAAGATACAAAATGGGTTCCAAATACCGAGATCTATCCATGGTTTAAATTAATTTAATGACTTCCCTTCCACCATATACATCTTCTTCGTGTTAGAGAGCCTGGACGAGCAAGGCACAACAAACGAAACTAATTATTTTTAAAATTGTTGTAAACTTCGCATTCAACATTTCTTTATGGTTATTTATGCATTAATATGAGACAAATACCACGCTAACAAGGGACACCTTTGACCTCGAACGCTCGGAACCTCATGAAAACGGGCTTAGAGTAACAATAAAGCATAAACAAAACAGTGGTCTGTGTCATTTCCATGCAAAACGTTGCATTCTTCTTCAAGTGGCATTTTAATAGAGAGAAACAAAGTACGAAGATATCAATACCATAGGAGGGAAATTATTTGGAATTCAATGACGTCTGTGTATCATTACATTTTCAATCAACAGTGCCAAAAACCCTCTGTTTGAACTATTATAATACACATACTACACATCTGATAGTGCTTACATTAGTCCTCAAAGTGAAGATGCGAAATTTTGATGAATTGGTTAAAACAAAGTGGAAGAGAACAATGTGCACACCTCATTAAAGCAGCATTATCACATTCCATATCACTTTCTCATTCACGCAGTCCAATATCAAAACCCACACTAATTATATTTGCAAATTATGATAAGGGTATGTCAATATCATATCATTTATCATATACTCCCATACACCATATCATATATATTATACCAAATATCTTTCTAAGTTTTCTGGTAGAAAGTCCTTCCTTCTGTCACTTAAAGTGTGTTTGAATGAAGAGAATTATCTCTCCACTTTACATAAGGGAGTATCGCAAAGAGGCTATGTCACTCACCGAACAGGAATTAAATTACTTTTCAGATTCATCTTATAACACACTGTTCTCATGCCGAATAAATTTTAGTCCTGGATTGCTGATTTCGATTTCCTGATTTTGATTCCTGCTTTTTTTTTTTTTTTTTTTTTTTTTTTTTTTTGGTCGCCGTTGTCTACAATAAAGCTGATTTTCAACTTCAAAGAATATCGCCGGTTGAAAACGAAAACAAGGAAATTACCACCAACTGTCCAATGTTGGCAAGCACGTTCCTTTCTTCCGAAATGGTTCAGGCCAGATTGCTTTATTGACCTGTTGAGATTTAGAACTGCAGACTCCTACTCGGCATTGTCACAGTTGTGCGAAAAGGCGAATATTTTATATACATAGGGATGCTTGCCTTCTATGAAAACAAGATTATCTACATTTACAAAAACATGACAATAAATCAGGAACTTGTCATTTCACGGGGTTAAAAACTAATATTTAAACATTTAAGAAAAAGGTGTAGTATGTGCACCTATATGCACATATTAGTGAAATATGCGCTAATCCCGTGAATATGCATTTCTATGCACTATAAAACTTCGCCAATTTGATTCCTAATGACTTGAAACGCATTTTCCTCTTCCATGCATATGTTTATATTTGAAGGAACAAAACATGCAAATATGCAGAAATCCGCTCTCTATTCATAAGATACCAATCATATATACATACAGTACATATACTGGTCCCTTCACTCTTGCTAGTCATTCATCATCCTGATGGTGGGAGAGATGTACACTCCCGAAATGTCGATGGCTATGCATCACTACACCTGTGTAGAAGCCCGAGAACATCTTGAATACCAATCATATTGTAGCGTTAGTAAGATGAAGACAAAAATTACAACGCTATACGAAATATACATTGCCATATATAATTTGCTGCTCTTAAGAGGAAGCTTCATCAGAAAAATTTCCGTTAATTTATATAAACTTATATTTCGCCCAGGTTATATAAATAATTATGTTCGCTTAGTATACAAACCAATAAAGAACAAAAACATAAACGAAAAATACGCACTTAATAGGACTCGATCTAGGTTCAGACCACCACTGGTGATTTGCAGTAACACGCCTTAGCGAGTAGAGCTATAGGTATAAACACGGAAAGCAAATATTGCTGATCAAGCTTACGTTTGTAAGCCTAACACACAAGACTGGGTTCGTTTTTACATCTAGTCGACAACTTAATGGAAACACAATAAGAATATGTTTTCTACGTGTGCACTGAAGTTGAATTTGCAATGTTTGCCCGTTAATGTAGAAGGATTACTGAAATATTGCGAGGTGAGTCAATGGCTGCCATGCCTCTGAACAGCACAATAGCAGCATATATAGGAATGAGTTTATTCCCTGGAAAATAAAGTCCTGTAAATGAAGCGGAAAATGTTCTAAGACTTCTCTTTTCTATTATCACGCGCTACACACGCTAGCCTGGCTTCCCGCCCGGTTCTCTTACAAGCAGAATAATAATATTTGTTGCATATGGTTTAGTATTCTATCAGATTCTTACATTTAAAACATCGCATCTATTATATATGAAGACTTTTTCTACCTATTAGAATTTACTTCCAAATGCATTCGATAAAATTTATCCTGTAGTGTGACAGTCAAAATAAATGCTTCAAAAAATCTGAAGTGTTGCACACGCGTGACCTTCTCTACTTTTGTACGAACTATTCTTAAAAACGCTTATTCCTCTACTTCATACTAACCGAGATGTGCATTTTATGTTGCATTTATATGTCACCATGTAAGGATTATCTGGAGTGGGGAATTCTCTGGAAACTTTCGTGTCGCATCCTTACAAGATGCTGGTTGGTATTTAACCGACTTTTCGGTTTTGAGTTATGCTGTTCCCAGACCCACCGACATATACGTGGACCTTTTTCTAAAATGCTATTTTTTAGATTTAAGGCGTCCCAAAACATGTATTTCTGAAGAAATCTCGATATACAATTTTTTGTGGAATGTAATGCTGCCCCTCCTTACTATACGTAGTAGAGAAACTGCTAAGCCCGCTGTATGTAATGTGTGTGTGTGCGTGTGTATGCATGTATGTATGCAAGCGTTGATATTTTGAATACTCGTTGCATAGCCTGATGAGAAACAAAAAAACAGGCGTAACGTTTCAAAAGCGTATAGCTTGAAATATTGGAAAATTTCAGGCAACCCAAGAAGGAACTCGTAAACGGCTAAGGCTTAAAAAAAGTTGACACAAATAGTGTATTTTAAAATCTGAACAGTTTCTCTATCTTCAATAGTTTCACACTAGTACAAAATTCAATGAGAACGGAGTCTACTCATATTATTCATAGAAAATTCAAAATATGCGTTTTATTTCTCATGCCAATATGTCCTTCGTATTATGTTTCAATCAAAATCGTTACACGTATAGTTTGATAAAACCAAAAAATAATGAAACACTTTTCATGTAAACAGGAGCTTGGGGTGGAGGATATTCTTGAATACCGTTGTATCACATCCCTGAAAGACGAACTTAAACAGCAAGGTATTCTACTTTTCGTTTTTGAGTTATACTGTTATGTTTCTCTCGTGAAGTACAAATGTTTTTTGGTTTGTTTTGTTTTCCTTTTTTTTAATTTCAGGGAATCTCCAAACGCGTATTTTCAGTGAGATGTTGATATATTTTGAATGGAATGCAAAAATATGTTCTCTCATATAAGTGGTAAAAAATTAAAAGCGTGTACACTGGTGATTGAAATCGTATCTATGCACATATGTACGAGAACTTAATCAATTTGAAATGGATGCAAAAGCGTTTATCGTGGATAAAAGTGTCTATGCGTTCCCCGGCCTCACTTTATGTTGCAATGTAAATAAAGTGCAAAATTGTATTCCTTCGCGGCCCCCTATGCTTGGCAGAAATATGACGCGACTTAACATGTCCATTATGTGAACCGTCATCGCCATGTGAGTAACCAGTATTTTGAATTCTATATTCCATAGGAGCGCCACTGCCATCGCTTTGCTTAGAGCCACAGAAGGAATTGAAGGAGCGGATGTATTCCACGCTCTTGCGTAAAACAGATACTAACAGAATTATTGTGTTGGGTATTTCTCATAACACTTTGTAAATCGTTTGAAACAATTCGTTCTTCACTACTTCGTAATGGTTTCCTTTGGCGATGCTTTCCGATTTTCAGTTTCTTTACTTGGTTCTATAGCTGCATGCACACGTATTTGGTATCCCACTTAAATGAGCTAATAATAATGGATTTACATATTACTGTATTCCATTAATCGCTGAGACTGAGGTGGTTAGGGCACATTGAATGGACGGAAGATGAAAGAGTTCCTAAACATTTACTGCATTACATAATAGGGGTGAGGAGGGGAAGACCGAGAATGGCGTGACTACAGGTGTGGAGCAGAGCATGAAAAAAATGGGAATAAGAGGTTGGAAGGGGAAAGCACAGGATCGAGATGAAAGCACAGGATCGACATGAATGGAGGAGAATTGTGTGTGTGTGTGTGTGTGTGTGTGTGTGTGTGTGTGTGTGTGTGTGTGTGTGTGTGTGTGTGTGTGTGTGTGTGTGTGTGTGTGTGTGTAGTGTTTAACGCCCGCTTTTACTACTACGGCACCACAGGCGGTGACACTGATGATACATGGAATGAAGATGGAGCACCGGTGGAATGAGATGGCGGGGGAAACCGGAGAACCCGGAGAAAACCCGCCCAGACGCCGCTTCGTCCACCACGAATACCACATGCGGGTCCCTGGGATCAAGAGGAGATTTGTGGAGGAGGCCAAAACCCACAACGGGTTGTAGCGCCAACTAGATCGATAAATAGATGGATAGACAGTATTCCATTTATTCTTATTAAAGCTTTTCAAACTGCTTTTGCAATAATCCTTGCAATTATTTCAAATTTAACGTTATTTTGTTAGTTAAAAGACTATTCATGCCTACTGATATGCGAGTTGTGCGGTTCGGTGAACCAATGAAATGTTACACAAACATGTGCTGTTGTTTACATTGCAACCTAAAGTAAGATTGAGGGAAGGACCAGGAAGTATCGCTTTTAAACATTCAATGCCGTAGTTCTATTTCCATCTCAGCAAGAAAAGAAAATCGCTGCAACCAACCTCCAGATTTTGCGAAGTGTTTTCACTATCCGTTTTGGCTTTGCTTGGCTTGGCTTGCGACCATTTATTTTTTACTCAGCTGAGTTACTACATATTCTCCCAGGAAAAATAACCACAAAGCTAACGGCTCAACTCGGCATGGAGGCTTCCTGGTAGTATCTAATCTGCAAACACATCAATTTCTGGCTCCGCGTAGAGAGAAAGCCTATAGGAGTAGCTGGATTTAAAAAAATACAGCAATATTACCAGCCCATCTGATGTTCTTCTTGTATGGATCCTGTCTGTGCCTCACTGATATGCAATAAAAGGTTTTACAGAAGCCGGTACAAGAATATTTTATTGCTTCTGCTTTCAAATGCAACAGCATTAAATTATGGCGCTAGCACATCTTCCACGCAGCTTTTCTGGAGAAGTTGGAGATTAACGTACACTTCACCTTGCGCGTGACAGAAAACTGTAAAGAAATTTATTTAGCGTTTATCTGCGCGTCCTGTTTCTATAAGAAGGAGAATTTTGCTGCAAGAAGCTGACATCTCTGCGCACAACTCTTTTCATATGTGCTTTTTGCCCTAAGGAAAACTGTCTCCTTCAAAGTGCTGCTACCATATTTCTTCTATATTTACTTTCCTCATGGGACAACCTACGTACTGTGTTATTCCCGAATCGGACTCGTGTACTTGCACGGACGTGCCGCACTGTGGCAAGTTATCCAATGGGAAACAACATAGTGTCAGTAATTTATAGTCTGTTCTGCTGAGAGCATCAACAATGCTGTCAAACATTATGCACAACTCAAAATGCGAACACCAAACGGGCATCAGTAATAAGAACAATACTAATACTTTTCAACAAATATTTATTGGAATTGTGAAAATAGCTCAACTGCTTAAACAGTAAAAGTTTATCATAAGTAAAACATTAGCTCTGGTGATCGAGTATGTCACCTGTGTCTGGCTAAAGGGTATTCATACACTCGCAAATAAACAGATAACCCTAAACATTGGTATGTTTAAATTAATCTATAGCCGACCAAATGAGGTGTGTAGTTTAACAATACAACTAAGTCGGTAACAATAATAATAAGAACAATAATAACAATAACAATAATAATAATAACAATAAGAATAAAAAAAAATAATAATAATAATAATAATAATAATAATAATAATAATAATAATAATAATAATAATAATAATAATAATAATAATAATAATAATAATAATAATAAGAAGAAGAAGAAGAAGAAGAAGAAGAAGAAGAAGAAGAAGAAGAAGAAGAAGAAGAAGACGACGACGACGACGGCGACACTACCAACCCGACAGTCGGCCTCACGCGCACTTATATTACGCACTGCAGAAGTGGACACTCATTCAATCGTCACGCATCACATACCCCACGGAGTATTGTCTCTCATGGCTGCCTATGGCAGCTGCTCAATTTCCTCACGATGCTGAGTGGGTACCGATCCTACAGCCGGGACTTCAAATCCTCATCCCCAAGGACAGCATAGAACCCGGACGCATTCGTGGCCGGGAACCAAAGTTCTACGCTCTGAGCAGGATCCCAAAAAGTTAGTACATAAGGCATATGCTTAAGATAGCATGAGCCTATTTTCTGTACATTAAGGATAGCCAAAAACGAACGTAACGTTACCGACGTAATTAGTCACTAACGAGGACAATTTCATATTTCAATTATTGTTGCTGGAGCTGAATTTCTGAACAACAATATGGACTATTATACTGCTCCTCAATAATAGCGTGGTACGGCAGTTTAACTATCTGGCAATTGAGATATCAACTACGAGTGGGTGCGCGCCAGCCTGCAAGGTTACATAATAAGCTAGGACTACAATGGACTTGCGATGTAACGTGACATGAGGTAACGGGAAGAAAAAAAAATTGTGGACACTGACAAGCTTGAAGCCATGTGACTAATTTGGAGTGGAGCAAAGTCGTTTTGTATTTCTCTATTAAATGGTTTGCTATTTTATGATGATTTTTCTGCTCTTTGCTTTGTAAACATCAAACAGTAAACAGTAAACAGAAATGAGTCAGGTCTAAAGCAGCAAAATGGAGTTTTTTTTTTGGCCAATTGAAACTCTTGGGTCATGCAGCTGGATTCACTGTTCTTGGACCCTGACCTTGAGTGGAAGTCCTGTAGGCGAACCTATAGTTTCCGTCTCTCTCGTCATCTCATATAATTCTGGGAATGAAACCAGGCACAACAGGTGGGACGGGGAGGGGGAAGGTAGTGATGTCTGGATTTCAACAGTCCTTGCTAATTCATAGTTGCTTTTTTGTGCAGCGTGCAGTAAGTAAAGACATATTAAGATATTTGCGATAAGAAGTGAATATAGTGAATTTATGAGACATTGATCACAGCATAAATCAATTATGCTGCCACTGCTTTCTAAATTAGGATCCAAAACGTTACACAATCAGAGTAGCGAAATTGTTTCAAATGTATGGGCACACATGAAGAAAAAAACTAAAAGCAAAGAACTGCTTACATCAGAAGAGTTTTTCAAAAGAATTAAAAACGTTCAAAAACGCGTATTAGATGCCACAGGAGCGTCAGAAAGAACAGTGAAAAGAATTGTTCAAGAACGCGAACAACATGAAAATCAGAACACGTCTTTTGGAACTCCAGGCAAAAAAAAGTTCCGAAATGAGTAACAGATCTAGATGACTTCGATAAATGTGTCGTTAGAAGAACGATTCATAATTCTTATGTTCAGGTAACATGTGCTTTTTTTTTTCTTTCTTTCTTTTTTTTTTCAATTAACGTCCTCCAACGTACTGTCGTATCGAACGGTGAATGAACGAAATGGGTGAAATGATGCTTAAATGAGCCCGAGGTCCATGGAGCTTTAAGTTACCCAACATTCGTCTTCTCGGGATAAGGGAAAACCTCGGAAGAACCTTACTTGGATAACTTACCCTAAGTGAGATTGCAGCTCGCGACCTCTTGAACGTGAGGCATCACGCTACGGAGGCGGACAATAAAAAAGTGCTCCTAGAATAGTCAAATTACTTAGAATTTTAAGAGAAGGCATTAACTTCCAGGGCAGCAAGTCATCCTTAAACAGAATAGTGAGAGAACTGGGTTTTAAACGGAAAAAGACCAAATTTACAATATCTGCAGTGATGCATGTATTAATACGAGCACATTTGCACAACTAATTTAGCTAGGCACATTTTTTCTGCATGGATTGTACATACTACTTTACGAAGTAGAATGTTATGTGAGTAGCATATGATGCTGACGTACCAATTCGCATGCTGTCTGCTGTCACCTAGCTTGGTAAGTAAACTCGCTTTCAGCCTTTACATTTACTTCCTTCAGGGGCCAAGAACGGTGAATCCAGCTGTACATAGCAAATCAATGTTTGTTGAACGCTAGAACTGCCACTCAGAAGTAACCATACAACGCAGAAGTCATTCTAAACAGCGTCTGCGTTTAGCAACATTTCTTTTTTTCATGTTGCATCGATTTACGTTAACTTCATAGTAATTCCGCCTTTACATAGTGTGTTGTATTAGACACTATACTTTTTGTTTGTACTAATTGGTTTCTTCAAACATCATCGCTTAATAGAATTTTAAAAGGATCTATTTAATATTTATAAAATTGTTTTTTCTCAATTCCTATCACGAGTCAGCAAGAAACTATTTTCCTTTTGGAATTCCGTGAGGGTGTTGCGGCATATGATGTAAATATTTAAAATTCCTTATAGTTGATCCTGTGCTTGCCGTTCAACCAAACTATTAGTCTAGATTAGTTTATACTACTAGTCTAAAATAACTGAATAAGTAGACCCATGAGAACTATTTACAGGTGGAGGTATTTCACATGTGAGGATGGTGGTTTATGAAGAAAAAGTATTTTTGTGTAATACTAGGTAAATAAAGAATTACAAAAACATATTATAGGGGTAATATTTTTCAGCTTAAATAGGATTACCTCAATTTCCCAATTCATCTTAATTTAATTATTTTGTTTCTTAACGACGCTGTCAACTGCCGGCATTACATGATGCCATGGTCATTGCCGGTGTGCCTGAATTTCGTCCCGCAGGAGTTCTTTTACATGCCAGTAAATCTACTGACAAGAGGCTGTTGCTTTTAAGCACACTTACAAATCATCGGTCTACGCTGGGGTTGAACCAGCGCCTAACCATCTGAGCCACCCAGACCAACCAATTCATCTTGTAACCACTATCCCCAGCTATAATCCAGTGTGATGCGGAGTAAAAGCTATTTGTAATGGTGGTATAGCAATCGGTGGCAGGTAGCTATTAACTAAAATGTGGATATGCTGACCGTTACTTTTAACTGTTTTAAAATAATTATTTGACATATCCAGGCTAGATATGGTTGGTGCACCTTTTGTTATCATGGACAAAAATAAACTCTGTAAACATTTGACTATCGAAAGCTGTGCTCGCAATATACCGTGACCTCAAATTAGCTGCTATAGGTCGCGCGTTACTTCTTGACGAATGAAAATTTTATATGAAAGGTTGAATGCGAGTCTCTACTCAGCTTTTGCGGGAACGAGAGAGAGGAGGTACAGTCTGCAGTGAGATGACGCGCATGCTTCTGAGCTGAAGTAGTACAACACTACAAATCAATTTATGACACTTGCAGTAATATCAGCCACACGTATTATACACTATACCTCTATAACTGTTTCCACTTAACTTTCTTGCATTTATTCTATTCCCGACATCTCTCCCTCGTCTGAATTGCTATTTTCGTTGCATGCATACATACATCCGTACCGCACAAAACTTCTGCAGTCGACTGTATACACACACGTGACAGAGGAAAACAGAGGTGTCTGTTATCGTAGCATAAACATTTGCTGACCTGTTTATTAAGGGTAGGCTCACTCATTGGATTTCTGCTCAAGAACGTCAAGAACGAACGCGCAACCTATACTTGTTTACTTTATACAGGGCACGACTACTGCAGTCGATAGGCATCCTTATTTCCGAAGTTGCGGGTTGGTGTCGCAACAGCCTGATATCACGCACATTAGCTACTAATTTATAAGATGGCTGTAGATAGGTGTGTTGACTGTGACAGTTGCGGCCCAGTGATTGTTTCTAATCACTTGGAGAAACACCTGAACAGTGGCCAAAAACACTATTTTTGGACGAAGTGCTTTCAAGTGGCAATATGTAGTTTGCCGCCCACAAACTGTGACAAATATCTTCAGTGAGCCTCAAATTATTTGTAACTGTGTGATGGATTCAAGGAGAATCAGATGTGAACATCAAGTTACTATAGATGTAAAATTTATTTGACGCTGACTTTGCGGGGAACGAGGATAGGGGAGGGAATAATGTTGCCATTTCCGCACATGACTATCCAAATTCAAGATGTTCTCGGGCTTCAAGCCAGGTGTAGTGATGCAGAGCGATCGACGTTTCGGGAGTGTACATCTCTCCCATCATCAGGATGATGATGATGATGATGATGATGATGATGATGATGATGATGATGATGATGATGATGGGAGAGATGTACACTCCCGAAACGTCGATATGATGGGAGAGATGTACACTCCCGAAACGTCGATATGATGGGAGAGATGTACACTCCCGAAACGTCGATCGCTCTGCATCACTACACCTGGCTTGAAGCCCGAGAACATCTTGAATATGTTCGTCCCCAGGAAAGCTTCAAATCATATTATGACTATCCAAACTTCCCAAACAATGTATACAAGGACCTACTGTATGCAATATTTATTTATTTTTACTATATTTAGAATACAATTTTTGTACAATATGAACACAATTATCGTTTTAATATACAAGGCATTTATACATTTTAATATGCTATGCATTATAGCTCGTTTCTTTAGTGATACAATATTTCATAAGATGTGCATTTTTATTGTTAGCTGCTCCTGTGCATGCAACTATTACAGTGAATCCCATGCACATCTTGAAGTTACTGAAGGTGAGTCTCTTACGATTTGCAATATGACATTCCTAATATCGGGAACAATTGCGCAAATTGGATTATCAGCCACAGAACCTCTTATAAATCAAACACCTTCCCATAAGCATCTTTTAAGTACCCCTTCCGTATTGTTGCTCCATTTGGTACGGTTCTCTTTGTGGACTTGTGTTAACTTGTCAAACGGGATATTTGCACGTATCATCATGTGACATAAACCTGCAAAAAAGTCAGATTGTGTGCTTGCATATGAGGCAGAGGGCATAATTTCGACCGGTTCATTTGAACCCACGAAATGCACCTGTTATAGTTAATATATTTATGGAAGCCCTAGAACAAACGGTTTAAGACAATGCCACAAGAGAACCCAGTGTGTGGATCAGATACGTGGACGATACATTTGTGGTGTGGCCACATGGACGCAGCAGTTTAAACATGTTTTTTGACCATCTGAACAACAACCATCCTCACATAAAGGTCGCAATGGAACTAGAGAAAAATGGAGAACTTCCGTTTTTGGATGTGCTGGTCACTAGACACAAAAATGGTACTTTCGGACATTCGGTATATAGAAACACACACACACACACAGACACACACACACACACACACACACACACACACACACACCAAATGCTAAGTACTGTGCATGCAGAATCTCATCACCATCCCGCAACTAAACAAGGAATTTTGAACACTTTGGCCTTGCGAGCAAAAGGAGGTTGCGACACCTCCTGCTTAGAACAAGGGAAAATAAATTTTTGTGAGGCTCTGCATGCTAACGGTTACAAAAAGAGGGATATACATCGTGCTTGGAAAATAACAGAATCTAAACAGGAAGACCAAAACGTAACAGGCAAACTAAAATTTGCAGTACTTCCATACGTAGAAGAAGTGACAGACCAAACAGGAAAGTTGTTAAAACAAACAAATATCAAGTTGGCGCACAAGGCAACCACTAAACTACAAGACTTATTAGTAAATGTAAAGGACAAAGTTCCACCACTCAACAAAACGGGTGTTTATGAAATACCCTGCAGCTGTGGCAAATCGTATATTGGCGAGACTGGCCCCACGGTAAAAGAACGATTACAGGAGCACATATGTCAGTGCAAACAAAACGACATGGAGAAATCGGCGAATGCGCTGCATGCTCACGAAACAAAATATACAATACTGTTTGATAAAACCACGTTAGTGACCGGGGAAACAGATGCCGACCTAGGAAAATTAAAGATCCCTTAGAAATTGCTCGTTGTCCGAAAAATTTTAACAGCAATGGCGGGATGTATATTAATAAACTCTGGTTGATAGCCATAGGTAAAACAAACAGAAAACCTGAAACACTACGTCATCTATGCCACACTTAAGTGACCCTGCATTAATGACGTACCAGTACAGAGGAATTCTGGCCAATGAGAGCTCACCTGGCTATCAGGGCTCACCTCCATCTGCCTGCCTGTGTATAAAGCTGACAAGACGCAACACCCACATAAAAAGTAGCGCCAATAAAGGTAGACAGCGGCTAAAGTTGTGCGCCCCCATCTTCCGTAGTAAACAGTTGCGGTCAAATCTGATACCATATAGGTCATTTATACTCTCGGTGGTCCTGTATGCATGTGTGGTCTGGGCTAATGCCTCCAAAACCGCCCATAAACAACTCCAAACCCTCCAAAACCTCTCCCTCAGAAAAATCCTCTCTGCTCCACTCCTCACCACTAACCAAACTCTTCACCTCGAAACCCGGATCCCGTTCATCCCGGAGGCAATAGACAAAAGAGCAATGGCGGCATGGACGCGCATTAGAAACCACGAAAATGACGTGATCGCCAACATTGGCAAAGGCGAGCCGAAGCACCGCAAACATACTAGGATAAAAATGTTCTAGAAGCGGCTCGGCTCGCCGACTAATGCGCATCCACGCAACCTCGTTCCTAGGCCACATACAAGTTCCGGCAGAGGCCTTCGCCTCAGAAAATATTCAGGAGCTGCCACCGCGGGACAGTGTAAATATTGTGTAAAGTGTAAATAGTGCAGTGCGCGAGCTGGGACGCATATTTGTGGTGTGGCCAGCGAAGATGTGTGTGTATGTGTGTGAGTGTGCGTGGGTGAATGCGAGCGTATGTGTCTGTAAATAATTTGTAAATATGTATATATAACACAAAGTCAGAACGAAACCTAAAAAGGACAAAAGAAAACTATTCTCGGTGACCTACATATGGCCACCGTATGGGTTTTTTGTATATACCGAAAAAAGTGAAAACATGAACAAAATCAACTGTAAATAAAACTGTTAAATATAGCCTGTAAGCCGGGCCCAACGTATCGGCACCAGGCTAATACTTGTACAATAAATAAACTTGAAACTTGTTGCATAACAAACTCCAGAACCACCCCAACCCGCTGGTAAACTCTCTAGGAAGATACGACCAGAGACAGCCGCACCGACTACCATCTCTCAGACTGCCGAGGGACATCTTAGGTCCACTGGCATAAACTGAAAGATGGGAAAAGCGACGACAATCCGTATCCAAAACGGGGAAACATCGAGCAGTTCACCTCTCAGTGCGTGTCTGTCGGCCTGAACCTTGGAGGGGACAAGCGCGCCATCTGATTGGCTGAAATCGGTCAAATGGCGGGCACCATCCGCTCGTGGACCAATCCCTCCTTAGCAACCTCACTGAACATTATGAAGACCCCAGCCAGCACCATTTCCCAATGGGACTCTCTATCTGACCACCGAAGCGGACGGAACCAGCAGCGAGCGACCCAGCGGCGGAAACCAGTTTCTGCGAGACCTCCAGTAACCAGCGCAGCGACCGGTCCGAGGAGCCAGGCTAGGCACTCCGAATCTACGGGGAACTTCAACTCTTCCACTCACTAGCAGCTTGGTAAGACAGCAAGGCTATAGCCAACGCTACCTTTTGGTGCGGTTACTAGGCGGCACTTAGTGTTCCAGCGCTCTGCTGTCTGTGCCTATCGGCGCCAACTGACTGTATTTTCTATTTACTCTTCTTTCCTCTTTACTATTAGTCACATAAGTTAGGCCCCACTCTTCTTTACTCTAACTGTTAGGATATCAAAACTCCCCCACCCCGTTAAAACCACTCACCCAACAAACCACCTGCACTACACTTCCTGTAGTGCCACCCTCTCATAGGAGCTTAAAAAAATATAAGCCCGTCTGCAATCTGCCTTTGTTAAGGCCAGTAGCTTACGCGGAAAAAACCACCCTTGTTAAAGTAGACCAACACCCCCAAGCCCCAGTCACCCAGCCGCCCCCGCCCCCCCCCCCCCACACACACAGACACACAACTAATACATTAACACACAAACAGGACACTAAGACAGGCACAGCGAACAGAAAAAGAAAAAAAGAGAGAAATAAGAAAGACAATAAATAAATAAACAAAAAAGATGGAAAAAGCGACATGACTAGGATGGGCAGATATGCTACCCGAAGTAGGGGAAAAAGGGAAAGAAGAAGAAATTGAGGCCCATGCCAGGGAAGACGACGCTGAGAGCACGTGCAGTCAGGATAGCGACGCGCTCATCATAGTTTCTGACACGGAAAACCAGAATGAACCAGACCCAACTAACATACATATGAACACAGCCAGAGACCCTAGTACACCCGGCGCGGCTGCAATACCAGACACCGCCTAGCGGCACCACAAGGCAGAACAGCCACAGCAAGATCACATGACAAGGGTCCGTCATGACCTCGCCAAAATATACGTGGCAAGCTACGCTAGGCAGAGCTTGGCCACAATCAGTACAAGATTTGATACCCTCTATCGGCCAAAGACCTATGAGTCTACATACAGAGAAGGCTATCATGGGTTCAAATTTACAAGGCTCATAGATTACCATAACTTTATAAACCACTACCGCGAAAACAAACTGCCCTTTCACGTCACCACGCTACCGGAGAACAGGACATTCAAGGTAGTGACCAAAGGCCTTTACGGCAATATGTCACCAGATGAGCTCTCAGACGAGTTGAAAAGACTGGGATTTGATATACAAAAGATAAGTAAGCTCTACTGACGCAAAGCCCGCGCATTGGTGCCCACCTTTCTGGTGGAGCTCACCAATGAGACCTGCGCGGCGGCGGTGAACGAGATAAGGAGCCTCCTGCACAGTAGAATTAGGGTAGAGGACTATGTCCCTCCAGCCGGACCCCTCAGGGTGGCAATTGCCAAAGATCGAAGCACCTAACAAAAAATTGCTCAGCGCCACTAGTCTGCTCACGATGTGCAAGCAACCACAGCGCTTTAAGTGTGCGCTCTGCAACAGCAATCAACACAGGGCTAGATGGCGAGGCTGTAGGGAGTTCCAGCGTCTAGATGACGTCCCGGCAAGGACACTCAACGTCCACCCTAGTGCCTGGACGACCCATGAAAATCAAAGGGTCACATATGCACAACAGATTATTTATTTATTCTTATGAACATAACAGGCTTGGAAGCCCAATTACAATGTTCATCATACATAGATGTTTACATATAATAATATACACACTCAAATAAAATACAAGAAAAACATAAATGAACATAAACTACTATAAGGAATAGAAACAATTATAAAAAAGAAGAAGAAAGAAAAAAAAAAAAGTGAAGGTGGTATGGTAAGTAATTTTTTTACTATTCCTAATTACAGCAACGATACTACTGTTACCAATTTAGTTGTAGCATTTTTAAATTGAGTTTCAGACATGTTGAAAATATCTACATCGAAATGATGAAGCTTGTTATATAAATACATAACTCTGTGTAATGGTGAATTTTTATGGATTTCCGTATTTACTCTGGAGGTGAAGAAAAGCCTCCTGAATCTGCTTATTTTATTGGGTACATAAAATGATACATTTGTTGTAATATTAATATCATCAATAATCGAATGCAATACCTTATACAGAAATATTAACCCTGCAATGTCTCTTCTAAATTTCAAAGTTTTAAGTTTAAATGTTTCCAAAAGGGTTTCATAGTTTGTATAAGTAGGATAATATCCAGATCTTTTAAATAGTATGTATTTTAGAAATTTTGATTGTACTTTTTCTATTGCGGTGACATGCATTATCATCTTAGGATTCCAAATAATAGATGCATATTCGAGTTTTTGTCTCACAAATGAATTATAAAGTTGAATTAAAGTTTTTTCTTTAAATGAATAGGAATTTCGAATAATAAAGCCAAGGCATTTTAGCGATTTGGATACAATTAAGTCAATGTGTCTATTGAATCTAAGATCTATTGTAAAATGTACCCCTAGATCCTTTTTTTCAATCACTTCAACGAGTGGTGTCATATTGATATTATAAACATATTTATATGGGTTTTTGTTTCTATTGAAGGACATTTTTACACATTTACTAATATTAAATGGGAGTTTGTTTGTTTCGCTCCATGCATATAAAGAATCAAGGTCCTGTTGAAGTTCCATACAGTCTTTAACATTATTGATACTTTTATATAGTTTAACATCATCAGCAAAATTAGGATTTTTGAATGTTTTACAACGCTAGGTAAATCATTTATATAACATAAAAATAATAGAGGTCCTAAATTAGAACCTTGAGGGATCCCTGAATTAGCTTTAAATTGGTATGACATGCAATGCTTATAATAGACTACCTGCGATCTATCTTTTAAATATGACTGAAATATTTTCATTAATGGAAAAGCAAAACTTAATTTAGCTAACTTAGCAAGTAAACAGTCATGATCAACTTTATCAAAACATCTACTTGTTTGAAATGGTCTAGTTCTAATGATACATATTCAGTGAAGTTAAAAAGATTTGTAACAATTGATCTTTTTGGCATGAAACCATGTTGTAGCGGTGAGATTACTAACTTTATATGGTTAAGTATATGTGTATAAATAATGCTTTCTATAATTTTTGCTGGTGTAGACAAAACAGCAATAGGCCTATAGTTGCTTATCAGCTTAGAATTTTCAGATTTAGGAATCGGAATTACTTTAGTTAGTTTCCATACATTGGGAAAAATTCCTTGTTGTAGGATTTGGTTATAAATTGATGTTAGAGGGTATAATAACAATTCTCCACAGCCTTTAAATACATAAGTTGGTATTCCATCAGGCCCTGCAGATCTTTTACTCTTAAGTTGTTTTATTGCAATTTTGACTTCATTTTCACTTATTGCGCTTATATTAAGAGAGTCTAAAATGTTGACACCTTTATCAGCTTTATAAGTGTATTTTGAAGTACTACTTGAGTAAACTGATTTAAAGTAATCGGCATATCCATTGGCAATTTCAGTAGGAGTTTTTAATACTCTACCATTATATTCCATCTCAGCGTGTGTCTGATATTGTTTCCGTTTATTTTTAATGAATTGCCAAAAATCGTTGGTATTATGTATCATTTTAACTTCAACAAGCTTAACATAATTTCTAAAGGCTATCTTAATTTGACTTTTTAACAATTTACGAGTATTTTTATAGCACCACAAATAATATTCCGATACATTTTTATTTTTACGGTACTTTTCTTTTAATTGTATGTTTTTTATAATTTCTTTAGTGAACCAAACAGGATATTTGTGTTTATATTGTTTTCTTTTTGGCACGCATTTATCAAGTATTGAGTAAATTTTGTCGTAGAAAATAGCCACTGAATAATTAACATCTTGATCTATTGATATATGATCCCATTTACAGTCTCTTATAAGCTCGTACATCTTGTTAAAATTAGCTTTGCAAAAATTATAGGTACATGTTGTCGCCATATTATTTTTTACAGTATTCTCAATTTTAGCCGTTAAATTTAGTGGAGGATGGTACAAGTCTATAGGTACCAAAGAATTATCATCTTCTTTTATATTAAGTGTTATGTTAGTTAAAACTAAGTCTAGCGTTTTACCACTTACATTTTTTACGTTGTTCACGGACTGCATATTAGTAAAAGATAACGCATTGTTAAGCAATTTTGCTTTATTACTACCTTTACTTAGATCGTAAGTGGAATCAATTATTTCAGATATATTAAAGTCACCTGTAATAATTATATGTGAACTAAATTTATGAAGATTTTGTTCTATCTGATCAAAATATTCTTTAAATGAATTTATATTAGTATTTGGAGGAAAATAAACTGTATTTACAATAAATTTAGTACCATAGTAATAAAATTTTATCCAGATTGATTCATTGTTAGTATCAAGAAAAGAGATTTTTTCAGGATTAAATGCTGATTTAATTGCTATTAACACTCCGCCGCCAGGGTTTTGTGAATTTCTGTCTTTCCGAAATACAGTATATCTGTTATCGAATAGTTCAGAGTTATGAATACCATCTAACAACCAGGACTCAGTTATGCTAATCACATCATAATTTGAAGAAATTATACTAGTGTAAAATTCAACAGTTTTTGTTCTCAGACCTCTGACATTTTGATAGTAAATATCTAAGAACTTTGTTTTACTTATTACGAAGCGTAAAAGTCACAATCTAATTAGGTTCACTACATTTCTTGATGTCTTCTTCCGTAGTTACGTTAACAACTGGCGAAGAGTCTTCTTTCCTTATAAATATTTTTCCATTTCTCGTCCACAGATACTTTATGTTGGCAGATCTCCGGATTTGCCTGCATTTAGCAAACAAACGTCTTCGAGTTGGGCAGAGACTCTCGTTGATGTAGACAGGATTGCTGAACGTAAACCCTAAGTCCAAAGTGGACAGATTCCTTTTGACACGCCGTCTTCCTAGTATTTCTTCTTTAGTTGATCTTCTACAGAACTTAACGACGATTGGACTAGGTAGCTGAGACAAAGGATTTAAGTTTAAGCGATGACAAACATCAATATCATGATCTTCTATTTTTACATCAAGAGTTTTGCAAATGGTTTTAATCACTTCAGTGGTGTTCTCCAGGGGTTGAGAAGGCACGCCGTGAATTTCCAGCATATTAATTCTTGAGTACTGCTCAAGGTCTTCCAGACGTTCCTTTAATTCCTTGTTTTCCTTATACAATGCTAAATTTTCATTTCTGACCTCTTCCAAGATTTTTAGTGTTTCTTCTAGCTTTTTGGAGTATATTTCTTGATTTTTTAAACTAGTATCAAGTTTTTCATGGCAGCAATCAATTGATTTTCCCAGATCCGTTTCTAGTGTTCTTTGAGACGTTTTTATCGTAATTATGTCATTTTTGATCTGTTGTAGTATTTCCATAATCCCTGAACTTGATTCTTCTGTAACTATCGCGGAAGCCAACGGCGCTGCATCACCTTTCCTTCTAGTACAGTTTGTACACTTCATTGACGCGGAACCTTGCTTGAGAAAATCTAAATCTTCTTTTCGAATACTCAAACATTTTAAATGGGCTGTTCGGCCACATTCGACACATTGTAGTTTGTCTGTCTTCTCACCTCTTCCAGAGAATTTTATATTACACACGTAACAAGAGTCCATTATTAAAAGCTGGTGATTGAATATTGCGCTCGTAGAACAGCTGATTATGCGGAGTTGAGGATGTCTTGTTCAAGGTTACAGTGCAGTACTATGATTTTGTTGGGTTGGCAGTTTTGAAATATGTCGATGGTGTTTTGTTACTCGGTGGGTTAGCAGGGTCTGATTATTAATGCGAATTTCTATCACACTTTTTTGCTGCTGCTTGATAATTATTATATTAGAGTGTTCATAGATACGTTCCTGCCTTAGAGTATTGTTACTTAAGTCATTAGTACATACGTGATAGAAGTAATTGATGGATATCCAAGAGCTCCTCAAAACACGTCTTCAGTGCACCATTGCCAACCTACTAGATCTAGACATAATGAAAACATACACAGACATACAGAATCCCTAAGGCACACGGTAGATGCAAGGCCCAACGCTCAGATAAGAGCCAGCGAGACCCAATATGCCAGGCCAGCAAGGACTAACCAGCAAGCCACAGAAACTGTGCATAAAGCCAGCTCACGGACCCCTGAGCCTATCGACAATAGCATACCTGAAGCAGTGACAGAAAGACCTGACGAAGCACCCAGAAATCCTCCACAAAAAATGAGAATTCTCCCTTGGTTGCTCTCCCCTTTAACGGAGAACAGTCCAAAAGAAATAACATATGAGGAGGTGAAGCTACGGCCCAACAGCCTGTAGTCGCAAACCCTAGTATTGCTAAACAGGCTGGGGAACTACAGCCTACAAGACGGCCTCCAAGAAGTGGGAGGGACAATAAAGACCCACACAATTATACAACATTCCCGGCCATCCAGAAACTCACTTCTGCCGGCTGCTGGAAGAAATAGGGGCCACCATGCTTACCCTAGAAACGGGAAGGAGATAAAAAAACGAAAAAAAAAGAAAGAAAGAAAACCACACACACAAGAACACACTACTTGAACACAACACCAGCCAGTCAGCCCTAAACACAAATGGCTAACACAGTCACCTATCCAAACACTGGCACATTAACAATCCTCTGCTGGAACTGCAGGGGAGTTCGATCGAAGTTAAACGAACTACGGCACTTCCTCTCCATTAATAACATCTCCATAGTACTGCTGGGGAAAACCATGCTAAACCCGCAAGCCAGATTCACTGTACCTGACTACAACGTGTATCGCAGCGACCGAACCACCGGCGCCGGAAGAGCAGCAGGAGGCACAGCTGTCTTAGTAAAACGCGCCCTCCAACACAGCCAAAAACATTTACCCCTCCTGAACCCTCTTGAAGCCACAGCGATAACCGTTTCCATAACGAATCAGAACGTCACTATTGTAGCTGCCTACTGCCCGCCGGATAAACTCACGAGCGACGACCTCGAAATTATTACCTCACTAACCGTCCAACAAATAATCATGGGGGACTTAAACGCAATACACGAAACGTGGGGAAAGACGACAATCACGCGGGAAACACACTACTCTGACACATGCACGCGAGAGAATATATAATAACCCATACTGAAGAACCGACCTTCATCCCTCCTAACCCTGCTCACACCCCAAACATACTTGACATAGAACACTACTAAAGAACACTCAATTTAACTATGAGCTCACACGAATTGACTCACTTGCTTCCGATCACTATGTAATCCTGCTAGAGATCACACATATGCCCCCTCGCCGACCCGAACTACTCAGAAGAAACTATAACCGAACAGACTGGGACCTCTTTGCCCAGGTACTAGATGCCAACCTAACCCCAGCTGCGGACTTGCAAACCGATCACGAAATAGAAGCAGCCACCGCGGCACTTGAGCTGGCTACGGTGTTAGCCATAGCAGCATCCACCCCATTCCAACAGCCTCCGAAGCGGGAACTCAACTTACCACCGGAGGTACTAAATCTCATGACTGAGCGGGATCATGAGAGACGCAAATGGCATTGAACAAGGAACATTGTCCATAAAATCAATATGGAAGTTCTCAACAGCGACATGAAAACGCGTATAAACCAGCAAGTGCAACAGCAATGGGACCGCACCCTTGCAGATATACAGCCAGGCAACAGGCAAATTTGGCAAATATCCAAACGCCTCATAAAAGAATCCTCCACCATACCACCCCTCATTAGGGATACAGAACCAAACATTATTGCGGAGTCACCCGAAGACCAAGCGAACGCACCGGCGGATGCTCTTGAAAAAGCCTGCACACCAAATAACACCACAACAAACGACAACCTCTATACGCTAGTGGATAACCCGGTCAGGAACATAATGCATGAACCCTCCCACAACAATCTACGAAAAACGCACCCCTCCGAAGTAAAATGGCTCATAGCCAGATTGCCGGACCAAAAAGCGCCGCGTCCAGATCAAATGCCCAATAGGGTCGTAAACAATGGACATTCACCACCCTGAAAAACTTTACTGAAATCTGCAACTATTGCCTACAGCACGGGTATTTTCCAAACCGGTGGAAACATGCACTGGTCCCGATGTTCCCAAAACCAGGGAAGGACCGTAAAAATCCTAACAAGTACAGGCCAATTAGCCTACTGAACACCATGAGCAAGGTGGCAGAGAAGATAATACTCAAGAGAGTTAACTCCTTCCTCATCCGCCACAACGTAGTAATCCCCGAGCAATTAGACTTCCGCACACGACACTCCACAACGCACCAGCTACTGAGATTCACCGAAAGTATCACCCAGGGTTTCAACCAGAGGCATAGCACCGGTATCCTCATCCTAGATATCCAGCGTGCATTTGACTCCGTTCACCACCCTAGCCTGCTGTATAAACTCCGTCAGCTCAATCTCAACGACACCCTGGCAAAGCTAGTAGCCCATTACCTGGAAGACCGCACCTTTGCAATTAAAATCCCCAACGCCACCTCGGCAACAAAGGAACTCTAGGCAGGAGTATCCCAGGGCGGTATACTCTCGCCGGTCCTCTTCAACATCTATATTAACGATATCCCCAAAACTACGAACACAACATTATATATGTTCGCAGACGACACGGCCATCGCCTCCAGGTCCTTGAGACCGAACCTTGTACACATCAGACTACAAAACGCAATTCGCACCATCGAGCCATGGCTTGCCAAATGGCGCATCAAAGTAAATGCGGACAAGTCCAAAGCGGTACTCTTCACTAAAAGACGGACACATAGAACACCCCTGGCACCTCTCACGCTCCTCCAAGAAGAAATCACCTGGTCGAACAAAGTGAAGTACCTCGGCGTCACCTTAGACCCAGGACTCACATACGGGGCGCATGTAAGACAGGTGAGACGACAAGCATATGCTCAATTGAGCCGCATATACCCACTACTGAACCGAAAAAGGGCGCAAGCACCAGGCTAGGCCTCACCTTGTACAAAACACTAGTACGCCCCATAATGACATACGCGGCACAAGTATGGGGCCATTGCGCCCCGTCGCATATAAAAACGTTACAGACGACGCAAAACAAGATAATGAGACTCATTACCAAGGTCCCAAAAACAACTCCTGCCGACATCCTCCATAACGAACTAAAGGTCCACAACATAGAGCAATTTATCAAGAAACTCGCGAACAACTTAAACGCGCAAGCCCCAAAGCACCATAACCCACTAATACAATCCCTAGGGCAATACGCCACCACATGGGACAGGCACAAAAGACCGCTATCGCTCTTCGATCAAATTCTCCCGCTCACTAAAAACACAGGCCCCGACCCGGTACAACAGTACCTCCAACACTTCATGCCGCCAAAAATATTTCTATTGTTTCAGCTAACCCTTTCTATGACGACCAACACGCGACAATGGACGACGAGCAGGGCAAAGAACTACGCAGAAGAACAGGATAGATAAACACCTATGCATGTAAGTAACCACACATTACTTCTTGCTAGATACCTAACAAAAAAACTCCCACCTGCATGAGCATGACAACCACACTAGCGAACACCAGGCACCTCCTCTGGGCCTAGAGTCAAGAGGAGGCCCTGGACCCTCATCTGCCTATCTACTGCCTATGATACGTAGGCGTCTTTTGTAGAACTCACCCACTAACCCCAGGTTGCGTAAGCGGTACCTGGCATACCTTTACCAACATCCTTCCATTCACTAGCTGTAGTTAGTGCATGGTAGGGGAGGCGATGTATATCCCTTTCGGATGATCGTCAGCGGGTGTGGCGGAGGAGGACCACACCTAAATAAAAAAAAAATTAAAAAAAATTCCCAGTTCACTCTTCCCTAGTAGAACTTACCCTCAAACTCACCTCGCAGTTAAAACCGTGTTACGGCTAGGTACTGCTGCACTGACACCCGAGCAGGGAGCCGGGGTTTGGGGGGACAATCCCCGTTCGAGTCGAACCTCCTCGGGGCCTATGAGAGACGCAATGGCCCATGTAAGGGGAGGCATAACTTTAACTCGCGCGCTCCTGTGGAATGCAGATGACATCCATAGGAAGCAACACGAACTTGAAAACTACCTGCGGCGTAACAAAATTAACGTCGCATTCATCTGCGAAACAAAATTAGAACAGGAGCACACTTTTACGCTCCAGTGATATCAAATCTTTCGAAACGACAGGATAGGCAGCAAGGGGGAGGGACTGCTATTTTGCTAACAAACATCGTTGTTCATGCTCCTGTCACGCTGCCCGTACTGGCAGCGTTAGAGTGCACGGCTCTTAAAACTCGTGTAAATAACTGAATGGTGATGCTGGTAGTACTTTATCCACCTCCTAACTCCTCAGACTTCATACGAGACCTCGAACAAATCCTTGCTTTAGAGGACCACGTTATAATTGCAGGAGATTTCAATGTCCGGCACCCCAGGTGGTTTTCTCACCGGGCAAACGCGGCCGGAAATCTCCTGGTAGAACTTATAACAGAAAATGACGATACTGAGGTATACATTCCCCCAGAACCAACTTTTTGGTATCGATCAGGGCACTTTGACCCGGAGATTTTGGACATCGTACTTACAAAAAATGTGACACTCTTAAACAACTTCACTGTGTATCACAGCCTGGACTTCGACCACCTTCCTGTGCATTTCGACATACAGGATGCTATTACGGCTGGTACCTCTGGCCCTCGGAAGAGAGCCGACACCGAATGGGACAAGTTTACCTTGGAAATGCACAGGATGGCGCAACCTAGGCTGTCATACTATGGTGAGGTAGGCATAGACGTCGCCATTGAAAACTTTACTGCCTAGCTACGCACGGGCAAGAAAAGTGCTACCACATACACCATAAGAACATCCGGTTTTTGTACGTACCCCGAGGTAGAGCAACTCATTGCGCGAGGACGACGCTTAACGAAACTATGGCAGTACACCCGTCAGCCTGAATATAAAGTGCTAGCAAAATGGCTACGCAACGTCATTCGGCAACAAATTAAAATCAACAAAATTGAACAGTGGGAAAACAAAATGCTGAGTACCACCCATTCGGACTCTTCTTTGTGGAAATTATGAAATGCTTTCAAAGTTTCCACGAGCGTCAACTCCGCAACTGAGGCGCTGCACTTCAAAATTAACTGTACTTGCTACACAACTTCTTAGAAAATCGACACTTCTACGTCCAAATGGGCCACTGCTCTTCTCGGGAGCGAGAGATGCGGGCTGGCGTCCCACAAGGGGCAATCATGTCACCATCCTTGTTTATATTGTTTACAAATTATTTCCCAGTGGACGCCAGATGCAAGCTCACCATGTATGCTGAGGACACCGCAGTATACAACCACCACAAAAATCCTCGTTCGGCCTTGCAGAAATACAAAGATACACAAAGAACCTTCTGTCATGGCTCCATGATTGGAAAATCAAAATTAACCCTAATAAATGCCAGCTATTACATTTTTCAAAGCGGCATCACACTTTGGCAATGGACCTAACGGTCTGTGGTCAAGTATTGCACTGTCGCCAGAATGTGAAATACCTCGGCGTCACCATGGTCCGCACGATGTGCTGGTCCAGCCACATAAAAAATACCGCCAACAAAGGCAGACAGCGGTTAAAGTTATGCGCCCCCATCTTCCGCAGCAAACAGTTGGAACTTAAATCCAAGCTGATTTAGTATGTGTCATTTATACTTTCGGTGGTCCTGTACGCATGCGTGACCTGGACAAACGCCTCCAAAATCGCCCTCAAACAAATTCAAACCCTCCAAAACCTCTCCATTAGAAAAAGCCTCTCTGCTCCACTCCTTTCCACTAACCAAACTCTTCACTTCGAAACCCAGATCCCATCCATCCCAGGGGCTATAACAAAAAGAGCCAAGACAACATGGACGCGCACTAGAAACCACGAGGACTACGTGATCTCCAACATTGGCAAAGGCGAGCCGAAGCACCGCAAGGATACTAGAATAAAAATTGCTCTAGACGCGGCACGGCTCGCCGACTAATGCGCGCCCATGCAACCCCGGTCCTAGGCCGCACACACAATAAGGCAAAGGCCCGCGCCTCGGAAACCACCCAGGGGCTGCAACCTGTCCGCACAGGAAAACAGCAGTGTAAAAAGTGAAGTGGAGTGTAAATATTTCAGTGCGCGAACTGGGACGCATATTTTGGTGTGCCCAGTGAAGATGTGTGTGTGTGCGTGCGTGTGCGTGTGTGTGTGCGTGTGTGTGTGTGTGTGTGTGTGTGTGTGTGTGGGACCTACTGTTCTGGTATACCCAGGAGTGAATGCGTGTGTGTATATATATATTACACACAATATAAACAAAAAACAATACACAAAGATAAAGACAATAGAAAAACCTACAACAAAAAACTGTTCTCGGTGACCTATGGTGACGTAGGTACCAGGCCAAACCTTATTAATAAATTAAGTAAGTAAGCGGCGCAGTTTGCCTTTGAAGACGACCATGACAAGATGGTCGAAACGTCAGTTTTAGCCAACTTGACATTGCAAAAACCGGATAGCCAAGATATTTTTAATGCTGGAGGTGGAAGCTTGAGAAAATAAGGATGTTTATGCCCGAAAAAAAAAAAAAAAAAAAAAAAAAAAACAACCTCTGCGACTTCAAGAACAGAAGCTAGTAGATAGCTGTTTTCGAAGACCGTGTAACCAGCCGGGAGGGACTGGGGCGCTGACCACATCCCACCTCCATTACTCCACCCCACTCATTACGCCTGAGATTGGAAGGTGAAGGACGCAGCGGTTGGGCGGTAGGCCTTAGCCCGGAAAGGGCTGTTGCGCTTCGGGATTATTTGTATGTGTTAAAAAGCTTATTGCGGTCCCGTCATGATGCATACGAGTACACATACTGCAGAAATGAAAAGTTGGAAGTCTTTCAATTTAAATAAACGTAAGAGAAACTCAATGCTTGATGTTTCTTTCTCGTCAGAAATATGAAGGTATCTTGTATTGTATCTGCGATAAGCTAATACGCTATATAGCGGAGTTCTTTCCAAGACCACAAACTAACCACGTGGCGCAACAGACGGCGAACACCAGACGTTTTAATAATGACTTGATAAGTTATACGTGCAGAGACAGATAAGGGAGGGACAGAGAGAGAGAGAGAGAGAGAGAGTGAGAGAGAGAGAGAGAGACAAAGAGAGATAATGCTGACTTCAAAATAATTCATGTAAATAGCCAATGAGGTGTCTGTTCGTTATAGTGTAACTATTAAACTGTTAGTAAAATGTGATGGATTTACTGTAACAAAGTCCTAACCGGCGTTTTTAAGACATAAATCTCTACTGCCGTCTGTACTGAATGGGTACATGCAACCAGACGCACAAGTCCAACTTAAGATACCGCTGTATACCTAGAATTATTTATCGATGTACTGACTCGTTGCATTTCTGCCAGGGACCATGGGCTGGTGAACAGACTGTACGTGTCAGAGAAACTAAAAAGAATGGGCTCTTGTAAGTCAATGTACGTGCTGGATAGGGCTCCAAATCCACAGTCTAACGATGACCATAGTGTATTGCTCACCTTCACCTTTCAACAAACAAAGTATGTAGAATTTGCGTAACAGTTGTTTAGCTATACTGGATAATATCGTTCGACGAATAGCAGCACTTGATACATTGACATATTTTACAGCTAGAAAATCAGTTTTTGTAGAGAAAGGACGTACAACGTTATTCTAGACAGCCAATGTTTGCGTCAGTAAAAAATTAGAGGGAAAAGTAGCCTCCGCATCTTATTCGATCCTCTACATTTAACGGGTCTCATTTCAATTAACCCATCTCGATGTTCGTTTAGCAGCGATTAAACATTTAGAACAGCGCTTTTAATTTACTTGGCAATCATTTCGTCATTTCCTACAACCAATACATTTTTCATTTGTTCTTTGCTGTGTAAATACATTTGTGCTGCTTCCCTCTTCACATCACTTTCATGAAAACGTTTTTTTAAGTTGTAAAATTAAACCCCAATCTTTATCTTTTTCTTTTTCCTTTCTTTTATTTCTATTTCCTGCTTGAGCACTTGTGCACTTCAAGTTTTTGCCAACCCAAGCTTCTTGCGGCATCAAGCTCTCTTTGCTAAATATTGTAATAGGCAGTAAAAATATTCATGTTAATTTTCAGAGCAACTTGCTGTGGTTAGTTAACTCTCCCCTTCATTTCTCTCAATGAACAGCTGAACTTGGAAATACATGTTAAATAATGAATGCAGCATATGAAGGGAAAAAGCCGAAAGACGGCACTACACATAAGATGAAAATCCTTTTTGTTTCACATAAAATGTGCAGCAGAGGTCGCTGGAGGTCTTTGACCTTCTTCTGCCTGCTCGTGGAGAGGAGGGGGCTACTCACTTGGGATGCATGTGTACATGCACCTTTTGACCTTTCGCTACGCTGTCTTGATTAATTAATAAAAACATAAAACCCCACGACTATATCCAGTCATTCGTCTCGCTAGCACTGGACCGCCATCTTTCTTAATGAAAGCCTTGTATCCGAAACGAATGGAACAAAGCTATTTTTAACCGCAGAAACGCATATATCTCTAACATACATTACTGGTATATAAATCCACAGCGTACATTTGCGTAAAAAAGTGCTCTTGTAACACGTACGCATGTACACTACCACCCCCCCCCCCACCAACTTTCCTCCCTCCACTCCTCTCTCTCCGTCTCTCGCTCTCACACAGATGTTCTTACTGCTAACGAAAAATTGCACGCTAAGAGTAAACTACAGATTCTAATGGTAGTACGAAGGTTGTATTCGCTTTCCAGAAATTCCAGCTTTTACTTTCTCTAACCATCGTGCAAGATAGAAGAACCCTAACATTAAAAAAACGCTATGTACAGTCACACGAATTTCTATGACATCAGCATTTCATTCTCTCTCTTTAACACACACGCACGCGCACACGCACACACCAATGCAAATCAAGATATCTGGATTAGCGTTATGTAATACCATAGAAACAGTCATTTGTTTGGCACCGAGTTGAACCTTCTTCCCAAACTAAAATCACTATGAAATATCGCATTATGTATTACGAGAGGTCCAATTTCAAGAATAATTGCTTATCATTTAAAGTTGTACCTTACATTTGCCCTTACTGAAAATGCCTCTATCGTTCTACTTTTAACAAAAGTTTCCATGGTAAAATCAAGACAATGATAATTTCCATATCACTATTCTAGCCTTTGAAATCAAAGTAGATTTCAGCTCGGAATAGGAAGACTGTACTCTGAACACATGTAACTTTTCCACTGCAAAATAAACGCATATCAATTAAATGAAAACCATCTACATGTGATACTTACACTTATATTTACTTCTGATACAAAAATGCCAGCATTATGTCGCTCTCTCTCATATTATATATTATAGTTTTTATTATTGTTATTATTATTGTTATTGTCGTTGTCGTTATTATTATTATTATTATTATTATTATTATTATTATTATTATTATTATTATTATTATTATTATTATTATTATTATTATTATTATTATTATTATTATTATTATTATTACCAAAGCGCTTCAATGAATTGTCTCTTTCTGTTTCATGTTCCGATAAAATGCTTCATTTTAACAAAACAGTTTCACCTGTATTGACTTCATACCGGAACATAACGCTGCGACAACAACACCAGTGGCACAAACTTTCACATGATATATGCGTATACCAAAAGGAATGGACTGAGAGTGACACACTGTAGCATCTACTATTTACCCAGCTCGCCCGTACACGTGTTTGAAGGCACAGATGGTACAAATTAATGCGCAAAACCCATTCGATGGATGGCTCCATACCTGTCACCACTGGGTTGGTAATCTCAGCCCAGTAGTTAACCAAATAACTGCAAACTTGAACGGGCGCGGGTGGGGAGCGGGAGAAAAATAAGCATTCCTTTGATTATATTGCTTCTTTAATTACCGCCAACCTAACTTAACCTAACACAGCCGCCGCCAACCTAACATAGCCTCCGCCAACCTAACATAACCTAACACAGGCACCGCCAACCTAACCTAACACAGCCGCCGCCAACCTAACATAGCCTCCAACCTAACTTAACCTAACATAGCCTCCGCCAACCTAACTTAACCTAACACAGGCACCGCCAACCTAACCTAACACAGCCGCCGCCAACCTAACTTAACCTAACACAGGGACCGCCAACCTAACCTAACATAGCCTCCGCCAACCTAACTTAACCTAACACAGGCACCGCCAACCTAACCTAACAAAGCCGCCGCCAACCTAACATAGCCTCCAACCTAACTTAACCTAACATACCCTCCGCCAACCTAACTTAACCTAACACAGGCACCGCCAACCTAACCTAACACAGCCGCCGCCAACCTAACAGAGCCTCCAACCTAACTTAACCTAACACAGCCGCCGCCAACCTAACTTAACCTAACATAGCCTCCGCCAACCTAAGTTAACCTAACACAGCCGCCGGCAACCTAACATAGCCTCCGCCAACCTAACTTAACCTAACACAGGCACCGCCAACCTAACATAGCCTCCGCCAACCTAACTTAACCTAACACAGGCGCCGCCAACATAACCTAACCTAAAACAGGCGCCGCCATCCTAACCTAACATAGCCTCCGCCAACCTAACTTAACCTAACACAGGCACCGCCAACCTAACCTAACACAGCCGCCGCCAACCTAACTTAACCTAACATAGCCTCCGCCAACCTAACTTAACCTAACACAGCCGCCGCCAACCTAACTTAACCTACCAGAGGCACCAGAGGGAGTTCGAGTCGAGTGGGGAAGCTATTCCCCCACCCGAGTGTCTTTACCGCAGTACCTACCCGTTATACGGCTTAACCTGCGCGATGGTTTCGATGAGGTCTCAACAGGGATGTCTGTTACACTGGGAATCAGATTCAGATTTCAGATTATTTTATTGAAGGAATTTTGTCTGGTGCTGGTACATGGGGCCCAGCGTACAGACTTAATTTAGCATAGTATTTAGAATTTTTTAATATCTACAACAAAAATATACATTTGGTTTTAAGAAAACCTATACAGTGACCCTCTTTTGGGCCACCGAGAACAGTTCTCTTTTGTATAGTTCTACTGGGAATCAATTTTCGGAACAGGGGTATTTATAGGGGCGGGAGGGGTGGTTGGCAGGGATTGGTCCGCGAGCGGGCTGTGCGCGGCTGCTGATTGGTCGTTTCCAGTCATTCAGAAGACGCGCTAATCCCCACCGGGGTTCTGGCCGTCAGTCACTCACTTGGAGGTGAACTGAAACAGGTGTGTATCTCTGTTTTGAATACAGATTGTACTTTCGCCTTTCCCATCTTCAAAGTTAAACCGCTGGACTTAGAATATCCTTTGGTACTCTTTTCGATGGTAGTCGGCGTGGCTCTCTCTGGTCGTATTGTCCCAGAGTATTCACCAGAGGGTTAGGGTGGTTCTGGAGTTTGTTGTACATTGTTCGAGCGCGAGTTTTAATCACGTCGACAATGTACGGGATACCGGAATGTTCGTGTAGGATATGGGCAGGAAATCTCCAGCCAGTATCATAGATCATCCTTAATGCCCGGTTCTGCAGCGTCTGGAGTCTGATGAAGGTGGACTTTGCCACCACTCCCCAGATCTCACATCCGTACAGGACCAGAGGCGGGATGATCGCTCTATACAGCTGGAGCTTCAGGCGTAAGGGCATGGTTTGGGAACTGAATATTGGGTATAGCTGCCGGAGAGCAGCGTGGCCTTGCAGTACTTTGCCCCTGACGTGATGTCTATACGTCAGCCGCCGGTCCAGCGTGACCCCGAGATACTTCGCCGTAGTGACCCAGGGGATCCGACGGCGCCGAAGCACGAGGTCTCGCGGGAGCCGGTTGGCTATCGTATTTGCCAGGAGAATCGCAGAGCTTTTCTCCGGGTTAATCGACATACGCCAGTTCTCGCACCATCTACTGATGGCACAGAGATGGGCTTGTACTTGTCGGTAACTGTAGCGCGGGTTCCTGTTAGTAGGGAAGATCATGAGATCGTCCGCATACTGACAGATGTGTGTGTTGGGGTGCGTGGGGAGATCGGCCATGTAAGCTGCAAAGAGTGCCGGTGACAGTACACTGCCCTCGGGGACTCCTGCGCCAATGGGCCTCTCTCTAGAGAATGATCCCTCCACCTTCACTCGGAAGCTACGTTCCTGTAGGAAACTAGCCACCAAGTAAATGTATGGAGGGGGGATTTCGTGCTGTATGAGCTTGTAACAAGGCCCTCATGCCAAGTGGTAGAAAATGCCTTTTCCACATCAAGCAACACTGCCACCGTTTTAGCCCTCTCCTGCTAAGCCAGGGAAGCTTTCTCGGCTACGCGCAGTAGTTGCTCAGTCGTGGAGTGGCCAGAACGAAACCCAAACTGATGTTCCGGTAGGAGACCTTTTTCCTCCAATAGAGGTCCGAGGCGGGACAGGAACAGTTTCTCGAATACTTTCGAGATAACTGGTAGGCGACTGATGGATCGATAACTGGATGGAAAGACCGGATTTTTGCCCTGCTTTAGAACGCACACCACACGCGCCTGTTTCCAGACAACTGGAAAATGACGTATGCTGAGGCATGCGTTGTAAATGCGGGTCAAGTGCATCACGGCTCTATGGGGAAGGTGCTGGAACATTTCCGCTATTACACGGTCCTGTCCAGGGGATTTTCAGGCTTTTAGGGATTTGATGGCGTTAGTTACTTCACGAGGGGTAACTATCGGGATGTGGAACTCCTCGTGGCCCGCGGGTCCGACTTCTAAGAAGTCTTCTACCGCCTGTTCCACGAGGTCAGTATGGTCATCGTTCTGTGGATCATCCCTGGGCTGGAATTGAGTTTCCAGATAGTCTGCTAGCGCCTCTGCTTTTTCCCTCGGTTCAAAGACAAGTCTTCCCCGAGGGCTATGCACAGGATGCTGGTGTACAGATGTATCTTTCCGCAAGCCTCGGACGATGCGCCACGGTTTCCTCTCCTGGGGGTTTACGTGACGCAGCGTGTCGTCCCAAGCTGCTTGCCCATGTTTTCTTAGGAGTCGTCTCACCAGGGATTTGAACCTCTGGTGTATTACTCCTATTCTAGGATGTCTGAATCTCTGCCATAGCCGTCTGACAGCATTCTTTGCTTGAATGAGGCGTTTCAGTGGAACAGGGATAGATGTCGGGTTTGGTGCTTCGGTAGGAATGCGGTGTGTGTGAGCACGCACCGCATTTAGGACAGAGGTAGAAAACCCCGCGGCCGCCTCCTCGAGAGCCTCAATCGAGTCTATTCGAGGGCGCGCTTCCACGGAGTTGAACGGCAAGGACGGCTGCGTCCCAGTCGACTTCTTCCACCCAGTCCGGTACTCCCAGCGCAGTGAGATTAACGTCTGAGTCGACCACAACAGGGTTGTGATCAGAGTCCAGAGCGTTAATCACAGAGAGGTCCGAGTGACATGGAATGTTTTTGGTGATCATGAAATCAATGACATCCGCGGCGCCGCGTGCCGGGTAGTGGGTTGGACCTCTCGGCCCGTGCGCGTGAAGGGCGGGGTTCCCGCTAATGAGACGGTACAGTCCCCGGCCCTTAACGTTCTGGGTGCGGCTGTGCCAGCTTGGGTGTTTTGCGTTGAAGTCGCCTGCAATGCAAACCCTGTGGTGTAGGTTCAGGAGTGCCGTGATGTCCGCTTCATGGAAGCGTCTATCCGGCGGGTCATATACCGCCATAAGCACTAGGTCGTTCCCGCCCAAGGATAGCCTTATGGCGGTTGCTTCCAGGTGTTGTAGCGGAGGAATGGTAACAGGAGTGTGGGTGAGATGGTTCTTTATGAAAATGGCAGTACCACCGCCCTGTCGGCCGACCGGATCAGACCGATGGGCGGCGTAACTTGGCAGGGTAAACTGTACACCGGCGTGCAGGTGCGTTTCACAGACCATCAGGATATCAATTCCGTGACTGTCTACGAACTCCAACAGGCCAGGTCTCTGTTCTCTAACTCCATTTGCGTTCCAGAACGCAGCTCTAAATGAACGCACAGTTCTATGCGCCATTAAGAGCTCGTGGAGTTAGAATAGAGGTCCTTAGCCGTTTGAAGCACCGCGAGATGCTTCTTCACAACGGAAATCCCGGGTTGTTGATGGTTTCCCTGCAGCGTCGTAAGATCGGGAGGGAGCGCTGGACTAAGTCGGCAAACCAGGTTGCCAACTGAATAAACTCTGCCATGTCCTCAGAAGCAAATGCGTCCCCTAAGGTTGGTTGCGAGCTGTTTTGAGGCACTGCTGCCTCTGGATTGGCTGGGCCGGTCCGGGAGGACGGGCCAGCATTGGCGAGCTCAGCTGGTCGCTGGTTGGCTGACTCAGCTGGAGCTGTAGATGCTGGTGGAGGGAGAAGTTTCTCAACAGTTTTGTTGAGATCCTTCCCGATGGCAGGTTGCTTTGTGGTTTTGGCCACAGAGCACTTTTTCTTCCCCTTTTTAGGGGGACGTTGCTCCTTGGGAGCAGCGCTAGGCGTTGGAGCTGTCTCCTTGCTCACAAGCTTGGGTATGACGCTATCTGGGACTGTCATTGTAGCGGCAACCTGGCCTGTAGGGGCCCCTTCCGCGACCTCGGCCTGTGCAAGGGCACTTTCGTGTCTCGCCAGTACCGTGGCGAAGGAGACCCCTTGCCTGACCTCAGTGCTAGCCTTGCCCTGTTTGCCTTGCATTATTGCAAGTCTTTTCGGGCACCCGCGATAGATGCCTGTGTGGCATCCATCGCAGTTAGCGCACCTTTTATTTTCTATTGGTGTCGGGCAATCCTTCACCAAGTGCTCGCCCGGACACCACAAACACTTAAGAGCCCTCTCACAGGCAAAACTGGAGTGGTGAAAGCCAAAGCACTTGTAGCACTGGGCCGGCCCCTCCCTGCCGTGATAGGACTCAACTGTGACTCCCGTGTGATATAGGCAAGTCACCTGGTCTATCTTAGGGGTTCCCTCCCCTTGTTTTTCAATGGCCACTAGGAATAGTGGTAGGGGCACCTTGGTGGGTTTCCCCTCCTTCACCTTTGTGTTGGTGAGTTGCACCACGGACCGCGGTTCGATTCCGTGTTCGTCCTTCAGGCCGGCACGGATATCCTGGGGGTCTGTCTCAGAGTCAAGACCTCTGATGACCCTGCGAACCACGTGGGGTCGCTGAAGCGAGTATGTGTGGAATTTAATTCCACACGCTTTCAGTACCTCCTTTGTGGCCGCATGGTCCCCAGAGGTAGTGGTCCTAATTACAACGCGCCCTGGATGCCGCGTTGCCTGAAACTCCGCCCTTAGCTTTCCCCTGAGTTCCTTCATCACTTTGACGTGATTCGGGAAGGGGTCAGACACAATTGGCGGAATTTTCTCCACCTTTTGTGCGGCTTGGTGCTGGGGGGACGCTGCAGGTCCCTGTGAAGGAGCGGGTCCGTCTGGATTTGAACCAGAGGACCTTTTCCTACGGCTCTGTACCAGTACAAAGCCATCATCGTCCGGCAGTGCAGGAGTTGGGTTGACGGGAGCTGGTGGTGTAAGGGGGACTACTGTCCCTTGGTTAACAAGGCCCACGGCCTTTTTTACCTTCAGCCTAGTCTTGGCCCTAGTGAGTGCCTTGGCTTTCGCCTTGACGCTGCTCACTCGGGGACCGGGTGAGGGGTTCAAGATAGAGGGTGTCGAAACCATGTCAGGTCTTACCTGTGTGCTGGTACTCGGTATGCCTGTCATTGTCAATGCAGGTGCCATTCGGCTTCCCACAGAGGGCCGGACGCCTTGCGGCACGCCTAATGGGGCGAACCCCGGGTCCAGACCTGAGTCCGGACCCTTGGCTACAAGCTTGTGGGGCTGCGGTAACGTCAGTCTGTCTGTCGGTCGCACCCAGTCTCCTCCGGCGTGGCTGGTGTGTGGAAGAGCTCTACGAGCCTCTTCCACTAGACAGGCGAGTAGAGTGCCAATGCCCACTGCCGGTCTCGAGTTGGGGCAGCTCCGGGAAAGCTGCCTCGGTGATGTCTCCTTCTTCAGCTTGGAGTGCCCTAAAACCTGCTATCAGGTCTCTTATAGGACACTCCGAGAAACTAGTGGCGCCGGCCTGGCAAGTGCTCTTTATAATGTGGCCGCGGTGCGTAGATGCTGCTCCCTGGCGAGAGGTCACGCTGTTGGCTCTTCTGTTCCCCCAGTGGTCCAGTAGTAGTGGCTGCTAGGTGTGGGCGATGCGAGTTCATTCGAGCGAATGATGATGACTTAACCTAACACAGCCGCCGCCAACCTAACATAGCCTCCGCCAACCTAACTTAACCTAACACAGCCACCGCCAACCTAACCTAACACAGCCGCCACCAACCTAACATACCCTCCGCCAACCCAACTTAACCTAACACAGGCGCCGCCGACGTAACCTAACCTAAAACAGGCGCCGCCATCCTAACCTAACATAGCCTCCGCCAACCTAACTTAACCTAACACAGGCACCGCCAACCTAACCTAACACAGCCGCCGCCAACCTAACATAACCTAACACAAGCACCGCCAACCTAAACTAACATAGCCTTCGCCAACCTAACTTAACCTAACACAGGCACCGCCAACCTAACATAGCCTCCGCCAACCTAACTTAACCTAACACAGGCGCCGCCAACGTAACGTAACCTAACCTAAATCAGGCCCCACCATCCTAACCTAACAGCCGCCGCCAAACTAACTTATCCTAACATAGCCTCCGCCAGCCTAACTTAACCTAACACAGGCACCGCCAACCTAACACAGCCGCCGCCAACCTAACACAGGCGCCGCCAACGTAACCTAACCTAAAAAAGGCGCCGGCATCCTAACCTATCACAAAAAAAAAAAAAAAAAAAAAAAAATAGAAAAAAAAATAAATAAAAAAATAAATAAAAAAAATATAAATTCTGCTTGAACTGATCAGACATCTAAGTTTAATTCTGATGTTAGTTACATTATAAAGGTTTATTTTATCAACATAGCTCGTCTTATACATCTTGACTGTGCAGAAAACCTACCCTATCATTTACAAGCTAAACTAACCTACTTTAACCTACTAGTTGCAACAATTTATGCAACTTTGCAAATTCATTTCTCTACAGTTGAAAACCACTTCTAACTTCCTCTACTAATACCTATTTATCTTGCACTACTGCTATTACTTTAAATCCTCCCTCCTATTGTCCTCGATCCACATCTTCATACTCGTGTAGCTTTTATTCCTCCCTTACTTAGATATACATCACCTCCAGAACTTCTTTAAACGTCCTCTTACCAATCTGTTCCCTTTATCTTCATAACCATAACCGCCCAAGTACTACTGTAGTTTTGTCTAATCCAAATCCTGATTCAAACTCCCAGCAAAACTTCCCTTTTCTCCTCCTTTATGACTCCCTATGTCCCGTTCTCGTGACATTTCTCATCTATTGATTTCAATGTCTTCTTAATCTATTTTCCTTATACTCCTTCCAGGCTTTCTTTGACACAGCTTGGGCCAGTTCCTCCAAAATTCCAAAATCCTCTTTGTTCCTTATTATATCCCACATAAATTTCCCTTGTAGTTTTAGTCTCAACACTTCTAATTCCTGATGTCTAATACATTCAAATAGCTGGTGTTCCGGGTTATCCCTAACCTGACATGCGTCACAATCCTCGTGATCTTGTTTTCCTATTTTCTTATAATAACTTCCATATGGACCATGTCCCGTGAGAAATTGGATAACACCTTTACTTGGATTTATATGTCTGATCCTCATACGTTCCTGCAAGTCGGGGAAAAATTCATAAACCCTTCTTCCTGTTTCTATGGTATCCCATTCCCTCTGCCATTCTTCCATTAATTTCCTTTTAATCTGGTATTTTGTTTCGCATGCACATCCAATAATGTCTGCCACCTTTTCTTGTTTATTCTTCTTTCTCCAATAGTTGGCACCTCTTAATCTGATAGTTGAATCTATTGGCCATATTCCCAAAACAACTAAGATTGCCATAGTGGCCGTAGTTCTCACAGCTCCTACACATCTAATGAGGATCTTCCTTTGTGTACTTCTTACTTTGCTAACATTTATTTTCACATTCAGCCAATATGCCCATGTACTCGCCCCATATGCCATGATGCCTTCCGCAATACTAGTATGATAAGCCTTTATGACTTCCTGAGAGAACTTAAAATTCCTTTGTACTATAGAGGACAACTTCATCATAACTATTGCCGTTTTTTGCCTGGTTTTCTGTATATGTGTATTGAATAATAACTTTTCATCCAGATTAACTCCTAAGTATTTGAAAGTGTTAACTGGTGTTATGGGTTTATTGTTTATACGTATTATTGGATTCCTTTTCATCTGTCCTTTCATAAGCATATATACAGATTTATTGGGGGCCATCTTCAACTTAGTTTCGTTACACCATGTCTCCATCTTTGATGTTACTATCTTGGCTTTATTTTCAATTGCATTCCTCGAGTCTCCATCAATTATTACCATTATATCGTCAGGATAAGCTATCACATCTGTCACTTCTTCTAGTTCAAGTAAATTATCTAGTAGAGGTTCTGTTAAAATATCCCAAAATAGTGGGCCAAGAATTGATCCCTGTGGGCACCCTTTAGTGATTTCTTTAGTAATTTTGTTCCTTTCACCGATTATAAATACCATTCTATCTTTACAATAATCTTTCAGTAAGTTGTATATTGGCGCGGGATAGTCTCTTTCCCTCATTATTTTAAAAAGTTCAGGCCACCAGAGATTATCGAAGGCACCGGAGATATCGACAAAGATATTTAACACATACTTTCTAACGCTAGATTGAATGACATTGAGAGCCCTATTTATTGCGTCCTCCGTTGATCTATCTTTCCTGAATCCGAATTGATTCCCTGACATTCCAATCATCATCCTATATTCAGTAATTCTTTTATAGACTACCCTTTCCTGCAATTTTCCTAGAACGTTAAGCAGACAGATGGGACGATATGATTTGACCTCCTTGGAATCCTTTTCCTTAGACTTTTTCAGAATTACTACGTTGGCTACTTTACAGCATTTTGGTATGCGTCCCTCTACTATACATTGATTCATGATCTCCTGAAACACGGGAACCAAGGGTTTTTCTAATACTTTGATCATTTCTACTGGGATTCCATCCGGCCCGGGTGCCTTACCATCCTTCATTTCTCCTATCGCACATTTAATTTCAGATAGATCAAAAGGATATATAATTCTTTTTCCTTGATATGGCAAGCCAAAATCTTGTCTTTTCCGAAAATGTACTTCGTTATCCTCCTCAATGGCGTCTGATGGAAGTAGTTTATCTAAGAGTAAATTCGTAGATTCTAGCCAGGTTTTAGTCAGTTCACCATCCTCCTTCTTTAGGGTCGAGATTATCTCTGGTGATTTAATCTTTTCAGTAACAATTTTGTACGGTACCCCCCAGATGTTTGTCTGCAAATTTTTCTCGACAAAGTTATCCCATGAAGATCTCCGTGCTTCTTCTAACTTACATTTATATTTGTGTTTTATTTCCCTATATATTGCTAGATTCCTTTCTCTTTCTGTGCTTATTATAGAATGTTGGTAGATCTTCCTCGCCCTTCTAAGGTTTCTTCTTAATTTTTCTAGTTTTTCATTCCATATACTATATCTTCCGATTCTATCTCTTATCTTCGTCAAAGTTCTAACCATAACTTGATGAATGCTATCTGTTAGGGTTTCCGCTTTCCCATCTATATCTTCGTCACACCACCAAGGTAAGGCATATGAATCTTGCACCCGTTTGCAGTTCATGGACTTCAGATTATATCGTCCTTTACCTTTCCCTTCATCTAATTTCTTTCAATCAAAAATACAATCGAACATTATAAAAATGTGGTCACTCATAGTTAGATGTTGAATTACTCTCCAATTTTTTATTTTGTGAATAATATGTCCTTTAGCTAAGGTAAGATCTATATTCTCTGAAGCTTCAGCCCTTCCTTCATACGTATATGGATTCCCTGGTTTATTAATTATTAGAGCATATTCATTAAACAAATCTAGAAGCTTTTCCCCTCTTACATCAGGGTTTTTACTGCCCCATACCACTGATTTCGCGTTTGCGTCCATAGATATCAGAACTGATTCAGCTTTATAGTCTTCTAAAACCAGCCTCAACTTATCCAGGTGTATTTCAATGTCTTCATTAAATTGATAGTACTGGTTTATCATACAATCGACTTACCTTTATATAGCAACTCTAGACAATTAATATGTTCGTCATTGTATTGAGTAATTTTAAAAACTTGTATCCTATTATTTATAACCACTATGGCCGCTTGCGGATTTGCAACTGTGTTTATTACCCTTGCGCCAACTGGCATATGTACATTTTTTCCCCTTAGAGCATATGGTTAATGTATAAGAATTATGTCTAGTTTTCGTTCTTCTATAACTTTCCTAATTTCCATCATAACAGCTTTGCTTCTCATGGCATTTATCTGTCCAACTCTAATCACTGGTCGACAAGATTTTTTTCACAAGAAATCTGAATAGTGAATCTAGTGCATTTTTTCATCCTGAATTCAGATATGTAGTCAGAATTTTCCCATCAGGCATAGTTTTTCTGTGAAAGCTACTTTTCAAAATATGATTTTAGCGTTTTCTTTGACCTGTCATAGGAACCTTTACCTCATATGTAGCTATTTTACTCAAGCCATATTTATTGAAATTATTTGTAATATCACGCTGAAGCACCACAAAACAAGACTGTGCAGGTTCATTCATGTTTAGACATGCTCAGACCTGTCTGGCATTGTGATGTGTCAGTGTTGAGCTGACTGTGACATTGTTCACTAGTGAAATATTTCCTTCCTTTCTGTTTAGAAGTGTATTGTGTATGTTGTGCATGTTGTATTTCAGTGCTTAATGTTTTCATCATGCCAAGAAAGTGTGTAAATCATGCAGATAATTTCTGCTATATTTGTGGTGAGCTGACCAAGTCTCAGAGGCGAAATATGACCCCACTTGTAAAGAAGTGTTATCATCTTTACCTTGGCTGTCAAGTTGGTGATTTTGATAAGAGCTGGGCCCCAAATACATGCTGTGTTTCGTGTGTTAGACTGCTGACTGGGTGGAAAAATGGTACACATCATATGCCATTTGCAATTCCCATGATTTGGAGGGAACCGAAGGATCATTCAACTGACTGTTATTTTTGTTTGACAAATATTAAAGGAATCACATCTAAAACAAAATATACAGTTAAGTATCCGAATTTCCAATCTGCATTGAGACCTGTCTTACACAGTGAAGAGTTCCCCGTACCAGTATATGTAGATACAACCTTAAGTGATAACTCTGATTCTGACCTAACTGAAACTCAAAATGATTCAGATGAAAATAAAAATGATCTTACATATGAAGCCAGTAGCTGTTCATCAGAACCATACTTTCCCAATCAGCAAGACCTTAATGACCTGATTCGGGATTTAAATCTGTCTAAACTGCAAGCTGAAGTTTTAACTTCCAGACTCAAAGGGTGGAATTTACTCCAAAAAGATGTAAGAATAAGTAGTTATCGTAGCCGCCATAGTGTTTTCAAAGAATACTTCTCTGAAGAATATGGTGTTGTGTTTTGTAATAATATTTGTTCACTTATGGAAACTCTTGGGCATCAACACCGACCAGATGAGTGGCGATTGTTCATAGACTCCTCTAAAGTAAGTTTGAAGGCTGTGCTGCTACATATTGGCAATGAACTTCCATCAATACCAGTAGCGCATGCCGCTATGAAAGAGACATATCAAAATATGAAACTAATTTTAGAGAAAATACAATATGGAAAATATGACTGGAATATCTGTGGTGATTTAAAGGTCATTGCTTTATTGCTTGGTTTGGAACTTGGGTTCACCAAATTTTGCTGTTTTTTGTGCGAGTGGGACAGCAGAGATAAGAAGTCTCACTACGTTAGAAAGTCATGGCCCAAACGTGAATCTCTTCTCCCTGGCCAGAAAAATGTGGCATGTGTCCCTTTAGTGAATCCTGAAAAAAATATTTTTACCTCCATTGCATATTAAGTTAGGAGTTATGAAAAATTTCGTCAAAGCTATGGATAAACTTTCTGATGGATTCTTGTACTTGAAATCGAAATTCCCCAAAGTCAAAGTCAGTGATGCTAAATTGAAAGAAGGAGTTTTTATAGGACCACAAATCCGATCATTAATGGCTGATGAACATTTCGAGAGACTGTTAAATCCACTGGAGAGAGCAGCCTGGCAGTCTTTCAAAAGTTTATGTTGCAATTTTCTTGGAAACCATAAAGCAGAAAACTATCGTGACATAGTGGCTGATCTTCTGCATTCTTATAAAGCTATGGGATGCAACATGTCTTTAAAAATTCACTTCTTGGACTCTCACTTGGACTTCTTCCCCGAAAACCTTGGAGCTGTCAGCGATGAACATGGTGAGCGTTTCCATCAGCAAATTTCTACGATAGAGAAGAGGTACCAAGGCAAGTGGAGTTCCAATATGCTGGCTGACTACTGTTGGACTAAAATGAGAGACGTTCCAGATGCAAAATATACCCGAAAATCACTATCTACCACTTTCTAGGTAAGTCAGAATCAGTAGTTATAATTTTGAGTTAGATAGCTAGTTACGGCTTTTTTAGAATATTATAAAAATTCAAATGAATATCACACAAAACTCCTACCCGATGCGGACAAACTGTAATTATATTTGAATTCAGCACGAAAAATACTTTTAGAATCTGTTATTTTAATTCTTGTGAAAGAGAAAAAGTTAATTTTTGTAGACCAGTGTTATTTCTCCAGCCTCCCTATCCATAATTGGTTCTCGAGATTGTTCTTTCCCTAAGCATTTTATACGTCGGACACCGGATACCTAATTCTTTATTTTCACTACAGACCTTCTTTCTTGAATGACAGGGAATACAAATTTTTGGTTCCGACTTTCTCTTGCAGTCTTTTACTATATGTCCTTCTCCGCAATGAGTGCACCTACTTTTCTCTATCTTGCACCATTTTACAGTATGTCCATAATCTTGGCATTTCATGCATTTAGTAACAGAAATGAAGTCTTTTACCATTATTGATTGAAAGCCTATATATAGCCTACCTAACCTCACCATTTTCCTCCTAATTTCAGGTTCTACTTGCAATACATGGTGTACCGTAGCTCTCCCTCTAGGTCCAGTTTTGAACTTACAAATCACTCTTTTGCTAAATTCCTCCCATGTCATTTCTTTCTCAAAGTTCTGGTGGTATAAGGCTTTCTTTAAATTTTCCTCACTTTCGCCAACAATTACGTTATATAGTATCACTAGAGGGTTCCTTTTTTCCGGCAGCTCCATTCTAAGATCTTTGTCCTCTAATCTTTTGCTTTTAATAATTTTGTCCAAATCCTCTTTATGTTCTGTTTCCACAATCAGGGATCTTTCCGTTGCTTTTAGAAAGCTTATTCTCACCTTGTCTTCAGCTGGTTTTAGGTTTTTTGTGAAAATATCCTGTACTTCCCTCGTAGATTTTCCTTTTGCTGAAGAGATATATACTACGTGTTTTTGTTTCATTGCTGATCTTTCTATTTTTTCCATTTCTTGATTAGCCCTTGAATTTTGCAGAACTTGTGCATAGCTAATAGGTGATCTATTGCCTGCTTTTACATACATTTCTTTGTAAACCTTTACTCCAGTCTTTAAACTAACGTTCTCCATCTTCAATTTATCTATTGCTTCAGCTAATTTACCTATAGCAACACATGCTTTCTGCTTGTTATTCAGTTGCATTTTATCACCTGCTACAATCTCGTACAATTTAGATATGTAATTAGAAATATTATAGTTATTTACTTCACTAACTCTCCCTACATCCTCACTTTCTTTATCTTTGTCTTTAGTGGTTGTACTTGTGCTACGTGCAGCATCTTCCATCTTTTTATCGCTACTTTTTGTTCTGGGTTCTACTATTTCATGTGGTGGAGATCTATCTAATGCTTTGGTTGGTGAAAAAGGATTTCCAAATGCCTCGTCGCTATCAACTTTCTTCCTCTCTATCTTCCTACTACTGATTATGCTCCTCTCAGCTAACCAAGGTATACACCTTGATTACCCAGGGCCGGGGGACGAGGACCCAGGAGCAGTCTAGCAATCTGAGTTAGATCGGGCCGCGTACACACGCAAGACATCCTCACTTTTTGTCACGGTCACTGCCTATATAACACTAACAAACTAACTAACTAACCTAACACAGCCGCCGCCTACCTAACTTAACCTAACATAGCCTCCAACCTAACTTAACCTAACACAGGCACCGCCAACCTAACCTAACACAGCCGCCGCCAACCTAACATAACCTCCAACCTAACTTAACCTAACACAGGCAACACCAACCTTACCTAACACAGCCGCCGCCAACCTAACATAGCCTCCACAACCTAACATAGCCTCCGCCAACCTAACTTAACCTAACACAGGCGCCGCCAACATAACTTAACCGAGCCGCCGCCAACCTAACATAGCATCCAACCTAACTTAACCTAACACAGGCAACACCAACCTTACCTAACACAGCCGCCGCCAACCTAACATAGCCTCCAACCTAACTCAACCTAACACAGGCAACACCAACCTTACCTAACACAGCCGCCGCCAACCTAACATTGCCTCCGCCAACCTAACTTAACCTAACACAGGCGCCGCCAACCTAACCAAACACAGCCGCCGCCAACCTAACATAGCCTCCAACCTAACTTAACCTAACACAGGCAACACCAACCTTAACTAACACAGCCGCCGCCAACCTAACATAGCCTCCGCCAACCTAACTTAACCTAACACAGGCGCCGCCAACCTAACTTAACACAGCCGCCGCCAACCTAACATAGCCTCCAACCTAACTTAACCTAACACAGTCAACACCAACCTGACCTAACACAGCCGCCGCCAACCTAACATAGCCTCCGCCAACCTAACTTAACCTAACACAGGCGCCGCCAACCTAACCTAACACAGCCGCCGCCAACCTAACATAGCCTCCAACCTAACTTAACCTAACACAGGCAACACCAACCTTACCTAACACAGCCGCCGCCAACCTAACATAGCCTCCACAACCTAACATAGCCTCCGCCAACCTAACTTAACCTAACACAGGCGCCGCCAACATAATCTAACACAGGCGCCGCCAACCTAACCTAACACAGCTGCCGCCAACCTAACTTAACCTAACATAGCCTCCACCAACCTAACTAAACCTAACACAGGCGCCGCCAACCTAACTTAACCTAACATAGCCTCCGCCAACCCAACCTAACATAACCTAAAATAGCCTCCGCCAACCCAACCTAACCTAACACAGCCGCTGCCAACCTAACCTAACCTAACCTAACACAGCCGCCGCCAACCTAACCTAACACAGCCTCCGCCAACATAACCTAAACTAAAACAGATGTCGCCAACCTAACCGAACACAGCCGCCGCCAGCATAACCTAACCTAATACAGCCGCCGCCAACCTAACTTAACCTAACACAGCGGCCGCCAACCTCACCTAACCCAACACAGCCTCCGCCAACCTAACTTAACCTAACACAGGCACCGCCAACATAACCCAACCTAACACAGCCGCCGCCAACCTAACTTAACCTAACACAGCCGCCGCCAACCTAACTTAACCTAACACAGGCACCGCCAACATAACCCAACCTAACACAGCGGGCGCCAACCTAACCTAACCCAACACAGCCTCCGACAAACTAAACTAACCTAACACAGACGCCGCCAACCTAACCTAACCTAACGTAACACAGGCGCCGCCAACCTAACCTAACCTAACACAGCCGCCGCCAACCTAACTTAACGTAACACAGCCACCGCCAACCTAACTTAAACCTAACACAGCCGCCGCCAACCTAACCTAACTTAACACAGCCGCCGCCAACCTAACTTAACCTAACACAGCCGCCGCCAAAGTAACCTAAGCTAACACAGCCGCCGCCAACATAACCTAAACTAACCAAACTTAACACATCCACCACCAAGCTAACTTAACCTAACACAGGCGCCGCCAAACTAGCCTAACCTAACACAGCCGCCGCCAACCTAACTTAACCAAACACAGGCGCCGCCAAACTAACCTAACCTAACACAGCCGCCGCTAACCTAACCTAACACAGCCGTTGCCAATCTAACCTAACCTAACTTAACACAGGCGCCGCCAACCTAACCTAACCTAACACAGGCGCCGCCAAACTAACCTAACCTAACACAGCCGCCAACATAACCTAAACTAACCAAACCTAAGACAGCCGCCGCTAACCTAACCCAACACAGCCGCCGCTAACCTAACCCAACACAGCCGTTGCCAACCTAACCTAACCTAACTTAACACATGCGCCGCCAACCTAACCTAACATAACACAACATCCGCCAACTTAACCAAACTTAACCTAACACAGCCGACGCCAACCTTACCTAACCAAACCTAACACAGCTGCCGCCAACCTCACTTATCCTAACATAGCCTCCTCCAACCCAACCTAACTTAACCTAACATAGCCTCCGCCAACTCAACCTAACCTAACCTAACCTAACCTAACCTAACCTAACCTAACACAGGCACCCCAAACCAAACCTAAGCTAAGCTAACCTAAGACAGCCGACGCCAACCTAACCTAACCAAACCTAACACAGCCGCCGCCAACCTCACTTAACCTAACATGGCCTCCGCCAACCCAACCTCACTTAACCTAACCTAACCTAACCTAACATAACATAACATAACATAACATAACATAACATAACATAACATAACATAACATAACATAACATAACATAACATAACATAACATAACATAACATAACATAACATAACATAACATAACATAACATAACATAACATAACATAACATAACATAACATAACATAACATAACATAACATAACATAACATAACATATATTATATTATATTATATTATATTTTATTTTAACCTAACACAGTCACCGTCAACCTAACCTAACACAGCCGCCGCCAACCTAACATAGGCTCCGCCAACCTAACCTAACCTAACACAGGCGCCGCCAACCTAACCTAACTTAACACAGCCGCCGCCAACCTAACTTAACCCAACACAGCCGACGCCAACCTAACCCAACCTAACACAGCCTCCAATAACCTAACCAAACTTAACACACCCACCACCAACCTAACCTAACCTAACCTAACCTAACCTAACACAGCCGCCGCCAACCTAACTTAACCTAACACAGGCACCGCCAAGCTAACCTAACCTAACACAGCCGCCGTAAGCCTAACCTAACCTAACGGAGCCTCCGCCAACATAACCTAAACTAAAACAGCCGTCGCCAACCTAACCTAAATTAACACAGCCTCCGCCAACATAACCTAAACTAAAAGAGCCGTCGCCAACCTAACCTAACCTAACACAGCCGCCGCCAACCTAAACCAACCTATCACAGCAACCGCCAACCTAACCTAATACAGCCTCCGCCAGCATAACCTAAACTAAAACAGCCGTCGCCAACCTAACCTAACCTAACCTAACCTAACACAGCCGCCGCCAACATAACCTAACCTAACACAGCAGCCGCCAACCTAACTTAACCTAACACAGCGGCCGCCAACCTAACCAAACTTAACCTAAAACAGCCTCCGCCAACCTAACCTAAAAAAACCTAACACAGCCTCCGCCAACGTAACCTAAAAAAAACCTAACACCGCCTCCACCAACCTAACCAAAGTTAACCTAAAAATGCCTCGACCAACCTAATCGAACTTAACCTAAAACACAGTGGCCGCTGGTGAACAAAATAAGGTGTGTGCTACAGTACCGCACAATGATTACACATTTTATATAATTAGTCTTAACTAATGGCGAAATATAAAGTCCATACGGCGCTCCTTCCGGCTGCAGAATTTATCGATCACCCTGGTATTAAACCCCTCCATGTTAGAAGGGATGCTTTTCTCCATGGACAGCATTCCCAGAGCAGTAAGACGATCCTGTAGTGTTTCTTAAGTACGTTTTTACGCGTTTTAAGCATGAAAAGCATCTTTCTGGCTCAGAAGTGGTCATTGGCGTTGTGATCAAAATTTTTAGTAAAGTTGTAACTTCAGAAAACGAATCTTGCAGACTGTTAGAAATTATGTATTGCAATAGTTGCACAGCCCCGTCAATGTTTCTAAAGTCAGGTCTTGCATACCGAACGCTAAGTTGTGTCTTTAGCATTTTCTTGTTCAGTGTTGTATACGTAGTCACAGCAGTTTGAAGTTCATCCTCAGGAAACTGATTTAAAAAGCTGCCAAAGAATTTATAGTTTAACAGCTTTGCTGCATCGAGATGACTAAGCGACTGAAAACGACGTCTAGCTTCCTCGATAATGCGGTCACACACTTCTTTGGCTTGTATTTTTAGACATTCTACCTTCTGGCGTTTGCACATTGATTCAGATGGAATTACAAATATATCATCGGCTGCCTCTCGAATGTCACAGATGCACTGAATGAATGAAGACACAGCATTTTGTACTTTAACAGCCTCAGTTGATCTTGATTGCAGTTGATTATAAAGTACATCAACATGAGACATTACTCGGTGAAAGAATTTCAACCATGAAAGGAATTTGCTGTCTCCTAAATAACGCCGAAGCCCATTTGCTTCCAGACAAGTCTTATCATGGGCAGAATTTTCCAACTCCGAAAAGCACTGCAGCAATTCTTCCTGATTTTCATAAATGACATTAACAGTTCTGGATCTAAAATTCCACCTACTTGCAGAACCACCAGGAACTCTTCTAGCCACCGCAGAATCCAGAGCTGCCAAGCACTGTGGGGATCTTGAGAAAAAGGCAGGAAAAGCAGAGAGATTAAGAAAAAATATTCTGGCAGACTTATTCTGCGAAGCTGCATGTTCCATCACTAAGTTCAGTTGATGCGGATATCAGTGAATATACTGCGCATTTGGAAACTGAGATTGTACTTTGGCTTGTACTCCACCAACTGCACCACTCATTACTGAAGCTCCATCGTAAGTTTGGGCAATAAGTTTATGACGTTTATCTCTGAATGGTTCATTAAGCACTTTTAATATGCTTTCAGAAATTGCTTCTGCGTTTTGTCCCTCTGATTGCAAAAAACCCCAAAATCTCTCATATGGAACACCCGTTTTCTCATATCTAAATACTAATACAAGCTGGTTCTGATGCGAAACATCTGTGGTTTCATCTGCCATAGCAGCCACAAAATCAGCTTCTTGCATTTCCTCCAGAATCACCTCACGACAGACTTCTAACATACAATCTAAGAGTTCGTTTTGGATGGTTTTAGAGGTCCCTTTGAATATATGGTTTGAGTCCATGTGATCCTTCACAGCACTATCAATGTTACTTACTAAATCTGTAAGTCCTAAAAACACGCCAGGATTTTCAGAAGATTCAGTCTCATCATGTCCTCTCAAAGCAAGCTCAAATGCACCACAAAACTTTATACAGTCAATTATGCGGGACAACACATACCTGTTTTTCTCCACTTGTAGATTACGCTTCAGCTTCGCCTCTTGATAAACACGGCTTAACTGAGTCACAATATTTGTACTACCTAAAGCACTTAAATCTAGTACATTCTTTAAATGTTTTACATTTTGTTTGTGTTTGTTAATAAGAACATTAATATGTCCTAGGTCTGTCACTCCCGTCGTACTCCACGAATCACTGTTCCCAAAAAGCAAACATGGAAAACAGAAAAGAGCATTTCTTTCCTGACATCCACATATCCATGCATGCTCATAAATTTTGAGGTTAAATCGCCTGGTGTAAGAATTATTTCTCCCTCCTTTTGCAGGTTGCATGATGTTTAAATTTGGTGTTTGCCTTCCTAACTGCTTCACTTGAACTTTTTCTTCTAGAGTCCTAGAGAAAAGATAATTTATTAGGCTGTCCACAGAATTCATTTTAGCGTACACAACACAGATATTGCTCAGCACACGAAACTGACGTTCATAACCTGAGTTTATGGAGTATTTCGCGGATATTTGTTGCTGCCAAAAATAAGTAGTGCCAACAGTAATTGCTCCACATGTCCAACTTCCGAGAGTTTTATTCTCTCTGTTGCGTGCAAGGTCTATCCCCGGCAACAGATAGTTGTCTCAACACCACATAGATGGCAGAAGTTGCATAACAGCAAGCAAAGTCGTTAGATGACATTGCAATCCTGCTATCTAGCGACTTTGTACAGAAGCAGCATGAATTCATGTGCTCCACTTTATGAGAGCACAACGCTAGGTAAATGCAACCAATAGGAGAACAGATTTCAAAATCGTACACCTTTGTTTCGCATGCGTGGATTGGTCTACATTCCCTGCAAAGGACTGAAGAATTTTGTAGCACCCAACGCATCACCTATCTCATGTATGTGAGGCGTGCATCATCTTCGCACACAATGAGCAAAGAACACTAGCGCGCGGCATATAAAATAGTGAAAGTGAAAGAAAATGTGCAATAATAATTGAGTATATGTTTAACACAAAGAAGAAACTATTTTCTGCAAAATAATCATTGTGCTGTAGCACTGTAGCACATATTGACGAGCCGCGCCTGCTAAAACAGCCTCCGCCAACCTAACCTAACTTAACCAAAAACAGCCTCCGCCAACCTAATCAAACTTAACCTAAATCTGCCTCCGGCAACCTAATCAAACTTAACCTAAAACAGCCACCGTCAACCTGATCAAACTTAACCTAAAACAGCCACTGCCAACCTAATCAAACTTAACCTAAAACAGCCACCGACAACCTAACTTAACTTAACCAAAAACAGCCTCCGCCAACCTAATCAAATTTAACCTAAAACAGACTCCGTCAACCTAATCAAACTTAACCTAAAACAGCCACCGCCAACGTAACTTAACCTAAAACAGCCTCCGCTAACCTAAGCTAACCTAAAACAGCCTCCGCCAACCTATCCTAACTTAACCTAAAACAGCCTACGTCAACCTAATCAAAGTTAACCTAAAATAGCCGCCGAGAAACCTATCATAACCTAACGTAACACAGCCGCCGCCAACCTAGTCAGACATAACCTAAAACAGCCTCCGCGAACCTAACCTAACACAGCCTCCGCGAACCTAACCTAACACAGCCTCCACCAACCTAACCCAACTTAACACAGCCTCAGCCAACCTAACTTAACCAAAAACACCCTCCGCCAACCTAACCTAACCTAAAACATCCTCCGTCAACCTAACCAAACTTAACCTAAAACAGCCGCCGCCAACCTATCATAACCTAACCTAACACAGCCGCCACCAACCTAATCAAACATAACCTAAAACAGCCTCCGCCAACCTAACCTAACCTAAAACATCCTCCGTCAACCTAATCAAACTTAACCTAAAACAGCCGCCGCCAACCTATCATAACCTAACGTAACACAGCCGCCACCAACCTAATCAAACATAACTTAAAACAGCCTCCGCCAACCTAACCAAACCTAACCTAAAACAGAATGCGTCAACCTAATCAAACTTAAACCAAAACAACCGCCGCCAACCTAACTTAACCTAAAACAGCCTCCCCCAACCTAAGCAAACTTAGCCTAAAACAGCCTCCGCCAACCTAAGCAAACTTAACCTAAGACAGATTCCGTCAACAAAATCAAACTTAACCTAAAACAGCCGCCGGCAACGTATCATTACCTAACCTAACACAGCCGCCACCAACCTAATCAAACGTAACCTAAAACAGCCTCCGCCAACCTAACCTAGCCTAACACAGCCTCCACCAACCTAACCTACCACAGCCTCAGCCAACCTAACTTAACCAAAAACAGCCTCCGCCAACCTAACCTAACCTAACCTAAAACATCCTCCGCCAACCTCACCTAACCTAAAACATCCTCCGCCAACCTAATCAAACTTAACCTAAAACAGCCGCCGCCAACCTATCATAACCTAACCTAACACAGCGGCCGCCAACCTAATCAAACATAACCTAAAACAGCTTCCACTAACCTAACCTAACACAGCCTCCGCCAACCTAAGCTAAAACAGCCTACGCCAACGTAACCTAACGTAACACAGCCTCCGCCAACGCAACCTAACTTAATACAGCCGCCACCAAACTTAACACAGCCGCCGCCAACCTAACCTGACCTAACACAGCCACCGCCAACCTAACCTAACCTAACACAGCCTCCGCCAACCTAATCTAACACAGCCGCCGCCATCCTAACCAAACGTAACACAGCCGCCGCCAACCTAACCTAACCTAACCTAACCTAACCTAACACAGCCTCCGCCAACCTAACCTAACACAGCCTACGCCAACCTAACCTAGCACACGCTCCGCAAACCTAACCTAACCTAACCTAACCTAACACAGCCTCCGCCAACCTAACCTAACTTAACAGAGCCGCCGCCAACCTAACCAAGCTTAACGCAGCCGCCGCCAACCTAACCTACCGAACACAGCCTCCGCCAACCTAACCTAACCTAACCTAACCTAACACAGCCTCCGCCAAGCTAACCTAGCCTAACACAGCCTCCGCCAACCTAGCCTAACACAGCCGCGGCCAAACTAACCTAACCTAACAGCCTCCGCCAACCCAACCAAACTTAACCTAACACAGCCTCCGCCAACCCAACCAAGCTTAACCTAACGCAGCCTCCGCCAACCTAACCTAACACAGCCTCGGGCAACCCAACCAAACTTAACCTAACACAGCCTCCGCCAACCTAACCCAACTTAACCTAACACAGCCGCCGCCAACCTAAACTAACATAACGTAGCACAGCCTCCGCCAACCTAACCTAATCTAACACCTATTCTAAATGTTTATTTTTCATCCTTATTGCTCAACCTAACCTAACTCCTACCCATTTGACTCTGGTCTCTCATAATTTAACCTAACTGAAGCATCATACGGCTACTGGTCTAACCTAACCCAACACAGCCTCCGCCAAACTAACTGAACCCAACAGCTCTTCTAATGATTTATTCTTCATCCCTACTGTTCAACCTAACCTAGCTTCTACTCTTTGTACCCTGGACTTTCATAATTTAACCTAACCTAAGCCTCATACTTCTACTCGTCTAACCTAACCTCACTTAACCTAACCTTCATATTTATCAAGGCATTTTAACCTAACTTAACCCAACCTATCTCATTCCATTTTACTCGAGCGTTCGATTTCGCTATAACCTATTCTAACCTTCGCAATATACCGTCCCAGGTTTAGACATTTCTCTTTGATTTGCTGATGTTTTTCACCAACTTAAGATACTTTGAAGGTATTCGACACTCCTGACATGCCAACCCTAAGCTTGCTCCAAAGATTTCAAGGTATGTTAATGCTATTTTAGCAGTTTGGTAGGAATTTTCAACAGTTGTGTGGTACTTTGAACATTTTTAGGAATGTTTGACGTTTCTCTCGGATTTGTCAGTATTTTCAGGTTCCTAGTATGTTTTTCGTACTTTTCATGAGCAGGTACACCCCATTTTAGCGCTCTGTTATATTTCACAATCACATTTCACCCTTTTGTAAATTTCTGATGATAGATGCTGAACAGTTCCTACGATCTTTCTAAGACTAACCTAACTAAACACGAGCCAACCACAATTCTCTTTGGAGTTCTTTCTTCTTTGCTATTTGACAATGCTCCCGTCTTTCTGCTGAATCTTCTTTCATAAACTAACATAGAAGATGCTTGACCTAGTTATTGATTTCATTTTTGTACATTGCTCCAGTATGTTGTGCATGTTAAACTCATTCAACGATACTCTTGCATAGTTCTGTATGTTCTAACAGAAACAGCTCGAACGTAGCTTACAATTTGTCTTAGATAATCCTAACCGAACCTACCCGACCGCCACCACCACCACCACCACCATCACCACCACCGCCGCCGCCACCACCACCATCACCACCACAACAGCCGCCGCCGCCACCACCACCACCATTCTTGGCATCACCAGCACCAGCACTAACATCACCACCACCACCATTATGACCATCACCAGCACCACCATATTTATCTTCACCACTACCATCACGAGCAACGTCATCGTTACCGTCACCACCATCACCACAACCATCACCAACATGAACTGAACATCACCTAACCCACGCATAACATGATCTAAGCCTGTTTCTTTTAAAGTACTCTTTAGAGCTTCAATCAATATAGTTTTTCCTAACACTTTATAAAGCATTAAACTGTCATTAAAAGATGTTCTAACCCAGGATGTTGAAGTACTTATAGCTCAGTACTTTAAGACATTATGCGACATCCTTCTTACTATTTTCACACAAGCTTTTGTTTTATATAAAGTAAATCAGGGTATACTTATTTTAAGGTCGCAGGGTAGACGCCTCTCCTCTTTTATCTGGGCTAGAGACCAGCACTAGAGTTAAACTATAGTGGCAGAGTTAACGCCTCCCTTTATTTCTATTTTTCTTCGACAACTATAATGGCAGGCGCGCAGAGACCAGGTGAATAATTTTTCTATTTTTCCTTCTTTCTTCGTCAGGCGTCATTGGAGGCGCAGAGGAGTCAGTTAAGTAAATTTTCATCTTCTGCAGGAGGGGTAAGGCAGAAAACCATTATCTTGCGATCTAAGTTGCATTCTCTTAGGTGCTGTTTGCAACACTAATGCACGTACGCATTTGTCGACATTCTTCTGCGATTACTCTCGTCATCATGAGACGACAGAGCTACTTTATTGGGTTTAACTGCAGAAACATTATGATCTTAGGCTAGGTTACAGTTAATGGCAGTTCTTGCGATTCTTAAAGTTTTAAGAGCCTCAACATAGCTATTGAAGCTGATGTATTGCTTAATGGTGCTATGTTCTATGCCTTTAATCTTTTTATAACAGAGCCCTCAATAGCGAGAGCATACATTTTAGGTCTGAGACCAACGAAAAGGCAAATGCTTTTTACTACTTGCTTCATCTTTAAGCTTTCCCTACACTTTCTTATTTTGCGTAGAATGGCATATATGGTTAGCAGGATTATCCGCTGTACTCAGATGTCCAGGCACGTGTAATTTATCCTGGTATATATCACTCGATGGACGAAGGAATCTGTATTCGTACACAACAGTTTTACAACATTCGCAGCCCCATAATGTGGAAGTAACACATCGTATTGATACGAATACATTAGCGTCTGGGAAATGTCTAGTACACTCATAGCGATATATATATATATATAGGCTCGTTGAACACTATTTTACGAAAAGTCATATTAACTGCTGTAAGATTAAGACCGCATATGGTTCGATCGATAAATGTAGGCTTGCCTATGAGTTTTTGCAATGTTTTGCTGTCTGCCACACTACGTATATCCATATGACTACGAATACCTTCCATAGTTTTACAAAACACTGCATTATTGAAAAGATTGTACAAATCCTTTTCAAAATCGTTTCCTTCTTGCTGCCGTAGTCGGTTATTCAATTCGACATAAGGCTTTAACCTACAAGATTGATGGAATTGTAGTACTGGGTGAATCTTTGCTAGTCATAGACCATGACTAAGAGCCTGTTTTAAGGCTATCCAATATACCACATACATTTACCACTTTCGGGATCTAAGAAGAGCAATTAGTTTCTTTGAAGACGATTCCCTCGGCTTCATACTCTCAGGCATTATCAACTTCATGGTGCTCTGCAGGATATTCCACATCAATCCCAAAGACAAATCCAAGAGGATCATAGCCCTTCAACGAGCCGACATGTATATCTTCAGGAGAAACCGTAAATTCGCTATAAGAAAGGGCGTGGCAAATTGCCCAACCACATAGCTTATTCGCGTCTTCGTTCGTAATAAACTGAGAGGGTTTACGGGAATCATACTGCTCGATATAGATGTTGTTCGCCACCGCATGCCTGCGAGAAACCTGGCATAAGCCTTCTCTTATACCAGATTCAACCTCGAGTAGCTGATCGTACTCAAGAAGCAATTCCAACTAAATTCCAGTATAGAGCAACATGGAATCTCATGTAAGTCCTGGAAATTTAACATAATATGCAGGATCCACGTTATAAGTTTTCAGGCTTTGGTCTGTAAATGTCTCGAAGACATCCGCTAGGAAAACAATTGAAATTAAGTACATATCACTGTAATCACCAGGGTTTCGGAAGTTAAAATGTTTTCACACGTTCAGAGCACGATCGTAGTCCTCACCGCCCATTTCTTCGCAGTTTAACCTGTTGTAGAAGACATTTCTAGGACGCAAACATGCATCGTTCGGGACAGCCCACGATGTTACGTAAGCATTGGGCATAAACCCGATATTCTCTGCTCCAAAGTACTTCGGTGTTTCAGGATGCGTTTCAAGGATGTTCGAAGGTTCTCCAAGCTTGTACTAAGGAAGCTTAAAGTATCCACCAACCTGAGTCTAATATCCCCAATATACTTGGAGAATGATATACAACATTCCCTGAATTTTGTACAACCTCTACTCTTTCGCCAGCACACATCAAGTCCTTCACAATGAAATGAGAGTCATGCCTGCCCAGGTTATGCACGAAGACAGGTATATGGGGTGTTCCAGAGAGACACCGACACTAGTATGTTGCGCGGGACAAATTGATTGATTTTCAAATAGGAACACCTGCCCGGAAATGCGCGGTTTGGACACCGTACCGCACCGAATGTGTGATTGGTGTACGTTCACGTTTCATCAATAAGTCAACAGCAAGCTGCCTACATTATAAACGGGCTTCAAACTGTGTACCCCCTACGTCATTGCAGAGCCTACATCAGAGGTGGTGAGCCTCATGCACATGACCCAATACGTGGTGTTGTCTTCGAAGTTGTTCAATCGCTCAGTAGATTGAGTCATAAGGTCCTCCGCTGACGTTAGAGAAGTGTCACACACAATACTCTTCATAGAACTTGACAGAAAATAGCCGAGAGGTGTCAGATCATACGACCGTAGTGGCCATGGAACCGCTCCATTTCTACCAAGCGATCGATTTGAATATGCGACGTTGAGGTGATTCGCATATTTACACATAAGTGTTCTGGAGCTCCAGTCGGTCATTTCCGCAGTCGTGTCGCACTGCTGTTTTAAAAAAAAGAACTTTACCGTGTTGGAAACTACACAAGTAACGCAGCAGGATGAGCATCAAGGACTCTGGAGGAATTTAGCGCATGTGCAGGAATGTTATTATACTCAACTTACTCCTCCGAGCAGAGATGCCTAAAGGTTTGCACACCTTCCGTATTAAGATACCAAAACGAATGTTAAATTGTCACAACTGTTTGTTCTCACACTTCGCGCTCTCCAGCGCCCAAACCGTGCATTTTGGAACAAGGTTCCTATTTGAAAACCGACCAGTGTGCCATCCCGCACAACATACTAAGTGCTGTCGGTATTTTTTTTCGGACACTCAGTATAATTACAAGTCAGGGTACCCTTATTATTAGAGCGAGGACATATATCCACTGAAGAAGAAATCAGGTTGACTGCACAGCGAATTGCTTGCTTGACGTCATCGCTGCTACCTCGGGCTGAGGGGTGAACAGCGTGCTCTGGTTCAGAATGACAGCTGTACCGTACAGATAGGGAGTGTTATTTTCTGTGCGATCCGTGTTTACATACGAGGTGAATAATGTGTTCAGCTTTAGGTGATGGTATTTGGGAGAAATAATTTCGTATTGAATGGCGATACGATACACTGTAAGTTATGTTATTCACAAATTAGAGATTCCAAGGAGAAACGGAAATTGTTGAAGCAAAATTGTAATACCAAAAACATAAAGCACTTGTTGCAGCATCAAAGAATAAAGAACACGACCATTTGTCACTTCAATCGGAGTTTTTTTACGACATGTGCAAAATAGATCATGTAAAATCATGTAATGATCCTGGCTACGCTACAATGGTTCATATAAAATTGGTTTACAACAGCTAGACAAAACGTCATCTACGTATGACGAACACAATGCAAAATATCTTACGTTTGCTCCCGTTACATCATGTGACGTTGAGAGAAGTTTCTCGCTGTATAAACATTGTTTAGATGACAAGTTTTACTTTTGAACAATTTGAAAATGTATTATTGTTCACTACAATGTTTTTGAGGAACGAATAGATGACGATATGAACTGATGTAAATGGACTAGAGCTTCTTACACAGCCCTGTCCTTTTGTTTACATGTTCTGAACTCCTGTGCTACGCCGTCTGCCAGTCACCACGGAGCGTGTATAGTACGAGCGCGCGAACATTGTAAGCGATGGTATATTTATCCTCGCTCTACTTATTATGTAGACTTCCTCAGTACGCTCCGGAGACGTGATCCTGATCGTGAACCTTCCAATTATCTTCTGTAAATTCCTTTCCACAGGGGCAGCAAATTGTATACGTATCGAATTAATCTCGTTCTTCAGCTGTACGATTCAGAGGCTTAGCAGATTTGTATAAGTCACCAATTTAATTCGCCAATTTCTTTCAATACATGTTCCCAAAATTACGCACAATCACCTCTAAACTTTGATACCGACAGGAATGATGCTTATAACATCGACTGTTCTTAGCCTCAAAGCTCTAATAAATATGCGGAAAAGAGCATAAGATGTTAACTGGCGGCGGAAATTCAAAACATCTCTAACGAACTATAATGTTGAATTATGCGATCTTCTCTATAGTATTTGCGCTCGTCATTAGTCCTGTCGGGACGTATTCGGAAGAAATACACATTCCGTCTATGCGTCAGTGTGACGTCTTAGGTCCAAATTATCTCATACACCTCATGCTAAAATTTATGAAATACATCAAAAAATTGGTTTGTTTAAGCAATGTTCAAGTGCTTCTATCGCTGTCAGACGATATCGTTAAAAGTGTCTGTTTGTTATTGAAAGATACATAACAGTCGTTTTACGCCTTAATTCGATTCTGGATTCGTCTCAAAGTGCGTATACAAGAGAGAAAAATTTATAGCTGCAATACCTTACCGTCATAAAACCTTAAAATAGCTACAAAAGGCATTTTAATGTTGCTTTATACAGTTATAAAGCATTACAAGCGTGATCTTGAATCAAATAGCTCCCTGTGAGGTGTGTCATCTCAGAATAAGTAGTGCTTGTTGAAGCATAAATTCTGATGTGATGGGAAGGGAGAAAGGTCGACGTAACACATCTTCGCCAACAGTCTTTGCCGGAGCCACCTCGGCTCCAGCAGCTGAGAGCATCTTCATCGTCGCAGAGAAGCTGAACGTCGAAACTCCACATGACACCACAGCAGCAGTTCCAACCGGGCCCGCTATCAGTGAGACCAGCGCTATAGCGCAGCTCCGGCCACTCCGCAGCTCAACAAGAGCCAGCCAGTCAGCCGCGCGCCGTCGCCGCAGTCAGCTCCGCGGTCACCTCTCCACGGTACGGCTGCTTTAGCGTCGTGGCCGTGGGAGTGCACCGACACCTGCACCCGGAGATATTAGTGCAAGAGGGTCAGCGCCTCTGGACAATTTTGGTCTCCACGACCAGAATCCGCAACCATCACGGTCCAACACTCTTAGTGCGCCTAATCTTCTGAGACAGCGTGCACTATGCAGCAGCGCTGTCCACTACCATCACCCTCTTCGGCCACCTCATTGACATCGAATGCAGTCTGGCCGAATGGAACAGGCCCTGCCGCCGCAGCTGCATTTTTGGCCATTTAGAGGACGGCTACCTGGCATCTCCAAAGTGCCACTACTATAGAGCAGCCTCGCTTGCGTCCGCCTGTCGGCAGCACAACCTTACGGTACTTAGAAGGTTCTGCACTGCCTGGGGCAGGTCGAACTATACTAGACTGGGCAGCCCAGCTGCCCGAAGTACCCAAGGAGTGCATCGCCTCACCAAACACCGACAACACGGCAGCCACAGCCACCACGAGCCCATCAGGGGGTCGCCACAACCACAGCTACCTTCCCGCAGTCACCGCTGGAGCACAACTGCCCAGCCAAGAAGTAGAGGATCTTCGTACCGAAGTCGCAGTCCTCAACCAAGGCCTGGGCAGCGTGGAAGAAGCCATGAAGCAGCTGACAACCGCTGTCTCCTTTCTAACCAGCACCGTAGCCCTCAACCAAACACAGCCTGCAGAGGAGCAGCTGCAAGCTGTCCAGACGTCCATAGCAGAAGTTCACAACATCGCAGCAGACAACCTACCTCCACTCAGGGCAGATATAGCAGCCTTCAACACCAAGTTCACCAAACTTCATCGATCAACCATCAGGCAACTAGCGGCGTTCCACCGACAAATCCGCCACTTTCACGTCGGGTTCAATGCTGCCGCCCGACTACTGGAACTCCGGGCAGCGACAATAGAGCTGGATCGGGCGACGTTCTCGAGTCCATTCAACGAAAGCTGACTAGAATCGAGGACAGAACAACCACGCACGACGTCACGACTAAACGCCAGCGCGCTAGGATGGAACCATCGCGGTCCCACAGCGCAGACGAAAACGCCAACAACCACGAGCATCAGTTCGATCGGCTCCAGGCCCAAAGTTCTGCGATCACCGCGGACGGCCCTGCAACGAACTCTACACCACACTCTTAGTGAGATGCAACAACACATATTAGCACCATCTAAGCAATTTAAAGCCCAGACTTAAGAATAACACAAAGAACAGAACTTCCTCTTCTACTCCACGCCCAACTCCCTATGTCTGGGGAATTTGCCGGCAGAAACTCCCGCAACGAGGGTACTATGCGGAACCTCGGTAGACACACTACATATTCCTGTACATTCCGACGAGCAACAACGCCCTTCCAAAAAAGGAAAAAGAAATTACAAAGAAAAGCTAAACTCTCATTCAGTGATTAATCTTCGAGATGAGCACATCTGCTCCTCTTAGTGAAATTACGGCTCAATAGCTTTGATAAGTTATCAAGGTGTGTGTGTGTAGTGTTTAACGCCCGCTTTTACTACTACGGCACCACAGGCGGTGACACTGATGATACATGGAATGAAGATGGAGCACCGGTGGAATGAGATGGCGGGGGAAACCGGAGAACCCGGAGAAAACCCGCCCAGGCGCCGCTTCGTCCACCACGAATACCACATGCTGGTCCCTGGGATCGAACCCGGGCCGCCTAGGTGGTAGGCGAGCGCGCTAACCGCTAAGTTATCAAGGTGAGCAAGTGGAAAATGTGATAAGCATTTATTGATTTAAAAATTTAAAAGCATTATACTACATATATTGTAAATATGTGGAGTGGTGAAATGCTGGAATCTCTTCTGAGTGCTATACCAGACTATAAGTGTAGGTAATGTGACAAGAGCTTTCTACGCAACTATCATAAATAGAGACATGGACATACATGCGGCGAGTTTTTCGAGTGCAGACATCGTGGTGATGTTTACGGTGCAGAAAATCCAAGAGATGTGCATCAGGGGCGTTGTCATAGAGCTATGGGCCCGTCACCAGATGAAGACGATGTAGAATATGAAACAGCTGAAATGGAAATTGTATTTCATCCAATGACCAAAAAGTCAGAATCTAAATTCATACCTGCAGCAAGCGAAGCAACGCATAAATCACGCTGTTCAGAAGGAGCTGTGGGAGGATACCAGTTTGAAAATTATCATGGCCCAGTGTAAATTTGTGAACGCTGTCGTGGACATCTCCAACAAATTCTTCAAAACACGTAAACAGGCTGTGTTTTAGATAGCAACTTGGATGCCATCTTGGAAAAAAAGTTCGAGAAACGTTGCGCTGAAATAGAGGATAGTAAGCTGAAAGGTAGTAATTGGTCCCTACTTGCTGTTGATGGTGTTCGACTTCGAATTAGCAAGTATAATCCCCTTCGAGAGAGTAGCTATATTCCTCTGCCATCGCCTATAGGAGCGAAAAAAGCCAGTATAGACCTTCAGGACTGTAACGATGAGAAATGCTTTATGTATGCTTTTCTTGCAAAGTTCATTCAAAAGGATCTTCAGCACTCCTAAGGCTATGGCTTTTCGTTAAATGGTGTTCAACGAGCCTATATACATCGCTATGAGCGTACTAGACGTTTCCCAGACGCTAATGTAGCCGTATCAATATGATGCACATTATGGAGCTGAAAATGTTGTAAAACTGTTGTATACGAATACAGATTCCTTCATCCATCGAGTGACTACGGCTGATATATACCAGGATAAATTACACATGCTTGAACATCTGAATAGAGCGGATTATTCTGGTAACCATAGATGCCATTCCACATAAAACAAGAAAGTGTTGGGAAAGCTTAAAGATGAAGCAAGTGGTAAAATCATTGACCGTTTCGTTGGTCTCAGACCTAAAATGTATGCTCTCGCTATTGAGGGCTCTCTGATAAAAAGATTAAAGACATAAAACATAGGACCATTGAGCAATACATAAGCTCCAATACATATGTGGAGTGTCTTAACACTTTAAAAATCGTAAGAACGCCTATTAACTTAATCCTATCCTAAGATCATAATGTTTCTGCAGTAAACCCAATAAAGTAGCTCTGTCGTGTCGTGATGATGAGAGTAATTGCAGAGGATAGAATATCGACAAATGTGTATGTGCTTTACAGTGTTGCAAACCGCACCTAAGAGAATGTAACTTAGATTGCAAGATAATGGTTTTCTGCGTTACCCCTTCTGTAAAAGATGAAAATTTACTCAACTGACTCCTCTGCGTCTCTAATGACGCTTGACGAGGAAAGAAGGAAACAGAGAAATTACTCACCTGGTCTCTGCGCGCCTCCCATGATGCTTGTCGAAGAATGAAGAAAAATAGAAATAATAAAGAGAGGCGTTAGCTCTAGTTCTGGTCTCTAGCCCAGATAAAAGAGGAGAGGCGCCTACCCTGCGACCTTAAAGTAAGTATACACTTATTTACTTTATATAAAACAAAAGCTTGTGTGAAAATACTAACAGGGATGTCGCACAATATGTCCTAAAAATACTGAGCTATAGATAAGTACTTCATCCTCGCTTAGAACATCTTTTAGTGGTAGTTTAATGCTCTGTAAAGGGTTAGAAAAAACAACAATATTGAATAAAGCTCTAATGAATACTTTAAAAGAAACAGGTTAGATCATGTTAGGCGTGGGTTATGCGGTGGTGACGGTGAGGATGGTGGTGTTCGTGGTGGTGATGGTTGTGGTGGTGATCTTAACGATGTTGGTGATGGTAACGATGTATTTTTTTTTGTCAACGACTTCCAACGTAATGTTATATCGGACCGTGAATGAATGAAATGGGTGAAATGATACTCAAATGAGCCCGAGTTCCATAGAGCTTTCAGTTACCCGACATTCGTCTTCAGGATAAGGGAAAACTTCGAAAAAAAACTTATCTGGATAACTTACCCAAGCGAGATTCGAACTCGCAATCTCTTGAACGTGAGGCAGACACCCTAACCATCACGCCACAGAGGCGGGCCGCGATGGTGGTATGGTAACGATGGTGGTACTGGTTATGGTTACGGTGGTGATGGTAACGATGGAGATGATGGTAACGACAGTGTTGCTGGTGGTGATGTGATGGTGGTGGCGGTGGTGGCGGCGGTGGCGGTCTTGGGCTAGGTTAGGATAGTCTTCGAAAAATTGTAAGCAACGTTCGAGGTGTTACTATTAGAACATACAGAACTATGCAGAAGTATCGTTAAATGAGGCTAATATGTACAACATACAGGAGCAGTGTACGCAAACGCAGTCAATAGCCAGTTCAACATCAAAGTTAAAACATCTAATGTTAGTTTAAGAAAGGGGAGACGGCAGAAAAACAGGAACAGTATCAAATAGCAATGAAGAAATAAATCCAAAGAGTTGGGTTAGTCTTACAAATATTGTAAGCAACTCTATAAGATCTATCATAATAAATTTACAAAAGGATGAAATGTGATCATGAAAGATAACAGAGCACTAAAATATGGGGCACATGCTCATTCGAAGTACGAAAAGCATAGTAAGGACATGAAAACACTGACGAATCGAGAGAAACGTTCAAAATAGCACAAAAGTGTCTAAATTATCTCTCAAGCTCCTAAAATAGCATTAACATGCCTTGAAATGTTTAGAAAATGCTTAGGGTTTGTATGCCAGGGGGTCGAATACCTTCAAAGTATCTAAAGTAGGTGAAAAATATCAGAAAATCAAAGCGAAATGTCTAAGCCTGAAACGGTATGGTGCGACGGTTAGAATAGGTTATAGCAGAATAGAATGCTCGAGTAAAATATGAGATAGGTTGGATTAAGTTAAGTTAAAATATTCTAATAAATATGAAGCTTTGTGCTCGCTTAGGTTCAGTAACGTTAGGTTAGGTTAGACGAGCAGAAGTATGAGGCCTAGGCTAAGTTAAATTATGAAAGACCAGAGTAAAAAGGGAAGGAGCAAGGTTCGGTTGAGGAATAAGAATGAAGAAGTGTTAGGTTAGGGTCGGTTAGGTTGGCGGAGGCTGGATTAGGTTAGGTTAGGTTAGGTGAGTGCGGCGATGTAGGGTGAGGTGTCATTATGTTGGGGTAATATATTCAATCAAGCTCTTGCATTAGGCAACATACATCGATACAGTGAACAACATACTCAACTACCATGAACGTTCATAAACACATATGTACATATGCTGCTATACGCCTTAAAAATTATCCGTAGACCTTTTTTGTATGCCACACGGCGGACAAATTATATATCCATTAAGTTCAGTCTCTATAATATATTCTGGACCCTTTAGACTTCTTTATTATTTTCTACACATCAGTATTACAATTTATAACAATTACAGGAGTATATAGCAACTAACTTAGCAAAATTAACTTAAGCACCTACAACGTCCTACTTCCCCTACCACCTTACTTAACAATCCTTAGATCACGCATGGCGGGAATCTTGCCCCACTACCTGTCCGAACTACCCTACTCGCCTTCAAGACCAAAACTGTGTACCAATTTGGAAAGCTACTTCAGCTCCGTCTTCTCGCCTAGCTTGTAACCGGAGATGACAGGACCAGAAGGTACTTCTGATCTCTACCCTGTCTATGTCCCATCCAGCAATGCCTGCCAACTGGCTACGTCATGCCATTAAAACGCATTGGAGGGAAATCCCGGAAGCAAATGAAGCTCGAGTATAAGGCAAAGTTTGCTTGCTGGGACCGTAACGGTTCAGAGGTTATCAAAGGCTGCTGTCACATAAGCCTTTAGAATGTTGCAGGTTAGGACGAAATTAGACTGCCATCGAGTATTTTTTTCAATAGATATATTGTGCAACTTTTTCTATGCAACGCTGGTGTTCGGCGTACCAACTGCGCACGATTTTGAGGATTACCGCCTCTTAATAGTATTAGGTCTGCATAATCTTGATGATTATAGCACGAGGGAATGTATGCTGCAATCACTGTCGTTCGAGCGACAATTTTCACAAGTACTATATTAAGCTTATCCACCAATTGGATACATGTTGTGCAATATTAGCATTTGTAAGATATACATGAAATAATTCTGCATTCATAATGAGTCTGCATTTGTTTGTAAATGAAGCATTAGTTTCTCTTCTAGCTTTCATTTGTTATTACTTGGCGTGTTAAACGTACCTTCTTCTTGCATACATTTTCTTTGTGAGAGAAAAATGAGGAGGTATTACCAACTGGCATGTAGCCTGATATCAGCACAGCATGGTAATTATGAATTCGGATTATCGCTATTGTATATTTAAATTTAATAATTTGCATCCTCAGAGAAAATATCACAATAATATTTCATCTTATCTCTATAAATAATGACAAGTTGTAATACTGAAGCTACATTCACTACTGTAGGAAATAGTCCTTTGCTATTATTTAACACGGGTGCCATAATGAGCCAATTATGCATGATATTGTACACAGTAGCAACTGCTTTTTACTTTCTCTACTACGTATAGTAAGTAGGGGAAGTTCTGTATTCGGCCCAAAATTTCGATATCGTGATTTCAGTGGAAATATATTTTGAGGCCCCGTGAATTTTTTTAAAAAAAGCATTATTTGAAAAAGGTTGGTGTGTGTGTGTGTGTGTGTGTGTGTGTGTGTGTGTGTGTGCGTGTGTGCGTGTGTGCGTGTGTGCGTGTGTGCGTGTGTGTGTGTGTGTGTGTGTCAGTCTGTGGACGGCATAACAACTCAAAAACGAAAAGTCGGTTGTAAACCGAAGTTGGTATTTAAATTGAATGTCTCTCAATGATGTGACACGAAGACTTTAAAGAAAATTCCTCCACTATAAATTATGCTTTACATGGAAATTTTTTCGAAAACTAGTTTTCTCAAAAATGACTAACGATTTTGATTTAAATGTCATATGTTTGAGATATTTTTTATGGCAAATTAAATGTATATTTTGAATTTTCTCGCTATAGCCCATGTAGTCCTGTTTACTCTTGATCACTTTTGCACAAATGGCAAACCGTAACAGACGGGCCAAATCTTACTGTACAAAAAACACAAGTTATATTCAAATGCATTTTTTTGTGGAGTGAACCATTTCGGAGATATTCCTTGTTATTTGTGCGAGTTTTGCAATACTTATACTTTTCTCAAATGGAAGGTCGTTATTCACCTTCTTATGTCTTGGCCGTAAAGAGAGAACGGAATTTCAAAGCCTTCATTTGCCAACCAGCTTTAAAAATCTGACATGTTGCACTCATATGACTTTCTCTACTCTTGTGCTAACTATTCTTACAAACTCTTATTCCTCTATCTTCTTTGATAGTATCTCATTGGTAATTTTCTTGTAGGTGCAAAGGAAATATGGGAATACAGTAGGCTTTGAGGGATAGTTAAATCTTTTAAATGCGGGGGGGGGGGGGGAGCATGCGATGGCCAACGTAGTGAAAGGGTTGATGGTAGGGTTGCATAAAATCTATTGTTTATCTTCACCTCCCTTCCGCAACAAAAATACTATTGGTTCTGCTGATATTGGGATGCAGAGAACGACAGAATTATCTTAGCGGTTAAGAAAATAACGACAGGAGAGCCGGGTTGTGGAAGTTAAGAGTCGGAAAGCTCAAGAATAACTTCGTTTTGGTCGTGTAATGCACTCCGCGTGAGCGAAGAGCTGGAGCCCGGTGTGCGAGCGAGGCAGCATCTCTTCAACGTGCCCGCCCGCCCGCCCGAGTGCCCGGCGTCAGCTGTGGTCGGTCTCCCCAGCCAGCCTTCTTCTAAAATCAATGTGTGAACAAGAGGTCCCATCGCAGCTTTAAGCATTGCCCCACACGCTAGCTCCCTTGAAAACACAAACTCTACAAATGTCAACATGCCTTTGTGCACTGCTGCGGTGTGACGCTCTTTTTAACGTGCTGCTTTGTGTAGCGAGTCTCACTTATATTGCGCTCTAACCTATTTGTGGCTCCGGTTTTGCTAAATCCATGTGCCCAAAACCTTACGTCCAATTCCCCTTAAGAATAAGGTAAACGGCCTACAGAATCAGAAATAAAATATCTCAACTTATGTGCTACATTCACATGACTCTCTCTACTCACTCTTCTACAAATTGTTCTTGAAAAAGTTTAGTCTTCCATCTGCTTTTTCCTATGTCTCTCTCTCTCACACACACACACACGGACGCACGCACGCACGCGCACGCACACACACGCGCACCACACGCACCACACACACCACACACACACCACACACACACCACACACACACACCACCCACACACCACACACACCGCACACATACCACACACACCACATACGCACCACACACACCACACACATACCACACACACCACACACACACCACACACACACCACATACCACACACGTACCACACACGCACCACACACACCACACATACCACACACCACACACCACACGCACCACACACATACACGCACCACACACGCACCAGACACACACGCACACACACACCACACCACACGCACCACACACACACACCACACACCGCGCACACACACACCACACCACACGCACCACACGCACACACACACCACACCACACGCACCACACGCACACACACCGCACACACACACACCACACGCACCACACATACCACACAACACACACACCACACACACACACACACACCACATACCACACAACACACACACCACACACACACACCACACGCACCATACACATACACGCACCACACACGCACCACACACACACGCACACACACACCACACCACACGCACCACACACACACACCACACACCGCGCACACACACACCACACCACACGCACCACACGCACACACACACCACACCACACGCACCACACGCACACACACCGCACACACACACACCACACGCACCACACACACACACACACCACACCACACACACACCGCACACACACCACACACCACACACACACACACACACACACCACCCACACACCATCCACACACCACACACACCGCACACACACATAGCAAGTAGGGGAAGTATTGTATTCCGCCCAGAAATGTTATGTCAAGATTTCACCGTAAATCTACTTTGAAGCCCCCTGAATTTAAAAAAAAATGTCAGAAAAATGTCCGTGTGTGTTGTGTTGTGTGTCTGAGAACAGCATAACTCCAAAACGAAAATTTGGTTAAAAACCAAAGTATGTATTTAAGTTTAATATTTTTCAGGAATGCCACACAAAGATTTTCAAGAAACTTCCTCCACCCTTAACGACCCTTTACATGGAAAGTGTTTCGAAAATATTGATTTTCTCAAAATAACTAACGATTTTAATTAACACGCCATATTTTTGTCGCAAATGAAATGTATATTTTGAATTTTTTCACTTTTGCCCACGTAGTACGGTTTACTCCTGGTGACTTTTGCAAAACTGGTAAACCTTAAGAGATAGAGCAAATCTTACTATGCAAAAAATCAGTTGTGTTGCACTCACATGACTTTCTCTACTCTTGTTCTATACATTCTTACAAACTATTATTCTTCCATCTTCTTCGTGTTAGTTGAGATAAACATCTGCAGAAATTATCTAAACTATCTTCTTGCTCGTTTTCTTGCACGTAGAATGGGGATATGGGCTTTGAGCGATAGTCAAATCCTTCATCCTACGCCGCAGCAGCATCACACGTGGAACCTCACAGCATCGAGGCCCAGCAAGTTCACACAGTGATCACCGGCCCCAATGACCGACTTCGCAGAATCGAGGACGCCTGCAAGAACCTGACCAACGCCGTCTCCACACTATCATCGGCAGTTGCAGCCCTGCCACAACCCTCCACCAGCGAGCTTCAAGAAATCTCCTCTGCAATGGTAGAAGTTCGAGCCATCGCCGCTGAGAGCGTCCCAGCGCTGACACAGACCATTGCAACACTCCACCACAAGTTCAACCAACAGAGACGGGCAAACCGCAAGCGTCATGCTGCGATTGCCCGCCAACTAATCCACCACACTACAGGTTTTAACGCCGCAGCCAAACTACTTAATCAACTGCGAGCAGCAACAATAGAACTGGACAACAGTGAAGTTCTCGACTCCATACAGCGTAAGTTGTATCGGCTAGAGACTACCATCACGTCAACAACAACAGACGCTTCAACACAGTACCACTACACAGACACACTCCAACTAGAACAACCAACACAGAAGCATTAAGCGGCAACATCAACTCTATTCACTCTTCCAGCACTTCAGCAGAAACATCCACCCATCAATTACGAGCTACCAGACAAAACACGGAGAAGACGAACACCACAACACGCATATTACGACAGACTACACGACTCCGCCACTTGTCAACATACAGCATGTGTAGACCTACGAAGAAACAGCAACTACCAGTGACAACATTAACCCCACACCAATTCACCGTGTGTGGCAGCCAGGGCTCCGGTCATGGTTGTCACCCGGGCAAGTCAGCACAATATCCACCAGATCCTCGGTGGATTCACACATTACATTAAATAACCGAGGTGCTTACTGCGGGACTCGGAAAAACATTACCCATACTTACCTTACTACACTTATCCTTTCTTTAGTTTAGCTTGTTCCCCTCCCCTATAATTCCTACCCGGCGAGATAAGCCAAGTCTTTATCCTTCCAACTCTACTTCTGTCTCCCCTTTCAAAAAAAAAAAAAATCCTTGAAAGCTTTCAAGTTCCGTTTCCTTTGCATTGTTAAGATATAAAAATGAATAGGAAGTTCTCCAAAACTTACACAAGTAATGAGGAACACCTCCGAAATGGTTCACACTAAAAAAAAAAAAAAGTAAATTAGACATAAATTCTGTATTTTAGCAAGATATACATTTTTTGTACAACAAGATTTGCTCTATCTCTTGCGGCTTACCAGTTATGTAAAAGTCATCCAGAATAAATAGGACTTCATGGGCTATAGCCAGAAAATTCAAGATATATATTTCATGTCATAAAAATATCGCAAACATTTTAATAAAAATCGTTGGAGCCATTTTCAAGAAAATCAAAATTTTCGAAAAGTTTTCCAGACATTAAACTTAAATACCAAATTTGGTTTTTAACAGACTTTTGCTTTTGAGTTACGCTGTCCACAGACTGACAGATACACACACGGACTTTTTTCCAAAAACGCGTTATTTGGATTCAGAGGACCTCAAAACATATATTTCCGGTGAAATCTCCACATCGAATTTCTGGGTGGAATACAATACTTCCTCTGCTTTACTAAACGTAGTAGAGAAAGTAAAAATGTAGATTTCGTTAAAACACAATTGATATCCAATACATTTTTAGTGGAGTGAACCATTTCGGAGATATTACGTGTTGTCTGTGTGAGTCTTGCAACACTTATACTTTTCTCAAATGGAAGGTCGTTAATCACTTTCTTACCTCTTGGTCGTGCAAAGAGAACGGATTTTCAAAGCCTTTATATAGTGACCAGCTTTAAAAGTCCGACTATCTCTCGAAGCCTACTGTATTCCCATATTCCACTTGCAACTACATGAACATTAGTAATAAGGTAATTCCTGCAAATGTTTATCTCGACGATATGAAGAAGATAGAGGAATAACAGCTTTTAAGGATGGTTAGTACAAGAGTAGAGAAAGTCACAGAGTGCAACACAGCAGATTTGTTTATTTATGGACCTCAAAACATAAATCTCAATACCAAATATGAAATACAAAGTTACCTCAACCTACCGTAGTAAGGAGTAGATAGTGTAAACATTTGCGTTATGTTGCGGATTTTCCCTCCATTAAATCCCGGCTTTAACTGCAGTGGCCATATCGGCGGCCCTTTACGTCTAGAACATATTGCCTATCGGCGATGGTGTTAAGTCGTATAAGGTTGCGTTGGATTTCTGTTTTTCTTTAGATTTTATGTATTAGATCACATACACACACATTTACAATATAATTCGTACCGCCAGACTTTGAGAGGGATAGACAAAAATCGTGCCTAGAGAAAAATTCCCACCTCTCAGCCGGGAATTGAACCCGGGAACTCTCGCACACCAAAAATGTGCTCGAACCAAGGTCTAGGCAACTGGTGCTCACTGAGCGCAGCCTGCTCATGGCCTTACGCTGATGACTGTATGTTTAGCACAGATTTGTCCAACGATCTCAAAAAAACGGAGATTGGATTTTCTTTCCACTTTATGTGGACCGTGCCACTCTTAGCACTCATTGTGTTGCAGTGGCGGTTTGGTTAGGCGTACGTTGCGTTTGATTAACGAAAGCACTTTCAAATCTTGTGCGATAAACATCTGTTCATCAGTCACTTCTTTGGTACTGCTTACGATTAAGAAGTCTGTCAATATTTGGCGACAAAGTCCAAGTGCATAGCCTTAGAACATACACCAAGTGATCGTCGCATAACTTATTGCGATACAGACTTTTAGTGTAGTTCAATTTGGAGAAACACTATTAGCGCGCACACGCGCGCGCGCACGCACGCACACGCACACGCACACGCACACGCACACGCACACACACACACACACACACACACACACACTCTTACACACACTACTCTTGCAAATGCTTACTTCTCCATGTACTACATTTCAATTGAAATAAGCGTTTTCACAAATTATCTTATAGCTAATTTTCTTGTAGGTGCAACGGGAATATGGGATGGATAGATGAATGAATGGAGTTTAGGGGCCAGTCGACAGCTAGGTCATTTGGGCCCCAGGTCAGAATATAAAATACCTAAACCTCGCAGTTAGCTGCCTAAAATGTGAGGGTTAACAGAGCAACTAAAAGCGCAAACAGATAAAAACAGCAAACGGCACGTGAGTGCGCTAAGTTAAAAACTTGGAAAAACCGTTTACTAAAATGGGTAAAAGGTCAAAGCTAAAACAGACATTTAAACTAAACAGTTAAACCAGTAAAATATAAAACACAAAGGTTAAAACGTAAAAACGGATGCTAAAAGGTTAAAAATCTCAAACAACTAAAAAACTTAAAAGTCGCCCGTGTGTGAGCTATCCTCAGGCGGGTGAGATTTAATTCAGTCCGCCTGGAGTCCCTGCGGAATGTCATCCAGGGATCTACGCTGTCCTTAACGGTCCGCAATTGAGAACCAGAGTGCCTCTCATGACTGCTGCCAGATCAATAAAAGATGTCGACGGAAATGCCGCAGGCAGGGCGTGTGTGGCAACATCCGGCAAACAGCATGCAGCTTTAGCAGCCGCATCCGCTTCCTCATAGCCGGGAATACCTATATGGCCTGGGGTCCAGGAAAAAACAACTGGTATCCACGTGAGAGTAATTGTGAAATGAGCGTCTGCATTTTTACAACGGATGCTGAGGTGCCCAGAAACTGTTCCAAAGAATGAATTGCACTGAGAGTCTGAGCAGATGATAAAATTGCCGGGAGCTGAGCTGGAGATAAAAAGTAAAAACTAAAATATAGCAAACAGCTCGGCAGTATAAACGGAACTACGATCCGGAAGTCGGTACTAGTGTGCCTCGCCGTTACACAGGAAATTACATCCCGTAGCTCTACCCACCTGGGACCCATTGGTAAACACCGGGGTGTAAGCTCGGTGGCGGCCCAGAAGTTCGGTGAACAGTTGGCGATACACCGATTGCGGGGTGGATAACTTAGCATAGCCTGAAAGCTCCAGGTCGAATTGTGCACGCTGGAGTTAACAAGGGACAGAGCGCCCAAGAGAGATCCGCTCTACAGTAGTATGCGGAGGTCGTGTTTATCAAGCAGTTCACGGAACCGAATACCGCTTGAGCGGGATATAGTTGCGCTGCGCATATAACGGTGCGCAAGGTCGGGACGCAAGACACAGTTAAAAGGATGACCCGGATGGGCTGCCAACCTTGCAACATAAGAACACTGTAACATCCAAGGACGGACCCACAGTGGTGGTTCTCCAGACTCAGCACACAGACACTCAGCACACAGACACTCAACTCTACTGCTCCGGAACGCCCCAGTAGCAAGACGGATACCAGCATGATGTACAGTGTCTAAAAGGTGAAGTTTAGAGGCGGACGCTGCGCCATAGATAAAACGACCGTAATCTAGCTTTGACCGCACCAGTGATCGATACAATCGTAATATAACTGTAGGATCACCGGCCCAAGAAACTCCCGATAAAAGGCGGAGTACTCAAAGTGAGTAGGAAGCACGGAGTTGGCGAATATGGTGCTTCCATGTGAGCGTACTCTCGAAGAGCAGGCCAAGGAACTTGAGGTACGGAACAAACGGTACACGTGTGCCACGCAAATAAAGATCAGGAGGAGGATGTACGCCGCGAACTCGATGGAACTGCACACACTATTTTCGTAGGTGAGAACTGAAAGCCGGTGCGAAGGGCCCAGTCTGCGATTGATGCTATGGTCAAATGCAGTTGACGCTCAATGTGCTCGAGATTATAAAAGCGGTAGTAAATTGTAAAGTCGTCAAAATACAGTGACATCGGGATTCCGCTACATCAGCAATTCCGTTTATTGCTATGGCGGAAAGCGTGACACTCAGGGTGAGCCCCTGGGGCACACCATTGTCCTGGATCTTCTCCTGTGACAGGGAATGTGGACACGAAATTGGCGAAGTCGTAAAACGTTTAAAATGAACAGCGCTAAATGACCGCGTAAACCGTAGCCGTGCACAGCACGGAGAATTCCATAGCGTCAGGTGGTGTCGTAGGCCTTCTCTAAATCAAAGAAAACACCCACGACATGCTGCTTAAGCAGAAAGGCATGTTGGGTGTAGCCCTCCAAGCGTGTCAGATGGTCGACACTAGAGCGATGGCGATGAAAAGCGCACTGAATATGGCTGAGCAGGTTATGCGTCTCTAGCCTCCACACTAAAGGAGTGTTAATCATCCGTTCGAAGGTCTTACAAACAACACTCGTTAAGCAAAGAGGGCGGTAACTAGATGGAAGTGTCCGGTCTTTCCCAGGTCAATGGATAGGGATGACAATACCCACTCGCCAGGCAGACGGAAAAGCCTGCTCACGCTAGATACGCTTATAAATGCCCAGCAGGAAGGACAAAGCCGGAGGTGGAAGATGAAGCAGCATTTGTTGATGGATGTCATCTGGATCAGGAGAGGAATCTTTAACAAGAGACAAAGAGTGCGCTAGCTCCGCTACGGTAAAGGGTGCGTTGTACGGTTCAGTACAGTCACTGTTAATGCAAGAACTATTCGCTCAGCAGATTCCCTGAGAGGTGTAAAAGCTCTGTGGAACTATTCGTTTGGCTAGTAGCAGCGAACGAAGTAGCACGGGCGTTGGCAATATCCTGTTCGCTGGTGTATTGCGAGCCACTTATGGCAAGGTCAGGAATCATAGTCCGGCGACACTTGCCATACATGCGGCGAACAGCAGTCCACACACTCTGTGCCGAAGTGTCACGGGAGAGCGAAGAGACCTAAGTTTCCCACGATGTTCGTTTTGCACAGCGGAGTACAGCCTTGGAAATAATCGAGTGAGGATATCGTGTTGGCGCAGGATGGAGACCAGATATCTGAATGTCAATGGGAAAATGATCACTCCCGAAGATGTCGGAGGGCATCGACCAATCAAGGAGTGGTCCCAGTGACGGGCTATAGAAGCTAACGTCTAAGGCGGAGTAGGTACCGTAGGCAGATGATAAAAAGGTAGGGGCACCAGCGTTTAATAAAAGTAGGACGGACATGCCACAAACATCATATCGCGAACGTCTGCTACAAGTGTTTGCAAAGGTTGGAGACCGGATATGTGAATGTTAATGGGAAAATGATCACTGCCGAACAGTTCGCAGAGCACCGACCAATCAAGGAGTGCTACCAGTGACGGGCTACAGAAACTAACGTCTAAACTAACGTCATATCACAATGGTCTGCTACACTGCACTAACGAGCATCGTCAGTGCCGGAGCCCCATAGCGTGCTTTTGGCATTCAGATCGCCTAGAAAGAGGAACGGTGGCGGAATCTGTGCCAAAAGAGCCCGAAGATCATTCTCGTGTACGACACTGACCGGTGGCAGATAGACGTCGCAAATAGACAAACTGAGGGTCTGCAGCTGTACACGTACCGCTACAGCTTGCAGCAGCGTGTTAAGTGGCATGCTGGTGGCAGAGATGGTATGTGCCACCAGAATAGCAATACCACCGCTTGCCCGTCGATCAGCCGCAGAGTAATGTCTAAAGGCCTCAAATCCACGAAGATGGAGTGCGTGATGAGGTTGCAAATGGATTTCTTGTAGGTAGACGATTGATGGACAGCGTTGAGAAATTAGATGCTGTATGTCCGGAACACGTGTTCGGAACCCATTAACATTCCACTGGATGATTTCCATAGTGAAAAAGAGATCAGTGGCTAGTCTTCATCTTTTTCGTCTTTTTCACCTTGGCTAACTTAGGACCAACGATGTGAAAGTCGCCGTCCTCTGGAGATTCCTCGGAGGTGTGTGAGGCAGAAAATCCCCTACGGCTCGCAGAGCGGGAGCGGGACTTCAGAGAGGACGTGGCTGGCTCGAACTCTATGCCGGGAACGACTTCGGTCAGTAGGATCGTTAGGGCTTGTGGACGGCTTGGAAACGGTGGTCTTCACGGCGGTAGATGTTTTAGACACTGGGCTTTTGCGACTAACTGTTGGGGTGCTCGCCGGCAGGTCAATTTGTGTTGAGGAATTTGCAACGGTAACGTGTTGCAAGCCAACAGTAGCAACCGGAGGGCAACTAGCTGCCGACGAATAAGCTACGGTGGTGGCAGGCTTCAGCTATTCGAAGCGCCGACGCGCTTCAACAAAGGTCAGGCGCTGCTTAACGCGCAACTCCTGAATGCTCTTTTCGTCCAAGAACTCAGGACACTCAAGTGAGCTGGATGGATGATTACCCCCACAGTTCACACAGCATGAGTCCCGAGTGCAGGCCGTGTCTTCGTGTGCCGGTAAGCCGCAACGTTCACAAGCTGCAGGATGGTTACACGAGGTCCTGGTATGCCCGAATCTCTGCCACTGAAAACAGCGGGATCGGGACGTACGGCCGTACTGCGGCACGCTCGTAGCCACAATAAATATATTCTGGCAGTTGAGTGCCCTTGAACGTAAGAAATACTGTACGTAAGGCACACTCTTTACCATCCTGTTCCCGAGATAACAGGTAGGCTTGGCAGACTCGCTGATCGGAGAGGTAGGTGACGATTTCTTCGTTGGTGAGATGGTCCAAGCTGAAATGGTCGGAACTCCTCTACACGAGTTCAAGGTCTTATGTGAGGCTATACGGATAAGGTAGGAGCCCAACAAACTCGCCTTCAACAGCTTTTGCGACTGGTCTCCATTCATCACCTCAATCAATAATGTGCCATCCCTAAGTCTGGTTGCGTTCCTAACAGGGCCACAGATGCTATCGACTTCCTTTTGAATATAAAACGGACTAACACACTTCATCGTCTTACCTTCACAATGCATAGTCATCACCAAGAAACTGTCTATGAGGGAGGGTTTGCGCGGAGACATGATGAATTGGATCCCCTTCCGGAACCGTCGGCGTCAGCCTGCCATCCGGGAGTCAAAGAAAAGAAAGGCACACAAATATCCACGGTCTGTGCCACCACGGAGACCCCTCAATGACTGATCTCAAAGCGTACATAAGAGGAGCTACCCTCCGACCTCCACTGCTTGTCCACATGGGTAAACCGTTCACCACGCACACCCCGGCTTTATTCCCTCACTACAGGAATATCCGCCTGTGGCTCCCCACTTTAGGCCACGCTGCCTCAACGGAGACAGCGTGGATTTAGGGGACCTGTGGTTCATTACACCAGGGTTCCGTCAGCGGTAACACGTCCGGCCGGTGATACTTACCCGACGGCACACGGCCGTCGGGGAATTAACACAGGCCGGGCCCTTAGAGAGCTACGTGGATGTACACGACGGTGTGGGCGGACTCCGCACCTATGGCTACACACGGGAGGAGTGTGAAGGGTTCGCCCAACCTTCGCGCCTGAGACCTCCGAAGATCACACAAGTCGAGGGCCGCGTTGAAACCGTGGGGCAGGACCACGGAGACAGGAAAGATCCCTGCTGGTGAGACAGGGGTTATAAACTTAATGCATTACATACTACTAATCAGAATAAACCTAGAAAAGGGAGGGGATGATGAAGAGTTGCAGTCAAAACGGCTACACGTGGCAACAGGTAATGGTGGTGGAAGGGGTGAAATGGGGGTGAAAGGCTCGGGGCCCCGGGTACGTCAAACCCGTACCTACCGTAGCAGGACCCCCTGGGGGATATGGCAATACAGTAGGCTTAAAGCGATAGTGAAATACTTTAAGAGCTAGTTACTATCCGATGCCTTTGAAATTCCTATCTATTCGCAAGACCAAGAGATTAAAAAAAAACGAATAACATACCTATTCCTATTTGAAAAAAGTATAAGTATTGGCAAATTCAAACAAATAATAAAGAATAACTCGGCAATGCTTCACTCAAAAGAAAAAAGAAGCATTTGATATAAATGGTGTGTTTTAACGAAATCCATATTTTTATTTGGTAAGTTTTTGTGTCACTTACTCTTTACCATTTATGCAAAAATCCTCCAAAATGAAGAGTTCTTCTGAGAACAGTCCCAGAAAATTCAAAGTACGGTTTAGAAACTGCCATGGAATAGCCTGTTTGAGTCCGTCACTGGAGACTGACTGACTGACTGAATGTGAGTCCAGTTGCTGATTCACCCTCAAATTGAACGAGGAAGTGGGGGATAGCAGCTAATTAAGTAAGCGTCTCCGGTTGGACATCGTTGGTCACCCAAGCTATCCCGCGAGTCGTCCAGGCCTGCTCTAACCGGATGACCTGCGAGGCCAGCCACCCACGGATTTTATTTTATTTTTACATTCATTTTCGGCGGAATAACAATATTTTCTACTTCATGGTGTTCTCAACGAAAAGTTAAGCTTGGCAAACATTTTTTATGGTCCCAACATACTTGTAATTTAGAACCCGGGCCTTGTAAATCCTTTTTAATATTTCATTTAGCAGTTAGCCGTCTATGTTCCTCCTGAACAAATGTTGGTTTCTATGATAAACGAATTATCAAAATCGCGTGAATGCATGCTTTCATGATATACGCGTACACACACGCACGCACACGCACAAACACACACACACAATATTAGTTTTGTCCATTATGGCCGATGGCTAGGTCGTATACATCTCACTCTTAAGGGAATGCTGACCAAGTAACTATTAAGAGACGTCGCAAGAGCTACTTGGAAGGATTGCATTGTTATTTTCTTCCTAATTTTACCTCGCCTTTCCATTATTTGTGTCTATAAATTCGAATGACTTGATTCTCTTGAGTGTTTGTTTTACACTATTTTCTTTTCATTTTCACTTTAAAGTCATTTGTTAATTTGTACTTTCTATTTTGGGTGTCATAGTCCATAGAGCTACAGCTCCATTAAATGAAGCTCCCTTGCATATAGTGGGGGATGTTTAAAATGCTTATAAATACTCATTACAACCATCTGTGCGCATTTAACAAGCAGCATTCTTTTTGTGCCACGGAGGAAGGGGCAGTTCCAGTTTACCACTTTTTACAAGTCTGCGTCACAGCAACGATAACAGCTGAACACCATGCTCTTCCTTGAGGTTCTAATCGATTTAATTCTTTGCAATACTCCAACAAACGAAAATATTTGCTCCGAAGAACATCTTTTAAAAGAATTTAAAGGCGTTCAACATAGCTAAGCCTAAATTTTGACAATCGTTATCTATGTGTATACTAAAATTGTAACCAAAAATGTTCCAGTAATTTGAAACGAACAATTGATATTAATCTGTACAATAGGCTACCGTGAAGCCAAAAATCCAAGTTTTACTTTCTCCACCAGGTACGTGAATGTAGCACATCAGACTTACTTTCTCTGCCACTTACATAGTACATAGCGAAGGTATTGCATTCAATCCAAAAATTCGATACCGTGCCCGGTATTTTCATCATAAATACAGTTTTGAGGTCCCCTAAACCTAAAGCAAGCATTTTTAGAAAAAGAGTGTACGTGTATATGTGTGAGAGCATAACTAAAAATGGCAAGTTGCATATACACCAAACTCAGTATTGAAGTTCAGTTTCTTACCAAGATGTGACCCGAAGATTTCAAGGAAACACCCCCCCCCCCCCCCATCACCAGCTATCCTTTACATGGAGCATTTTTGAAAATGTTTGGTTTTCTCAAAAATGTCTAACGATATTGGGGTCAATTCACGTCAAATCGAACACCCGTAAAACACGACTTTTTCGTAGGAGGTTCAAAAAAAATTTTTTTTATGAATAACAGGCATCAAATAAGGAGACCCGTACTTTTTATTCCCGTATTTTTAAATTACTTGCTTAGTTATGGCTATTAGAAATTAAGCAATTTCTGCGCGCACCGTAATATAAAATCTTTCGTTACTCTAAGGTCATATAGAGTTGACAGTTGGGGTTTGGCGCACTGGAAAGGTTAACAACTTTCGATCAATCATTATTATACATAAATTTTGGACTGTTTTCTTTTATGGTATATTTTGTAAAACCAAAAATAGAATTTAAATCGATGTGCTAAAAATCTTAAAAATAAAAAAATAAAAATAAAAAAATAAAAAATTACACACGTATTCCCTGACATTTTATCTATAAAATAAGATGTTGAAAACTATGGAGCTTCAATCAGTGCATTTACTACAATTTTTTTTCTGGAGGCCTGCAAGCGCTCACGGACGACATGAAGTAGCGATCCGTTTGTACAGCTGGATTCGCCTTGAAAGCGAGTAACAAGCCAGGTGACTGCAGACAGCATGCGAATTGCCGCGTCAGCTATGCTAGTCAGATAACTTCTTCTTACTAAGGCAGTACAGTCCATGCAGAAAAATGTCTCCACAATGCACCTTCTTGCTGATACTCCTGTGGCATCTGATACGCGCTTTTGAACTTCAGAATTTTTTTGAAAAAAATCTTCTGATGTAAGCAGTTCTTTGCTTTTAGCTTCTTCCTTAATGTACGTCAATACATTTGAAATAATTTCTCTACTCTGACTGTGTAATGTTTTGGTCCCTAATTTAGAACGTACAGGTGGTATAGTTGATTTACGCTATGATCAATGTCTCACAAATGCACTATATTCACTCTTTATCGCAAAGATCTATGTCTTCAACTGCAAGCTGCACTAAAAAGCACCTGTGAATTAGCAAGGACTGTCTCAGATCATGCAGACATCACACCTTCCCCCTCCCTCCCCATGTTCATGGTTTCATTCGCAGAATTATACAATATGAGTTGATGAAACAGACAAAAGCTAGGACTTCCAGTCAAGGTCAGGGGCCAAGAACGATGGATCCAGCTGTGCTTTAAAATTACACTCCTTCATTCCTTTGTCAAAAACTGAAGCTTTAGTGAAACAATTTGCTTTCGAAGAAGCAGGTAAAGCTGTGTGTTGTATGGAAACATTATTTTAAAATGCACATTTTAAAAATATTTTGAAGATGCTAATAGTGTACATATAATAGTGTCAGCTAGCAGTGTTCTCCTTACTGTACTGTTGTAACATTCATAGAACCTCAAGTAGTGGACAGCTGCCGTAATGGAAGTTAGCAATTGTGTGAGGTTACGTCACCGCTGCCACGCGAGTCCGCTGCACTGATTTGCAAGTAGGTTAATTACAACTGAACTATTAGAGACTCCATTCTGATTTTTCTGAGAATATTGAATAAACTTCATTGTATTTTTCGTTTTTTTTTCCTTCTTTTTTTTTCCTCCAGATTTTTAAATGGTCGAGTTTGTGTTATCTAATTTTAAAACTTTAATCGTATAAAATATAATATTAATAATAATTAATAAAATGTTCTAATAAATACCTCACGAAATACTGCGATTTATCTTTAATTTGAGCCAAAGACCAAGTAATTTGGTTGATTACAGTCGGAGGTATGATTGATCGAAGAGTGAGGAGCGCGCGATTTTTGAGACATTTCAAAAATTAATATTTGCCAAAATGATTTTTTTATAAAGCGAAGAAACACGGGTCAAATATATTTTGTTCAAAGACTCAAAAAAAAAAAAAAAAAAAATGTCAAGAAAATCTGAGAGATCAAGGTCATTTTTGCCATGTTTTGTTCGATTTGACGTGGAATGACTCATTAATCTTTTTAAATAACTTTCTGTGGAATTCACACGACTTTCTCTACTCATTCTTCTAAAACCATTCATACCAAGATTTATTTTCTCCATCTACTTCCGGTTAATCGAGATAATATTAATTACACAGTTACACATTACGCAGTAGGTGTAAGCGTGGTAAGCGATAGTCAGAACTTAAAAAAGGACAGGTTGCTATGTGATAGTGATGGCTTTGAAATGCCATACTCTTTGTATTATCACGAGAAAAAACGAATAAGAATATTGGGGAAAAAGGGTAAGCGTTCCAAAATTCAAACCAATAACTAGGATTATCTCGTAAGTGGTTAACATAACGAACATTTTTATTTCACATAAATCGTGTGGTCCAACGAAATTTACATATTATGTGTAGCAAGATTTTGTCTAGCTCTTACAGTTTATTGATTATACAAAAGTCATTCGGAGTGAAGAGGACTTCACAGGCTATTTACAGAAAATTCAAAATATGCATTTTATTTGCGATAACATTATCTTAAACACGTAGAATTTTAATCAAAATCGTCGCGAGCCATTTTTGAGAAAGCAAAAACTCACAATCATTTTCTGTTCATGTAAAGGAACTGAACTTAAGTATCAAGTTTGGCATATAACCGACTTTTCTTTTATTGAGTTATGCTGTTAACAGACAGACAGACAGACAGATTCACAGACAGACGCGTGCGCGGACATTTTTCTAGAAATGCTTTTTTGGATTCAGTGTGCAGCAAAACGTGCACTTCCGGTGTAATTTCAGCATCGAATGTTTGGGTGGAATGCAATTGTTTCCTTACTTACGATGTAGTGAAAGTAAAAAGTGAAACGTTTGTGAGAAATTTTGTACGCAAATTTGAATTGCATGCTGGTGAATCCTTGACTGTTTCTTAAACGAACATTCTGAAATTTCAGGTTGCTCGTGCTGAACTATCAGACAGTCACATTGAAACATTACATGTACCTACTTATAAACCATTATATAATTTGTTTCATAAAACCCAATGACATTTGTGTTCGTGTAGAGTCTGAACTACGAAGTGGAATTCATAACGGCATCTAGTCCACGAGAACAAAGTGCCAAAATAGTTGAGAGGGTCACAGTCTCTTAAATTATTTGTATTTTAAAACAAATACATCGTGATGAGCACATTTGAACTTTTTCAGCAGAGAAACATGGTGAGTGGCTCCAAGGTCATACATTCATCATTACAATTGCCGTTTGCAGTGAAACATGAGTCAAGTAAAATTGTTGAGATTTACCAGCGCGCTTTTATCTTTCATTACTTAATAAAGGAAACGATAACGTGACGACTTTGGAGTACGATTACCTAGTTGCCGATTTCCGGGAGACGAAGTAACATTTCTAAGAGTTATATAGACTTAAAGAACATATATTGAGGCGGGGGGCGGGGGGGGGGGGGAGTTTTTCTCAGTACAGTGTATACACTGCAGAACTCTGAAATTGGTAACTTTCGCAAATTTCTTATATCAATTTTGTATTTCATCTCCATCATACAGGTGACCGTTTTAATAACTATATTTCAATGTAATATTTTCAAACATTGCGATATTAACTTCTTCGTAAAGTTGCGGCTGCAGTTTTACCCCGGAAAATGCCAGCCATTTTGCATTTAAACTTGTTTATGCTTTAGATATGTTAGTAGGCAATTGAGACGCCTTCTAGAAAATCTTAGCTTACAACTAGTACACACCCTTCCGTTCCGTGTGCAATAAGTAAACAACGAATTTAAGAAACGAGGACAATTTATGCGCAAGCCTTCAGGGGGGACAACTGGACAAAGACGAAAAATACGTGCACTAGGTGCAACATATGTCGAAAAATAATCAAATGAGAGGTTCGTAGTTGGGTTTAGTACGGCAGATATCTAAGCTCATTTGGTAACGGCGTCGACGCGGATTCGAATTTTCTTGTGTGACTCATATATAACATCTGTCATTCACAGAGCATCTGTAAAATAATTGTTTCGTCATAAGAAAACTACAATATTCTAATTAGTATAATGGTGTTTATGATACAAACGTTAAAAGTGGAGTTTTATTTTGCTAGTGGTAGCTTTTTGCACAACGAGGCTGAAAGACGGGTGTAGCAATTCTACGAGCAAAATAAATTCAATTTTGGCATGTGCTGTTACAAACTATTTTTATGCAGCCCTGAATTTAAGTTCTACAGTATCCAGCTGAAATTGTGCAGAAATAGAGGTAGGTATACATCCGGACATGTGCAATGATGAGCTCCAATCCATTGTCGTTTAACCATCACAGCCCAGCCCATTGCTGACATACTTACATACTATAATATACCGCATTGCATCCTCCAGTTCTTTGGTAACAATTCCAACGTAATCGTCTCCGCTACTTGAAAAATTTCATCTGGTTCCCTGTGTGTGCGTGTGTGCGCGCGTGTGTAGTGTTTAACGCCCGCTTTTACTACAGGCGCTGACACTGATTCCTAGAGGTGTGTGTGGTAAGGCAAAAGTTAATGAGGATCCACCCCTTTGGATGCTCCTTAAAATAAAACATATATCCTTAAATACAGGTGCAGAAGTATCGGGTGTGATTCTTGGGAAGGGAGTTGTAATCTAGCATTCCGAGAGAGCGGTCGCATTTGCCGCGAGATGGTACAAACAATAGTATGGTGAACCCACTGGATGTAATTGTGTAACAAGTCCGTGTAATTTTGGTTTATGTGTAATATAGACTATGGAGTGTCGAATGTGAATCCTTAATTATTTTCACAACAGGCTATTGTAGCGCCAGAACACTTCCAAAATTCCTAGCTTACTTTCCCGCCACTACCTGACTAGAGATACATGTTCGACCGCTGACCATTATCATAGCCGACAACACACATAATATACTCATAATACACAAGGCGTCATCGTTAAGAACCAATAAATTAAGTACGCTATGTAAATCAAGCCACAGTCCGCCGCAGCTTCCACTTAATATAAGTATTTATATATAATTCCCATTGCAAGAAACAAGGGTGGTAATATTTTATTCCACTGAGCGCTATAATGTTCAGTTTCTAGCATGAGTGCTAGCGCCACTTTTAGTGCTAGCTGAATTTGTTTTTATGTTAAAGATTATTCTATTTTCAGATACGTAGTTTTCAAAATCATGATTAAACGGAGCTTACTTCGTTTATGGGGTGCCAGAATAAACTTAAGTTCTAACTTTATGCACGTCCCGCATCTCACCAGCTTATGTTTCCTAGAAATTCGGCGTATTATGTTCACATCGAATTGCTACATTGCTGCAACATGCCTTTGTTAATGCTGCAGCTACGCGCTTGTTTTCTCCTCATTAAAAATTTAATTGCATTGCAGATTACTTACCTAGCTTGGCTACGCAGTACTGTTCCTCTCCCAAGTGGCCTCATGAAGGAACAAAAACTTCCCGTAGAATGACCGTTTACCAGCGAAAATTGTCTGAAAGGCGTTTTGTAACAAGTCGTTATTCCAGAAACACCTATATTCTACACTGTGTTCAATGCTGTACAGCTGTATCTTATCAACAAAGCAGACGTTAGCTTCAAGTGTTCATGGAGTTTGATAAGTAATAAGAGGCCATTATTTTTTAAACACAAAAGTCCAATATTAAGGTGTATACTGTCGAAATTAAGACACATTAAATTTGATACATGTTAGGAAATCCTAAACAAAAATACCTAAAACTTGTAGATTTAGATTTCGGACAAACGTAAGATGTCCTCTGCAGAAACGAAGGCGTGCTTAACGTAGTTGTAGAGAAGTGGTGTTTTGGAAAACAAGAGGTAGGAGTGTAAAAGCGTTTCAAGATTGAAATCCGCTTACAAAATATTGGCAGAATAACTCAATTCATATGAATTTAACATGCATTAAGGCATCTTTACTTACTATTTACAAAGAGAAGTCAATAATAGGCGCATTATTCCGTTCTCCAGTGTTTTATTCCTCTCTCAATAGTTCTATTTATTTACGCAATAAAAAACATTTAGCGGAAATTCAGCATGTCGAGGAAAAAGAGCAATATGCATTCACGGCCCCTATTTTATAAGAACAATAGTGTGCGTGTGTGGTGTCCGTGTGTGTGTGGTGTGCGTGTGTGTAGCTCGTGTGTGTGTGTGTGTGTGTGTGTGTCTGTGGTGTGTGTGTGTCTGTGGTGTGTGTGTGGCGTGTGGTGTGTGGTGTGTGGTGTGTGTCTGTGTGTGGCGTGTGGTGTGTGAGTTTGTGTGTGTGGTGTGTGAGTTTTTGTTTGTGGTGTGTGTGCGTGTGTGTGAGTTTGTGTGTGTATGTGTGTGTGGTGTGTGTGTGTGTGTGTGTGGTGTGTGTATGTACTGTGTGTGTATGTGCTGTGTATTTGTGTGTGTGGTGTGTGTGTGGTGTGTGTATGTGCTGTGTATTTGCGTGTGTGTGGTGTGTGTATGTGCTGTGTGTTGTGTGTGTATTGGTGTGTATGGTGTGTGTGGCGTGTGTGTGGTATGTGTATTTGTGTGTGTGGTGTGTGCGGTGTGTGCGTATTTGTGTGTGGTGTGTGTGATGTGTGTGTGGTGTGTGTGTGGTGTGTCTGTGGTGTGTGTGGTGTGTGTGTGGTGTGTGTGTGGTGTGTCTGTGGTGTGTGTGTGGTGCGTGTGGTGCGTGTGTGTGTGGTGTGTATGTGGTGTGTGGTGTGTGTGTGCTGTGTGTGGTATGTGCGGTGTGTGTGGTGTGTGTGGTATGTGTGCGGTGTGTGTGTGGTGTGGTGCGTGTGTGGTGTGTGTGTGGTATGTGTTCTGTGGTGTGTGTGGTGTGTGTGGTGTGTGGTGCGTGTGTGGTGCGTGTGTGGTATGTGGTGTGTGATGTGTGTGGTGTGTGTGATGTGTGTGTGGTGCGTGTGTGGTGTGTGTGGTATGTGGTGTGTGTGCGGCGTGTGTGGTGTGTGTGGTATGTGTGTGGTGTGTGTGTGTGTGGTGCGTGTGTGTGGTGTGTGTGTGTGTGGTGCGTGTGTGTGGTGTGTGTGTGGTATGTGTGTGGTGTGTGTGGTGTGTGTGGTGCGTGTGTTGTGTGTGCGTGTGTGGTGTGTGTGTGCGTGTGTGTGGTGTGAGTGTATTTGTGTGTGTATTTGTGTGTGTGCGGTGTGTGTATTTGTGTGTGGCGTGTGTGCGGTGTGTGTGGATTTGTGTGTGGTGTGTGTGTGATGTGTGTGGTGCGTATGTGGTGCGTGTGTGGTGTGTGCGGTGGATGCGCGGTGTGTGTGGTGTGTGTGTGGTGCGTGGTGTGTGCGGTGTGTGGTGTGTGTGGTGCGTGTGTGGTGTGTGCTGTGGGTGTGCGGTGTGTGGTGCGTGTGTGGTGTGTGCAGTGTGTATGGTGTGTGTGTGCGTGTGTGGTGTGTTGTGTGCGGTAGGTGTGCGGTGTGTGTGGTGTGTGTGGTGTGTGTGGTGTGTGCGGTGGGTGTGCGGTGTGTGTGATGTGTGGGAGGTATGTGTGTGATGTGTGTGTGATGTGAGTGGCGTGTGTGATGTGTGTGGTGTGTGCAGTGTGTATGGTGTGTGTGGTGCGTGTGTGGTGTGTTGTGTGCGGTAGGTGTGCGGTGTGTGTGTGATGTGTGTGCGGTGTGTGCGGTGGGTGTGCGGTGTGTGTGTGATGTGTGGGTGGTATGTGTGTGATGTGTGTGTGATGTGTGTGGCGTGTGTGATGTGTGTGGTGTGTGTGGTGGGTGTGTGATGTGTGTGGTGTGTGTGGTGCGTGTGTGGTGTGTCTGTGGTGTGTGTGGTGTGTCTGTCGTGTGTGTGGTGTGTGTGTGCTGTGTGTGGTATGTGTGTGGTATGTGTGTGGTATGTGTGCGGTGTGTGTGGTATGTGTGCGGTGTGTGTGGTGTGGTGCGTGTGTGGTGTGTGTGTGGTATGTGTTGTGTGGTGTGTGTGGTGTGTGGTATGTGTGTGGTGCGTGTGTGGTATGTGTGTGGTGTGTGTGTGGTGCGTGTGTGGTGTGTGTGGTATGTGTTGTGTGGTGTGTGTGGTGTGTGTGGTGTGTGGTGTGTGTGGTGTGTGTGGTGTGTGGTGTGTGTGGTGTGTGGTGGGTGTGGTGTGTGTGGTGTGAGGTGTGTGTGTGGTATGTGTGCGGTGTGTGTGGTGTGTGGTGTGTGGGTGGTGTGTGTGGTGTGTGTGCGGTGTGTGTGTGGTGTGTGTGTGGTACGTGTGTGGTACGTGTGTGGTGTGTGTGTGGTATGTGTGCGGTGTGTGTTGTGTGTGTGGTATGTGGGTGGTGCGTGTGGTACGTGTGTGGTGTGTGTGGTGCGTGTGGTGTGTCTGTGGTGTGTTTATGGTGTGTGTGTGATATGTGTGTGGTGCGTGTGTGGTGGGTGGGTGTGTGGTGGGTGTGTGGTGTGTGGTGTGCGGTGTGCTGTGTGCTGTGATGTGTGTGGTGTGTGTGTGATGTGTGTGTGGTGCGTGTGTGGTGTGTGTGCGGCGTGTGTGGTGTATGTGGTATGTGTGTGGTGCGTGTGGTATGTGTGTGGTGTGTGTGGTGCGTGTGTGTGGTGTGTGTGTGGTATGTGTGTGGTGTGTGTGGTGTGTGTGGTGCGTGTGTTGTGTGTGCGTGTGTGGTGTGTGTGCGCGTGTGTGTGGTGTGTGTGTATTTGTGTGTGTATTTGTGTGTGTGTGTATTTGTGTGTGTGCGGTGTGTGTATTTGTGTGTGGCGTGTGTGCGGTGTGTGTGTATTTGTGTGTGGTGTGTGTGATGTGTGTGGTGCGTATGTGGTGCGTGTGTGGTGTGTGCGGTGGATGCGCGGTGTGTGTGGTGTGTGTGGTGTGTGTGTGGTGCGTGGTGTGTGCGGTGTGTGGTGTGTGTGGTGCGTGTGTGGTGTGTGCTGTGGGTGTGCGGTGTGTGGTGCGTGTGTGGTGTGTGCAGTGTGTATGGTGTGTGTGGTGCGTGTGTGGTGTGTTGTGTGCGGTAGGTGTGCGGTGTGTGTGGTGTGTGCGGTGGGTGTGCGGTGTGTGTGTGATGTGTGGGAGGTATGTGTGTGATGTGTGCGTGTGATGTGTGTGGCGTGTGTGATGTGTGTGGTGTGTGCAGTGTGTATGGTGTGTGTGGTGCGTGTGTGGTGTGTTGTGTGCGGTAGGTGTGCGGTGTGTGTGTGATGTGTGTGGTGTGTGTGGTGTGTGCGGTGGGTGTGCGGTGTGTGTGTGATGTGTGGGTGGTATGTGTGTGATGTGTGTGTGTGATGTGTGTGGCGTGTGTGATGTGTGTGGTGTGTGTGGTGGGTGTGTGATGTTTGTGGTGTGTGTGGTGCGTGTGTGGTGTGTCTGTGGTGTGTGTGGTGTGTCTGTCGTGTGTGTGGTGTGTGTGTGCTGTGTGTGGTACGTGTGTGGTATGTGTGTGGTATGTGTGTGGTATGTGTGTGGTATGTGTGCGGTGTGTGTGGTATGTGTGCGGTGTGTGTGGTGTGGTGCGTGTGTGGTGTGTGTGTGATATGTGTTGTGTGGTGTGTGTGTGGTGTGTGGTATGTGTGTGGTGCATGTGTGGTATGTGTGTGGTGTGTGTGTGGTGCGTGTGTGGTGTGTGTGGTATGTGTTGTGTGGTGTGTGTGGTATGTGTTGTGTGGTGTGTGTGGTGTGTGGTGTGTGTGGTGTGTGTGTGGTGTGTGGTGTGTGTGGTGTGTGGTGTGTGTGGTGTGTGTGTGGTGTGAGGTGTGTGTGTGGTGTGTGTGGTATGTGTGGTGTGTGTGTGGTATGTGTGCGGTGTGTGTGGTGTGTGGTGTGTGGGTGGTGTGTGTGCGGTGTGTGTGTGGTGTGTGTGGTGTGTGTGTGTGGTACGTGTGTGGTGTGTGTGTGGTATGTGTGCGGTGTGTGTTGTGTGTGTGGTATGTGTGTGGTGCGTGTGGTACGTGTGTGGTGTGTGTGGTGCGTCTGTGGTGTGTTTATGGTGTGTGTGTGATATGTGTGTGGTGCGTGTGTGGTGGGTGTGTGTGTGGTGTGTGTGTGGTGTGTGGTGTGCGGTGTGCTGTGTGCTGTGAGGTGTGTGGTGTGGGTGTGGGTGTGGTGTGCGGTGTTGTGTGTGTGTGGTGTGTGTGTGGTTTGTGTGTATGGTGTGTGTATTTGTGTGTATGGTGTGTGTATTTGTGTGCGGTGTGTGTATTTGTGTGTATGGTGTGTATGGTGTATTTGTGTGTATGGTGTGTATGGTGTGTGTATTTGTGTGCGGTGTGTGTATTTGTGTGTATGGTGTGTGTATTTGTGTGTATGGTGTGTGTATTTGTGTGCGGTGTGTGTGTATTTGTGCGTGTGCGTGTGTGTGTTTGCGCGCACACTCATGAGTACGTGTGGGTGCAGGCGAGAAATCTCACTAGAATGTGTAGCTGGAAATCACAAAAGACAAAAACTTGTGATAAAAATGTAGATCTTGTTAAAATATATTTATGTCAAGCATTTTTTTCGGAGGATGAAATATTCGTTGCTCTATGTTTCAGGTTTCTCATCTTTTAAAACCTGTGTCTTCTTTTTCTTCTTCTCCACTTAATGGCATAGGCAGTCAAGGCATGGCATAGCCTGTTCCACCTTCAAAGCACTCCGGCCATCGTTTCATGGGTCTACCCACCGACCTGCTACGTTTAGGATAATGCATTATTTGTTTAGTAAATCAGGTATCTGGCACTCTTTCGACATGTTTCTTCCACTGTTGTTTGTAATCTTTTAGCCTATCATTTACATTAAAAATTCCCAACTCTTCTCTGATACTTCCACTTGTTATTAGGTCTCTCTTCGCACATCCCTGCACACTTCTTAAGAATTTCATTTCTGAGGCCTGTATTTTACTCTGTTGCTTTTTAGTCAATGTCCAAGTCTCACTTCCATATGCTAGTATAGGTGCAGCCATAACTTTGTAAAATTTTAATTTGTTTCTTTGCGTACTTTGTTTGTGAATGGCCTATGTATTGTTCCATACACTCTTTGAAATTTGGATACTTTATTGTCAAAGTCATGATTCCTTGTCATAACTAACGTCAGTTCCCAAGTACTTAAAATGGCTCACCTGTTCTACGCAACGGTTATTTATAACTATCTTTATTCTAATGGGTTCTTTCCCAATGAATGCCATTACCTTTGTTTTTATAAAAGAAATTTTCATATTATATTGTTCACATAGTTCGTTAAGTTTAAAAATAGATTTTTGCAGGGCAGACTCGCTATTTTGTATGACAACCAAATCGTCGGCAAACAATAAAATATTTAAAAAGTTGTTTGAAATTTTAAAACCTCCGTTCAACAGTTGCTTCCATTTGCTCACTAGATCGTCAATATAAATATTAAAAAGGGTAGATGATAAAGTACGCCCTTGTCTGACACACTGATTATTGGGAATTTGTGCGGAAATTTTACCATTGGTCCTCACATTTATTTTTGTTTGAAAGTAAAAGCATTGTATCATTCTCATAAGTTGTTGTTGGTATCCTCTTTCTGCTAATATTTGCAACATTTTGCATCGATTTACTCTATCGAAAGCTTTTTCGAAATCAATAAACGCCATATGCGTTTCTTTATTAAATTTCCTATGTTTTTCAATCACCTGTTTAATGATAAAGATGTTATCAGCACAGGATCTGCCTCTTCTAAATCCATTCAGCTATATTTTGTAATCTTTTGTTTATTATTTTTGCACATATTTTATAGGCAGTGTCCAGTAAACATATTCCTCTATAGTTGCTACACTCATTACGTTTCCCTCTCTTGAAGATAGAGATGGTTTGGGCCGTAAGCCAATCTTCTGGGATACATTGCTTCTTCCAGCACATATTATAAAAATGTAGCAGTCGGAGCTTTAGCAATATCCCTCCATATTTAAATAACTCTAAATTCAATCCATCCTGACCAGTTGCTTTCCTATTTTTAGCTTTTAGGAGTGCTTCTTCTAATTATTAATTAAATCTCCTTCATATGCGACGTTCCCTTCTGTATCTTCCTTAAATTGCCATTTCGATATTTCTTACGTACTTGCGCTAGCTTATTTTATTTACAAATGACTGTATCTACAGTCCTGTATAACCATTGTATTATCTATTTCTCTAAGGATATTTGGGTATTGTATTTAGCATAAACTGGACGTTTATTATGAAATAATGGATAGAGCCAGTCTGTTAGTGTGACACACCACATTCTTTTCTGAACACAGGTTTGCGCTCAGTTGCTGCGCTTTTATAAGAACATTTTGGTTAATTATGAGCTACCATTTAGGTAACTTTGGCACTTACCGCCGGCGGATATCCTAAGCCTGCCCCAGTTTTTCGAGGCTCTAGAGCTCGAAGCAGTTGTGTCCTTGTGTTGGATCATAAGCACGTGAAACAAAACGCAAGTGCCTGTACTTGAGCGTTTCCAGCCCGCAGTGGAGCATGCTGAAAGTCCAAATTAGTTTACAAGTTAGAACAATAATAACTGTACAGGGCACGCGCCATGGTGCTGATGCTCTTATCTGCGCCGTCGACCATCCTCTAGGACTGGAGCCATGTTCTTGATAGGCTCTCTCTCTTCCTGAGCAATATTGCTTGCCTCACACGCATGCAAAAGTTACGTAACTCTGAAGCTTCAACACACCATAAAGGTAAAAAGGAAGAATATTACCAAAATATGCAGTTTAATCCGCAACATTCACATAGTTTCTAAAACATGGCTAACCTTCTTAGTAATACGGCCACCATTATACACACTCGAGTGAAACAAAGGTATAACATCCTTCCATGCTTTAATCTTAAATCTTCCCTACGATAGCAGTGCTTCATGTGTCGGTCGGTAAAACACTTGCTATGGAAATGGAAGGGGCAACTGTTGTTACTGGAATGAAAGGCTAAATTATCGACATCCATTTTAAAAATAGCACTCACCATCCCCTTCTTTTTTTCATCTGAGCAATTATTTAAAAGCTTGGCCTTATTGTTGCTGGTTGTCGCACACAGCGTCACTGAGCCATGATTGTTCTGTTTCCACAATTCCCTTTTCAGTGATCGTTTCACCAAAGTTTTTTTAACTCGATGTTGGCTCGTAATTGCTGTAATTTTAAAAGCTCATTGTATCTTCACAACTGAATTTGCTAACACAGAATGCAGCAAGTTCATCTGTGTTAGGCTACAAAAGCAATCGTAAAAATATTTCATTTGTCCGTTTGGGATTGCATTCTGAAATATAACCTAACGGTAACATTTTACTGGCGTTTATTGAGTTTTAACGGAAAACATTTGGAAAGAGGCCACAAAGAGAATGAAAGACAATCCACGAGTGGAACAGTTACAGGGGAAGGCAGACAGAATCTGAAATATCGCAGTCACACGACTTTTTCAATTCACTTTTATTTCATAGCCAGTTTACAGACCATTCGTATAAAAGTTAATATTCACTTAATGTTAACGAGGATATATATTTGCATAGAAATAATCATTTATTCCTCATTTCCGGTATCATGATAGTGTAGGTAACTGAAACGTCTTTGGGATGCAGGTAGTTTGGAACAACAAAGAGCGTCAAGCTGCGAGTCAGGGGATGGAAAAGATAGGGATGAACAGCAGTTGCTATTTCTGCTTATCGAAGGGAGTAAGATTTTCACTATAGAAGTCGCCCATGTTTTACCCTCCAGCAACTTCCTGATACATCAATTTGTTCTTAGAATAGTGAAACACGTTTATATTTTGTGCTTTGCAGAGGAGGACGAAAAAATGTCAAACACCCTTTGTGCTGATTGCACATCGATTGTTCACTACACCGGTTCAACTGTTTTTGAGGCAGCGTTGGCCCGCTAGGGAGTGCTGTCGTCTTGCCCAGCTTACGTGAGGGAGCGAGAGAGAGGGTAGTCTGTGTAGTAGTCAGTCGTGATTGTAAACTCCCGAGGTATGTAGCTCTTCTCTCTCTCTCTGTTCCTACTACTACAGCCGTAAGTATGTGGGATCGACTTTTTTGTGATATAATGATTTCTATGGGGCAATGATTTTGTGGGGTTAGGTCGTCACTTACGCGGACAATAGTAAATTCAGATTTCAAATAGGTAAACCGGGTGTATAGCTGTAAAATGTGTTCAACTCACTTCATTTATATTCACTTTAATCGTCCACTGGTAATCCTTATCACCCGGTAAAACATGGAGACATATGATTGTAATTTCATCAAGCCTGAACATTTGTAAGTATCATTAATTAAAATTTTGTTCATCCAAATCTTCCACTTTATTTCTATGAAAAGGGGGGCACTCCTTTGCCAGAAAAGGTCCTGCCGTTTCCCCACTAGGGTGATCCTACTTCCACGAAAGAAATTGACTACATCCCGTGAAGGGCAGTGCAATTCTCTGGTAGCAGAGCGTGGTTACTTTTCAAAAAGTCGTAAGTGGGATTATTAGAAAGACAGTTTGGCTTTTCAAAATTTGGTTTGGGTTGGAAGACTAACAAGATGGTTACTGTAGTGGACGCGGCCTTTCTACGGAAAGGGGAACTAAACTTTGAGTTGGCTATACGAGGTGGAGTTTTGATTCCGACCGCGGATGTTGCGACCACATTGGAAGAGTTCCGTAAGGTGAAAGATTGCCCCATTAGACGGTTGAGTGCTGATAATGTGTTGGTGCAGGACGCGCCAGGTGAAAGCGAGAAGGCTTTGGTCGAATTTAAAGAGATGTTTACTGATTCTGACTTGGGAAAGGCACTCACTAAACAGCAGCTTAGAAGGCTTTCTGCGAGGGTGACCCATTATATTCGAAGACTTAAATACCTCGTGAAATACTTTCCTGACCTTTCTTTTGGAACTTCGTTGCCTCAGTTACGCGAAGGGTTTCAGTCTATTTGTCAGAGTTTGGACGGGGTAATGCCCAAAGATGCCGGCCCCGAACTATCCCATGAACAGGTTGCCGAAGTTTCTAAATCGATAAATCCCCTGGGCAGTGAACTGGTATCGGCATATCAGCGGATTAAGTTGTTACACCCGCTACAGGAATTTGTTCAATCCCAACCTGATTTTGTAGTGACAGATGTTACAACGGCTGTGGAGTTTCTGAGATTTTTAGTACGTGCGAGTGAAACAGCTGAAAGGGCTGACGTGCCGCAGATTGTGTCCTGTGCCCTAATTGCTAGCAAGGTTAAGGGCATGGCTCTCAATATTTTGGATCGATGTAAGCAGGCTGCGCACCCCATACGTGCTTTACACGAGGAAGTGTTACGATGTTTTGTCCCTCGTAGGGCGCTAATGGCCATAATTCAACAAAATTACTTGAGGCCGCAGGGGTTTCAGGAACCATTTTTGGAATATGTGGATAGGGTTAAGCATTATGCACGTGTATTGCTGTTGCCTGATAGTGAGCAACAGGTGTGTGACATCGTTTTGTCAGGACTTACTAGGGAGACACGTTCAGCTTTCATCTTTACCAGCCGTCCCGTTACTTTTAGGGAATTGGACTCTTTGGTGCCGTCATTGGCCGAGCTTATCGAAGTCGATAGTGCACGTGCTTGCGACATAACTCGCTCTCCCCCCGTCTTACCACGATTGAGTTTGGCTTCTTCGGCTATGGTGCCTCCTCAGCGCAATGTGACTGGGGCGCGTAATTGTTATAGGTGTGGCATGGAGGGTCATCTGGTGAGGCAGTGTCCCCTTACGCGTAATCGCCGACCTCAGGGAACAACATTTACCCGTGAAACTGGGTACCTCCCGAGGCGCATTTGACGCCAGGGACAGGGCAGAAGCCCTAGTGTGTTAATGCTATTTTTGGCCGCGTCAAGGGACTCCCGTTTGATTCAAAGCTTTTTCTACACCTTGTGGTGGGGAAAGTACCAGTCACGGCTTTGTTGGATACGGGGAGCAGTTGTTCCTTAGTGCAGGAGAAATATTTTAAAGAGGTATTGTCTAAGTGTGGGTTGAAGCCCGAGAGGCAACCGCTACATTGTGTTTCAGTAAATGGCCAAGAGTTTCAGGTCGAAAACAGGGTGCTTCTTACTTTGCGATTCCCGCAGTTTACATGGAAACATTGGTGCTACCTGTTACCAGGGTTACCTCACCATTTGATTTTAGGAGCAGACTTTTGACTTTGCTAGGCGTGAGATATCTTTTGTTTTTGCACCAACCGTGAAGATCCCCTTCTATAGCAAGCGTATGGTACGATATTCAGCTTCATGTGTACGAAGCCATTCAGACCTTCACTTAGGTGGTGGTAGGCATAGCTTGACCCATTTGACCGAGGAGCAGCAGGGTAAAATGGAGAACTTGTTACAACATTTCCACAAGTTATTTTCGGGGAAGCCGGGTGTTACTAATTTGATACAATACAATATTGAGCTAGAGCATACCACTCCGGTAAAACTCCCGCCGTATAGGTTGACCCCTCCTAAGATGGCTGTTTTAAAGCACAAGATTAACAAAATGTTGGAACAAGGTATAATTCGGCCTTCTACATCTTCTTATAGTAGTCCCATGTTCCTAGTGCCTAACGGGGATGGAGATTTTAGGCCCGTTGTTGACTACAGACGTTTAAATAAGAAAATTCGTTTGGAATCCCAACCTATCCCGGATTTACATACGGCTGCGCACCATTTTAAAGCAGCCAAGGTATTTACCACCCTGGACCTAAATAATGCGTACTATCAGATTCCCTTGTCGGAAGGGTGCAAACACGTGACCGGGTTCGCGACCGCTTGGCGCTTGTACGAGTTCCAAAGAGTTCCTTATGGTTTAGCCACCGGTGCCCAAGTTTTAACTAGATTGCTCGATAATCTGTTTTCTGACCTTAAATTTGAGTATGTTTACAATTATCTTGATGACGTAGTGATTTACTCGCCAGATTTTGATACCCATTGTGACCATTGGCGAGAAGTATTTAAACGGCTGGAAAGTGCCGGGTTGACGCTCAAGAAAGAAAAATGTGTCTTTGCGACAAGTCAGATTTCTTTCCTCGGCCATATAGTTTCACCTGCCGGGGTTACCATTGATTCGGATAGGACGAAATCCATTAGGACCTTTCCGCCTCCCAAGAACGTGAAGGCTTTGGCGCGTTTTGTTGGCATGGTGAATTTTTTTAATAAGTTTATCCCCAATTATGCAGCCAGGGCGGAGCCCCTGAACCGGTTACGCCGAAAGGGAATACCTTTCATTTGGACCCAGCAATCATGAACCCTCCGGTCTTAGCATTTCCCGATTTTCGTAGGCGTTTTATCTTGCAAACCGACGCAAGCAAAGGAGCCTTGGCCGCGGTCCTTTTGCAAGATTTCCCCTCCGGGCGTAGGCCCATTTATTATACCTCGAGAACTTTGACCGAGGTCGAGCGCAAGTGTTCAGTCTATAAATTGGAAACGCTCGCGATACTGTTGGGATTAGAAAAGTATAGGCAGTATTTAGAGCATGTAGAATTTACCGTGGAGTGTGACAACCAGGCGCTTACTTGGGCCCTTGCTACCCCAAGATCTACTGGGAGGTTGGCTCGTTGGGGCGTACGAATAGGAGCATTTAAGTTTACGCCCGTACACATCAGGGGAGCTGATAACTGTTTAGCGGACGCCTTGATCACTAGGGTGATCCTACTTCCACGAAAGAAATTGACTACATCCCGTGAAGGGCAGTGCACCTTGGAAGTAGTTCTGAAAGGCATGATCTCGTATGATCGCATAAAATGTCAAAGTATACAGTTTCGGAAATACTTAACCATGTATGAAAGCAATATGACAGAAATCTTTCCTTGTAATATTCGTAGACCTAAATACTTCCAGATAAGATTTTGTCCGTCTTTCGTGGATTTTCAACAAACTACCATAGCAATGAGAAACATATGATACAGTTTATAACAATTAGGATAACCATTTTATTTGCAATGAGATTGCTTTATTCAAGGTTCTAATAAAAATCCTACGACGTAAAACAAATAATTCCTGTAGGCAACGAGGGTTGGGAATAGTTAATCTGCGATCTCCGTGCCAATAGTCCAGTGAGTTATTTCCTTCCGTTCTGTCTTTAATGCTTACACATTCCTATACCTGCTATGCCTCATCGTTTAAAAGGACGTCAACGGTGGCTAAGGCATTCCTCAAAACCAAGAACCAGAATACAAATGATGGTTTAAAGAAGTGTTTCTCAACCTTTTGTATGACACGACCCTCCCTAGTGTCAAAAAAAAAAAAAAAAAAAAAAAAAAAAAAAAAAAAAATTCGCGACTCTTTTTTCATGTATGTTAAAATATATTATCCATACAAAAATTTTAGGCTTTTGCGTTATTAGGATTCGGATATAAATATATAATTAAGTACGTAAAACATATAATTTTAAATCGAATACGTGGCCAATTGATAACTAACAAATACAAACATATTGTTAGGGCCGAGACTCCAAGTGCCATCTATTGGTAACACTCGGAACTAGTACAGGGTCCGCGAAAAGTCCACAAGTTTCGAGACGTTTCGAAATGATTCTCGCTACAATGCGCTGGCCTATAAATAGGCGGTCGACCGCTGCCACGGCAGTTGGAGGGTCTGTCGTGAGCAGTCGGCCCGGCAACATCAGAAGTTTAGCAGGAGCGCGTTTCTCATGAAAGGCCGGTCAGTGCCGCCGCGAGTGCCGAGACATCTGGGCAACAGCGCCGCGCACGCTGGAAAGTGTACTCTCCGTGTACTCCCGGATGGAAGTATCATATTGCAACAGCCGCAATTTAGTGCATGTGTAAATATTTTCCCCAGTCTTTCCCCCAGTACGTGTATACCCGGACGGATATTTTCCCCTGGTTTTGTACGTGTACACCCGGGCGGATATTTTGTGCAAAGTGAAATAACGAACGAGTGGTGAAAATGAATGTATATAATACTCCCTCCTTGTGTAAATAATTCCACGTTTAGTTATAGTGTAAATAGTGTTAGTGTAGTGATTGTGAGCAAAAAGCGCGGGAAACATAGCGTACCCACGCCAAGTGTAGCTCCCAGAAGCACTTGCGGCTGGGAGCGGGAACAAGAAGGGGAATGGCGTCTGCCTCCCCTGACCCGCCGGCCGCCGAGAGCGGAGCGAGACGAGAGATAGCATCCAGCGCAGCCCATCTGGACATGCCGTCTGCCAGAGATGAACTGTTCGCAGGCAGCTATATTTATAAACTCTACAGCCGCGACTGCCACCGCACTCGCCCCGCCCCCCGCAGCCCCATTGAATACAGCCGTCAACTACCGACGAACCAAGGACCAACGCACCAGGACAACTCAGATGACTGAGGAAGAGCTTAAGGCACTAGAAGTACAGACACTACAAAAAGAAGTAGACGACCTTAAAGGAGAGATCATCTATTACCAGAATGTGCTGGCGAATATGGATGGGGAGTCCCAGCAGTTCACAAAACTCGCGCAGGACCTCGGGTTCTGCTACAAAGAACATGCCCTAAAAAAGCGGCGATTAGTCATCCTCAGTGAGGGGTGGCAAACCGTTACCATAAGAAACAAAAGAAACAGAGGAAGCGGCCGGGAAAGCGATTCCGACAGCGAACGTCCCGGCCAGCAGCGCCAAAAACGAGTGTCAAAACAGAAAACGCCACCACATCCCCTCACCACGAGGAACACCTACGCGCCGCTGAGGGCAGACAACGAGGCAGAATCCGACGACGAGACGTCAGAGGAACCACAACCGCAATAGCCTCCACCTCCAGAGACACCTTCCCTAAACTACCCCCCACCAAAGCCCCCACTCAAGCACACAAGAGACGTACCACCCCGACCACCACACCCACTCCCACCCCCGCCCCAGGCACATCCAACAACACAACAACAGACCACCAGAAACCACCTCGAATAATAGTCCCTGACGTCCGACAAACGGTAAAGGTCCTCCGGATCCTGCGTGACTCCCTCCCTGCCAGCACATACAAACTGCAGACAACTAAAGATTGCCTTAAGCTCTTCCTCCGAAGGAAGCAAGACTCAATACCGACAATGCAGCTCCTGAAAGACGCCGGGGTAGAAAACTACAGTTTTACTCCACGTGGGGACCAGCCTCTTCGCTACGTAGTCAAACGTCTACCAGCGGACCTAGAGGAAGACTACGTGAAAGAGGACCTGGTCCAAAAAGGCTACACCGGCGTCCATGTACGACAAATGACATCACGTGGCAGGCCTCTGCCAAACTTTCAGGTAAGTCTTGACAGGACCACCGCAAACCAAAAACTACTACAGGAACGAGAGGTATGCCATATGATGGTCACCGTGGAGGTCCTGAAAACAAATCAAAATATAACCCAATGCTACAACCGTCAGCAGTTGGGGCACACTTTTAGGAACTGCAACATGACCTCCCGGTGTGTCCTTTGCGGTGACATCCACCGTCTGGCTAATTGTCCAAAAAAGGCCAAGCAGGGCGTTGTACCCCACTGTGCAAATTGTGGAGAAACGCATCCTGCCAGCTACAGGGGGTGTGAGTCGTTTCGTAACGAACGTCACCGCCGCCAACTGGCATCCATAGCCAGGAGCTCTCCCAGTGCTCAGCCAGGGCCAAGACCCATCAGACACCCGGCCCTGGTTCAAACAGGTACCTCCTTTGCGGGAGTTACCGGAGGGCAAAAGGCACCAGTGCCACCAAAGAATGGTCCCCCTCCACTACCCCATATTAAACCTGTTCAAAGATCTAAATTTGCCATCATTAATGATGAAGGCGCAGCCTTTCCTCGCCAAATTCAAGAGCTGCAGCAGCACTTGGGAGAAAATAGAGACCATCTTATGTCTCCTCTGAACCCTTTTAGAATAAATGGCCCAAGTAAGGGGAGGCACAACTTTAACCCGCGCACTCCTGTGGAATGCAGATGGCATCCACAGGAAACAACACGAACTTGAAAACTACCTACGGTGGAACAAAATTGACGTCGCATTCATCTGCGAAACGAAATTAAAACACGAGCACACTTTTAAGCTTCAGGGATATCAAATCTTTCGAAACGACAGAATTGGCAGACAAGGGGGAGGGACTGCTATTTTGCTTAGAAATACTATTGCTCATGCTTCTGTTACGCTACCTGCAATGGCAGCGTTAGAGTGCACAGCTCTCAAAACACGTGTAAATAGTCAAACGGTGATGCTGGTAGCACTTTATCGGCTCCCCAACTCCCCAGACTTTATACATGACCTCGAACAAATCCTCGCTTTAGAGGAGCATGTTATAATTGCTGGAGATTTCAATGCCCGGCACCCCTGGTGGTTTTCACGCCGGGCAAACGCGGCGGGAAATCTCCTGGTTGAACTTATAACTGATAATGACGACATTGAGGTACATCTTCCCCCAGAACCCACCTTTTGGCATCGATCAGGGCACTTTGACCCTGAGATTTTGGATATCGTATTAACAAAAAATGCGACACTGTTAAATAACTTTACTGTGTATCACAGCCTGGACTCTGACCATCTTCCTGTGCATTTCGACATACAGGGTGGTATTTCAGCCGGTGCCTCTGGCCCTCGAAGTAGGGCTGAGACCGACTGGAATAAGCTCACCACGGAAATGCACGGGATGGCGCAACCCAGGTTGTCATACTACAGCGAGACAGACATAGATGTCGCCATTGAAAACTTTACTGCCTCGCTACACACAGCCAAGAGAAATGCTACCACATACACCACAAGACCACCCGGTTTTTGCACGTACCCCGAGGTAGAGCAACTCATTGCGCGGAGACGACGCTTGACAAGACTGTGGCGGTATACCCTCCAGCCTGAATATAAAGTGCTAGCAAAATGACTACGCAACATCATTCGGCATCAAATTAAAATCAACAAAACTGAACAGTGGGAAAACAAAATGCTGAGTACCACCCATTCGGACTCTTCTTTGTGGAAATTACTTAAGGCTTTCAAAGTTTCCACGAGCGTCAACTCCGCAACTGAGGCGCTGCGCACTCAAAGCGGCTTGCACTTTTCCGAAGAGGAGAAAGCCGAGGTCTTCGCTGACTGTCTCCAAGATAGATTCACCGAAAACACAGTGACCAACCGTGAAATAGAACGGGAGGTCCAGACATGGGTACAAACCTGGGTGGCGCGGAAGCAAGAGCAACAACTACCCATCATAACACCGCAGGAAGTTTTCAAGCTCATTAGGAAATTGCCTAATGGGAAAGCTGCCGGCCCAGACAAAGTGACTAATGAGGAACTTAAGCATCTCCCGAGAAAAGCTCTGGCGCAACTAACAAAGATATTTAACGTCTGTTTGCAGCAAGGCTATTTCCCCTCTACTTGGAAACGAGCCAAGGTTATCATGCTTCCAAAGCAAGGGAAAAGCACCAGACAACCGCAAAACTACCGCCCCATTAGTCTTTTGTCTACTATTGGTAAATTGCTCGAAAAATGTATCCTTTCTCGACTACAAAAACAAGTCTCGGCAACACATGAACTCTCAAATTCACAGTTTGGCTTTAGAAAAGGACATTCCACTGAACTACAACTCCTCAGACTAACTGATGACGTAACAGAGCAATTTAACAATGGGGCTTCAACGTTGGCGCTATTTCCGGACGTAGAAGCCGCATTTGACCGGTGCTGGCACAATGGCCTCATTTACAAATTGCACCACAATTTCCCGGCTCTTCAAAATTATCTATTCTTGCTGCACAATTTCCTAGAAAAACGGCAGTTTTACGTCCAACTGGGCCGCTCCTCCTCACGGGAGCGAGTGATGCGGGCTGGCGTCCCACAAGGGGCAATAATGTCCGCTTTTCTGTACATATTATTCACTAATGATTTCCCAGTGGACGCCAGATGCAAGGTCGCCATGTATGCTGACGACACTGCAATATACAACCACCATAGAAATCCACGTTTCGGCCTTGCAGAAATGCAACGTTATGTAAACAACTTCCTCTCATGGCAACATGACCGGAAAATCAAAATTATAGTGTTTATTTATTATCTGTACAGTGGCAGTGACGCAATATTTAGTGTGAGTTTTAATTCTGTGTATCGCGCGTACCCACGCGCTTAAGGTGAAAGTGAAAGTGAAACAATGGCATCAGGAATAACACATGCTGCCGGGCCGACCGCTCAAGACAGACTGGCCGAGAGCGGCGCGCCAGAAACTATCCTTATAGATTCAGCCACCATAGCAGCACCAGCGCAGATCCAGCCCCCACCGCGTACATTGGCAGACGACGAACAGCAGACAAAGGAGGAAGAGCGTAAGGCACTTTCCTCGAGAAGCTAAGAAAAGAAGTCGAAGACATACAAAACGAAATAACCTATTACACCAACATTTTAACAAACTTAGAAGCAGACTCCACGAAATTCTCAAAGTTCACACAGGACCTCGAGTTCTGCTATAGGGAATATGCGCTAAAAAGAGAGAGCTTGTAAAGCAAAGTGAGGGGTGGAACATAGCCGCCCCGAAGAAGAAGCGGACGCGGGACAACGGAAGCGATTCCGAAGGTGAACGACCCGGCCAGTCCATAAACAATGAGACAACTACGGCAGACGACACCGCCCCACCCCCTCTGTCTACGCAACTCCTTCGCGCCTCTACAAGCAGCAGAACGCGAGGACACAGAATACCCGGCACTACCCACACCCACGCACAATCCCATCCCACAGCTACAGAAACCAAAAATCCCAATACACCAAAAAACACCTTCAAAAACCCGCCCTACTCCCCACCCACACCCATCAATGCCAGGTACCTCCTCCGCAACAACAACAACAACACCCAGCACACAAAATACCGAAAACCAAAAGCCGCCGAGGATCATCATCCCGGATGTCCGCCAGGCCACCAAGGTGCTACAGACACTCAAGAACTCACTCCCAAATGGATTCTACAAGCTTCAAACAACGAGGGACTGCCTAAAACTCTTCCTCCTGAGAAAACAAGACGCCATCCCCACCATGCAGCTCCTGACACACGCCGGTGTGGAAAACTTCAGTTTTACACCCAGAAGTGACCAGCCTCTGCGATACGTCATTAAACGCCTGCCTGCAGATCTGCAAGTGGACTACGTCGAAGAGGACTTAGAACTGAAGGGTTACACCGGCGTGCAAGTTAGACAGATGGTTTCCCGCGGCAGGCCTCTACCAAATTTTCAGGTAAGCTTGTCTAGAACCACTGAAAATCAAAAGCTTTTGCAGGAAAGAGAGGTGTGCCACATGATGGTCACCGTGGAGGTCCTCAAAACCTCCCAAAATATCACTCAATGCTACAATTGCCAACAGTTAGGACATACATTTAAAATGTGCAACATGACCTCCCGGTGTGTCCTTTGCGGTGACCTCCACCGCCTAGCTGACTGCCCGAGAAGGGCCAAGGAAGACGTACCCCACTGTGCCAACTGTGGGGAGGCGCATCCTGCCAGCTATAGGGGGTGCGAGACCTTTAAAATGGAACGTCATCGCCGTCAACTGGCCGCCGCAGCCAGGAACTCTCCTGGTACTCAACCAGGGCCACGCCCAATCCTCTACCCGGCTCTGGTCCAAAAAGGCACCTCTTTTGCAGGTGCCGCCGGAGGGATAAATGCACCTCAGCAACCACCAAATGGTCCCCCCCCCACAACCCCAGCCCTCAGAGGCACCCACCAGTGACCTGGGAGGTTTGAAAGAAATTTTCAGCCTCTTCAAGGACTTAAACCTCCCAGTACTACTAACAAAGTTGTGGCCCATAATTGCAAGATTAAAAAGCTGCAACAGTACCATGGAGAAGCTAGAAGCCATCATATGTTTGGTTACCACTCTCGTCGAGTAAATGGCCACTTCAAGGGGAGGCATATCTTTAACTCGCGCACTCCTGTGGAATGCAGATGGCATCCACAGGAAGCAACACGAACTTGAAAACTACCTGCGGCGTAACAAAATTGATGTCGCATTCATTTGCGAAACAAAATTACAGCAAGAGCACACTTTTAAGCTCCAGGGGTATCAAATCTTTCGGAACGACAGAATTGGCAGACAGGGGGGGGAGGGACTGCTATTTTGCTCAGAAACACTGTTGCTCATGCTTCTGTTACGCTACCTGCAATGGCAGCGTTAGAGTGCAAAGCACTTAAAACCCGTGTAAATAATCAAACGGTGATGCTGGTAGCGCTCTATCGGCCCCCCAACTCCTTAAATTTCATACATGACCTCGAACAAATCCTCGCTTTAGAGCAGCACGTTATAATTGCAGGAGATTTCAACGCTCGGCACCCCTGGTGGTTTTCACGCCGGGCAAACGCGGCTGGAAATCTCCTGGTTGAACTTATAACAGATAATGACGACTTAGAGGTACACATTCCCCCAGATCCCACATTTTGGCACAGATCGGGGCACTTTGACCCCGAAATTTTGGACTTCGTACTAACAAAAAATGCGACACCTTTAATTAACTTTACAGTGTATCACAGCCTGGACTCTGACCATCTTCCCGTGCATTTCGATATACAGGGTGGCATTCCAGCCGGTGCCCCTGGGCCTCGAAGGAGGGCTGAGACCGACTGGAATAAGCTCACCACGGAAATGCACGGGATGGCGCAACCCAGGTTGTCATACTACAGCGAGACAGACATAGATGTCGCCATTGAAAACTTCACTGCCTCGCTACACACGGCCAAGAGAAGCGCTACCACTTACACCACAAGACCACCCGGTTTTTGCACGTACCCCGAGGTAGAGCAACTCATTGCGCGGAGACGACGCTTGGCAAGACTGTGGCGGTACACCCGTCATCCTGAATATAAAGTGCTAGCAAAATGGCTACGCAACATCATTCGGCATCAAATTAAAATCAGCAAAACTGAACAGTGGAAAAACAAAATGCTGAGTACCACCCATTCGGACTCTTCCTTGTGGAAATTATTAAAGGCATTTAAAGGCTCCACGAGCGTCAAGTCCGCAACTGAGGCGCTGCACACTCATGGCGGCCTGCACTTCTCCGAAGAGGAGAAAGCCGAGGTCTTCGCTGACTGTCTTGAAGACAGATTCAGCGAAAACCCAGTTACCAACCGCGATTTAGAACGGGAGGTACAGACATGGGTACAAACTTGGGTGGCGCAGAAGCAAGAGCAACAACTACCCATCATAACACCGCAGGAAGTTTACAAGCTCATTAGGAAATTACCTAATGGGAAAGCTGCCGGCCCAGACAAAGTGACTAATGAGGAACTTAAGCATCTCCCGAGAAAACCCTGGTGCAACTGACTAAAATATTTAACGCCTGTCTGCAGCAAGGCTATTTCCCCTCTACCTGGAAACGAGCCAACGTAATTATGCTCCCAAAGCAAGGGAAAAGCACCAGGCAACCGCAAAACTACCACCCCATTAGTCTTTTGTCTACTATTGGTAAATTGCTCGAAAAACTTATACTTTTTCGACTTCAAAAACAAGTTTCGGAATCTCATGAACTTTCGAATTCACAGTTTGGTTTTCGAAAAGGACATTCTACTGATTTACAGCTTCTCAGACTAACTGATGACGTAACAGAGCAATTTAACAATGGGGCTTCAACGTTGGCGCTATTTCTGGACGTAGAAGCCGCATTCGACCGGTGCTGGCACAATGGCCTTAGTTACAAACTGCACCACAATTTCCCGGCTCTTCAAAATTATCTATATTTGCTGCACAATTGTTTAGAAAAACGGAAGTTTTACGTCCAAGTGGGCCGCTCCTCCTCACGGGAGAGAGTGATGCGGGCTGGCGTCCCACAAGGGGCAATCATGTCACCCTTTTTGTACATTTTATTCACCAACGATTTCCCAGTGGACGCCAGATGTAAGGTAGCCATGTATGCCGACGACACTGCAATATACAACCACCATAGAAATCCCCGTTTCGGCCTTGCAGAAATGCAACGTTATGTTAACAACTTCCTTTCATGGCAACATGACTGGAAAATCAAAATTAATCCCAACAAATGCCAGCTGATTCATTTCTCTAAGCGGCATCACACTTTGGCAATGGATCTAACGGTCGGTGGTCAGGTATTGCATTGCCGTCGGCAAGTTAAATACTTAGGGGTTACCTTGGACCGCACAATGTGCTGGTCCATCCACATAAAAAATAGCGCCAACAAAGGCAGACAGCGGCTAAAGTTATGGGCCCCCATCTTCCGCAGCAAATAGGTGCAATTGAAGTCCAAACTCGTCTTGTATAAAGCTTTTATCCTTTCGGTGGTTCTATACGCGTGTGTGGCCTGGGCAAACGCCTCAAAAACCGCCCTGAAGACTATCCAAACCCTCCAAAACCTCTCCCTCCGGAAAATGCTCTCTGCTCCCATCCTAACCACTAACCGAACCCTTCACCAGGAAACCCAGATCCCTTCCATTCCCGAGGCCATAACAAAAAGAGCCATTGTTGCGTGGGCGCGCATCAGGAATCACCAAAATGACGTGATTGCCAATATTGGCAAGGGCAAGTCAAAGCATCGTAAGCATGCCAGAATTAAAATGTTCTAAACATTGCATGGCTCGCCGAATGATGCGCGTCCATACAAACCAGGCCCTAGGCCACACATTCCGGAAGAGGTCTGTGCCTCGGAAACGCCTCAGGAGCTGCAACCTGGTCCGCACAGGGAAGCTGCGGAAAAACTGTACATAGTGAAGTGTATATAGTGCAGTGTGTGTAAATATGTATATACGAGCGTGTGTGTGTGTGTGTGTGTGTGTGTGTGTGTGTGTGTGCGCGCGTGTGAGGGGACATATGTGTGGTATGCCCAGGACTGAGTGCGTGTATGTATCCGTGTATATAAATTTAAAAAAAAATATCAAACAAACACAAAAAACTGAGAATACGCCCAAAAACTGTTCTCGGTGGGCTAAAGCTGCACACTGTATGGGTTTTTGAACATATAAAAGCAAACATGAACACCAATGTAAATACTGTAAAATATAATTAATGTTAATTTTAGTCTGTAAGCCGGGCCCCTCTGTACCGGCACCGGGCAAATGTTTTCTATAATAAAATAAGTTGAAGTTGTGCGCCCCCATCTTCCGTAGTAAACAGTTGCGACTGAAGTCAAAACTGATACTATATAGGTCATTTATTCTCTCGGTGGTCCTGTATGCATGTGTGGCCTGGGTCAATGCCTCCAAAACCGCCCTCAAACAGCTCCAAACCCTCCAAAACCTCTCCCTCAGAAGAATCCTCTCTGCTCCACTCCTCACCACTAACCAACTCTTCACCTCGAAACCCGGATCCCGTTCGTCCCGGAGGCAATAGAAAAACGAGCAATGGCGGCATGGACGCGCATTAGAAACCACGAGAATGACGTGATCGCCAACATCGGCAAAGGCGAGCCGAAGCACCGCAAGCATACTAGGATCAAAATGTTCTAGAAGCGGCTCGGCTCGCCGACTAATGCGCGTCCACGCAGCCTCGTTCCTAGGCCACATACATGTTCCGGCAGAGGTCCTCGCCTAGGAAAATATTCAGGAGCTGCCACCGTGGGACAGTGTATATACGAAGTGTAAATAGTGCAGTGCGCTGGGACGCATATCTCTGGTGTGCCCAGTGAAGATGTGTATATGTGTGTGAGTGTGTGCGTGGGTGAATGCGTGCGTGTGTGTCTGTAAATAATTTGTAAATATGTACATAAGTATATATAACACAAAGACGAAATAGAACTCAAAAAAGACAAAAGAAAACTATTCTTGGTGAGCTACAGACGGTCACCGTATGGGTTTTTGTATATACCGAAAAAAGTGTAAATATGAACAAAGCCAACTGTAAAAAAATGTTAAATGTAGCCTGTAAGCCGGGCCCACTGTACCGGCACCAGGCCAATACTTCTCTAATAAATAACTTGAACTTGAACACGGCAGTTGAGTGCAAGACTGCGAAGCAAGTGGAATCGAAAGCAAGACCGCGATAAGTGGAAACGATTCAGAAGGGAAACTACGGTGTTATACGGACTTTGTGTAAAGTGCCTTTGAGTTGGAGTAATTGTAAAGTGATTTGTGAGCATGAGACACGCGTGGTTGAGTTCTTTGTTATAATTGAAAATAGATAAATTCCTGAAAAGATCATCAGAACCATGAACGTCTAGCGGTAGTAGTGGAATAAATAAACAAACGTCGTTATGACGACAGTTATTTGAAATTTGGGTTTACTGTGATTGAGTATAAACCGCAGTGCGTAATTTGCTTGGAAATTTTGTTAAGAGAAAGCATGGAGACATCGAAGTTGGTACGCCACCTAAACACAAAGCATCCTAATGAAAAGAATAAACCCGTGAAACTTTTTGAGCGAAAATTAAGAGCTTTTGAGCATAAAAAACTGCCCAACCTAACTGGGAAAGCGTTGCTCGCTAGCTATCAAGTAGCTTTTCGTGTGGCTAAAGCAGGAAAACCTCACAGTATTGCCGAAAATTTGATTTTACCAGCGGCTTTAGATATAGCAGAGATAATGTTTGGCAAGCAAAAGGTCGAAAAGCTCAAAAGTATACCTCTCCCTGACAATACCATCCAAAGCAGGATAAGCAATATGGCGAGTGACATTCCTGATCAAGTCATAGAAAAAGTAAAGAAAAGTTCTTTTGTGTCCTTGCAATTTGATGAATCAACGGATATTGCGGGTTGTGCGCAGTTTGTAGTTTTTAATCCAATGAAACATCAATCGAAGAAATACTATTTTGCTAGGCACTTCCCATGAATACTACAGGCCAGTGCTTGCATGACATGTTCCTTGAAGCTACGCAAGATATGAATATCGATTGGGCACAAAAATGCATTGCTATTTGTGGTGACGGAGCAAAAGCCATGACTGGTGCGAAGAGTGGATTTATTGCTAGACTGAAAGAGCAGATGCCAAACGCTTGTGGATACATTGCTTTCTCCATCGCCAAGCTCTTGCAGCCAAAACCTTGCCACAAGAACACAGTCAAATTCTAAATATTATTATTAACATTGTAAATTCTATTAAAGGAAAAGCGTTGCACACCCGATTGTTTCGAATCTTTTGTGAAAATATGGGGACACTACACCACAATTTGCTTTACCCTACAGAGGTTAGGTGGTTATCAAAAGGCAAAGTACTGACCAGAGTTATGGAACTTCGCGCTGAACTATTAGTATATTTACAGCAAGCCAAGTCACATTACTCTGAATTCATTTCTGATCAGGAATTCCTTTTGAAATTGGCTTTTCTTTCTGATTTATTTGAGCATTTAAATAACTTGAATAAAAGTCTTCAAGGGCGGGATGAAAATGTTATTACAGCAAAAGACAAACTCCATGGCTTTATAAAAAAATTGAATTGTGGTCATCATCTATAAATCAAAAAACTTTGATTCATTTTCGTCGACAGTCTTTCATTGAAGAAATCGGTAGCCAGATAAGCATCAGCTCTATATATATGGTATGAAAATGGTGTTAGATAATTTGAAGAATTATCTCAGTGCAAGAGATATCAGATAACACTGAGCAAAGATGGATCTTAAATCCGTTTCTAAATGCAGCTATAAATGAGGCAAATTTAGCAACTGAGCTCAAAGAGAATCTGCTAGAATTATCTGCCGATGGGATGTTACACTTGGAATTCAAGTCTGAAAATTTGGATACCTTTTGGTTAAAAAGAAAAACAGAATACACGGAATTAACAACTGAGGCTTTGAAGTGTTTGATTCCATTTTCTACCTCGTACTTGTGCGAGTTGGCATTTTCATCAATGGCCCAAATAAAAAGTAAATTAAGAAATCGCTTACATTTGGAAAATGGTTTGATACTTAATGTTGCAAAAACGGATCCATGATGGGAGAAATTGATCGAACAAACTCGAGCGCAACCTTCACATTAAAATGAAGAGTACTCGAAGATTTATTTTTTGTTAATGTGTTTGTATAAATAACATAACGAGTATCATTTTGTTAACTTTTTAAAATTTGTTGATTTTTTACTGGGTTCTCTCAACCTCTCGCGATCCTACTGCAGAGGCTTCGCGACCCCCCCCCCCCCCCCCCCCAGGGGGTCGCAACCCACAGGTTGAAAAACACTGATTTAAAGTATTCCTGAAAGAGATCTAAGTATCTTACATCGCAGCATTATTCAAAAGCAAAACTCTATTGCAGAGTTCAATATAGGTCTGCTAAATGAAATATCCAACCATTCTGAGGCAATTCATTTAAAATGAAACTGTGAGTGAACGTTTTAATTCATGCTGCCTTGATGGCTCGACTCAGTTTCCGCAGCCACAGAAAAACAATAATCTTAAGGATTTAATGCTAAATGATGCTACCTCGCATGAAGATCCATTTCTAAGGATTGAAGGATATTTCACTAAGAATGTACTTCATGGCGATATCCTAAAATTGAACTAAACTGCAGTTCATAGAGCTATGTGCAACAGCTATTGCAAGGGGGGGGGGGGGGGTAATAAGAGAACGAAAACATTATCTAACATCAGTTTTGCCGATACCAATATACACACTGAAGATACGGTTACAAAATTAAGTTGTGAATGGACATTTGTTCAATATTGGTTTATGTACGGTGTAATTAACTACATGAACATTCTCGATAAATATATTTTTGCTTGCAACAAATGCAGTTTAATTCGCAGCGAAAGCTGCAATGGGCCTCTGGCATAATTTATTCACCTAACTGCTGCCTAAATTTACAATATGTATACTATTGTAGAGTTGTCTCCTTAGCTCTGTGGTAGTGCTGCTGCTTACCAAATGGGACATACGGGTTCGATTCCCGGTACCGGCGTGGGGATTTCCTCCCCCTGGGAGACGTGGTCCGGGGTGCATTCAGCCTCGTTAGGTCCCTGAGGGGCCAATTGAGTTACTTGATTGAGAAGTAGCGGCCCTGGTTGCGTAGGCCTTGGGTTTGTTAACTCACTATTGCAGTATCACCTAATTGAAACAATTTGTGGAGAATATCAATCTCAACAGATAGAAGCATATAGAAAATTGCAATAATATTTGAATGATTTGTGAAACTGTTATGAAATAAGTGCATTTAAAATAAGGAGCTTGAGGGGAATAAAACCTTATGATGCTCCTTACAAGGAGAAAATGCAATTCATTTACCAACTTAATAAACGTTTAATATTACCGTATTTTATCGCGTAATCCCCCCCCCCCTATTTTTCTCTCTCGAAAACACTGGGAAGGGAATTATGCGAGTGGTGCTTCTAGGAATTCAGAAAGGAAGGGAAAGTATTATGTAATAGTTATATAGGTATACAGTAATTTGTGAATGAACTGGATACATACCACGGTTTCATTGGGCCTACAATGTATTGTTTCATTGTTTCTTTACTCTGGCTGTTCTGCGGTCTCACTTTCGCCACTATTATCACTATTTTCATTTATATCTGGCTCAGATAACACATCTTCATTTTCACTATTCCACAACATGTCGTCAGAACCATTAATGGCGCAAGAAATACCAGTTTTTTTTAAAACTCTTCTTAACAATATGACGACTTGTAACAAACTGACTTAGAAACAGGTCTGCAACTTCACGGGCACCGCTGCGTCGATTGTTATGCATTATGAAGTCATTTGAAGGCCGCTCCAATAAGAACGAACCAGGAGAGGGAATTATGCGGTGCTTAATAGGTAAATAATATTTAGTGATGAAAAACCATAGGGAGGGAAATACGCGAGGGGGAGCCTTATACGATAAAATACGGTATTAGCAGATAGATTCATGCCCATCTACACTGAGGTGAAACAAACGAACATCACTGTACAGAAAAGCCGAAGGCAGCGTCTTTGAGATGAAAATGCCTTTACTTGTACTTCAGTAATTCGTATAACAATAAGGAAAGTCCTTAGAAGTTCCAGATCTGCTCGTTTTCACTTCTTAGAATATTAATAAATCTGTCAATCATAAAGAAAATAAGAAGCTGGTAGTTTCTGAGCTTGGGTGGGCGTCACTAGTAATTTATCTACGAGGAATAGTGAATTTCTGTCAAAGCCTTTCACAAATCTCTTAACTCTTCCCAGGACGACAAAGTTGCCAAAACTGGGAAGTGGAGGTCATTGATTTCAGCATCTCGTTGGGAGTGGCCAATAAATAGCATCATCATTGCTTTATGCTGGTTAATTACTTGATCGGGTACCTTGACGTGCGTTTTAACTGCCAAATATGAGCGGTTCTGATAATACAGCGCTTGAGCGTCCAACTGCCTAAGGCAGTATTGCTGTGGTTTCGATATTCAGCAATCGTTACCATGTGCGGTACAAGAGATTACTGATTTATAATCCTTTCTTCTCACCGGTAAGCTTGTAGTATTCTGTGGCTTTTATAGGTGAGTCCATGATGAGTTTCCTGTAGGATGTTCTTATGGACTGTAAAGTAATTCCAAATAAACAGATCACAAAACTGTCAACTGTTTCACGCCCACTTTTTCCCGGTAATGAACGTAGAACCTAATCTTATAAGAAATCAGTCTAAAAGATTATATTATTTACTTATTACACTGCCAGATGGTATAAGCTGACCTTTGTCTTTAAGGTTGAACGCCCAAGAGATGCCCTGAGAGGACATTGGCTGATGGAAGTGTTGCGCTGCTCCCGAAATTAAGACACTTTTGGTCCAAAGTATATTTAGTGCTATTTTCGAGCGCCTATGTTATGAGCGGTCGACTTCAAGCTCAGCGCGTTTAGCCAGCCACGCACCAGAACGATAGCCTTTCGGTCTATCTGCTCTCACCGGCTTCAACATATTCTCATTACTTTCTCTACTGGTAAGTAGGGGAAGTATTGTATTCTACCCAAAAAATTCGATGTCTGGATTTCACCGGAAATATGTTTTGAGACCCCCTGAATAAAAAAAAGAAAAGCATTTTTAGAAAAAGGTGTGTGTGTGTGTGTAGCATAACTCAAAAACGAAAAGTAGGTGAAAAACCAAAGTTGGTATTTAAGTTTAATGTCTTTCAAGGACGCGACACGAAGATTTTGAAGAAAATACCCCCACCTTAAAGTACCGTTTACATGCAAAATTTTTATTCTCTTGAAAATGGCTCTAACGATTTTGATTAAAATGTCATATGTTTGAGATATTTCTATGACAAATGAAATGTTCACCTTGAATTTTCCGGCTATAGCCGCTGTAGTCGTATTTACTCTGGACGACTTTTGCATAACTGGTAAACCGTTAGAGATAGACCAAATCATACTATACAAAAATGTAGATCTAGCTAAAATACACAATTTATGTCTGAATAAATTTTGTTGTAGGGTGAACCATTTCGGAGATATTCCTTGTTATGTGGGCGAGTTTCGGAAAATTTTCGTGAAATGGAACATAGTTGTTCATTTTTTTATATGTTAAGTGTGCAAAGAGAACGGAATCTCAAAGCTTTAAAACAGTACGTTCGTGTGACGTCAGACGAGAGCAGAGTATTGCTAGGCTGCCTAGATCAGCGGCGCATGTGTTCAGTTCCCCGTGTTTCACACTAGTTTGAGACCAGGCTTCAAGATATAGAAACATTGTCAACTACGTTTCAGATCTTTGCGACCCCGTATTCACTGGATGTTAACAATGTTTCTAGCAGGTAGCAAATTGAATTGATAAATTTACAGTGCGACAATTTGCTAAAGGACAAATATAAACACAAGGAAGACTTTGCTGATTTTTATAAGAATGTTCCTCAAACCAGATTTCTGAGGTTGTATGCCCTTGTTGCACGGGTATTATGTATGTTTGGTTACACGTATGTGTGGGAACAATTCTTTTCTGTTATGAACCCTTTTAAGTCAAAATCCCGAAGCATATTCTCAGATCACAATCTACCATGGAGTCTTCGGTTACAAATGTGCCGTACATTACGCCCTAACATTGACAAACTAGTTAAAGAAAAGCGAAACGGCAAATGTCGAAAAATGTCCACCTAATTGTTCTGTATAGCTCTCGTCTAGCTCAGGCAAAATAGTTATAATTCCTGTTCTATTTGCGTTATAACATGACTGTTCACATAAACTAGAATTGACACTATATATGTAATTATTTATAATCTGTGACTATTCCGTAATTGAAACAGTCAGCATTAAAATTGCGATGTCCGGCACTGATTTCCTCTTTCCCGCTGTGACGTCACACGTTCAACTGACCTTGGACGGGAGCATATGAGTTGAGTGAACTGACGTCACAGCAGCGATACCTGTCTTCCCCTGCTTTGGAAGATTTGACTATCGCACAAAACCTACTGTATTCTAGTATTCCCTTTGCACCTACAAGGAAATAAGCAATAGGATAATTTGTACAAATGTTTATCTTAACTAACACGAAGAAGTTATAGAAATAAGAGTTTGTAAGAATGGTTAGTGGAATAGTAGAGAAAGTCATGAGTGCAACACATCAGATTTTCTTTCTTCCAGGGTTATAAGATACAGCGTACTTGCATACGCACGACAATTCACGAAATTTTATCCTCTTTAAACTCACGTAAGAACGTTTAATACTAAACGTTTTAAAATATAATAATTATTTTAAAAATATACCTTCATATATCTGTCTGTCCTCAGTATTTGTAACGTATTTGAATAAAGTTCTGTAGAATTGCACTTTTTTATGAAACAACAAGCTTTGCCGTAATGAATATCTCAGCAGCCATGATAGATTTTGAAACGTATTATATATGCATGCATTAAGCACGTCGTGTAGTTCTTGTTATAGCAGTGAAGGGCTTCAATTTTAAGCAAAGTTCAGGGCTTGAGAAAGCTGCCTGTTTAGAGAGTTACACTAGAGCACGGCCTCTCAAAGCTTAAAATCGCACCGGGTGCAATCGAACGTGCAAAGGTTCCTACATCGTGCATCGTGGCGGCTCGGTTAAGCTCGGCTCAGCTTGTGCGCACAGAGCGAAGAAGCGACGAAGCGTATGCTAATAGACGGCTTGCTCACAGTGAAATAGGTATGTGCAATACAAGTATATAATAATGGAGCGACCTGCTCCAATGAAAGGAAAGAATGCCGAAAATCCATTTAAATTAGAGTGGGAATTTCCTTATTTTTTTAAAGTCGTGACGATAGAGCCAAATACCTCATCCACGGTTCAATAATTACGTGTGTAAGTAAATCATCTGTTGAACGATACTATAACAAAGTACACACAAAAACATACTGTGAAATCATAGTATAGGAGACGATGGAGAGGAATAACTAAAGAGGTTGCTATATTTTGCAGAAGAGCATTCTTTATCCAAAAATGAAGTTTGTACCAGTGTTTTCAAGATCATTCAAAGAAAAGACGAGATTTGAATATATATAAAACAAATTCACCAGTTCAACCTGCGCACTGCACGTAAACATTACGCAGTGAGGGAGAAACAGCCCTGAAAATGTGGAAGAGGGATACGGCGAAACGAGCGATGCTAGCGCAAGGAGAGAGCGAGTGAATCTTTGCACGGGTCAAGTTTTCGTAGTCGCATTCTGCACCTTGTAGTGTACAATGCACTGGTGCAGACACCCTGAGAGCCCCTGATTTAGAGAATAGTTAAAAACATGCACTGTTTTAGTTAATCTTTCAGTGGTAGAAAGAAAAGTAAACTGTGTCCAAACAACGACACGCTTTGTTGAATAACGATCACATTGCCTGCATGGAAATGGTACCTCTAACGAAGGATTCAGTGGAGATACTTTTGACAGACGTACTTTGTAGATACAAAATAGTTTCATTTCATCATTATTAATTATCATTATCATCATCATTATTATTACTATTATTATTATTATTATTATTATTATTATTATTATTATTATCATCATATTATCAGTATCACTATCATTATTACTACTATTATCATTATTATTATCATTATCACCATCATCATCATCATCATCATCATCATTATCATCGAATGAAAAGCGCACAAAGTGCAGAGAGAAACTTATACAATTGAATATCTATACTAGAGCCAGTTTTATCATCGAGGTTTTCCTCATTCTGCAGATTTGTGCGTGGTATCCCTCACGGTGTTTGTTACACAATCTTCGTTCGGTTGGTGGAATTTCTTGCTTTGGCAGAATCTGTGATGAAATCCATGCGTTGCGTAGCGCGTTACTACGTGTCGTAGCTGGTAGTTTGCTTCTTTCCACTCTTCCGTCATTATGGCGTCCGTAGAGTAGAAGTTGGGCCAGATGGCATTGCACTTAGATTTTTTGTGAGTATTAATCATGCAGCTGAAGTTAACCACAATCGAGTGAAAAGATTTGCATTTCGGTAGCTTAAAGGAGAACACTTGTAAGGTTTGAATTTGCATATACAGTAAAACCTGACTAAACCGGAACCCCTATATGCTGGAAACCTGGACAATCGGAAAATAAATCTCGGAACGGAGCTGTTCCCTATGTTAAATAGCACTCTAAACCGCAGAACTGCCTAACACGGAAACGGAATACTTCTTCCGGAACAGTTTGCATAAATAACCTAAGACGGATTTTCATTATGCTTAATACATAGTTACGTGCTTTGGTAACGAACTTGTCACGACTGCAGACATTCAGTGCAGCAGATATTGCTGCTGGAAACAGCAGTTGTGAAAAGGAGTGGACGACAACGATGACGACAACGAAGCCAAGAAAAGGGAGCCAAAAATACGCACTTTGGGGGAGCATTATCTTTTGTGAGTGACCTTCAGGAATTTGCAGCTTCCAAGAATGTTCCAGAAGTCCTGGAGCCGATGCAGGATGCAAAGCAGAACATAGAGTGTTCTCTTGTGAAGAAGTCGCGACAGTGTACTTCGACGGATGTGTGGGGGAAAGGAAACTAATGGAGAAACTGCAATTATGTATGACATGTAAGTTGGAAATACAGCAAAACATACAATTGAACCCATTTTTATATACAGAATTTTATTTTAAATTATTCCTTCAGTTTAATTCTATACGATTATATTTTTGTAGTTTGTTTTATTAAAAGATGTACAACCCTTTGTAAGACGGAAACACGCGAAAACGGAAAAATATTACTGGAATACTTCCGTTTTAGGCAGGTTTTACTGTAGTATAGAGCAATTCCGCCAATATGTCATACCGAGTGTTAAAATTTGAAATCAACGTTTCACTTTCTTTACTGAGGAAAGATGATGCTAGATACTCCAAAGTATCTTATGAAGTGAAAAATAAATGTTTTTAACGTGAATATGGGTTCAAATTTCACTTCTTGCCCATGTGTTTCCAAAACACTAAAGATAAGCGCGAATAACGGTGATTTTCGTACCAATATTTCAGGAGCTATGTACAACTTTTTTAATTTTTTTGTTCTGTACATCACACAATGACTCTTCGTCTTCGAAACGTGTATATGGCTAATAATTTTCGACATTTATAAATAATCCTTAGAGCCTCTTTAATTATTACTGTGTGTCAATGCCAGTTAGTCACGGTAAATAAGGATAAAGTCCTCTGGAGGGAAAAGTAATACACTGAAATAAATATCCTTTTTGATTCTGAGTCATTACAATATAACAAATAAAAAAGTATCAGAAAGTTTTCCTCTATAGTCATTAGGTTTTCCACAAAACACGTGACTAACGGACATTTAGTGCTGGCGTCCTGAGGCCGTCATACGCGTACAGTGCTTATGAGACTTCAGTCAGGATAGACTATCAGTCTGTTTCTGACTCAATGGCTAACACACCAGCCCAAAGACAAGGTAAATACCACCAACGTCTGAAGGAGCAAGGCAGTTATGCACAATGGAAGGAAAAAATAAAAGTGACTATGAGGAAAGGAAGAGCAATACTGAAACAAACAAAACAAGGAAGAGAACACCTCAACGCTAAATATGGGAGATATAAGCAAGCACAGCGGGCAAGACAGAAGATAAGAGACCAAGAAGGGATTGATAAGGATACTCCATCAATATCAACCGTTTTCAAAAGCAAACGGTATTTCGGAAAGTGCAGAAAACGTGTTGAGGAAGCATTGCCGCAATCTCCACGTAAAAGAAAAGAAATTATTCGTAAGTTAGCAGTTGAAGAGGGATTGTGTGTTGTAAAACCAAAGCATTCTGTCCCGGTATCAGGAAAACAACTATCAGAGGAACTTAAAAGTGCAATCATCAAGTTCTATCACGATGATTCAATATCTTACCAAGCTCCTGGAAGAGATGATTTTATTGAAATCCATGTTCAGGGAGAAACAAAAGAAGTTCGCATTAGGTATCTAGTGGTAACATTAAAAGAAGCACATGCACTCTTTCTATGAACAAGACCGAGTAGAAATGTCCGTGGGGTTAACAAAATTCGCTGAATTACGCCCTGCTCACGTGCGTCTTCAAAGTCAGATCCCACATAATGTGTGCACATTCATTATACATGAAAATACGAAGTTTCTTCTCAAAGCATTGTGTAAAAACCACGTACTCACTGAGACAATTTCGTAAGTTCATAGCACAAGTAGTTTGTGATCAGAAATCGAGTGAATGTGTGCAGGGAGGATGCTCCAAGTGCCCGGGATTGAGTGGAGCAGACATTTCGGATGAACTCGCTAATTCTCCATGCGAATGGAAACTGTGGAGTTCACGTAATGGAAGAATGGAAATAAAAGTTAAAAAGGGATCTGTAAAAGACTGCATTGAAGAACTGACCAATTGCCTGCCACGTTTCCTAAATCACGTTTATGTAAAAAGACAGCAAACCAAGGCCTTTAAGAAGGCTCGGGAAAATGTTGCAATTATAATCTTCGCAAAACTTAAAGGCATATGGAGTCGGGGAGTACTGCGGACTCCAGCGAATCCTGCGCTTGCCCCTCCTACCAGCGCTGCCGAATGTGGTGCATGCATCTCACACAACCTTATGTACAGACTTTCTGCCGGTACACGCACAACAGCGCTCTGCTTGAGCATTGGCCAGCGTTCACATGCCTTTAACTTTTGCGAGCGGTATAGTGAAGCTGTGATACAGAGAACTACACATGCAAGGAGCAAAATGAAATTCAAGCTGCCCACTGGAATAATACACAAATCTCAATATTTACTGCTGTTGCCTGGTATAGGAAAGAAGATATTGGTGAAATTCAGAAATAATATTTTGCTTTGGTGTTTGATTATGTATCGCATGACAAATATGCAGTTGATATTTGCATAAGGAATATATTTTCGGAAATATTGGATATTGTTCCGAATCTTGAACTTGTGAAAGTGTTTTCTGATGGAGCTGCTTGTCATGTTAAGCAGAAATACACATTGAGCCATGTGACATATCTTTCCGAAGTATTTGGAATCCAAATTGAATGACACTTCTTCGAATCCTATCACGGAAAGGGGGGCAGTAGCTGCGATTGGAGGACAAGTGAAGAGGATGGCATGGACAGCTGCGAAAGTAGGAAGCAGGATTCAGAGTGCTGAAGAATTTGTTAATAATGTTAGAAAGAAAACCAAAATATGTCTTCTTGAAGTTTCTCTGCCTGAAACTGAAGAAGCAAAGGAATTTCTCGACAAAAGATTTGAACGTATTTCACCTACGCCGTCCACTCAGCGGGTTCATTATGTGAAAGTATTAGGTTTAAATGTTGTGGAATATGCTTTTCTTTCATGTGCGAAAAGTGTCAGAATGATGCACAACTTTCGGAAATAAAAACAGTGTAGTGATATACGCGTGTACTACGAGACTACTGCATTTAGCGATCCTGCACTATAACGAGTCCAATCCAGAGTGTGTTACGGTATGCGCTGTGTGCTCTCATGTGTCGTCTTTGTTATGGTTTTGAGTCAGCTTTTTATACTTGCAATGACGTAACTGATAAGAAATGAGAGCTGTCAACATCTGTTTATTCTGTCTATGTTGCATGACTTTAATGCTTCTCCAAAGGATATGATTCTTCTCAAAATGATAAATACAATTACACACCTGTATGTATTACATGTATGTAACGTATAATACGTATCACTATGATTTACCATATGTTATACCATGTAAAACAAAGACAAGGTATTACAATTTTCGCAAGTGTCAGTTAGTCACAAACTCATGTCCGTTAGTCAAGCTGTGCTTTTGAATAAATATTTCCAGATGAGAATAACATGCCAAACCTTTTTTCAGGTCATTTGAAAGCTTAGAAGTTCCTCTCTCAAGTGATTTTTCAGAACAAATCAAATAAGAAAACTTTCAGAGAAAACGGAGGATAAACGTTTGAAGTTGGACCTGCAGTTGACAAAAATGTCAGTTAGTCACGAAAAGTTTAGCGCTCATTATTAAATAATTGTTTCACTTTTTAAGGTTTTTATATTTCCTATCACAACCGCCAATGTATTCTCTGTCATCGCATGTCGTTAAAATAACATTTTTACACCTATATTGACCTTTAGACACACATTTTAAGAAGAAAATGTAGTGTAAATGTCAGTTAGTCACACGCGGAATTGCTCTATAGTGCAGCAAACATATACTTTTCCTGATTACCCTCCCCGTATGGAGGACTTACACCCCCTAGGACTTACAAGACAGTGCCTAGGGTCAGCCGCCTGTCGGGAAGCATAGAAACCTCTGGACCGGACAGGTGATCAGCCAAGCACCAGGTATGAGAGTGAGGAAGAGGATGATATGAAATGCAGGCGAAATCGATGATTGGAAAGGTAATAATGGAGCAATTGGTGAAATGAGTGGCGGGGGAAACCGGAGAAAACCCGCCCTGACGCAGCTTTGTCTACCACAAATAGCACATGCGGGTCTCTGAGACCGAACCCGGGCCAACTACGTGGCAGGCGAGCAATCTAACCGCTCGGCCACGGTGCCGCCGCAAATCTATACTGAATTCGAATATATTTGCTGTAAAGGTCTCCAAACTGTTTAATTTTAACACTAATATCGAACAGGTAGTAGTAGTACAGCAATCACACCATTCATCGCAGCAAATATTTACACATTAAAGAAGAATATATATACGACTATATAGCCGAACTGTATAGCTGAGCAATTAGAGAGGATTTTCCATCAGTTATTTGGATGGTGATATAGCCTAAGTTTTAGAGGACTGAAGCAACTTCCGCATTGATTTAATTGATTCATCTATCGCTCTTTTTGACTTTCCGAACTAAAGGTGGTAAAATTAAATCAAATAAAACAATTAAAAGAGAGAAAACCACACCCTCAGAAGTCAGCATTTTACGCCGAGAAATTCAGACTTCCCAGCACACTAAAATCTTAAAGGAATAAATCGAACTGTTACTTGCTCTAAGTACATACGTTGTTAATTACACCATTGCCAGTCATCAAGCCTGTGCTTGTGAATATGACAGGCCATCTTCTCTCTCTCTCGTACCTATAAAAGGTACGCTTCTTTAATTACTAGTTTCACCTTTTATAGTTTGTTTCGCAAAGGTGTAACGTTCACGAACTATAGAATTAATAAATTAAGGTGAAAATAGCACATAGGCTAATTGTAAAAATATCCATTATAAGATATATAAGGGAGACTTGTGGTCTAATGAGTGCTTAACACGCCGAACATAAAGCCAACATACAGCCAATCGCTCAAAACTTCAAAGGCCGAAAATTGCCCTGAGCGTCATTTTAACCTTTCCAATTTCTGCGGAACGTCCAAAAGCTTAATCTAACCTAATCTTCTTAGCCACCTAATCTTGCAATCCAAAGAAAAAATTAAGATTTCTTTGTCAGTTACCTTACAATCTCAATAGATATCTCTCATCAAAGATGATTTTAATTTAAAAAGCTATAGATGTCATAGTACTTCAAATTGGGAACAAAGCACTGTTTTAGTTGTAGACTATCTTTTGGCTAAACAACAACTAAAATTAAAATAATACTAATAATAATAATAATAATAATAATAATAATAATAATAATAATAATAATAATAATAATAATAATAATAATAATAATACTAATAATACTAATAATACTAATAATAATAATAATAATAATAATAATAATAATAATAATAATAATAATAATAATAATAATAATAATAATAATAATAATAATAATAATAATAATAATAATAATCAGAAGAAGAAGAATTATAATAATCTATCGTGCAGATTGGGCCACATTGAGGTCAAAGAAACAGAACACACAAAAATTGAGTCTATAAAGGTGAGTTATTGTTACATTTTCATTCAAGAATGGTGGGACCACTTTTTAACGTACTGTATGTCATACCTTGGATCCCTCTGAAAGAATATGGTATATTGTATTTTAATTGTTTTTCCTAATAGAGGTGCGAATAATGAATTTGGAAATCGAACATCTGGTTATCTTGCTTACTACCGAGGTTTTTGGAGAATGCCAACCTTTTTGTCACCATTATTATTGGCGAACGTAAATAAATCACTGCGAGAAACGCTACTGCGATCTCATAAATAGCATAAGAAGTAAGTACTAAATGAGTACTATGGATGCGTTTACTTATATCTGAAGTTTTACTAATGGCTCAGAAAATGGTTCTATTATTGTTTTTCAAAACTTGCATGAAATACCGGATGGAAGGTTCTGCTTGGTCCATACGATAACCAGAGATTCCACTTGATGAGTGTAACAAATATGTCCAATGCAATTATTGTCAAAAAAGAACCGTTTCCCCGAAAGAAAGTGTGTCAAATATTTGGAGCCATCTAGCTTCTTCACGAATAGATATAAATGGTTTATTATTTCAGTAACTGCCGAGCAAAGATTGCATAACAATGCGGTAATGCATTTCTACATTAACTCGAATGAATGTTAAAATGTGATGCAAAGTTTAATTTCTAAGATAGATTTGGCAACGTCACGTTAACATTAAATTGTGGCTGAATTCATTCGAATTAAGAGAAAATGACATTACAGCATTATTCACATAGGTACTGTTTGCGCGACAGTTAGTGAAATAGTAAACCATTTATATCCATTCGTCAAGAAGCTAGATGGCTCCAAATATTTGGCACATTTTTTCTTTCGGCAAAACGGTTCTTTATTGACAATTTTACTAGACATATTTGTTCCACTCGTCATGTTGAATCCCTGGTTAGCGTATGGGCGAAGCAGTACCTTCCATTCTGTATACCTTGCAGAGTGAAAGCAGGAAAGGGAGACAAAGGGGTGGAATGATCGTAGGAGGGTGTGTAAACAAAGAACAACTCCACATTTAACGCAATAACGCGAGCAGAACTGCAGGTTCTGCTACTATGACATGAACAATTTTAATTTATTCCCTCTAAACCGCTACACCTTGTCTCTTGGATTTCTCTAGTTCCCAAAAGGCGTGTAGTTGACATTGTCGCAGATACTTTTCAACACGACCCCACGTTATGCCATCAAATGATAAGGTTGTAGTGCTTCACTGTGCCATGGCGGCCCTCACTTCTCACTGATGTTGTGCATGATAGTGTGCTTGCTAAAAGGGTGGACAACAAGATGGAGAGCCAGAAAATTGGTCGTGAAACCTCCTCAATATCTACAACTCGCTCGATTTGCGAAGCGTGATGATAAAGCGAGGGAGTCGGTATTAACACCGATAGACCAGAACTTGTTAGTCCTTATTACGTCATATCAAGTGTTAAGAGGGAAAACTCAGTCAGAAGATCCAAATCACAACATTCTGCTCAAAAATGGCTAAAGTCTACAAACTTCAAACAATTTACATAAAAGGTTCATCACTATGGCTTGGAATCTGAAGACCTATAAATTGCTTACAACTACCAATCAACTATCCCAAAATCGGCTTAGTAACCGAAAAAAAGAAGTAAAAATGTGATGCAAATTAATATTTTTAATAATTGTAGCTTTAATTGCGCAATTAAATTATCAATATAGGTGATACTTGACAGTAGCCAACAATATCATTACGTTAACCATTTTCCTTTATTAGGTTTCCCTGTATAGTCAGGCGAATGCTGGGAAGGATTTCTATATCCTCTGAATTTCCTGTCCCTCCATTTCATTACATTAATCATTTCATTTCACCCTTCAAGTTTCTTTCAGGGTCGGAAGCATCGGCGAGCGTCGCTGCAGCAGCACGGCAGATGGAACAAATGCGCTCTGGAAATCTTGTCCACCGGAATGAAAGGCGAACCTACGGGATGGTACAAGCCCGAGGGGAGCCGGTTTCCGAGTCACGCGCCCCCCTTGGGAGTAAGAACCCGAAGGGAGCCAGCCTCCACCGCGGTGCTTCTAACTGGGAAAATGTCGATAAATATAACTGTACAGGAAAGCAGAGTAGTGTTAATAATATAGACTAGTTTATTCCACTATTATTAATGTATCCCTTTATATTTTGTGTTAAAGGAAAATAGTGGAAATTACTGGTTGTACCGGATTTATCTTGAGTAATGCGATTGGAGGCTCTGTCGTGGCAACGTTCCGGCCGCCCTTCGGATCCATTCGCCTCATCCATCCTCCAGGGGGTACCCTGTCAGGAACATAGGCACAAAAGGTCCCCTTTCGATTGAGCTGCTAAGTTCCACTCCCCAAGTGCGTCACCGCTTCATGTTCAAATCACTCTCACTTGAGAGAAACATTGAATAGTGACTTAGCATTTTAAAAAAGTATTCGAAAATGCAATCAAGAACGAAATTCTCGGAAATGGTTGACCCTGCAACAGAATGTATTTTACACAAAAATGTATATTAAGATATCTACATTTTGTATGCATCATCTATCTGTTATGGTTTACAAGTAACCCAAATCAGTATATCTGTGGTCAATTGGTAAGCATTCTGCCTTCTCAACGCAGAGATTCGGGTTCAATTCCCTGCTATCCTCCGTAGAGTCTGTGGGAAGTATGAATGTGGAAGTGAATGCGAGAAAGTTTAAGAGTAAATATCACTAAAACACCAACGCTAAAAAAATCTACAACCAGTTCAACGTCATCAGCTGTTTCTGAGATCAAACTCCCCGAGGACCATGGAAGTTAAGGGGGACGGGAACGAGAAAAGAAATTACACATGTAGATATACAAAATTCATTCAGAATTAAGAGGAGTTCACATACTATTCGCAGAAAATTCGACAAGAACATTTTATTTGTAATTGAAACATCTTAAATATAAATATTTTAATGGAAATAGTTGGAACTATTTTTGAGAAGACAAAAAATTAACTTTTTCCACGTGAAGTCTAGTGTAGGTTGCGAGAATTACCTTAGAATTCTTCGTGTCGCATCTTTGGAAGGTGCTCAACTAAAATACAAAGCTTGTTTAGGATTAATTTTATTCTATGACTACTAAAGTATGTAGGTTGAATTAAGCTTGAAAAATTCAATGCCACGGCCGGGACTGGCTCTAAAAGTTTACCGAGAAAATTGAACTAGATGAGAAGAAAGTGCGTACGGGATATGGATCTCATGTGGTGGATCAGGTGGTAAGTGTCGGACGGGAAGATCCGTGGTTCCAGTTCGGCCTTGACATTCAATTTTTACTTTCTCTACTGGTAAGTAGGGGAAGTATTGTATTCCACCCAAAAATTCGATGTCGAGATTTCACCGGAAATATATGTTTTGAGGCCCCTTAAATCAAAAAAAAAAAAAAAAAAAAAAAAAAAAAAAGCATTTTTAGCAAAAGGTCCGTGTGTGTGTCTGTGTGTCAGTCTGTGGACAGCATAACTCAAAAACGAAAAGTCGGTTAAAAACCAAAGTTGGTATTTAAGTTCAATGTCTTTCAAGGATACGACACGAAGATTTTGAAGAAAATAGCCCCACCCTAAGCTACCCTTTACATGGAAAATTTTTCGAAAATTTTGATTTTCTTGAAAATTGCTGTAACGATTTTGGTTAAAATGTCATATGTTTGAGATATTTTTATGACAAATGTAATGTATATCTTGAATTTCCTGGCTATAGCCCCTGTAGTCGTATTTACTCTGGACGACTTTTGCATAACTGGTAAACCGTTAGAGATAGACCAAATCATACTATACAAAAAAATGTATATCTTGCTAAAATACACAATTTATGTCAATGTAAATTTTCTTGTGGGGTGAACAATTTCGGAGATATTCCTTGTTATGTGTGTGAGTTTCGGAAAACTTTGAATTTTCGTGAAATGGATCATCGTTGTTTATTTTTTTATATGTTAAGTGAGCAAAGACAACAGAATCTCAAAGCTTTAAAACATTTGACTATCGCACAAAGCCTACTATATTCTAATATTCCCCTTGCACCTACAAGGAAATAAGCAATAAGATAATTTGTACAAATGTTTATCTTAACTAACACGAAGAAGATATAGGAATAAGAATGGTTAGTACAAGAGTAGAGAAAGTCATGTGAGTGCAACACATCAGATTTTTCAACTTTGATTCAACCCTCCCACAAAGTTCAGTAATTACAGGACTTTTCATTTTTGAGTTATGTTGTCCGCATGCAGGCACGCATGCCTTTTACTCTCTTTATTGCGTACTTAAAGTAGAGATAATGCCTATTGTACACCATCCAAAAGTTCGATACCAGGATTTCCCGGAAATGCATGTTTTGAGGCACCCTTAATCCAAAAAGGTATTCAGAGAAGGCGCGAACGCGCGCGCGTGTGTGCGTGTGAATAGCATAACTAAAAATAAAAAATCCGATAAATACCAAGCCTTGGCAGTTCAGCATCTTCTAAGGATGTGACACGAAGATATTGAACAGAATGACACATCCCAAGCTATCCTTTTACACAGTACATTTCCCAAAAGTTTCGATTTTCTCAAAAATGTCTTAAGTATTTTCATCAGAATACGATATGTTAAAGATATTATTATGACAAAATGTATATTTTGAATGTTCTGAAAAAGGTCTCTGTGGCCTCTTCATTGTGAATGGCTTTTGCATGATGTGATAAAACGTAAGATACAAAATCGTACTACATGAAAATGTAAGTCCCGTTAGAGCACACAATTTCCGTGAAATAACCATTTTCGTGGCGTTAACCATTTGCAAGATATTCCTTTTTCATAAGTTTGAATTTTCAAATAGTTTGTGATGTTCTCAACTGCAAATCGCTATTGTTTACCGGTTTTATTTCTTTTTCGCGTTCTCGCAAAGAGCATAGAATTCCAAAGTCATCAAATAGCGATCGTTTTTGAAAACATTTGATTCGCTTTACCTTACAGTATTCTTCTTATACGTACAACGAAATGTGAAACGTGGTGTATTAACAAGAAGAGGATAATAAGTCTTTCTAATAATATTTTATAGAAGAGTGAGTAGGTAGTCCCGTGAAAGCAACAGGATACGTCAAGTAACAACAATGTTACAACAAAAGTGTTTTGTGGAATACAATACTTCCTCTACCTGACATATTAAGCTGAAGAATAAGTAATAATGCCAAATTATGGCATGCATCTGAAATAACTATGGAAAGAATATGCAGTTATGTAGTTTATAATTTACAGAACTCGATGATAGAAAAGTTTGAAAATAATGTGTCTTAATGTGATTTTTTCATCACTAACTTAAAACAAAGAGACTTTTTTATGTTTCAAAATGCTCTTGTGTAAAGTTAAAAATCCCTAATTTTGAACTTCCAAGTTAACTAGAGTGATTAAATGTTTTGATTTTTTCCCACTGGCTTGAAAAAATTAAGTTACCTTTGCTGGGAACCGTTCTGACGTGGTAGAAGTTCCTACTTTTGTGCTGGCGAGGTGTAAAACTTATTGCTGCAGCCGTGAATGAGTTACTAATAAATTTAACTTTCATCAAAGTTACAGATCTGGAAATAGAATTATACACCGTGCAATATTGCAGGATGAGCTAACCTTTTTAATATGAACTTTTTTATTTCTAGACGTTCTAGCACCAGACAAAAAGTTCCATAACGTGATATTGTCGACCGGGACAAAGCTACAGTGTAACGTAACCCCTCCCTCCCACCCTCCTCCATGCCTTAAGGTGTTCATTTTGTTTGAGATTACAACGGGATACAATGGTGAAGGAGTGCTGATAATTCGGAGTTATGTGCAGGGCATGGCGTCAATTTTTAAAAAGCATAGGCTAACTTGTACCTCTTGTAATAGGTATGTTCGTATTGCACCTTTTGGCGCCCGTAGAAGTGGTTTTATTTTTGGATTACATAATAAACTTCATCGTGAGCAGGAATTTCATTCCCAGAGGAGGATTTATTACACCTTTTTGTTGAAACAGGATGTAGAAGTCTTATCTGATTTGATAACAATTTTCTAAAATTTTGCTAGCGTTTGGGTTGTTGCACAGGACCGCTCTGAAAACAGATTTGCCCGCAAGCAAAAAAGAATGACCAAAACATGCGATATTTCACTCCAATATCATTCTTATGATGATTTTAGATTACCATAATATTCAATAATCTTAGCAAACAATATGAGTTAATTTTTTCTTTCGTATTATGTGAAGAGTTACGGCATGTAATACGAATTTCCAGGCATACACAAGGAAAAGTAGAGCAACAGATATTTACAACGAAAATATACAAATTTAGAAAATATGCTACCTACAAACCTATTGTGTACGGCTGGCACGAATTACACCAGATGACATATTGCAATACCAGTACTTAAATTATAAAACCCAAGCAGAAATCAAGCACACTCCAGGCCAAGACTAGCCTAGGCAAATACTCAGTGCAGCGTTTGGATTAACCATTCCGTAGCATAGACAACCATACAATCGTTTCACACTTCGATAGGAAGAATATGCATAGGTACATATACTAGGTCTGCTGGCGTCTTTCGTCTTTTCATGAAATTACTGTGTGCCAAGAAAGACAGTACAAAGGGTAAATTGCTTTCACGAACAAACCAAAATGGAATCATATTCCTAATCATTCTCATATTCGAAATGTTTAGGGTATAGCCTTATAGCCTACTACTTACGTGTGATTTTATTTGATCTTAAACGACTGACTTCTAACACTTTTATGACAATGACAGTGAGTGTGTTTAGCTTTTATTTATAACCGAAAGAACAAGAGATTACATATAAACTAGAAATACAACTGTACAGGAAAGCAGAGTACTGATAATTATATAGACTACCTTATTCCACTATTATTAATGTACACTTTTATATTTTGTGTTAAAGGTAAATAGTGGAAATTACTGGTGTTATCGGATTTATCTTGAGTAACGCGATTGGCGGCCGTCGGGACCGCCTCATAGCAGGTTCAGGTTGAAGGTAGCGGCATTTACAACTCAGTCTGACGTTGTTTGGTATGGCGTGTAGAGGGAATTACGTTTTAGGGGGAAATGTAGCTGAATGATCAACAAAATCAGTTTTTCTTTTATTTGTTGGTAATAAAAGAATATGTTCCTTAAGTTTCACGTATGAAATCGAAGTACAAGTATGTTAAATTATTTTGTGAAAATATTCTTGCTAATTTAGGGTTTTATCATTTTGTGTTCTTTGTTTTAGTTCTATCTGGATAACAATGCCAATGCTTCAACATCAGGATTTATGGCCATGCAGTCTAAGGCAAGATAGGAATAGCTGACCTATCAAGCCCAGGTTCGTAGGATCGAATCCTGGTGAAATGTATATTCTGCATTCAAGAGAAACTGGCAAAGGATGGGGAGGGCCCAACTAAAGCAATCGGTGAGATGGCACGGTTCAATGCTGATGGGTTTCGATTGAATGCAAATATATGTATTTTACTCTTTTTTATGTAAAAAGGTGGAATGCAATATATGGGCTAACATTATGCAGCAAGCATGACGTGCTCTGATGGCTGAACGGTTTATGGCATGATGTCATGGTATGGCTATTTGATGTGGTAGAGGTTCGCGCCTACAAAGGAAAAAAATCACTTAATTCACTTCCTTTTTTATTCTTGTCACCTACCAGCTCACCCCTATGTTATATATACCAGATGACCCACTCCAGCCGGCCCTCGGATAATTAACCCTTCGTGCGTTAAAAGTTTTGTAGAAATCACCGGCGTAAATCCAGTCAGTGGCGTGAGTGAACTTTGTTCAGCTCGTAAGAGAAGGAGCGGCAGAGGAACTCCCCAGGCCAGGTTTGCCAGGTCTACTGATTTTGCAGGAGATCTGCTTTTTTTGCATATATATTGATCTCTGCTAAAAACTGAACGCACTTAAAAAATCTCTTGCTTTTTATGTATTTTCCCTTTTTAAACACTATTTTCCTTAACATCATATAATTGGCTCTTCCGAAAAAGATTTTCAGGGAACGTATTTCCCTCGTGTATAAAAACAAAATATTTATATGATCGCCTGTACACATAAGCGGTATACCACATCTCTTGTTCCTACATTGCGAACTGTCCTTGCCTGCTACAATAAACCTGAACATTTGAATTCGATTGAAGCAGATAAAGTTGAATACAGGGATCCAAAAGTACTTCTTCCTGTGGAAAACATGCATTTTGGTGCCAAAGTTCAAATATCTCTGACAAAATAATCCCTGCCCGACAAATACGTATAGGTTTTGAAATTACGCTGTGCTGATTTTTACTTTGAGTCAGTTCGAGACATACTAACAAGGGACACCTTTGACCTCGAACGCTCGGAACCTCATGAAAACGGGCTTAGAATAACAATCAGTCATAAACAAAATAGTGGTCTGTGTCATTTCCATGCAAAACGCTGCATTCTACGTCAAGTGACATTTTAATAGAGAGAAACGAAGCACCAAGATATCAATACCATAGGAGGGAAATTATTTGTAATTCAATGACGTCTGTGTATCATTACATTTTCAATCAACAGTGCCAAAAACCCTCTGCTTAATTATTTATAATAGTGTAAAATACACATACTACACATCTGATTGTGCTTACATTAGTCCTCAAAGTGAAGATGCGAAATTTTGATGAAGTGGTTAAAACAAAGTGGAAGAGAACAATGTGCACACCTCATTATCACATTCCATATCACTTTCTCATTCACGCAGTCCAATATCAAAACCCACACTAATTATACTTGCAAATGATGATATGGTGTATGGGAGTATATGATAAACGATATGACATTGACATACCCATATCATCATTGGCAAATATAATTAGTGTGGGTTTTGATATTGGACTGCGTGAATGAGAAAGTGATATGGAATGTGATAATGAGGTGTGCACATTGTTCTCTTCCACTTTGTTTTAACCACTTCATCAACATTTCGCAACTTCACTTTGAGGACTAATGTAAGCACTATCAGATGTGTGGTATGTGTATTTTGCACTATTATAAATAATTAAGCAGAGGGTTTTTGGCACTGTTGATTGAAAATGTAATGATACACAGACGTCATTGAATTACAAATAATTTCCCTCCTATGGTATTGATATCTTCGTACTTTGTTTCTCTCTATTAAAATGTCACTTGACGTAGAATGCAACGTTTTGTATGGAAATGACACAGACCACTATTTTGTTTATGATTGATTCTAAGCCCGTTTTCAGAGGTTCCGAGCGTTCGAGGTCAAAGGTGTCCCTTTTTTTTTATTTAGATCCATCAGCAGTAACTATATGCTCTACAGATCTGGTAGAACCAAAATAAAAATCCTAGTAACATAAGAGTAACATTGTAGAGGTAGGGCAGTGGGCCCCCTCGGAACTAATACAAATGTGATACAGGCGGTAATGGTAAGAATTTATATATTACAAAGATAGTAGAAAAGCAGAGGTGGAGCAGTAGATTAGTCAGAGCTAGAGGTGTCATCACTGAGAAGCAGATCCTGTGGAAGTCGTCGCTTCAGTCGTGTTGGCCGGCGACTTCGGACGCCGATGTTGTACGTCACAGCTCCTGGAACGTGGCGTAGATTGGAGAAGAACCGTCGGGCGAGGTGTCGAATGAAATGATGGAGAGGAAGCAGGCCCAGTTCGTGATGGAGCTGCTGGTTGCGTACAAACCAAGGAGCATTGGTGGCGATTCGCAGGAATCGGTTCTGGACGACCTGTAGACGCCGTAGGTGACACATACTGGCAGCTCCCCACACCTGGCAGGCATAAGTTATGAGAGGACGAACAAGAGATTTGTATAGGAGCAGTGAAGATTCCAAACTAAGTGGGGTGTGTTTGTGGAACAAAGACGAAAGTTTAGAAAGACGAGCCGATGCCAGGGTAATGTTGCGGTCTATATGAGGCTTACACGTGAGCCGAGTGTCCAATAATACCCCAAGGTACTTGACTGGTGTAGAAGAGGAGAGCCACGACACATGGGTATTCAGAAGACGTATAGGCGGAGGTGAATTATAGCGGCGTAGAGTGAAAATCTTGGCTTCCGTTTTCTGAGTGTTAATGGTAATACACCAAGTGCGAAACCAATTTGTGAGGCGATCAAGAGAGATCTGTAATGTGTTGATAGCGGAATGGAGTCTAGAGTGAGAATAATATATCACGGTATCGTCAGCATACAGGGCAATTGAGGTTGGAGCTAGATCGGGAATATCAGAGGTATAAATACTAAAGAGCGTGGGTGCTAGTACAGAACCTTGGGGGACTCCTGCTGAAATAGGATGCTTAAGGGAAAGAGTACCTCCAATGCGTACTGCAAAAGTGCGACCGGTGAGAAAGCTGGTAATGTGTACCAAATAGTCCGGAAGACCAGTGCGATAAAGTTTAAGTAGCAAGCCAGAATGCCACACTTTATCAAACGCCTGCGCCACATCAAGGAAAAGAGCTGGTGTATATTGACGATGCTCGAAGCCGCGGAGAACGTGTTGAGTTAACCTCAGTAGCTGGTGAATAGTAGAGCGTTTCGGGCGAAATCCGAATTGAAACGAGGGAATGATGTGAGCATTGGTGAGGTACTGCACTAGACGCCGATGGATGACCTTCTCAAAGAGTTTGGACAATGTGGGCAGAAGACTGATTGGACGATAGCTGCCTGGCAGATGCTTCGGCTTATTGGGTTTGTGGAACACAATGATATGAGCAAATGTCCACGTGGAAGGGAAGTAGCCAATTTGAAGACAGAAATTTAGTATAGAAGAGAGATAGGCAAGCGCTTTCTTGGTGAGATGTTTAAAGACTATGTTGGGCAGAAGATCGTGCCCAGGCGATTTCTTGTTAGGAAGGAAGCGAATCAGGTGAAAGAGTTCCCGAGGACTAGTGAAGCAGATTCGTGATTGAACTGTAGCTCGTTGACGTTGGGCACTGAGTTCATTTTCTATAGCTGCGGCGCTTGGAGATATGGAGTGAAGAGCTAAAGTTTATTCGTAATGTGCAGCCAAGATTTCACACTTTGATGCGACGTCCGTGACAAGATTGTTCCCATCGGAGAGTGCAGGAATCACAGTAGGTTCACGAAGAATCCTACTGTTGGCATCCCACAAGGTATGGTCGTGTCGAGATATAGTCGCCACATGGCGTTGATAAGTTTGTAGACGGTGACGCTCTAGTTCAACCTTTACAAGACGTATCCAATTGTTGAGTCTTCTACGTAACCAAGGTTGCCGTTCTCGTTGCCATCGCCGACGAATAGCATTTTTCTCCCGAATAAGACGCAGAATGGATATTGGCAATGAATGTGGAGAGTTCCGCCATGGAGAGTGTGACGTAGAAAGCCGTACACAGTTACAAGGTAGCAGTGAAATGCGCTACCGCGGCGTCAATATCAGTAGTAGTTGCTAGTTGATAAGAGGAAGTTAAGGCATTATCTAACTGAGATTGAAAAGCGTCCCAGTTCATAATACCAGTGATGAGGCGAGGAAAGGAAGTCAGCAAGGTAGGCGAGAGTTGAAAGGTAATTACAACAGGGCAATGATCGGAATCAATTTCTGCTAAAGCGGTGACATAAGTTGGGAGAGGAAGATTCCTGAGAAGACCAATATCAAGGATATCAGGAGCGTGCATGGGATTGCTAGGATAATAAGTGGGATCCGATGGAGCGGAGATAGAAAGCCCATTGGTATTTAAAACATTGAAAAGAAGACGACCATTGAAAGGTGTCCCTTGTTAGTCGTTTTTACTTTCTCTACCGGTAAGTACGGGAAGTACTGTATTCCACTCAAAAATTCGATGTCGAGATTTCACCGCAAATATATATTTTGAGACCCCTGAATCCAAAAAAAGGATTTTTAGAAAAAGGTTCGTGTGGGTGTGTGGGTGTGTGGGTGTGTGGGTGTGTGGGTGTGTGGGTGTGTGGGGGTTGGGGGTTGGGGGTTGGGGGTTGGGGGTTGGTGTGGTGTGTGTGTGTGTGTGTGTGTGTGTGTGTGTGTGTGTGTCAGTCTGTGGACAACATAACTCAAAAACGAAAAGTCGGTTAAAAACCAAAGTTAGTATTTAAGTTTAATGTCTTTCAAGGATGCGACACGAAGATTTTGAAGAAAATAGCCCGACCCAAAACTACCCTTTACATGGAAAAATTTTCGAAAATTTTTATTTTCTTGAAAATGGCTCTTACGATTTTTATTAAAATGCCATATGTTTGAGATATTTTTATGACAAATGACATGTATATCCTGAATTTTCTGGCTATAGCCCCTGTAGTCGTATTTACTATGGACGCCTTTTGCATAACTGGTAAACCGTTAGAGATAGACCATATCATACACTACAAAAAATGTAGATCCTGTTTCTGCTGATTGTCTTATGTATACCAGCGATGTTCAACCTTGTCTCTTTGGAGGTGCTTACGCAATTAGCAACTATACCCCACTCCACTCCTTCAATCGGAGGAACAGACAGTCCGTATCCAGTGACGGGCATAAACAGGCGATTTCATGGCAGTTTTTAAGTCACACTTTGAATTTTCTGGAATGTCCTCAGAAAATCTCTGCATTCTGGATGATTTTTGCATAAATGATAAACAGTAAGAGACAAACAAAGGCGTACAAAATAAAAAAGTGCATCTCATTAAAACAAACAATTTATGTCCAATACTTCTTTTTTTTCTTTTGAGTGAACCAGTTCTGAGATACTCTTCATTATTTGTTTGAACTTGCCAATATTTATACTTTTCCCAAATAGGAATAGGTGTGTTATTCGTTTTTTCATCTCTTGGCCTTGCAAAGAGAACGGAATTTCAAAGTCATCGCATAGCAACCAGCTCTTAATACATTTCACTATCGCTTAAAGTCTACTGTATTCTCGTTGCACCTACAAGAAAATAAGCAATCAGATAATTTCTGAAAATGCTCATGTCAGTAAAAATTTAGTGTATAGGGAAATGAGTATTTGCAAGAATAGTGTGTATAAGAGTGGGTATAGGTCTACGTATATTTGCGAAGTGTTTCTCCAAATTGAACAATATTAAAAGTCTCTATCACAATAAGTTAGTCACGATCACTTGGTGGATCTTCTAAGGCTGCGCACTTCGACCTTGTCGCCAAATATTGATAAGACTTCTTAAACGTAAGCAGTATCAAAGAAGTCACTAATAAACAGATGCTTATCGCATAAGATTTGTATGTAGTTTCGTAAATCAAACGCAACGTACATATAACCAAACCACCACTGCAACACAATGCACGACTGGGGGTTAAATAGTGGAAAGAAGTAAAACCGACCGACCTCTCCTCTCTCGCAAACCTTGGACATCGCTGGTGTATACTATAGTATGTACAGCGTTTTTTACCTACTCAAAAGGAGTTACGTGTGGAATGCAATACTTGTACCTGTTTATCATCCCCTTGTGTAGGACTTACACCCCCTAGAGCTCACACGGCAGTGCATAGGAAAACACAGGAACCTAGGGACCTGGAAGTGGGTGGTCAGCCAAGCAACAGATATGAAATGCAGCCGAATTTGATGATTGGAAAGGTGACAATGGAGCAATTGACGGGATGAGAGGCGGAGGAAACCGGAGAACCCGAAGAAAACCCGCCTGACGCCGCTTCGTCCATCACGAGTACCACATGTGGGTCCCTGGGTGGTAGACGAACGCTCTAACGCTCGGCCACAGCGCCGCGTTCTCCTACTTACTACACATATTAGAGAAAGTAAAACGAATGGATAGTGTTTGTTTTTACATAGAAATTATAGCTCAGAGCTTCCTGTTCCAAAGTGTATTGCCATCAACATTACTAATGTACAATGATAAAACACTTATGTCTTGGTTTCCCGACACAACCTTAAAATCTTCCGCACAACATAAAAAGCCTATCCAATTGGCATTTGGAGGGGATACTGAAGGCCAGACAAAGCAGTAATCATAAGTAGAGCGAGGATAAATATCCCATCGCCTACAATGTTTGCGCGCTCGTACTATACACGCTCCGTGGTGACTGGCAGACGGCGTAGCACGGGTGTTCAGAACATGTAAACAAACGGGCAGGACTGTGCAAGAAGCTCTAGTCCATTTACATCAGTTTATATCGTCATCTATTCGTTCCTAAAAAACATTGCAGTGAAAAATAGTACATTTTTTAAATTGTTCAAAAGTAAAAACTTGTCATCCAAACAATATTTATACAGCGAGAAACTTCTCTCAACGTCACATGATGTAACGGGAGCAAACGTAAGATATTTTGCATTGTGTTCGTCATACGTAAATGTCATTTTGTCTAGCTATTGTAAACCAATTTTTATATGAACCATTGTAGCGTAACCAGGATTTCTCTCCAACACGGTTTTCAGTTTATTTTGCACTACTTCGGTGAGAGGCGCAGGATCTGTATTTTCAGTTTCCATATAAAGCTCTTCTATCAATTGTAAAGCATATGACAGTTTGTGATTTCTTGATTCTAAATGCAGAATAGTTTTGGTGACATCTGGAAAATTCTTTTTAATAAATAACAAATGTTTACGTAAATTGCCTGAAATCAGTGGCTGAGCAGATTTAATAACACAGCTGTCTTCACTATCCAAAACATTGATTAATTTAGCTATTTTATCATAATAATCTGCATAATATGCAGCAGCATTTAGCCATCACCACTACCCCATCTAGTTATAATGGGCTGGGGAGGTAAAGGGACCCGAGGGGCCATTTCTTTGAAAATCGGTAATCAGCTTGGGGCTTTCAGAAATTGTTTTCACGTTAGCAATGAAGCTGTCCACATCATTGTACCAGAAGCGTATCATTTCGGCTACAGGATGAAGGCCGTGAGCAATGCACGTTAAATGTATCATGTTGGGATGATATGTAGCTTTAATTTCTTTAGCTGCTTTTAGCATGTAGCTTGCACCATCTGTCAGAAAAAATAGTACATTATCAGTTTTGATCCCCTCTGGCCACAGCAAAATTAGACTGTTTTGAAAAATCCCGGCAATACTTTTGTGGTTAACCTTATCAGTAACTTCAAGCGTCAATAGAAATGATTTAGTAGGTCTGTCTGGCGAAAATACTCCCACAATTACATTTGCAACAAACCTCCCCATAGAATCCAGAGTTTCGTCTATGGAAATCCAAATTTTATTGTCACCCACGGATTGCCGAATTTGAGCCATAACTTTATCATAACATTTTGATAGATACTATTTACGTAGGGTTGTTGCACTGGGAGGCTCCCGCTTAGTGTATTTTTATGAACATTTTAAATTCAGCATGTTCTACTTTGTGACATGGTATGTTACTACGTACCAACATTTTGCACATGTCTTCAAGAAACTCCAATTGAAGTGACAAATGGCCGTGTTCTTTATTCTTTGATGCTGCAAAACGTGCTTTATGTTTTTTGGTATTGCAATGTTGCTGCAACAATTTCCGTTTCTCCTTGGAATCTCTGATTTGTGAATAACATAACTTACATTGTATCGTATCACCATTCAATACGAAATTATTTCTTCCAAATTCTTCCAATAACTGATTTAATTTACCATCACCTAAAGCTGAAGACATTATTCACCTCGTATGTAAACACGGATCGCACAGAAAATAACACTCCCTATCTGTACGGCACAGCTGTCATACTGAACCAGAGCACGCTGTTCACCCCTCAGTCCGAGGTAGCAGCGATGACGTCAAGCAAGCAATTCGCCGTGCAGTCAACCTGATTTCCTCTTCAGTGGATATATGTCCTCGCTCTAATCATAAGGTACTTTCCAGCCCAGGGATGTTCAACTTTCTCTCTCTGAAGAACTTTACGTAATAAACGGCTATTTCCCACTCCACTTCTCCAATCAGAGCGACAGTCAGTCAGTATTCAGTGACGGACACAAACAGGGGATTCCATAGTCGTTTCTAGGTCATACCTTGAATTTTCTGGGAATGTCCTCAGAAGACCTTCATTCTGGATGATTTGTCCATAAATGGTAAACAGTAAGAGACAGAGAAAAGCCCACTAAATAAAAAAAAAAAAATGTAGATCTTATTAAAACACAATTTATGTCAAATACTTTGTTTTTCTTTTGAGTAAACTATTTCCGAGATATTCTTATTTGTTTGAACTTGCCAATACTTATACTTTAAAATAAGAACATGTTATTAACTTTTTTATCTCTTATTCTTGCACGGAGAATGGTATTTCAAAGGCATCGCTTATTAACCAGATCTTAACACATTTCACTATCACTTAAAACCTACTGTATTCCCATATTCCCCTTGCATCTACAAGAAAACTAACAATAAGATAATTTGTGAAAACGCTTATGTACGATTAAAATTTAGTGTATCGAAAAATAAGCATTTGCAAGAATAGTGTGTATAAGAGTGAGTATACCTCTAAATATATTTGCGAACAGTTTCACCAAATTGAACCATATTAAAAGTTTGTATCGCAAAAGGTTACGCGGCAATCACTTGCTGTATCTTCTAAGGCTATGCACTTCGACTACAGATGTGTAGTGCAAAGATTTGAAAGTGCTTTCATAAATCAAACGCAACGTACATATAAGCAAACCGGCACTGCAACACAATGCACGGCTGGGGGTTAAAGAGAGGCAAAGTACGCGTGTAGAGGAAGAAGATAAAAGCAAACTCCCCTCTTTCGCAAACGTTGGAAATCTCTGTTCCAGCCCGTTCTGCTGGCCAGTGGAGGAAACTTCAAATAAAAGCATTGTAATAGTATTTGTCACACGGTAACTTGCAATGACCAAACGGGGGGGGATGAATTCAGTTCATCTGTACATTTAATATCTACAGAAATTATTAACGAAACGATTATTAGATAATTCTCATGAATCCGGAGTGCGAAATAGCGGAGAATTACTCGACAGGAAAGGGAAACCACACAAAATAATATCACATTAGATTATAGAGATGGGCAGATAAGAAGCTTCTAGAACGAACACTTTTCACCGCATTAATAAACGTCTTAAATTAACACAACGCATGTAAAGACAGAAGAAGGGTCTACGGTTTCGCTCCCTCAAGACACCTCTTTGCCAGCACAAAGGAAGTTTGAGGTGGTTCCCCTTCCAATGCAACGTCCATAGTTTATGGGGGTAATCTACAGAGTCCAGATCTGGGCTGCAGAGGGGATTGGGAGATTTCTCGTTCTGATTCTCTGAATTTCCTCTAAGCTTCACCCTGGACCTGGCCCCTGCAGATTAGCACCTGCTAGAGCTCATAAAGGAGTAAATGTCAGACCTCCAATGAAGTTACGGGGAAAACTGTGCGTGCTGCCTCAACGAAGTGCAGAGGTGTTAAGGAAATGAACATTATAAACAAAGACAGAAAATGTAAGATTACACCAAGCTATTACACCTTACATTACACTCAAAGCACCATACAGGAAGGAATATGAATGGGTTGTTCAGAATATAGGGAAAACTATTCTTTTTACCGTTTACAGGTTCACGCAGTAAGAAAGGAAATGAAATCTGTTCCATGTCTGAAACTCCATTTATCGTTAAGCCTTTGGATAATTCTGATTTACAACTTGTATAAATTTCAGTTTACTACAGATATTTGCTATATTAACTCAGAATACATAAGTACCTGGACGACCGAGCTTCGCCCGCCGTTTGTTTTTCTTTCCTTTTCTTTTAGAAAATTGTCTTTTTTGGGAGAAGATACTTATCTAGATAAACTTGAAAAGCAAAACGTTAACTAAATATAAATTTGCATCGCAATCATTAGAGTCGTTTACGAGATACAGGGCTACATATAAATATTTCGTCAACATCATTGTAGCCGTAAGACTACATGGGCCGCCCCCATAGATATCCATCCGGTTGAGTTTTTCGTCGAGCATTTGTTCCACCATGGAGTTCGTTCTTTGGTGCTACCGTCGACTATATCTTCCAGGGCTATGTCTTCCTTCATCTTTCCTTCGAGTTATTACGTCTACCTTCAACCCGGCCAGTTGCTAGTTCCGATACCTGTATCTTCTTATCAGAAATTCCCGTTTTCATCTTTTCCATAAGTTTATATTTTTCAGTTGCTTCCATTCTCTTTCCATTTTTTCCAGTTTTGTTTCCATATTTTCCATTACGGAGTTTACATTTTTCAATTCGGCTTCTATATTTGTTTCCATTTGCTGCATGTCGGAATTCATTTCATTTCCCATTATGTCTATCTTGGCTAACATTTGTCTCATTAACTGCTCCAAACGTGGTTTTCGTCTCACTCCGGACACCAATTGTCACAAGTTTACTTAAACTATTTATTTTTTTTTTATAAAAATATCGGAACAACATTATGCAAAGGCACTGTTGAAGAATAATAAAATTTACTACAGGATAAAGCCGTGTGAATGTAATACACATTTCTGTTTCAATCACACAGAAAATGTTATGAACTGTTCGTAAAAGAGGGAGTAAAGAAAGAAATGTGACTGTTTTTAGTAAACGAAAACCGTGTAGAGAAAATGGCGTAAATGCAATGTGTTACATTGCTATTCTAAACATATAGAAATTGTATGAACTGTTTGTAGAAGAGTGAATAGAGAAATACGTTTATTGTGCTTCGTAAAAGAAAAATAAGTAGACAAATCCATGTGAATGTTATACGTTGCATTCATATTTCAAACATACAGAAAAATGTGTGAATTGCTTGTAGAAGAGGAAGTAGAGAAGGACATGTGAAAATGTTACGTACAAGAAAAGCGAGTAGAGGAAACCATTTGAAAGTAATATGTGTGGTAAAATGAATGACATAGATGTGCCAATTTTCATAGCGATCAGTCAAACGGTTTTAGAGTTCATCGTTTATCAACCTCATACATTACAATGTCCATTAGCATTTCCATATTTTCTCTACTCACTTTTGTTTTACGTAACAATTCACATGTTATTCTCTATTCGCTCTTCAACATACAATTTATACTCTCTCTCTCTCTCTCTCTCTCTCTCTCTCTCTCTCTCTCTCTCTCTCTCGGCCATAGGTTAACCAGGGATTCTACATGATGAGTGTAACAAATGTGTCCAATACGATTTTTGTCAAAAAATAATTTGTGTCAAACATTTGGAGCCGCCTAGCTCCTTCACGAATGAATATAAATGGTTTATTATTTGACAAACTGTCGCGCAAACATTGTGTGAACAACGTTGTAATGTCTTTTTATCTTAATTCCAATGAATTTTGCCATAATTTAATGTTAAAGTGTTACCCAAAGTTTAATTCCTACGCGAAATTATGGCAACGTAGTGGGCCAGTCGAAACGTGTTTGTCGCATGTTCTCAACAAATTGGGCTGCCTGAGGCGGGGTTGGGGGAGGTATCACTTCGCGGTGTGGGGGTCGGCGGAAGGGTTTAGGTGCAACTTCCTGCGATACGAATGAATGTAGCTTAGGATCGTGATCCGTTCACATCAAGGGAGTACTTAGACATGGCAATACTAATAATAAGAAATACGAAATAAAATTTAAAGCATAACAAGGAGATCACGTAAACAAACCCAGATGTTCCCACTCATCCTCGTCCCTTACCTAGCGAAATAAGCCACTCTTTATCTCCAACTCTTCTTCTGTTTTCCCCATTTAAAAAAAAAAAAAAAAAAAAAAAAAAAAAAAAAAAAAAAAAAAAAAAAAAAACGTGAACTGAAATGCGACTAAATATTTATTTATTTATTTATTTATTTATTTATTTATTTACTAAGCTATATACATGTGAATATGACCGGTGTTCAGCCCTGGCTCATTGCCAGTCATATTCTTATTCTACAATAATTCCTTAATTCTAACTTATTCTATCACTTATATCTTATTGTTCAACTCTATTTACTGTCCAGATCCATTTATTTTTCACCTTATGTAAAAATCTTCCTACCCTCTTACTGTCTTTATGAAGCATTTCAACTATAGACTAAATATTAAGAACTTTAAGTATTAATAAAACCTAAATAAACTCCTCATAATCGGCATATTTTCAGTATTTCTTTTGTAAAGTGCTTATAAATGCATTTAGACAGGCTTATGGAATTTATTTCAAAATGCTGACTGGTATTTGTATCCTATGTTAAATATGTAGCATTATCTTTTAGAGTACATTAACTGTGCTTTAATCCCGTATTAGATAAGAATTTGGTTCGTCATATGTCTAGAGAAACTCCATGTTATGTGTACCGTCTTTTAAGGATAGTATCACTGTCAGGGGCTCTAATGACCTAGCTGTCGACGGGCCCTTAAACCCCAATCACTCACTCACTATTACTGTCATGTTTACTTGTAGATAAAAAAATTCATTTTGCTTGTCTTCTAATTTAGGCGCCTTCGTGACGACAGCTTAATTTATGACGAGATCATTAGCTTCCTTTCAGCCCGATAATCCACAGAAGAGCACAATTGTTTTAGAAAAATCTGATGTGTTGCACTCACATGACTTCCTCTACTCTTGTAATAACCATTCTTACAAACTCTTATTCCTATATCTTCTTCGTGTTAGTTCAGATAAAAATTTGTACAAATTATCTTATTGCTTATTTCCTTGTAGGTGTAAACGGGAATATTAGAATACAGAAGGCTTTGTGCGATAGTCAAATCTTTTAAAGCTTTGAGATACCGTTCGTTTTGCACGCTTAACATATATAAAATGAACAACGGTGTTGCATTTCACGAAAGTTTTTAAGTTTTCCGAAACTCACACACATAACAAGGAATATCTCCGAAATGGTTCACTCTACAAAAAAATGTATTCGGACATAAATTGTGTATTTTAGCAAGATCTACATTTCTGGTATAGTATGATTTGGTCTATCTTTAACGGTTTACCAGTTATGCAAAAGTCGTCCAGAGTAAATACGACTACAGGGGCTATATCCAGAAAATTCAAGATATACATTTCATTTGTCGTAAAAATGTCTCAAACATATGACATTTTAGTCAAAATCGTTAGAGCCATTTTCAAGAAAATTAAAATTTTCCATGTAAAGGGTAGTTTAGGGTGGGGCTATTTTCTTCAAAAACTTCGTGTCGCATCCTTAAAAGACATTAAACTTAAATACCAACTTTGATTTTTAACCAACTTTTCGTTTTTGAGTTATGCTGTCCACAGACACACAGACACATACAAGGATCTTTTTCTAAAAATGCTTTTTTGGATTCAGGGGGTCTTAAAACATATATTTCCGGTGAAATCTCGACATCGAATTTTTGGGTGGAATACAATACTTCCCCTACTTACCAGCAGAGAAAGCAAAAATGAAGGGGCAGAGTTCTATTTACTTGTGTATTAAAGGCAATTACTATTGTTTTAGCTCGTGAGGGATAATAATAATGATGATGATGATGCTGATGCTGAAGAAGAAGAAGAAGAAGAAGAAGAAGAAGAAGAAGAAGAAGAAGAAGAAGAAGAAGAAGAAGAAGGTCCACTATTAGGAAAATCTGTATCCCTTTCTGTCAGCATTGTTTTACCCTGAAGTACGTGGTTTTGATCGATTCCTGCTGTCTTAACTATGGAAAACTGCATCTTCATCATTACTTGAGCGAACGCGTCATTTCAGTTATATTGTGACAGCTTCAGTGGTACGTAAACGAGTGTTTTGTTTATATCTGACGGCTCACGCCGGTCGGGGTGAGAGGACTAGTCCTATCCACTGGGCCAGTGTTTTGTTGATGTCTTAGTACAGTGCTTTGCACACGCCGGTCGTGTGTTTTGTTTACAGTTGTTGATCGCGAGGCACACTATATATACATATATACAGGTGGGAGGTGAATAAGTGCAAATTATTTTATATGTAGTGCAGAACAACGCATATAACACATGTGTATTTCGGTTTGTCCGCTTGCTAATAGCAATGTCACAAATGATTCTCAAAGTTAAGGATGCCATGTTTTTGAACGGCCTTGTGTTGTGTGCTTTCTGTGTTTACACACCACGACACCTGTGATTACATCACGCACAAGGCGGGCCGTCATTCAAGCGGTTTACAGCGAAAGAATAAGAGGCGGTATTCAGCAGCAGAATGTATTTCAGAAAGTATACAGTATGAGTGGTATAACGTATGCTGAATTAGTAGACATTCATTTAATTTACGGCGCTGCTGCGGAATCTGCCAATGCTGCGAAGGACTTATATCGGCAACGATTTCCAAATTGTCGTCTTCCAAACGGTCGAACGTTCACTGCAGTGCATCAAAGACTCCGTGATACAGGTTCTTTTCGTCCCCGTTATGAACGTAGGGGGGCAACTCGTAATGCTGAAGCACTACGGCGTGAAGATGAAATCTTAAGGTATTGTAGAAGAGAGGCCTCGTGTGAGTACAAGGCGCTTAGAAAGGTACCTAGGTACAAGTTTTGGGGTGCTCACCACACATTGCATGAGCATCTTCTGTATCCGCACCATTACCAAAGTGTCCAACATCTGCAAGAAGCATATTACGCAAGAAGAGCGGAGTTTTGTAACTGGTTCTTACAGCAATGTGAAAATGATAAGTAGTTTCCTCGCAACATAATGGTTACAGACGAGGCAATGTTTACCCGTGATGGCATATTTCATTTTCACAATGTTCACATCTGAGCGGAAGAGAAGCCGTATGCCATTCACTGTGGGAATTTTCATCAATGATTCGCGGTAAATCTTTGGCCCGGGGTGCTTGGAGATCAGCTACTGGGGCTGATGTAACTTCCTAGAACGCTAAAGGTGTGCATTAACTACAGTTTTTGAAAACAAAACTACCGGAAATTCTCGAGGATGTGCCATTGTACCCACGTCAACAAATGTTGTGAATGCACGATGATGCCCCTCCCCATATCAGTAGACAAGTGCGCAAATTTCTACATTGTCAGTTCCCAAATCGAGGGATTGACCCATACGGTCCTGTGTGTTGGCCGACAAGATCCCCCGATTTGAATGCTTTGAACTTTTATTTCTGGAGGCATCTCAAGGACCTAGTTTACGCAGTCGAATAAATGATGAATGTCTCTTAGGCATCCAATCTGGGACGCAGTGGCAAGTGTGAGAGCTGGCGCTGATGTGTGGGGAAGGATGCGACAATCATGGCGTCGACGCATGGAAGCTTGTTGTAGAGCTAATGGTGGACATTTTGAGCACTTTTTGTAGCCGTAAAGAAAGAATCATATGACGTACACAGTGGCATTTTCATTTATGTTATTTAACCGTGCAGGATACTGTACACCTGTTTTTGTGTTGTTATAGTTTGTTTTGCTTTTTTCTTTTTTCCCCCCTTCTGGAGTGATTTTGTGTTATGGCTTAAATTTAATTCTTCATCGTTGTAAGAACAATGTAAGGTTTTTGTAGTTTAAGGAACCGGAGAACAAAGGCATGTCTATTGATGTTAATGGTGTGTTTAAAGCAAATAAAATAAATTTAAATAAATCACGGTCGGCCACGGCAACGGGCAGAGCGAGGCCAGCAATGTGACGTCTCACGTAATCAGAGGGAATACTAGCCAACCTAAAAAACATAGCAACACTTGCCCCACGAGCGTCACTATCAGAAATAGTGGAAAAAAGTGGGCATTACAGGTTCATCACATCGCCCTGAAACGCTGATACCAATATATATATATGACACACACATATACATACAGGTATCCCAAAAACACCAACAACGCTTAGTATAATATGATTTGAAGCTTTCCTGGCGACGAACATATTCAAGATGCTCTCGGGCTTCGAGCCAGGTGTAGTGATGAAAAGACATCGACGTTTCGGCAGTGTACATCTCTCCCATCTTCAGGATGAATGACTAGTCATCGTAGCGGGGTCACTGAGGGGTTATCCTCCCTATGGGAGGCGCCCTCTGACTGTTGCCATACCGGGACATAGTCCCTTTCTGGCATATGGTGGTAAATTGAAAATACTGCGGTGGGGTAATGGTGGCAATTAATGCCAGGGATTTTTTTTTTATTTTTTTTATTTATTGGTATGAAATTGTGATAGAAGGGTGAAATGATATAATTGATGGGGATGTTTTTTTTTTTTTTTTTTTTTTTTTTTCCTGGTGGTTATGGATTACGTGTTAAATGGTCCAACAGAACTTTGCTGCATGCGGAGATTGATAAGCATGAACGCATGGCAATCAGAAATGTATCGTTTTCGACATGTCTCAACACATGGCGCATCCAATCTCTTGCGCAAAGATCACGTCCTTACAGTTGGCTGCAACATTTCTACTTAATTCCAGGCAAAACCTTTCCACAGTACGGTCTGTAACATCCATCCGTTTCACTTCAATTACGTCCCCTTCATAACGCGAGACCTGACTCTCGTCTCCTCGGGTTGAACGCAGGAACTCAACCGCATTCAGTTTTCCAAAGGCGACGATGGTTTCCTTGCTATCAGGAAAGGTCCGTCACCACTGTCGGTATGGTTGCCACTGACAGGCCTACGTTAACTGGCACGAATGTTTGTGCACTGTTCTGCGCCAAGAGAGGCGGTCCCCGTCCACCTCTGGTATCGGACTTCGTCTGCTTTTCAGCCTCTCGTCCTGTCACCGTGGTGATTTTGCCCTCTAGGCCTATTGTAGTACACGCTTCGGCCTTCGTAATGGCGCTTTCGCTCCATGATTTTGGTTTCTCCCAAATCTCATTAAGTGCACGGGGAACTCTCTCGGTGGTCCCTTTGTCCATTTGTCTCCTCTCGCTGTTCCTATGACTGTTTTTGGCCCTATCATGATCTCTGGAATATGGGTCACGGTTCGGACGTGTTCCGTAAGTTCGCTCCCATCTGGATTCAGTGTACCGTGTCTGCCTCACGTTCAAGAGGTCGCGAGTTCGAATCTCGCTTAGGGTAAGTTATCCGGGTAAGGTTTTTTTCCGAGGTTTTCCCTACCCTGAGAAGACGAATGTCGGGTAACTTAAAGCTCCATGGACCTCGGGCTCATTTGAGCATCATTTCACCCGTTTCATTCACTCACCGTCCGATATGACGCAATGTTGGAGGACGTTAATTGGAAAAAAAAAAAAAAAAAGTGTACCGTTTGCCTCCTCTCCATCTGCGCGTTGGGCGTTTCAGGGCTTATCTCGCGTTTGCATCTCGAGCCCATTTCGAGCCTATTACCCATTGTTCGCCCTTCATGGTCCTTAGCGCCTAGTGATACCGCGTCACTCAATGTTTGCGAACATGCTCCCATTGCTCCCATCAGATGATGTCGGATGGTCCGGGAAGTGCCGCATCATATGCGATATAAATAATACTTACTTCTATTGGCCTAAAGGTGGTTCTAAAAGTCAACTAATTAGCCTATTGTGCAAGAAATATTCAATAAGGCGTACGAAAGGCACTAGGTTGTTACCTCTCGTTGGCAATTTCTATTCGCACTATGTACTGGATGTCTCCTCTCCAGTATTCTTCTAAAAATGCCTAGAGTGGGTGTATTCTATAGCATATTCGCCAACTGTTAGATGAGGCAACCAAGATTCTTTATCATCCGTAATCTGTCGGAGATGCTTGTAAATTCAAAACATGCTTCTAGTTAACTAATGAACTGTTTTGCATTATCCACGCCACTGTCAAATTTTGGGACACGCAGTTCGTTAAGAAACTGCATAGTCACGTGTACGTTTATTTGCATGCTGGGTAGATTCATTGATGTTTGCATAATAGGTGCTTACATTCTCATAATTTATTTATTTATTTTATTCCTCCTGCTCCTCCTCCTCCTGCTGCTGCTGCTGCCGCTGCCGCCGCCGCCGCCGATGCCGATGCCGATGCCGATGCCGATGCCGCTGATGCTGCCGATGCTGCTGCCGATGCTGATGCTGCTGCTGATGCTGATGCTGGTGCTGATGCTGATGCTGATGCTGATGCTGATGCTGATGCTGCTACTACTACTACTACTACTACTACTATTATTTGTCTTTGCAACAATTCTCCATACTCTGTTATCTTGGTTCATTGTTGCAACATCCCTGTTTGATTTTCTAACTTGTCCTCCAATTTATTTGATAACTGTTGCTGTAACATTTCCTCTTAATTTATTAATTTGTTGGCTAACTTTATTGTTGCTGCAACATGTACCTTTGGTTTTCTAGCTACTCCTTTAATTTACTTGATAACTAATGCTGTAACATTGCCCCTTAACCTATCAGTTAACTGGCTAATTGTTGCTGCAGTACTCCCCTTTGATCTGACAGACTTTGACTGATCAGACAACTGTTATTGCAAGATTTCCCCTTGAAATGTTATTTTAACAACTGTCCAAATTGTAACATCATTTGTCTTATCAAGTTATCACGCTCGCCAGGTCGATCGACTCTGTACCTTCATCCATCGCGACCCGGTTTGCATTTACTATATCCCGCAGGCTATTTCCACTATCTTCCCGCATACTTCCCTCCCTGATTTTTCCTCTGGAATTCCAGGCTACATTCCTTCTCTGTTGTTTCTAATTTTTTATTTTAACTTCTGCAGTTTTCGCCACTAATTTTGTTATTTCACAGTCTCATCTAATGCTTATGTTCAGGATAGAATGAACCATTAATTGTTGCTACCTTTCTGGCAATAATTAATCTGCTAGTTTCTTCCTAAAATTGCAATCTACTAGTAATAATTACTTTAATGACACCCACCCAAATACAATTAACACAAATTGCCTTTATGACTTACTCGCTTTGCTGCAAGCTCCCTGTTCGACCAACTGGTTTGGTGGTATCCAATGACTTATTTTACAACACTGTTTACAAACACAAAAAGGAAGAGTTTTTCCTCATAGAAGGAAATGGGTGCTGGTGTCACTTCTTGCTTAGGGGATAGCTACGCTGTTGTCTTGGCACTGCTAACGCGGTGCGTTGGACGTTCAGAATTCGCTGTCTCGCTGATCTAAGCGCCCGCTTAACCGCGTTCGGGTGTCGCCGTCGTCTCAAGCTAATTGCTCAGTACTGTGTGCCCAAGATAAGAAGGCAAGTCTTAGGAATGTGTAGCGTAATCATTTTGTGCTTCCCGCACGGTGTTTATACCCAGTTTCCGAGTATGACAAGGATGCTAGGCTCGTTTAAAATACACAATGTTGTCATATAACTCACCTATAGCTAGAAATATGCACTCTCATACACTCATTTCCTAGTAAACAAGTCTGCTACCGGAGTAGATACACAGTTCAAGCCCCTCTGCCCTTCATTCCCATCTAGCCTTCTTGTCGTGGGCATACAGTACTTTGAATTGGGCGACAGCGACGTCGGGTTGTCTTCGCTGATTTGGAGACATGCGGTGTGATCGGCCCTTTAAGTGAGTTGGACATCTTTGGTATCTCGAGCCTTAATTTTGTTGATTCGATTTGATCACGTGCATTATGAGGCGTTTTAGCTCACTGCGCTACACGTTACGGGGCATTCTTTTATTGACTCGTGCCACACGTTGGACACCACATAAAGGTGACTGGGGTTCTCGGTGTGCCAATAGAGGAGCCGGAAGCCCTCAGTCCATGCAGGGTTTTCTCCCGATGTACTCCTCGTCTTTTGCTGGCTACTATAACCAATGTCAACACTGCAGGTCTATAGGAAATTGTAGCGCCACACTGAATAAAACATTGGCTTTAATTAATTTTTATTTTATTGCTCAGTTATTTCACTAATTCCGAACGTCACCACCAATATATTGTGACGTCGGGCTCGCCATACAACAATGGATGGATGGGGCCAAGCTACTTCACATCACATGCGGTGCCGGCGAGCGGGTAAAAACGCTTAGGTTCGGGCTGCCTTGCGCGATTACTGTGTGTACGTGATTGTCAACAATTGAAGCGGCAGAAACAAAGGGGGTTTCGGGAACGTTCTCGAGACTTCTAGCTGCCCAATTTCCGGTGTGTGTGTTTGTGTGTGTTTGTGTGTGTTTGTGTGTGTGTGTGTGTTTAACTCGAGAAAGGTCCGTGTCACGTTTCGCCAGTATATAAGGAGACCAGAGTGAGTGAGTTATAGAGCTGAGTTACGGACATGAGTGTCGGTCAGTGAAAGTGAGACAGCTGTGCGTGTCTGTGTCGTCGTGATAGATACCTCGGTCGTCGTAAGTAGATTTAACGAGCGCCGGTAGTGATTGTAACGTCGTAATTAGGGTATGAGGGACAGAAGAAGTGAAGAAAGACATTAAAAGGACTGAGCAATGTTATGAGAAGTAGAAATTGTGAGTTGAGATAGTCCGAAAGACTGTAAACTGTGTTAACGACGAGAAGAAAACTGTATTTGTGGTGAAATTTTAGAGGGCAATGAAGTGATAGAAAAGTAACCGGAAGGATATTGTCGTCTTTGTCACAACATTGACTTGTGGTTAGCATCGCTGTTTTTTCTGAGTCCCGAAGTCTTTCAGACAGCTCACTGACGCAGTTCTTCCTTACACGAGAACACATTTCAAAGCAATATAGTTACTCGAAATTTTTAACTCTTGCCATATGAGATTCAATTTCCTACTCTCTATATGTCATGTGATTGATTTTCATCATGGCTAACTACTCGTCATTAGGTATTAGTTACTTTAAAATTATTGACTAAGCATTTTGGTATCTCTCTAAGCTATGTCACGAACATACTCTTATGAAAATAATCCCCTTACATGCAGTTCAAAACACGTATCTCCCACGTTTGAACAGAATCTCTCCTAGTCGGTCTGGTGCCGCACATCGCCTAGAGGTAGGTACTATGACTTTGTCCGTAACCTGCGGTATTTCTTTTACCGCTATTGTTTCCAAAGCCGGCCTTTCGAAGGTAGATACAGGTACCTTTCCACACGTCTCCTTCCTTTCCCCACGTTACACTATTATGTACGAAATCTTGTATCTTCAACAATGCCCATAAGTGGTTATAATCACAAATTTAATTAAACACCGTCATTTATATTCCGTAAGTATTATTTTCCATTAACTTGACCAGGTTATCGTATTTAATTGTCAGGCCGTATTGAACCCTAACAAACACGTAGCTAAAGCTACGTAGGCTTTCACGGCCGGCGTCTAAATTGTAGAAAGAAATATCTTCCGGGCTGCCCGGAAGATATTTCTTTCTACAAAACACGTAGCTATTTATCGGACAATTCAGAAAACGTGGTCCAAAATGTTGTACAATTAAACAGAAATGTGTCTTGTGTGCTAAAATGTAGAACATCTGCAGGAAAATACAGAACACCATAATTTGGTTGCCTTTTTCAAGGGGAGTCGAAATGCCTTATCCTTTCAATGTTAATAGATGACACATTATCTAGAATATTAAGATAATTAGCTGAAGTTTTAAAGACATGTTCAGTGATATTTTTACAGTTGACTGATGAAACAAAAACACATTTTCTTCATCAGAAGAAAGTTATTATTTTTAATACAATGCCTAGATTTTTATTCGAATATAAAGGATCAAAATTAAAAAAACTAACTAGTATGCCTGATACATAAAACCTTTTCAGGAAAATAAAGCTTTTTAGTTGTAAATGTACAGTAAAAAATCTCAGCACATTATACCAATAACTTTCAGAGATAATGGGGCATATGTGTAGAAAATAATTAGTTCTTCAGAAGTTGCAGTTAAACAAGATGGGAAAGCCTATATGCAGCTTTATTTTCAATAAAAATGTTACTGTATTTACTACTAACGTAACTCTATGAAACTTATACCAAACTGAACGGATGTTCTGAAATATTTTTATGGAAGTAAAACTTGAATTTGGAAAAAAACCACAACATTCACCATTTCGACTCGCCTTAACAGCTGCCTCCAAGCATTACCGAAGATGCATATTCTCATTCCGACATAGCATTATACTACACTAAGGAAGGTACAAAACACTTTGTTTACTTCAGGCGTGGAAACAATAGCTGATCCGAGATTGCACAATACAACTTGTACTAGTCTCCATCAAAAGGGAAGATGTCTAGATTGTCTCAGCTTCAAAGAGTTCGCGCATCCAGTGACTCTTGGATAGGACGTAGGCGCTTTCAATGATTTCCTCTTGCACAAAAGGTGCATACAACTTAAAGCTGATTTCAAGAATCTATACAACTGAACATGACCTAAAAATGTTAGGAATGTCTTAAAGAAACGCATTCTAGGTAAATACTGGTAACGAACGGAGCGTGGAGTATGAGTTCGATTCAAAATATTACTTTTGTGCTTTATTGTATCCTAATCCTATATATTAAGAATAATAATTCTGTTCGATGCGTTAGCAGAATGGATACAGGACACGTATTCTGTACGGATAGGTGGTTAGCAGATCCTAAAAAAATGATCATCAACCGTAAATCACTGCTAAATTTATATTGTGAAGCATGAGATATAATGAACAATATTATTCGCTTCATTTATGAACTTATAATTTTACTTATTAAGAGTAGTATGTTTTCAGGTTGGATAGTACCTCTAAGTAGGCGTGACACAAAAGGTATGACGTAGAGTGGGCCGGTCTCGTGATAACGAATGGTATAGCAGGGCCGAATTCCATTGCGTTATGCAAGGCCAAGGATCTCACAATACCTAGGCAAATAGGTCACACATTGAGGTGTGAAGGAAAACTGATAGCCTATACCAGTGATTCTCAACCTTTTTGGGTTGTTTGCATCCTTAAATTAGTTCACGCCCCCTAATAAATTATTTATTTACAAATATTCTACTCTGCTGCAAGAGCTAACAAGAAATATTATTGTATTACTGGTATTAAAATATTTACTTGTATATCAAATACATACAACCCCAAAGAGGACAAAGGCACAAATGGATAGGACATAATAAGAGTGCCTAACAAACAATATTACATATTTGAAAGTAATAATTAAAAATGTAATCTTTTACAAAGAAACAGGAATAATGCAAGAAAATAAAGCACACTACAGTTAACCAGTAATAAAAGCACACACAAGATAGAACATTTCAATTAATTAAGGATACTTAACAGGTCTGTATTAAAAATGATTTTTGCACTCACTGCAATTAACATTTCAAGCTGCATCATTTGATTTCATTTTGTAAGAGAAAAATAGTTAATGAGAGTGCCGTCAGCCGTCACTGTGTTTCTTTCACAAGTTTTTAAACTGTTGCAACTGTGATAGCGCACGCCCATGTTGATGGAAACGGCACCAGCAACCTAGCAGCTTCCATAGCAACCTGTTGATATAAAGGTCAATAACTTATATAGCACAAATCAAGGTAAAGTAGAGTAGAAAGACACACATAATGATGTGTGTGCTGCAATAGTGAGGATAAATACAGATATGCCGTTTTGATATAATTTTATGTAAATTGACGCTGTTCAAATTTTAATACTCTACACCAGACATATTCAACCTGGGATACGCGAAAACTTCTCAGGGTAGACGTACAATTTAAAATAGGTACGTAGTCAGCAACACTGAATGATTACAAATAAAGAACGATATTTCAGTCAGAGAGATCTGAATTGCTGTCCAAGAATTTTGCTTACTCTAACGGTCTACCTAACAATATCTTACAGCGCCCTCACTATTATTTCGTATTCCTTGTTTCAAATGCCGACAATAACAATGTCCGCGAATGTACGTTACCGATTGATTTATAAACGTTCAGCACTCGGTTTATTTCCGTGACTGTTATGTGTAGGTTCGTTTTTTTTTTCTTCTTTTTTTTCTTTTTTACTCAGTTTTACATCTCAGTCGTTACATTTGTGAACTTATTCTCAGATTATCACAGTTGAATTTCTTTGTACTATTTGACTTCTGTTCCATGATGGAAGAGGAAAATGTAAATTCAATGAAAAACAAGCGATAGTGGCTATAGTGTTTAATCACCGCCACTGAAAATTACAACATATCTTCCGCCACGGGACACCGGTAAAAATAGTGTTGAAGCTGAACCATCTACGAGCAAGTCGAAACATCCCAGAAATACGAAATACAGATATTCCAGTCAATCTCACGTTAAATATGGATTCATATGATGTAATCCACCTCTTACCTCTGCATGTCATTTTCGTATCTGTCCAATGTCTAATGTGCCCAAAGTTTTGAATAGCATTTTACTTGCTGAAGGATCATAAAACAATTAAAAATGGGCTAAAGACATGCCCAGTCAATAATCCTGACGGGCCCAATCCTTTTGTTTCACTTCACCCACCCCTACTCCTTCCTATTCTACAGTAAGCAAAAGAAATGCAGTTGCAAACGAGTTACATTGCCAACATATAGAACAACATGGCTCAAGTGGTACCGATATGTGATCCGTGTTCAAATCCCATACACTTACAAATCTGACTACTTGGGTTGCTTGGTAAATACCGGATTGTATTTCAATAACACGACCCGAAATTCCCCCGACGGATTAAAGAAATTCAAATAAAATAGCATAGGAAGGCGATCACGCATTTTTACCCCACAGTCATGGACCCACGGTAAACGTCGTGACGACACCGCGAAGTTAAAGCGATGTTTAGGTTGTGTGGGGGCGGGGAGGGGGGGGGGGGGCTACATATCGTGTCTGGATTGAAAACGTTAAATATTATCGTAATAATGCCTATTTCAGCTTTCAAAGGTCTCGAAGGTCATATGCTGTATATGAAATACGTGCAAGATGAACCTTCTACTTTTACTACGTATAGGAAGTAGAGCAAGGATTCTATTTCACCCAAAATTTCGATGTCGAGATTTCACCAGAACTATATGTTTTGAGACCCCCTGAATAAAAGTCATTTTTAGAAAAGGGCCGGCGCGCGGGTGTGTGTGTGTGTGTGTGTGTGGGAGAGAGAGAGAGAGAGAGAGAGAGAGAGAGAGAGAGAGAGAGAGAGAGAGAGAGAGCAACCTTAACTCAAAAATGAAAAGTCGGTTAAAAACCAAATTTGGTATTTAAGTTTAACATCTTTGAAGGATGCGACACCATGATTTTGAAGAAAATTCCTCCAACCAAAACCACCATTTACGTGGAAAATGTTTCCAAAAGTTCGATCTTCTCGGAAATTGCTCTGGCGATTTTGATCAAAATGTCATATGTTTAAGATATTTTTATGACAAATGAAATGTACAATATTTTTAATTTTCTGGCAAGAGCCCACATTGTCCTGTTTACTCTTGAGGACTTTTGCAAAACTGGTAAACCGTAAGAGATAGACCAAATCTTACTATACAGAAATGTAGATCTCATTAAAACACACTGTCGAAATGAATTTTTTCTGGACTGAACCATTTAGGATATATTCCTTGTCACTTCTGTGAGCTTTGGAATACTTAAACCTTCGTTAAATGGAATATTGTTATTCGCTTTTTTATATTTTAGCCGTGCAAAGAGAACGGAATCTCACAGATATAAAAGATTTAACAATCGCTCAAAGCCTATTGTATTCCCACATTCCCCTTGCAGCTACAAGAAAATCAGCAATAATATAATTTCTAGAAATGTTGATGTCAACTAACACGACGAAGACAGAGGAATAAGAGTTTGTAAGAATGGTTAGTACAAGAGTAGCGAAAGTCACGTGAGTGCAACACATCAGATTTTTAATAAGGTACATAAACCGTGTTCATGCAAATTGAAAATTCAAACAATTAAATTGAACACGGTATATAGCGGGTCGTAATTTTTCGTTATACCTGAATATCCACGCATACTCGAACACTCCCCCATGGAATATACCAGGTGAGTCAGCTGCCCCTTATTCTCCAGTTTTATGCAATCCGCATTTTATACTCTAACATGAAAACATCGGCCCCTATGCTAGGTTCTACCCAAGTATTTAACATGAATGTCTTTAGTTACACACTAGTTGAAATTATTAGGTACTACTAGATGTTAGAGCATCGCCTTTTAATATATTCGTAATCAGACAGCTGACGTTTGCACCTCTGCAAATGTTCACTGGGACCAGGGAATAATACATGTTAAACGGAATATTTACCTTTCACGTTACAAGGTAGCTCAGTTGGAACGAGCGCCCTAGTCGTAAGTAACCGCCTAGTGTAGATGTGGTTCGACACCCCTCCATTTGCTGATTTTTTTAGCGTGTAATATTCACAAATAACATTGGCTGAACAATTATTATGTTAAAAGCTGTTATTATTTTAATTTGTAATTGTTTTATTTCAATTTTGTGGTATTGTCCATTATCATATCTTTCCCGGTATAGATGCTGAGCTGCTTGTGCATGGGCCCTTGCTTCTCCATAGATCAAAGGCATCTCAATGTACTCGTCTGTCGAATACGTGGAGAAGGAATGGCACAAAATATCATGCAACAGCTTTCGCGTGGAGAATGGAGGGAGTCGGCATTCATAATAACACACTAGATCATGCCAGAATAGGGCAGAAGTCATTATAGTGTCACCGCGCCCGCCGGTGACCTAACGACCTGCCGCCGACAACAATAGGAGCGTACGAGACAATAGCTATTACATGGCGGTGCGGTTTCTGGACCGTTCCGCCACAGGCCGCCGACAACAATAGGAGCGTACGAGACAATAGCTATTACATGGCGGTGCGGTTTCTGGACCGTTCCGCCACAGGCCGCCGACAACAATAGGAGCGTCCGAGACAATAGCTATTACATGTCGGTGCGGTTTCTGGACCGTTCCGCCACAGGCACTCACGAATATTCTACCTCCAGACCTTTTCCTCTGTCTAAGGACCTATATAAGTCGCTGCCAAGCACCGGGCAGGAGGGAAAAAGACGTATACGAAGCGTTCAGGAATCGTGCCGACGGGCAGTTCAGTGCGAGTCTAATCTGACAGTTCTTATTTGTGATTCGGCAGTTGTTCTGTTGCTCTGAGCTTGTACAAAAGTAATCTAAGTGTAACGTTAGCACTACGCTAACTGACTAAAAGGCAATAAAGTGTGAATAGCAGTAACTGGTGTTTTCTTCATTTGTTACACTGGTGTCAGAAGTGGGATTCGTCAAATTGCTTCTAGTTTCGTTACATCGTCGTTAGAAGTTCCAACGTTAGAACCACGATGGAGGGAGATTCGGAAACCAGGATGATGGCGATGATGAAAGAATTATTCGCCGAAATGAAGACAGAAATGTCCGGGATGAAGACAGAACTATCGACCAAGATTGGTGAGCGCCTGGCCGGGGTGAAGAAAGAAGTGGAAGCAGGGACTAGGCCGAGCTGAGAGGATATCGCTCCAAGGAGCAATGAATATAAGTCGTATTGGGCCCAGTGGGACTCTCTGAGGGCAAAGGATGGAGTGTTGCATAGGATCTGGGAATCGCCCGATGGGAAGACCCAGAAAGAACAGCTGGTGCTCCCTCGCACCAAGGTTGTGGAAGTCTTGGAGGAAATACATGCGGGCTCCTCGGGATGGCACCTTGGATCCAACCGGACGATCGAGAAACTCCGACAGCGGTACTACTGGTTTGGGTTGCGGGCGGACGCCGAGAGATGGTGCCGTCAATGTCATGTATGTACGGCAAGCCGCGGCCCGCAGACCAGGAGCCGTAGCCGCATGCAGCAATATAACGTAGGAGCACCCTTTGAGCGCATCGCCATCGACGTAGCTGGGCCCTTCCCTGTTTCTGACAGGGGGAACAAATATCTGCTGGTGGTCATGGATTACTTCACAAAGTGGCCGGAAGTGTACGCAGTACCTAACCAGGAGTCCAACACGATCGCAGACTGCCTAATGGAGGAAGTGTTCTGCCACTTTGGAGTGCCACTGGAACTACACAGTGACCAGGGCAGAAACTTTGAGTCAAACCTAATGAGAAAACTGCTGGAGCGACACGGAGTACACAAGACGCGAACGACACCTCTCCACCCGCAGTCGGACGGCATGGTCGAGCGGTACATTAAAACTCTTGAGGAACACCTTAGGAAGGTTGTGGCCAACCACCAGAAAGACTGGGATGTCAGGGTGCCACTCTTCCTCCTGCCCTACCGCTCGTCTATCCACGATACCACCGGGCTGACGCCTGCAAGTTTGGTTTTTGGCAGGGAGTTACGTCTTCCATGTGACCTGATGTTTGGGAGCCCTCGTGGGACAGAACTGCCCGCAGTCGACTATGTGGAGAAGCTCAGGGAGCGTCTTCACGATGCGCACGAGATGGCCCGTCAACAGGTCCAGCTGGCGAGCGATCGGATGAAGACCCGGTACGACCGACAAGCCAACAGCCAAGGCTTCCAGCAGGGAGACCTGGTGTGGCTTTATCGCCCCATCCGGACAAAGGGGCTTTGCCCCAAGCTTCAACAACCATGGCAAGGACCATACCGCGTGGTGACGAGGATCAACGATGTGGTCTACCGCATCCAGAAGCCGCCCCGGGGAAAGATGCTGGTGGTTCATTCGAATCGTTTGGCCCGCTACGATAGTGCTGGTCGGGACGACCAGCTCTGAGGAGGGAGCAGTGTCACCGCGCCCGCCGGTGACCTAACGACCTGCCGCCGACAACAATAGGAGCGTACGAGACAATAGCTATTACATGGCGGTGCGGTTTCTGGACCGTTCCGCCACAGGCACTCCGGAATATTCTACCTCCAGAACTTTCCCTCTGTCTAAGGACCTATATAAGTCGCTGCCGAGCACCGGGCAGGAGGGAAAAAGACGTATACGAAGCGTTCAGGAATCGTGCCGACGGGCAGTTCAGTGCGAGTCTAACCTGACAGTTCTTATTTGTGATTCGGCAGTTGTTCTGTTGCTCTGAGCTTGTACAAAAGTAATCTAAGTGTAACGTTAGCACTACGCTAACTGACTAAAAGGCAATAAAGTGTGAATAGCAGTAACTGGTGTTTTCTTCATTTGTTACAATACCTATTCTGCTACGAAGAGCAGACAACCAAAAACGATTTCAGTTATAATGTTCTAAACCCTCAGGTACCTTGTAATTAGATTATTGTGAACTCGGTTTCCAAGTTTTTGTGAGCTTAAAAAAATTACACAATGTCGAGACGCGAACACATGTTCCTGAGGGGTAGCACACAAGCTACAGTCATTATTCTCTTCAGCTATTTCGAGACTTGACTGAAAGCAGGTTTAGAGTTCAGTAGTACGACTTGTATGCGAGGCGCTAAGTCATTGCCACTTGGCGAGTTTTCATGCTTGATTTAGCCTTTTGAGACACTTTTAATCCTTTGCTGGGCGTTTTAATGTTAGTACTTAAGTGGCAAAAGCTATTATGACTATTATTTGAGATGTACGAGACGTAGTTTATGGAAAAATTTAAACAAACTATTATTTAATATTATGTGCGTTTTGACTGTACGTGTCCATGGTGGATGAGGCGTGTCCTTAATTTTTGCCTAATTTTTCGCAGCCAATCCCTGCTCTAAGTACAAGTGTGCACCATTTTCTTTTTATTTGTTGTTGTTAGTGTACTCATGACAGGTCCTTTTTATCAGAGGCGTTTACTGAATTAAGCTGCTATGTATACTCCAATAAAAAGTTTGTAAAATCGGCTGGAAACAGGAATTCGCTCTAAGTAAATGAGTCGTATGTTTTTTAGGTGTACTTTAGCGAGGATTACGTTCTGTTCCTTTGAGTTTTGCGCATTCCTCTCTCTAAGAACGTCAGGCAATACGGTTTAGTAAGTGCAAAACTGGACGAAAGCGCACTTGGCGTTTGATGGGTGGCCTACCTTCCAAAAAGATAAGGGGCGGCTGACTCACCTGGTATAATATTTTCAACATAAAGGTATTCTGAATTTTAAAAGCGAAAAGCTAACGCTGCTGGTGAAAAAAGCTTCCGGTACTGTGGGTTTAACTATTTCGAAACTGGGACAGAATAACGAAAATTCTGAAATTAACGACCAGTAAAAGAGATTAAGGAAGTAGAGTAAAAACACAAGAAAGAGAAATTAAATATTATGCTATGAGGAACAATGTTGACACGCTAAGCTGCTAAAAAGTCTCTCCAGTTCTCGCAAGAAGAGGAAAATCCGAAAGGATTACGACGACTTAATTATTGTCTTCAATGAATGCCATTCAAACTTTTCCTGTGGAGAAAAGAGAAGCAAAACCAAGAGGTGGAGGAAGCTGTACATGCAACAAGCTCGGGAAATTGAATTCATGTGGTGCTTGGCAACAAAATCCTCTACAGACATCCGTAGTGGGGAACGTTAATCGGGAAAATGGATCTCGAGTACTTTTAAGCCGGGGCACAAGATCAACGCACTGAAGAACTTACGAATGTCATTAAAATACCTGAATAAGCCCGGGTAAAATTAAGTCAGTTTCACTTCTCCACCCCATTAATGTTCTATATCAAAGATAGTAACCAAGATAAAAGATGCTAGAAAATTTGCAGGACCTCTGTAAGACTAAGTATAAGATATTTAATCCTCAACTGCCAGAAGAAGCTCACAATGAACCCTGATATAACAACATGAGCATTAATTACTACGAGTGTAACATTCCCCTTTGTAACATTCTCTGTATTCCCTATTCGATAAATTGAATTGATGGAAAGGGGATATATTACCGATCATTAAGTCTTTTTTACTCTCTACCGCTTACATGGTAAGTAGAGAAGGTACTGAATCCCACACAGAATTAGCGAGATTTCACTGGAAACACAGGTTTTGAGGTCTCTTAATAAAAATCTTTTTAGAGAAAGATGTGTGTGTGTGTGTGTGTGTGTGTGTGTGTGTGTGTGTGTGTGTGTGTGTGTCTGTCTGTCTGTCTGTCTCTCTCCCTTTCTCTCTCTCTATGTCTCTCTCTCTGTCTCTGTCTCTGAGTATCTCTCTCAGTCTGTCTCTGAGTATCTCTCTCAGTCTGTCTCTGAGTATCTCTCTCTCTCTCAGTCTGTCTCTGAGTAACTCTCTCAGTCTGTCTCTGAGTATCTCTCTCAGTCTGTCTCTGAGCATCTCTCTCAGTCTGTCTCTGAGTAACTCTCTCAGTCTGTCTCTGAGTATCTCTCTCAGCCTGTCTCTGAGTATCTCTCTCAGTCTGCCTCTGAGTATCTCTCTCAGTCTGTCTCTGAGTATCTCTCTCGGTCTGTCTCTGAGTATCTCTCTCAGTCTGTTTCTGAGTATCTCTCTCAGTCTGTCTCTGAGTATCTCTCTCAGTCTGTCTCTCTCTGAGTTACCTCTCTGTATCTCTGAGTTTCTCTCTATCTGCGCGCGCGCGCGTGTGTGTGTGTATGTGTGTGTGTGTGTGTGTGTGTGTGTGTATGTGTTAAAGTAGCATACTCAAAAACAAAAAACCGGTTAAATACCAAGTTGGGTTCAGCATTTTACTAGGATACGGCTCGATCCCCTACCCCAAGCTACATTTTACATGGACAAATTTTCGACAAGTTTAATTTTCTAGACAATGACTAAGAAATTGGTTTATATTGACAGCACTGGTACTCTAAAACATGTGTAAGAATTGTATGAAGAGATATTTCAAATACGTTTGCTGATTATGCTGTACATATTTTTTAATAACAAAGAAAATTTAATCTTAAAAATTATTGATTTTTTTTTTCATAAAAAAAAAGTTTTTGAAATTCATGTTAATGATAACATCAATATCGAATCATAGTTTTGTTTAGTTGCTATTTGTGAATACTTTTGTACATTTTAATTGAATTTGAAGCAAAACTCAGGCGCGACCTTCTTTTGGAATATGCAGAAATGTAGTTTTGAGAAAAACAGGCTTTTATATAGGAGCATCCTGTGTACATTAAGGGAAGAGCGCTATTTGAAAGGGCCGTAATGACCACATGGAGTGGGAGATAAGAACAATGTTAGCTGATCCAAATGCACAGGTGTTCCAGGAACATTTTAAGGTAAAAAAAAAAACAATTTTCGACTTTTTGACAATTTTGACCAAAATTTCACTCCCAGTGTCCCTTAAGATCTATAAAGATCTCGTCGCTAGGATATCTCCTATCCTGTGTTTGGTGTCCCGGTATCTAACTAGCTCTAGCAAGAGGCCCTAATCTGCAAGGTATGCGTGAGTTGTGATAGGAATGGAACCAAAGGAAGAATTAACAAACATTTGACTTTATTTGCAAATTTTCAGATTTGCTGACGATATCTACATAGAATATAACTGTCTAAAACTTCAACTGCAACGTTATAATACTTGAACTTTGTCACCCTTTGGCAACCGCCGAATTATGTATAAGCGCCAGCTTACGTACAAATCACAAAGTTGCACGTGCGCTGTCTGCTCAATTCAAGACGAATGTGAGTTGTGTTCCATGTGTTTTGCGTGGGCAACACGAAGGAAGCGATTTCCATCCACGGATTTTTTGGGCTTTGCTGGCACAATATTGTAATCTTATCACTCATCTAATCTGCCTAGGCTTCCATTCTTGAGCCTTATTACAACGGTTCTCCCCTTAACTATCAATTGGAATCTCCTTTTACTTCTTTCTGTTATTAATTACTGATATTCACCTTATAATTTCGGTTTCAAATGCCCCCATAAACATTATTTTAGTATGACATAATAAGCTAATGTTTATGTTCTGCCCGAAGGATATTAATTTTAGTGACCACCAATTCTCGTAGTCGGCAATTCTCCATCCACATACATTTTTCTTTTACAAGGATTTTAAAATATACATTCCGAGCAAGATTAATATTTACTTAAATACCCTATTATTTACATGTTTTCTCCTCTATCTTCGGAAGTTACACAATTTCACAAAAGTTCCTTGGTTTGGTATTTGAGTTTCTTTTTCGTCTTTCTCTTCTTGGCTTGCACAACACTTTCACTTTGTCATTATTATACTAAACCTAACTATATTTACAATATTTATACATTTTTTGTTCTTGACAAGTACGCAAACATTAATCATCTAACCATCATCTCTATTCTTTACACTTTGATTTTCCTGGTTTTGAGAGTTCCCTACCATCTGCTTTGTGGTATTTATTGAATCGGCACGTTCATCAAACTGAGGAGAATTTCCAGCTGATCTAGATCTATCATCGCACCTGGGGAACTGGGTCTATACTCGTGTTGATTATTTTCCCAATTTCTATTTCTCGAATAGTGTCCTTGTAAACTTGGCCTCCTTTTATCTCGGTAACATCTGTTGGCACGGAAGTAATAAACTTGCACATTACGTCCTCTTTGATCATGTTGTCTACCCCTAAAATTGTTTTCATATTGATTTCTATTTCGGTTTTCCCATAAATTGTCATTTCTCGGTATGGGACCACGATATCTATCTCGAATCCCGTAATTTTGATTCGAGTTTGGGGTTGCCTCCTGCTCGAAAAAGTTTTGGAAACCTCTTTCCCCTCGATTTTGATTTTTGCTTTGATCGATGTCCTGTTTGGCTTTGTTTCCCTCTAAAGCTACATCTATCATGGCTGCAATGGTTGTGGGTTTTGCTATTATTAAGTAATGCTGGATAGTTTCAGGAAAGTGCGTGGTGGTTAGATTAATTAGTTCTGTCTCTCTCATGGGGGGATCCAACATCTTAGATTTGTGAGCAACATTCATAAAATAATTAACCATTGGCTGGTTTTTCTTGGGATTGTATTTGCCATTACTTAATTCCAGTCGAATATTGGCTTGCCTACCGGCAGCCCAGTATTGATTTAACAACAAATCTACAAAGGTCCCGTAGTTATTATCTGTCTCTACCGAAAGTTCGAGCCAATTAGCTGCATTACCTTTGAAACATTTCCTAATTATGGTCATTTTATACTCCTCGGGTATATTTCAGATGGTAAAGTACTCATGAATATAGGTTAGAAGAGCTTTTGGATCATCAGATTCCTCATGTTCAAATGTTGGTGGTGTAATTTCCTGTATTAGATGGTTAGGCCATTGAATTTGTGGACTGCCACTTTTGTTAGTTTAGGGTACATTATTTGAAGTACTAGCACTCACATTAGTTGTCGAAATGTCAGCGTTTGCACTTTGCAAAGCCTCGTTTCGATGGTTTATGCTTACACTGTGGTTACTACTTACACTAGGATTTGCGCTTGCACTAGGATTTACGTTTAAACTAGGACAAGCAGAATTAGCACGACTATCACTTAATTAATAATTTTCCAGTGCTTGCTTTACACCCTGGATTTCCGTAACCACTGCCTTTACATGCACATTTAAATCTTCCATATTTACAGTTAACTTCCTACCTTCGCTTTCTGCCTTCTGTAACCTAACCTTACTATCTTCCAATTTTTTGCAGGTTGTTTCTCTCTCATTCAATATCTGCCCTACTTCTTCCCTAAGCTTACTACTCTCCCTCTCTCTCTCTCTCTCTCTCTCTCTCTCTCTCTCTCTCTCTCTCTCTCTCAGATTTCTCAACACATCGAACAAATTCTTGATTAATTTCTTTCTTTACATTTTCTATGTCCCCCGCAACCTGAGTTCTGTTCTCCCTAAACTCAATTCTTAAATTATCCAATTCACTTCTAATTTTCTATCCCACGTTGTTCGTTTTTTATTCTGTGCTAATTCTGTCGAGCCTCGATTATTACTCTCCAATTTCTCTATCAACACTTTGTCTATCTCTTTCTCTATCTTTTCAGTTAAACTTTGGGTGGTCATTTCTAGCTGTTCAGTCAAACACTTATTGTTATTTTCCAATTTCTCAGTTAAACTTTTATTGTTATTTTCCATACTCATTTTCATTTCATTCAACATTGCCATTATCGGCCCTAGCAGGTTACTTTCTGAATTTACCACTGGTGTTTAACATTCCCCGCCAGAATGACCTTCCCTTAGCTGTTCTCTTTAAGCTAATACATCTACATTTCCCCCTAAATTTGCTACTACATCTACAGTTTCCCTATTTACAACCTCTATCTCCTGAATTTTACTATCTACTACACACTGTTAAAACATCTTCCCGTATGTTGACGACTTTGCGATATACTATCGCTCGTATGGTCTGGAGCACATCAAACGTCAACTGCAGCTGACCATAACATCCATTGCCGAGTGGCCGTTTCTAAGAAGCATTTACCTATATATCACTGGTAATCGTGTCAGCCTCTGTTGGTCCTCTTCTTCTCGAATATCGTCAGCCCAATACTCGTCGTCTTATCGTGCCACACGTTGGTTCGCCATTTGACGCACTCCCCTCTTCCCTAGGTCGAAGACGTCGTCTTTAAGATCTATAAAGATCTCGTCGCCAGGATATCTCCTATCCTGTGTTTGGTGTCCCGGTATCTAACTAGCTCTAGCAAGAGGTCCTAACCTGCAAGGTATGCGTGAGTTGTGATAGGAATGGAACCAAAGGAAGAATTAACAGACATTTGACTTTAATTGCAAATGTCCAGATTTGTAGAGAACTGCTGACGATATCTACATAGAATATAACTGTCTAAACTTCAACTCCAACGTTATAATACTTGAACTCTGTCACCCTCTAGCAACCACCGAATTATGTATACGCGCCGGCTTACGTACAAATCACAAAGTTGCACGTGCACTGTCTGCTCAATTCAAGACGAATGTGAGTTGTGTTCCATGTGTTTTGCGTGGGCAACACGAAGGAAGCGATTTCCATTGATCAACTTTTGAGCACGTCATGGCAAGATAGGAATCAGCCCACGGATTCTTTTGGGCTTTGTTCGCACAATTATTGTAATCTTATCACTCATCTAATCTGCCTAGGCTTCCAATCTTGAGACTTTAATATATTCAGCCTTATTACAACGGATATCCCCTTAACTATCTATTGGAATCTCCTTTTACTTCTTTCTATTATTAATTACTTATATTCACCTTATAATTTCGGTTGAATACCCACATGGCCTGGGCACCAGGTAAAAACGAACTGGTACCCGCGAGATAACAACAGAGAAACGAGTGTCTGTATTTTTAGAATAAATGCCGAATTGCCAACAAATTGTTGCAGCGCCTGAAGAGCGCTTAGCGAGTCAGTACAAATAATATACCGTCCAGGAGCTAAACTGGAGGTGAAAAGCAAGAAATAAAATATGGCAAAGAGCTCGGCGATAAAAACAGAACTGGCGTCTGAAAGGCGGTACGTATGAGCGTCACCGATGAACATAAAAGCGGAACCCGTCGCACTGCCCATCTGGGAGTAATCGGTGAATACCGGAGTTTAAGTGCGGTATCGGCCCAGAAGTTCCGTGAAAAGATGGCGAAACACGGAATGAGGGGTAGCGTGCACGCTGGTGTTGCCAGGTAGGACATCGGCAAAGTGAATGCCGCTCTACGGCTGGCAGTCGGAGGGCGTGTGCTGCAAGCAGTTCTCGAAATCGGATACCACTTGGACGGGAGATAATTGTATTTCGCATATAACAGTGCGCAAGGTCTGGACGCAACACGGGTGGAAACGAAGAATAGCTTGGATGGGCGGCCAACCTTGCCACGTAGGAACAATGAGCGTCGGACAGACAGTGGAGGTTCGCCAGAATCAGCATACAGACAGTCGAACCTACTGGTGCGGAAAGCCCCAGTAGCGAGACGGATACCAGTGTGATGTACTGTGTCTAAAAGGCGGAGTTCAGTGACGAAAGCCGCACCATAATAAAACAGTCGTAGTCTAATTTGGACCGGACCAGAGAGCGATACAACCTCAACATGACGGTGGGATCACCGCCCCAGGATGCTCCAGATAAAACCCTGAGTACCCGAAGCGAACGACCGTAGGAAGCACGAAGATGGCGGATATGGTACTCCTATTTGAGTTTGCTGTCGAGGTGTAGGCCCAAGAACTTCAGGTGCGGAACAAACAGAAGACGTGTGCCATGGAAATGAAGATTAGGAGGGTGTACGCCACGGAGTGGGTGGAAATGGAGACACTGAGTTTTAGTAGGGGAGAACCGAAAGCCGGTTCACACGCCCACTCGGCAATGGATGTTATGGTCAGCTGCAGTCGACGTTTGATGTGCTCCAGACCATACGAGCGATAGTATATCGCAAAGTCGTCAACATACAGTGACATCGCCATACCACTACGAACAACACTTGTGATGCCGTTAATGGAGACTGAGAACCGACCCCTGGGGTACACCATTCTCCTGGATCTTCTCTTGGGAGAGCGTGTTGCCTATTCGGACACGAACCCGGCGAATTAGTAAAACGTTAAGAAAAACGGCTAAGTGACCATACAAACCATAACCGTGCAGAGTACGGAGGATGCCATAACGCCATGTAGTGTCGTAGGCTATCTCCAGATCAAAGAAGACACCCACGACATGCTGCATCAACAGAAAGGCATTCTGTATATAGGCCTCCATGCGTGACAGGTTGTCGACACTGGAGCCGTGGGGACGAAAACCGCACTGAGCATTGCTCAGCAGGTTACTCGTCTCTAGCCACCGCATTAAACGAATGTTAATCATCCGTTGCAAGTTCTTGCAGATGACACTCGTCATCCAAATAGGGCGGTAACTAGAGGGAAGTGTCCGGTATTTTCCGGGTCAAGGAATAGGGATGACAATACCCTCACCCCAGGAAGACGGAAAAAGCCTCTTAAAGCCAGATGCGGTTATAGAAGCTCAGCAAGAAGGAAAGAGCCGCAGGTGGAAGATGAAGCGCATTTGGCGGTGGATGTCATCAGGACCAGGAGACCAGTCGTGAGCGAGACACAAAGAATGCGCCAGCTCTGCAACGGTAAAAGGTGCATTGTAGACTTCACTGCAGTCACTGTTCAAATGTAGGATTCTCCGCTCCGCGGACGGAGGATATCTTGCTCGCTGGTGCATATGGAGCCCTATACGGCAAGTCCGGAGATGATCGTCCGGCGACACTTGCCGTACATACGCCGAACGGCAGTCACACCTTTTGGGCCGAACTGCGACGTGAAAGGGAAGAGACGTAAGACTCCCATGATGCACGTTTTGCATTGCGCACTACAAAGTACGCCCTTGCACGAGAACGTTTAAAAGCAATGAAATTCACCTCCGTAGGGTGTGCACGAAAAATACACGGAGCTCGCTTGTGTGCTTTAATAGCCAAACGGCATTCCTCGGACTACCAAGGTACAGGAACATGACGTGGTGTAGATGAACCTCGAGGAATGCTGGAATCCGCCGCGAGAAGGACAGAACAAGTAAAATACTCCACCATTTCATCTGCGGTGGCAAAAACGTCATCGGGGACATGAATGAGGGAACGAAGTAGGCCCGTGGGGGAGATACGATGCAAACTACCTGGCTTCACAACTTCGTTACGGTCGCGTATCTGTATCTTCTTGGGGCTGGGTATCAAGTTCTCCATCAATCGTCTGTCTACAGGAAACCCATTTGCAGTCTAATCAAGCATTACACCTTCGTGGTTCTTCGGCATTTAGACATGACTCTGCAGCTAACGGACGAGCAAGCGGTGGTGTTGCTATTCTGGTGGCACATAACATCTCGACCACCAGCATCCCGCTTAACATACCATTGCAAGCTGTAGCGTTGCGTGATCAGCTGCAGGGCTGAGCCTGTCTATTTGCAGGTGGGGGGTGGTACAGGATGTAGTTTCATGCACAACGGCAAGGCTCATAAGCACAGACTTCCGGGCAACAGTTCAGGTTTTACTGCCGAGCTGTTTGCCATCTTTTATTTCTTACTTTTTATCTCTATTTCGGTTCCTGACAGCTTTATATGCTGCGACTCCATGAGTGCTGTTCAAGCGTTGCAACAGTTTCTCGACACATCAGCATTGATAACCAGACACTCGTTCCACAGTTAGTCTCTCACGGATACCAGTTTGTTTTTACATGGATCCCAGGCCATGTGGGTATTCCCGGCAACGAGGAGGCAGATGCGGCGGCTAAGGCTGCATGTCGTTTGCCGGTGTTTTCCACATATGCTCTTCCTTTTAGAGATGTGCAGCGATACTTCCGTTGCCATCTTTAGTCTTTTTGGCAGAAATCTTGGGAAGCGCTGACTGGCACCCAATTACGGACAATCAAGGACTCGGTAAAACCCTGGCGGACTTCTTGCAGGGATTGCCGTCGGTCAGAGGTCATTTTAACGCGGTTACGCATAGGTCATACACGCGCCACTCATGGCCACCATTTCCGCGGTGACCCGGCCCCTGTCTGTCACACGTGCGATGTACAACTCTCCGTGTCACAAATTTTGATTGATTGTCCACGATATGCCCCGGTGCGCCAGTCACTTGGTGTGGGTTTTAGTCTGCGGTCCATCCTAGGCGACGACCCAGTCTCCGTGGATACTTTGCTGCGGTTCGTCGCTGAAATTGGATTCGCCAACAAGTATAACTTGTGTTTTTTAATATTAAGATTTTAATTTTAGGATTTACAAATCTGCAATCAGATTTGTAGTTTTTTTTTATTCAGTTTTTATACCTTGAGTATTTTATCATGCACTTTTTAACGTTTTAAGTGTTTTAACATTAACGGTTTGGTCTTTTAACTGTTTTAGCGCATTTTGGTTTTGCGTTTTAGCTTAGTTTTTAACCAGCGATCTGTGAGTGTTTTAACCTATTAACTTGACTTGGGGTCCAAATGACCTATCTGTCGACGGGCCCTTAAACGCCACTCATTCACTCACTCTATGAGGAAGTGATATCCTGATGGAATTGTTGAATTCGTACAGGAATTGTTGAATTCGTGTGTATCCTATACACACATGTAGAAAGGTTTCAAATTGGTTCGCAGAAAAGCGGGAATCAGAGTGATAGACTGGCCTCCCTATTCACCAGATTTGACCCTATTGAGAGTGTGGGCTGAGGTGAAAAGGGAGCCGTGTTCGAATTTCCCTCCAGATGCATGAAAAACAAAATATGACTTATGGGCATAAATTCAAGGAGCCTGGGATGTTGTGACTTGTCGTTCACGTACTGCAAGGATTTAATTTCACCTGTACTCTGAAGATTGTGTGCAGTTGTACATACTGAGGGTTCATACACACGATATTAATTTTATTTTTGTGTGTTTTAGTTTTAGAAGATTACAGTTTATTTTCATTTGTTTAATTATTTAAAACACGTGTTTTGGTAGAACTATGTTTTCGTGTCCATGCCTATAAATATGCCTAAAACTTCAAAAGCTAAAGTTATATTAATGCAATATTGTGTTCTTCACAACCAGTTATAAAATAATAACATAATATAAAAAATTAACTAATGCGGCATTTGAGCACTGGAGCTTGAGCATAAGCAGCGCCTTATCCTCTCGGCCACCGCGACGTTATACTGTGCACTGTTTTCAGTAGCTCATAAGGTGACCATTGAGTTCACAGGCATAGACCATTCTACAGTTCCTGCATATGCGTTGTGAACACAGTTGTTACGAAAATATACGACCATCCCCGATCGGCACTAGGAATCTGGGAATGACTCGATTTTATTTTTGTCCACGGCTGTACATAGCAGGCAGAAAAGGTATTGTATGAGAGGTAGAATCGGAACTGAAAAATTCAATGCCACAGCTTAAATCCACAGTTTAAAAGCAAAAAGCCGTTGCCCCCAGGCGATTCATTATCTGTGAATATCATGAAGTGTTCGAATGTGCTTACTGATCTATGCTCAGCGAGATTATTTGAGCTAATTTTCAATACAACACCGTAAATGTACACATAGCGGTATATTTCAGGTACTTTGGTAAAATTCGGTATCTTGTACTCAACTGCAAACTGGGCATAATCCCAAGTTACTCAAGTTTGAATTGATTTCATTGCATTCTCTTAGAATTTGTGACACTGCTCATTTAGCACACTCAATGTGGCTCACGTCACTGTGCAGTTTGCAAGTCTACGCGCACGTGTGGGTTTGGTATCAAATTTGGTATTCAACCGAACTGTCGTTTTGAGTTATGCTGTCCCAAAAACATAACGGTTTAAACATTCTTTTACCCATGGGGTCTCGAAAAATTTTCGGTGAAATCTCGGTGCAGAATTTCTGGGCAGAATAAGATACCTCTACTTATTTAGGTAACCAGTAGAGAAAGTGGTGATGATGTTGTAGTGTTTAACGCCCGCTTTTACTACTACGGCACCGCAGGCGGTGATACTGATGATACATGAAGATGGAGCACCGGTGGAATGAGATGGCGGGGGAAACCGGAGTACCCGGAGAAAACCCGCCCTGACGCCGCTTCGTCCACCACGAATACCACATGCGGGTCCCTGGGATCGAACCCGGGCCGCCTAGGTGGTAGGCGAGCGCGCTAACCGCTCGGCTACGGCGCCGCCAAGTGGTGATGATGCTAATTATAATAAAATTAATAATACTACGACTGAAGATGTCCGCCGCAGTTGCCGACCAAACGTCAGGAAACTAACTACAGCAGACCACGGCATAACAGCCCGGAAATAACTTCTAGTTATATTAAATTAATAATAGTGAACCATCACCATTGCGATATACGGTTTGTACGTAGTCCTAAAAGGGATTCTGTAAGGGGAATGGTTTGAAAAATAGAACATTAACATGCGTACAAAGCCCCCATTTTCACTTTTAAAAACACATGTATGGGTAAATAAAATCATGTATGAATACGCTTTTGAGGATTGCTGACTTCAGAGTAACGTGATAATTTTGATTTACATTTCTCGGTCACATGTAGCAATACCGAAAAAGTATATTGCGATATAAGGATGGTAAGTTAGTTTTACTGGACCGAGGAAAAGCTTGAAAAGACGAGACTGAGTCGAGTCTTTTCAATTTCTGAGGATTAATAAAAGCACTTAACACACGTATATTACATACAACTTTTTGGGACGTAATTAGTAAGTTAATATGGCGTATGAATGAAATGTGAAATACCAACTTTGGATTTCTTTGGTTCATTTCCTACATTTTTTTCTTTAAGAAAGCAATCAAACGCTGGAACTTTGCAATGTTAATGTCATGATTTAAGTTCATCATACACTTTAATATGGAATATTCAGACCATAAGCTACCCGGAGATTTCAATATTTCACTCCTACTTACAAAATCGGCAAATAATGTTTTTTCATTTATTCCTGCTTTCTTCTCATTAACCTATTTTTAAAAATGCTATAGTTTTTTCCGTATTTCTCTTTAGGCTTTTCAGGTATGACAGTAATACAGCCTATTTCCCAATTTTCTTCGATTTCAGAGTAAACACACTCGTTCAAGTTAGGCACCATGATTACTATAGGTAATTATTGATTTGAGCACGGCCTACTCTGTTTATCTCGCGGAACGTGTATTAAGATTCAGTGACTCTCTGCATATCTTCGATCGTCATTACAACGAAAGTTGGACTGGTCCCAGTGCTTTATTATTTTAAATGATAGCGTATACAATATAAATAAGAGGACAATTATTGAGGTGGTAAAAATCAAGTAGGTTTGACTATATTTTATATCTGTGTTAATCACAATATTGTTAAGTTTAAGGGTGTGAAATTGCTAGCATCCTTGGCCTTAAAAGTACGTAATATAGGAGGGTAGGTTAAGTTGGTAGATATAAACAAATTTGCGTGCAATGTCAACTTAACCGGAAGGGCCATGAAATCCTATTCCCCAAAAAAACTTTTTTTTGATAGTTCACTTCTTACAACTACAAACGCACATTGTTCCTAGAGCTTTCAAGAGCCATTAATATCGGAAAGCGTTTCTTCAGGAAGAAAAAAACTTGGATATTATGTTTGTCTACAAAGAGAATCTAGCGTTTTAGCTTTCTCCCCTTCTGGCTTCTAACTTTTAGCCTTTCGTCGATATTACTTGATATTTACCTCTTCCCCAGCAGTGACTTTTGAGATATGCCCTTTTCCCCAGAGATTCGTTTCCTTTACGGTTAGATTTCGACTTATCTTTGACCTGATTGCTTTGATCACTGATGCCATGCACATCCAGGTAGGAGGGCCACATTCAGGATGTCACTTGTTGCTCACACGATAAATATAGCAAATGGTCTTTCCAGGGTGAGAAGACCCAACACGGAAATGTAAGCACATACAAGTGTACACAGTGATCGATGGAGACAGACAATTTCGCGCGCTGGATGCAAAGACAAACATGGAGAGGAGTAACCGTCCCACAATTGCTGCATCATAAAATTTTTAGAAAGATAGGACAGGTGGGGAAAACAAATCATATACAATTATTAGAAGCGGATTTACATCCAAAATCCATGTTAAATTTTACTTTCTCTGCATGTATGCACATCGTACGTAGAGAAGGTACTGCATTCGACCCAAAATTTCAATATCGAGATTTCACCAGGAATACGCGTTTTGAGACTCTTTAAATTAAAAAAATCTGATGTGTTGCACTCACATGACTTTCCCCACTCTTGTACTAACCATTCTTATAAACTCTTATTTCTCTATCTTCATGTTAGTCGAGATAAACATTTGCAGAAATTATCTTACTGCAGATTTTCTTATAGATGCAAGGGAAATATTCGAATACAGTAGGCTCTGAGCGACAGTTAAATCTTTTAAAGCTTTGAGATTCCGTTCTCTTTGCACGGCTAAGATATACAAAATTAATAACGGTCTCCGTTTGTGGAAAGTACAAGTATTGCTAAACTCACACAAATAACAAGAATATCTCCGAAATAGATCATTCCAATCACACAAAAAAATTCATTTGGACATAAATTGTATATTTTAACGAGATCTACATCTGTATAGTAAGATTTGGTCTCTCTCTTACGGTTTACTAGTTATGCAAAAGTCATCCAGAGTAAACAGGAATACGTGAGCTATAGTCAGAAAATTCCAAATATACATTTCAATTGCCACAAAAGTATCTGAAACACATGGCATTTTAATCAAAATAGAGCCATTTTCGAAAACATTTTCATGTAAAGGGTAGTTTAGGATGGAGGAATTTTCTTGGAAATCTTCGTGTCGCATTCTTAAAAGACATTAAACTTAAATACGAACTTTCGTTTTTAACCGACTTTTATTTTCTGAGTTATACTGTTCGCAATCGCACACACACGCACACACGGACCCACGCATACACGTACCCACACACTCCCACCCACCCATATTTTTCTAAAAATGCGTTTTTTGGATTCAGGACGCCTCAAAACATATTTCCGGTGAAATCTCGACATTGAATTTTTGGGTGGAATACAATACTTCCTCTACTTACTACTATACGTAGTAGGAAAAATAAAAATGACAGAAAGGTGAGGTAGATAGAGAGAGTCTGTGAGCAGCGTTAACTTCAAGACTAATATTTATCTAAGTACCAAACCTGGTATATCTAAGGTTCAGCGTCTTTCAGGGATGCGACACGAAGATTTTGAAGAAAATAGAAAACCGTTAAGAGATAGACCAAATCATACTGTACAAAAAATGTAGATCTTGCTAAAATACACAATTTATGTCTGAATAAATTTTCTTGTAAGGTGAACCATTTCGGAGATATTCCTTGTTATGTGTGTGAGTTTCGGAAAACATAACTCGTGAAATGGATCATCGTTGTTCATTTTTTTTTTATATGTTAAGTGTGCAAAGACAACAGAATCTCAAAGCTTTAAAACTTTGACTTTTTTGTATAGTATGATTTGGTCTATCTCTAACGGTTTACCAGTTGTGCAAAAGTCGTCCAGAGTAAATACGACTACAGGGGCTATAGCCAGAAAATTCAAGATATACATTTCATTTGGCATAAAAGTATCTCAAACATATGGCATTTTAATCAAAATCGTTAGAGCCATTTCCAAGAAGATAAAAATTTTCGAAAATTTTTCCATGTAAAGGGTAGTTTAGGGTGGAGCTATTTTCTTCAAAATCTTCGTGTCGCATCCTTGAAATACATTAAACCTAAATACCAACTTTGGTTTTTAACCGACTTTTCGTTTTTGAGACTGACAGACAGACACATAGACACACACACGGACCTTTTTCTAAAAATGCTTTTTTTTTTATTCAGGGGGCCTCAAAACATATATTTTCGGTGAAATCTCGACATCGAATTTTTGGGTGGAATACAATACTTCCCCTACTTACTAGTAGAGAAAGTAAAAAGAAAAAAGAAAAAAAAAAACGCTGTATTCTAACATTCCCCTTCCCAAGGAAATAAGCAATAAGATAATTTGTAAAATGTTTATCTTAACTAACACGAAGAAGATATAACAATAAGCGTTTGTAAGAATGGTTAGTACAAGAGTAGAGAAAGTCATGTGAGTGCAACACATGATATTTTCCTTATTTATTTTCTCAAAAGCTAAATTCCATAAGGTTGATTTTTCCGAATATAACGTTACACGAGTTCACGAGTTACAATAATACATTTTTCCAAATTTTTTTTATCAGAACAGGATTTTCCGTAAGCTAAATGTTGGAAATGCTGTGGTCACATGTAAGTCTACAAAACAAAGCCTAAAATCATCTACGCTTGCTCGAAGAATTGTCGGTTGATTTGTTTAAAACGTATTTGATTTGTAGTAACTACAAACTTCAGAGTGAACCTATAATTTTGGAATATGGTAGTGGAGGGATGAGGATACATATATTATAAACGTAAAGCTGGCCAAGAAGGTTAAATCTATTGGGTGCTCTGCGCGTGCTGCTGAAGACCACCGGAGCTTCAGTCATCCCAGATACTGAGAACAAAGTTGCAACGTGTTTCTTCTGGTATACCCGGAAAAAGACCATTTAAAACAAACTACGTGCATATTATCAGAAGAGAGAGAAAACGCTATCAACCTGCTAATCCTAGATCTTCAAATGAACTGCACGAGGTACCCATTAGGTAACACGCTCGCTCTGTGGGGAAACATTTCTTTCGCACGATAATTTCAGTGCGGAATTAAATGAAGAAAACCGTATAAAGCTATTCACCACAAAAGAAAATGTGGGGGTCCACTTCCAAAGGAATACGTGGTTTGCAGGTGGTACTTTCAAGGCGACTCCAAGCATATTCCTGCAGTTGTTCACGATAATGGGTTTAGTAATAAGGAATGGCGTGAACCCAAATGATGAAGCCCAAATTTCAATGTCTTTACCATTGGTTTTTAGTTTGATTAGTAGCAAATATACAGAGGTGTTTCAAAGCGTTTTAAATATAGTTCGAAGTTTGATTATTTAGATAACCTTACCAATGTGCGACATAATGGTTGATAGCCATTATAAATGTTTCTGAGGTGTTTCCAGACTCTTCTGTTTCTTGTTTCTTTACTTTGTCTTATATTGTGTACAGAAGGATACAGGTGGAAGGATTACAAGAACAGTATGACTAAGAAAACCGACAGTCAAAAACAGAATCGCATATGCTATTATAATTTGCCTTTGTTCCCGTAAAAGAAGTGGCAGACTGCTTTCAAGAACTGCAAGAAAACTCATATTAGAATGCTTCGATGTAAATGACATCTCAGGCAGAAGACGAGCTGTACCACAAAGATATCCAGTTGGTATTTAGAATCAGTATCAGGCTACTCTACACGACGAATAATAATCTAAGCGAGGGTTTCCACAATCCCCTGCACTGAGTAACTGGCAAGCATCACCTCGACTTTTATACAGCAATAAGTTAACTTCAGAAAGAACAAGAGAATACAGAAACTTTGCTGAGAGAAGTTTCGATGGGGAGAAAAGTAAAATCATTACCTCGAAAAAAGTGGCTATCTTTATATCGTTTTGATGTATCATCAGTACAAAGAAGAAAATAGACACCTGGAATATATTCGCGCCCTTGGATGTAACTTCACATTATAAATGATTAAAATTTTCTTATGTAACATTAAATTTTTAAAAATTCTATTATAGCTAATAGTATTCGAAAAACGTACTTTTGGAATATTGCTTTCGGAAGTAAAAACAATTGGAAAACTGACTCGGAAAATTTTGTATTCAGAAAAATGATAGGCAATCTTTAAATGATTAATGGAAAACTATGTTGAAGGTGTCATTAAATTATAATTTACTACATTGACTAATCAGTAATTTCTAATAGCTAATAAAGGATCTGCAATAAATATATAATATAAAATGTATGTATGTATACATGTACAGGCATGGAAAAAATGATTGAGCGTATTAGGAGAGAAAAATATTTTTGAGTTCCACGTCGTGCGGCAGCGCAGTTTACAGAAATCGATATTCCAGCATGCAGCTGAGTTTATAGTCTCTGATCGAATTTGGCCATTTAATTAGACTGTGTGTTGAATCGCGACTTGCATTTGTATCTTCGAGTATGTATACAAACCTGAGTGGCGATTCAAGATAACCTATTTGAGCGTCAGACAGACGATCAAATATAGATTGGAGGCTATAAATAAATTCAGCTGCATGTTGGAATATCGACTTGTGTAAACTGCGCTGGCACACGATGGAACTTAAAAATATTCTTCTCTCATAATACGCTCAATCTTTTTCCCATGGCTGTACGTATATATGTTGCACCGTAGCTCTGGAAGATCAAACTCGGTCCACATAGATGTGACTTACAATCAGGAAAATACTACTGTATGGATGGGAAGGGTAATATGTAGAAATAAGCCAAAATGACTGACACTATAGTCGAATCCATACTTTCAGGATGGTTGAGACGAATAGTGACACCTCTAAGTCTATTCTATTAAGCCCAAGTTCAAATCCCACAGTATAAGGGTGAGATGGGGTGAAATAAATGTACACCATTTGTAAGATTAGAGCCGAATGCATGCTTTAAGGGTCGCTGAGACCAACAAATTTTCTCGTAAACACCTTCACCTATCTCGGGTTAAATCCCGAAGCCACAGTAGTGTTTCCATCCAAAAAAAAAAAAAAAATGGATGCCGAGATTTCACCGGAAATACGCGTATTGGGGCCCCCTAAACGACCACCACGAACCATAAGAGATGGACAAAAAGGTACCCACTACACAAAAAGTTAGATCTCTTTAAAATACACAATTTATTTAAATAGCAAATAGTACCTGCTCAAATTACTACAAAATACAGAAATAAAATGTGTCTGCTGAAGCTCGTTGTTTCAAAACAAAAATTCTATTACATTATTAAATATAAGTGAATTTAAAAGTTCTGGTGATAACATTAAAACAACCTTTCCGACACATCTCTGTCCTGAACGTTTCAATTCTTTCTTATTCCTTTTATGTTCGGTCGATATCAGGGTTGCCAACTCGTACGATAATTATGGGGGCATACGATAATTTTAATGTTTGTACACATGGTTGCCAACCCGTACGATAATTTTAATGTATGATAGTTCGATACCGGCGCAATATCATTTTCACTAGTTTGTCACACCAGTGAAATGAAACTAATTACAAATAGCGATACCACGTTTGCCCTAATGGACTGTTTCCACCCCTCTAAGGCAGCAGTTTCATACCTTACTAAGCCTCCTATTCTTTGTCCTCTTATTGCCAATGTGGCCAGATCTGGTAATCTCATTGAAGAAGGCACTGTTCAGAAAATTGATGATCAATGGAGAAAACTCGGAATAAGTGATATTCCGTGTGAAATAAAGAACATGCTTGAACCTGAAAGTTTCTGGAGCGCTGTTAAACACATGTGTCACCTTGGTGGAAATAATAATTTCAGATACGGCCTTTGCACTGTCAGTGATTTCGTTGCCCCACAGAAACGCTTCTTGTGAAAGAGTTTTTTCTGAACTGGGTTTAATAAAAACCAAAGTTAGAAACAGATTGGCGCTAGACACGGTAAATAAACTTATGCTCTCGTCTCAGCTTATGAAAGAATGTGGTAGATCCGAAAATCTGCAAGTCACCGAGAAGATGTTAAGGTTTATCTCAACAACAAATTTGTATAATGCTGCAACAGTTGAGGAAGTTGATGAACTTTCAGATGAATAGTGCAAGAAACATGTGCTAAACTTGTAATACTGGTTGAGGTCATCTATCTTGTAAGCGGATACCATAAAGATCAATAATGTTACATTTTCATAAGTGTTATACTGATATTTTTGTTGTTGTGGCATTTGGTTGATGATGTACGATAATTTTGAGTGGCTGGCACCATAATTTTACTTTTAAATGTTGGCAACCCTGGTCGTTATTCAGCCGTTTCTCTTAATGTAATAGAAGTATGGAATTTCTAGGCCAGCATATCGCGACTAGCTTTTGAACATCTGACTATCGATTTGGTTTCCTCTATCCCGCTTGTACCTTCAACGAAATGTGTAATGAAATTATTTCTGCAAAGGCTCATTTGGATTAAATGAAGTAGGTACGGAGAAAGAAAAGTTTCTCGAGAATTGTTTGTGGAAGCTATATAAAAATAAATGACACTAGGTAGAGAAAGTTAAGTGAATGTAACACATTTTTTTCTTTCAAATTTATAAAGGCCAACCACGAGGAAACAAAACTTATAATCGCTCCACCCTTAGATCCGCACTTGATGTAAACACAAGCCGCCAACAACTAACTCGCGATACGCCGAAAGCAGTCACCATAAAATATAGTACCTTAGATATCGATGATTATCTATGAGTTTTCAAGATGTATGATAACCCTGGTAAAGACTACTTAAATGTAACGTGATAGCAGTGTTTTTCCTAAAATAACCGCATAAATATCATTCTGTTGCAACATAAACACGAGGTAGGAGTCGACGTGCTGTTTGTTTGTGTTAGTCGCAGGTGATATGAACATCACGTTATCGCGGAAGGATACAAGGTGCCGATCTAAGGCTGGATGGAGTATAAGTGTCTCTTAAGATGCAGATCTGTGATCGATTCCTAGTGGGCATAGGTCAACATGATGGATTTTTTTTTCCGAAGCTTTCCTTTCCTCAATCGACTTTCTAACTCTTGCAAGCGAGAAGAATGACATTAAACATATGTATACACCACGCATATCCGTCTTTTAAACTGCACCTAGTATGGCTCGTTTCAATCAATCATTCCATTTGTTCTCACACTTACATTTGTTATCTAGTACACTGGTGCATCTCTTCAAAAACAAGCCAAATAGATAACCTACAGCAACTGTTTCGCTAACAACGGCCAGTTCGTTGGCAACGTTTGTTGGAGCAGTGATAAATGGGAGCGTTTGTTCAATTGGAGTGATCTGAGAATGTCCGCCTACAAATGTTCTACACATTCAGGCGAGCCCAAACGGACCACACAGCGAATAGCTTACTCTTGCAAAGTAATCCACCATTCACTACGTAACAATGGAGCTGACCTTTGTGCTCGTTTATATGTAGAAGCTGTTAGCAGCGGTATAGAGTATCGATAAATTCTCTCAAAAGCGGAGGATTAAGGAAACTAGGCACTCCCAGGATGTTAAGTAACGCATGTCCTGGGAGCAGTTACATACATTTTGGTTTTCCTAAAGTTGAAGGAAATGACTAAGATCTACCAAACTGAGCGAGGTGGCGCCGCGGCATCGTGTGTGACTCGTATTCGGGAGGTTCCGGGTTCGATCCCTGCCGACCTGGGTTTTTCCGTGGTTCCCCCTTGTTACTAGGTGAATGCTGGGGTGGATTCTCTTCTCCACGGATTCCTTTCCCTTCCTTTCTCATTTCCTTCCCTTCTCATCTTTCAAATTTGGTTGGTCACGCGGTACGTTCCGGCGAATGCGGACAGATGGCACAGATGCTTGGGTTATGGAAACACTCCTTCCCAGGCGCCTCCTGGAAATTGCTGCCCAGGCTGCACGGGTCGTTTCGTCGCCCACTCTCTGGGTAGAGGAGACACTTCAGTCGTGCGCCATGTGTCAATATCTGTAACCATTAGGGACTTCTGTGCGTCTCTGGGTTTCGCTTGCTCCGTTCTCTGACAAGCCTCCGGTCTCACTTCGCCTCATCCCTTCCCCCTGGGGAGTGGTAGCCCGCAATAGGTCCTTATCGGGATCGCGGTAGGTACAGGTGTTCCCCCTCTGTTCCTACACACATCGTACCACATCAAGATCTACCAAATATAGAGATGGCACACTACAAGATATTAGCTTTTCATGCAGAAGAAGTTGAGACTGAGAAAATGTCTCTGTAATAGGTCTTACGCTTATGTAGGAACATAAAAATACGCACAAGTGAACCCTTGTTTTTGACAGTTCATCATATGAAAGTACAAATGCATTAAACGGCACGCATATTTCCTAGCTATGCAAAACAGTAGTGTTTTACAATATCGCTCTCCCAGATAGCGGAAACGGGTGTATGCAACCATTTGTCAGTTAAGCATGCCTTCTCAAAACACTCACCTCTCAGTTTTTACTTCACTTGTCCAGACTGTTCCTCTCCACGGGAGAAGGTGTACAATATTCAAAATGTCCTACCGAATTTCCTCTAAAACTCTGCTGCTAGATAATGATGCGTGAGTCACACATTGGTGAGATTTCGGTTATCCCAGGCTGTCATGAATAGTTGCATAGATATTACAAATATTTGCTTTCTTTCCTGGAAAAGGAGATCCTGGAACAACAAGAAAAGGAAGCAATATATTCCTGGAGTCTCTAAAACATTCCAATTAAGTATTTTTAGAAACCAGAGGCTCTATCGTTATCACCTGGTCCAACTTACTAAATAGGAATAGGTTAAAACACCTCAAACCCAAGCAACTACGCTGTTTAACATATTACGAGGGACGTTCAGTCAGTAATGCAACAGTTTTTTCTCTCAAAGCAGATTACTTTTATTTTGAGTTTGCATAACCATATTGTTCCCCAATTCTTTGGCAGCACACCGACCGATCTTTTTCAACATAATCTCCGTGCAAGCTTATGGCCTTACGCCACCTTTAGGAAACCCAGTGTTCTCTCATGTTACTGGTTTGTGTCTCACCAACTTACTGCATCAAGAACTTCATCACTTCTGTAGTGCTCCCTACGAAAAATATTCATTGATGACCCAAAGAGATGAAGTTAGTAGACGCGAGATCCGGACTGTATGGTGGATGAGGAAGAAAAATTCACTGAAGTTTTGTGATCTCCTCTCACGTACGCAGACTCCCGTATGGCTTAACTTTATCATGGAAAATGAGAAGTCCGTTCAGATGTTTGTGGTGATGAACACGCAGGAATCATGTCTTCAACTGCCTTAAGAGTTGCACAATACTTCGCAATTGACTATGAACGACTACGCCCATCAAAATTGAGTCTTTTAGAATACCAAAGGAGTGTAGTCATATCTTTGCCAACTGAGGGTGCGGTTTTGAACGTCTTCCGAGGAGACGTACCTACAATGCCACTTTATGGATTGCTGTTTTGTTTCCGGCTCAAAGTGATGTAACCGTATTTCACTGCATGTGACAATGTTGAAGAAAATATCAGCATTGGATTCGTAACGAGGAAGTAATTCGACACAAATGTCCCCCATTTGCTCTTTCTGATCCTCCCTTAGGCACAAATTTGCAGGCACAAAATTTGAATTCGTTAACTATGAACCATTGGGTCGGCAGTATCAACAGAGATGTCAAGTTCAGCAGCGAGTGGTTTTATTGTGATTTGTCGATCGCTTCGAATAAGTGTCCACACGTTGCAATTTTGCAGGCGTATCAGCTATGCGCGGCTGGTCGCTGCGAGGGATATTAAGACAGATTTCCTTGCCCTTGTTCTAGTGACAGACGCTTAGCCCAACGACTCAACGTGCTTTTATCCCCTGCCAGATCCCCCTATACATTCTGTAGTCGTTTCTGAATATTTATGCTGGTCTCATTTTCTGCCAAAAGGAATTTAATCGCCGCTCTTGTTTAGAAGATGTGACCGTTACTGATGACATTTTGGAACGCTGGCTATAGCGAATCGTCTGTCCGAAATTAATAAAAGTACAGGAGACAATATGGGAATAGTGAAGGATATTCCACATCAAACGTGAAGATCTTTCAGCCACAACTTGTGGTTCAACAAACAAAATATGCTGCAATGCTTATTGAAAGAACTTCGTACATTGTTCCACCAAGTGAGATGGATCATGGGATGGTTCTGTCTCATTGTCCTGAAACCAAATATCTAGAGCCAGGTGATGCGACTACTTCCAGTTTCCCCCATTGGCCAGGCAAATACTGCATAGGATTTCCGTAGATTCACCTTCAGATTAAGCAAACATATTGTAAAGAAGGCAATACGGCACAAAAACTAAATATCGGTGCAGGAAGCCTGTTATGCAGCGAACAAGTATCTAACCGATTGAAATCTACCTTCAAATTCTTGCAAGAGAAGCCATCCGAAAACAAATAAAATAAATCCAACAATTAAGCTTCTTTTAGCAGTCTCCAAATCTTTTCTATAAAGAAAACGTGTCGCAGATCTCAGGATAAAGAATTGGCAGTTCCCTTATAGGGCTGTATCACTGGCTTTCGTGGACTCAAAGACTTCCTATTAATGCTTACTAAGCCCTATGATACATTTCTTATGGTTTATTAAGGTAGATTATGCAGGACTACACACCCACGAAACAGAAGTGCTGGAGATCCATTGATGGCTGCAAGAAATAATACTCTTCCAGCAGTACCTAGCAACGGGATAACTTAAGTTTCTACTTATGCAAAACCGAAAACAACTTCCATGATTAGTTGACTTAAAGCCAGGAGATTATCAACTACACTATTTCTCACAAAAATAACACTAATACTATCACTTCAATATGAAATAAAGCAGAAGAAACTGATGGTGCCAGTTTATGAGAATCCTGCATAATTATGAAACGTTTGGACATAAATTTCCAACACTGAATGGCTCCATACAAAATTTTCACTATTATCTAATATATATTCAATCCACAGGAAACGCCTTTTATTTTTCTCTTAACACTTTCATTCGCCATTACTGTCATCCATTTGATTCCCAGCACAACCTCCTTTAACTACCTGTGGTACATCCCAATCATTTGAGTTTGTATGGGTGGCTCAGTTGCTTAGACGCTGGATACCAAGGCCCCGCGTTGAAATCCGGCCCAGACAGATGGTTTTTGAGTGTGCTTTAAAATGACAGCTCCATTCAGTACATTTACCGGCATGTAAAAGAACTCCAGCGGGACAAAATTCCGGCAAACCGGCGACGCTGATGTGATCCTAGCAATTGATAGCGTCGTTGAACAACAATTTTTTTTTCAATCATTTGAATATTTCCGCTTGCTTCAATACCTTGTCTCAAATTTGCAAATGTATATTTTCTGCCTTCCTTCTGGTCTTATTTTGTGTGTACTATCATCCCCCGTAATACTCATCATTAGGGAACAAATTTTCATACAGAGAACGAAAAGTTGCGGAGTTTGGACTATAGCAAGTCAGTCTGTCATATGATCAACACAGAGGAGGCCAGGTACAGTCGACGCACGAACGTTGTAGATAAGGTTGTTGTAAAATATTCATTCCCAAATTCTTGTAGAAGTTCAGCAATGCGTGAATATTTCGATTTTCGTGCTGGAGGCATTTTACTGTGTGGAACTAGTGAACATGTTCGAGAGACACATTGCACTGGAGGCAATGCGCTTTGTGCTGTCAATGTACTGGGACAATAACGTCACGCTCTGCCCATGTGGCTGGTTAACTTGTGATCGCCTCATTTCACGATTGCTGTGTAAAGTTTCGAAGCCGACTCATCATTATCTTTTAATTCGGTCAGTATGTTCCTTACGATATTTTAATCTTCTGCTAGAGGAAAAGTTTATTTTTCCTCTTACTATCTCACTCCTATCTTGTTTCGAAAACAATCACTCATCAAATTCTCCGAGCAGTATAAATTATATCAGAGAAACGTACGACAGAAATGCCCACTAAATGAAGAACCTCAAAAATTTCCTGAAGGGATTGGGACGAAAAGACTAAATTTAGGGCAAACATTAGAGACCTCAAAGAAAGTATTCCTACGATCTTCACAGAGCCCGTATCATTACTGCGATATTTTCTCGTAGTTAAATGGCTGTAAAATACAGAGGATGATTAGTAATATATTATTCCAAGGTGAAAATATACCGAGTGCTGACGTGTGGATCCGCGCTGGGAGATTCTTGGCACAGGAAGGTAAAGGCAATCGATGTATGTACATTAGGTGTACCGTAGCCAAGCTGGCTAGGCGTTTGCTGGAGCCGTCACCATGGTTACCCCCTCCCTTAACTTCAGGTCGTAAAGGCTAATGTAATCTTTTGAACTTCACCAGCCGGCAATCCTTGCTAAGTTTTCTGAACCGTGAAGCCTAGTTTTGCTGCCGAAGGAGACGCTAGCACAAATCATTGAAAATTAAGTTATGCTGCGTTGTGTACGTGATTATTTTATACAGCCGGCTCCAAACGCGAGCGGCTAGCGCGCTCGCCTACCACCTAGGCGGCCCGGGTTCGATCCCAGGGACCCGCATGTGGTATTCGTGGTGGACGAAGCGGCGTCAGGGCGGGTTTTCTCCGGGTGCTCCGGTTTCCCCCGCCATCTCATTCCACCGGTGCTCCATCTTCATGTATCATCAGTGTCACCGCCTGCGGCGCCGTAGTAGTTAAAGCGGGCGTTAAACACTACAACAACACAACGGCTCCAAACGCTTTCCGATTCACGTGTTCTTAGCCGCGCTGGGAAGGCAAGATAGCTTATCGGTACGTTATGCCAGGTGGCCTCAAAGGTCGACTTGCCGGCTCTACCAGTCTTCAAAGGTGAAGGATGTAATGTGTATGTAAGTCCAAAGAGAAGATCATTCCAACATTTCTCTTAGAAGGTCGTAAGAAGGTAATCTCAGTGTAAAGAAAACAACATTAACGCTATAAATTCAAAACGAACTCGCAGCGAGTTTGGAAACTAAATATTTGGGATTAGAGACGTCATATCACTTTATAATGAAATAACATTTAAAACGCTTAAATAGTTTTAATATACCACGTTTTTATTTAAGCTATTCATGGAGACACACGCATGCGCGCTTTAAATTTCGCAAATTGTTTTTATTCAGCGAACATGAAATCATTAAATTTCACATTGAAGTTTAAAACATTTAATGGCTGTTTGTCAGAAATAACAGGAAAACAACTTCAAAGAAAAATGAAAATTTGCCGTAACACAAATAATAGAACTACTGAAAATCGCAAAAGAGCATGTTTCAAAAAACTGAGGCTGTATAGGTTATGACGTAGCTTCCTCCCCTCAGCTTTCTTGCCTAGAACTCTTTAAATCTGAACCGGTTTATCAGATAATCTATTATTATAGATTCTCTAATAATAATAATAATAATAATAATAATAATAATAATAATAATAATAATAATAATAATAATAATAATAATAATAATAATAATAATAATAATAATAATAATAATCATAATCATAATAATAATCATAATCATAATAATAATCATAATAATAATAATAGTAATAATAATAATAATAATAATAGTAATAATAATAGTAATAATAGTAATAATAATAGTAATAATAGTAATAATAATAGTAATAATAGTAATAATAATAATAGTAATAATAGTAATAATAATAATAGTAATAATAATAATAGTAATAATAATAATAGTAATAATAATAATAGTAATAATAATAATAATAGTAATAATAATAATAATAATAATAATAATAATAATAATAATAATAATAATAATAATAATAATAATAATAATAATAATAATAATAATAATAATAATAATAATAATAATAGTAATAATAATAATAATAGTAATAATAATAATAGTAATAATAATAATAATAATCATAATAATAATAATAATAATAATAGTAATAGTAGCAATAATAATAATAATAGTAGTAATAGTAGCAATAATAATAATAATAATAATAATAATAATAATAATAATAATAATAATAATAATAATAATAATAATAACACTAATAATAATAATAATAATAACACTAATAATAATAATAATAATAATAATAATAATAATAATAATAATAATAATAACACTAATAATAATAATAATAATAATAATAATAATAATAATAATAATAATAATAATAATAATAATAATAGTGATAATAATAACAATAGTGATAATAATAACAAGTGATAATAATAAGAGTAATAATAATAATAACATTATTAAGAGAGCGTAGGCTTTCACGGTCGGAGTCAATGTTACTAGAAGATACTTCCGGGCTGTTATGCCGTGGTCTGCTGGAGTTAGAACTGCCAGACGTTTCGTCCACAACTGCGGTAGACATCCTCAGTGGCGCGGACGTAGTCTCCTCGGAGAAATAAGCGCTGTCCGAGCTGCTGTATTTATATCGTCTGATCCGTCGACTGGAAGTGCTGCGCAAGCAGAAATCCACACTTCTGTGTTCACTTACATTTCTTCTACGTTGCCGTGATTCAGGGATCATTCCTAGATTCCTCCGACAGAAGCGCCATTTTCATTCAGCCGCTGCTCACCGTATCTACAACCGCTCCGAACACGCCTTGCTCCGAGAACGTATTCACCAGACTAGACGTGAGCTCTCCTCCAACAACTACCAGTTGCTGGGATTACACCTAAAACTAAGTAACACACTTCATAGATATGATTGGGACAACGCAGACAGGATTACTCACAACTCCATGACTCACAACCAGAACAACACCACTACTCGCCACAAGAAAAAGTTTGAACGCCTTACGACTACCAACAAACCTTCTACGACACCGGACACCAGTCGCACAGTGGTTAACTTATCTAATCATCAACTGTCACCAGACGAGACTTCTCTACTTGCCAAAGGAGGAAATTATGCGGTGGTCACTACCACTGTTCCAGTGGAGGACATCATTTCTAACATTGAATCTGGGATACGAGGCCTTCCAGCCGTCATAACCAATGAGATTCGCCGTGAATCCGCTAGGATTCTCCAACATGCGAAAGCTCCAGCCAGGAATCTTACTTTCAAAGAAAGGACTGCCTTGAGGGATTTGAACAACATCAAAAGCATCATCGTCTGCTCAGCGGACAAGGGGAATGCCACTGCCATTCTTAACCAACAGGACTATGAAGACAAAATCTCAGATCTTCTTAAACCTGACACTTACCGCAAAATCCAGCAAGATCCCACAACTCGCATTCTACGAAGAACCAATGGCCTCATCAAGGCTTCTTCCCTGCCAGCAGAAGACAAACGTCGCATCATCAAATCGGAAGCTCAGCCTCCCAGACTTTATGGCTTACCAAAAATTCACAAGGCTGATGTCCCCCTGAGGCCCATTGTCAGTGGAATTGGATCTCCGACTTACGCCTTAGCCAAACATCTAGCCTACCTACTACAACCTCACGTCGGATCGACAGACTCTTTCATTAAAGACTCTACACATTTCATCCAAAAACTGCAAGGTATCACGCTACAACCCCATGACCTTCTAATCAGTTTCGATGTGGTCTCACTCTTCACCATGGTTCCAGTACAGGAGACACTCACTCAGCTGAAAGGCATCTTCTCAGACGACATTATTACACTCTTCCACCATGTTCTCACCACTACTTACTTCCAGTGTAACCAGTCCTACTATGAACAAATAGATGGCGTTGCCATGGGTAGCCCCCTGAGCCCAGTGGTGGCCAATTTTTTCATGGAATCCTTCGAGTCTACTGCCTTAGCCTCAGCTCCACGAAAACCAACAGTTTGGCTCCGCTACGTAGACGACACTTTCGTCGTATGGCCCCACGGAAAAGAAACCCTCCAAGACTTCCTGTTACACCTAAACAGCATCAACCCCCGCATACAATTCACCATGGAGGAAGAGAAGGACGAACAGATAGCTTTTCTAGCCGTCTTGGTCAGCAGGAAAGCAGACGGCTCACTTGGGCACACTGTCTACCGTAAGCCCGCTCATACGGACAGCTATTTAAACAAGGCCTCTAATCATCATCCCAAACAAAAACGAGCCATGATTAGGACACTTGTCAATCGGGCTTCTCGCATTTGCGAGCCACATTTGCTACCACAAGAACTCCATCACCTTGAACTAGCTTTATTATCGAATGGATACTCAGTTCAAGAAGTCAAAAGAGCCTTCCGTCCTGCGAGACCAAAACCTGCCTCACTCACTACAGATAAACCCAAACATAAAGGTACGGTCTTCCTTCCATACTTACAAAATGTGACCGACCGTATCCAACGCATACTGCAGAGACATAATGTGAAAACTGTCTTCAAGCCCACTAAACAGCTTAAAAATCTACTACGTTCAGCCAAAGATCCCCGGGACCCCCTGTCTTCGGCTGGCGTATATCGTATTCCCTGTTCCTGTGGCTCCGTTTACATTGGGACTACACAACGCAGCATAAACACCAGACTCGCCGAACACAAAAGAGGATGCCGTCTGGGCCATACGGATAAGTCCGAAGTTGCACAACACGCCATTGAAGCGAAGGGCGAACACATCATCAAGTTCCAGGATACCAGCATTCTGTCATCCACTACACACTACCATGCCCGGCTACAACGCGAAGCCATTGAGATTTACAAACATCCCCACAATTTCAATAAGAAAGAAGAAGCCTTGAAACTGAACAACAACTGGTACCCCGTCATTGAAAGCAAGAAACAACGGTTAACAGGAATAATAAAAATGAACAAATCAAGAGGAAACAACACCTTGGATGGAACCTCCCACCCTTGCCCTGCCGTCCGCCAGCCGGACCAATCAGCGGAGGCCGCTCGGGGTATAAATACAGCAGCTCGGACAGCCGACACCTCAGACGCTACGCTTATTTCTCAGAGGAGACTACGTCCGCGCCACTGAAGATGTCTACCGCAGTTGTGGACGAAACGTCTGGCAGTTCTAACTCCAGCAGACCACGGCATAACAGCCCGGAAATATCTTCTAGTAACAATATTATTATTATTATTATTATTATTATTATTATTATTATTATTATTATTATTATTATTATTATTATTATTATTATTATTATTATTATTATTATTATTATTATTATTATTATTATTATTATTATTATTATTATCAGCAGTATCATCATCACTATCATCATTATTATCAGCAGTATCATCATCACTATCGTCATTATCATCATCAGTATCATCATCATTACTATGATTATTATTATTACTATGATTAGTATTACTATTACTATTATTATTATTATTAATTATTATTATTATTATTATTATTATTATTATTATTATTATTATTATTATTATTATTATTATTATTATTATTATTATTATTACTGTACTAGTTTGAAACTGTCCGTGCAAAGTGAGGGTTCAACTATTCCATCCCACGCTATTAGCACAGGCTCGGTTAACGGTACCTTTTAAGGTGAATGACTTCAGAACAAAAGGGTACATTTCCAGGTAAGCGGATATAACAGTAGAAAGGGGACACAACACACTTGGACGTCGCTGAGATGATGAGTTTCATGTCACTTCATGAGCGGTCAGAGAACAGCAACATCGAGCAGGCAGTGAGAGAGGTCCGTTCAGAGTAAGCAGTAGCAGCGATCGCGAACTTCCGAGAGCGCGGCAACCGGCCCGCTGGTAACGGGGGAATCTCCACGGCCATCGCCGTACATTGGTACTATACTTTGCCCGATGCATTCCCGGGAGGAGTTCAAACTGTAGTTACCAACACAACGGCGCTTATGCGCAGTTGTCACACATAACAGTGATACACTTTCCCGCTGTTATTCCCAGGAGGAGTATAAAGTGTAACTGTTATATGGACGTGTACATAGTGATTATTTTGTAGCTGTTATATGGAGTGTATATAGTGTTTATTTATGCTAATATGCGAAGATTTATAGTGCTTTGTCTTGTTATGTACAGTGAGGGGAGGATTTCCAAGTGTTGTACATAGTGATGCGTCATGTTAAACCAGTGTAAATAACCTCCTTCGTTTTCCCGTGTACATAACATCTTCCTTAGTTAATTAGTGTTTTAGTTTATGCGTAGTGACAGTGACACAGTATTTTGTGCTAGTTTTAGTGTCGAGTATTGCGTGGGGCGCGCTCGGCGTACCCCCGCGCACAAAGTGAAAGTGAAACATGGTATCAGGTGTGGCACCTCATGTTACCGGGCCGACCGCTAACAGCAGACTGGCTGAAAGCTTAGACTTAGACTTATTTTATTCAGTAATATTTGCCTGGTGCCGGTACATAGGGGCCCGACTTACAGGCTCAAATTTACATTATATACAATTAACAATGTTACATGGGCACTCTGGTTTGGGTTGTTGCTGTTGTTTTGTTTTTTTTTTAATTTTTCTTTTTAAAGCGGCGCGCAAGCGCCAATATTTATAGGTTCTGCCACCTCAGCCGTGGCGGCTCTAGTCCAGCCCTCTCCACCCACATTGGCGGGCGACATGGACCAACATCAACTGACACTGGAGGAAGAGCGTAAGGCGCGCACCCTCTCGAGAAACTGAAAAAGGAAGTGGAGGATATTCAGACCGAAATAAGTTACTATACTAACATACTGGCAAACCTGGACGCAGACTCGACACAATTCAGCAAATTCACACAGGACCTCGCGTTCTGTTACAAGGACTACGCGATCAAGAAAAGGGAACTTGTCAAACACAGTGAGGGGTGGAAAACAGCAGCGCCAAAGAAAAAGCGCACAAGAGACAGCGGCCGGGAAAGCGATTCCGATAGCGAACGTCCCGGCCAGTCTTCCACCAACAAAAGACAACCAAGGCAGTCTACACCGCCCCACCCCCTCACTCAGCGCAACTCCTTCGCACCACTACAGGTAACAGAACGCGAGGAGACAGAGTACCCAGCACTACCCACCACTACACAGAATCCCTTCTAACAATTCCATAAACCAAAGCCCCCACAGCACCAAAAGACACCAACAAAAACCCGCCCCACATACAGCAATACCAAACACTTCTTCCTCTTCAACAACAACAACAACACCCACCACACAGACAACCGAAAACCAAAAACCGCCCAGGATAGTCATCCCAGATGTCCTCCAGGCGGTCAAAGTCCTCCAGACCCTGAAGAGCTCTCTTCCCAACAGTTCCTACAAGCTCCAGACCACGAGGGACAGCCTAAAGCTCTTCCTCCAGAGGAAACAGGACGCCACCCCTACTATGCAGCTCCTGACAAACGCCGGTGTGGAGAACTTCAGCTTCACACCTAGAAGCGACCAACCTCTGCGATATGTTATAAAACGCCTACCTGCAGACCTACACGTGGACTTCATCAAAGAGGACTTGGAGCAGAAGGGCTACACCGGCGTACAGGTCCGACAAATGGTTTCCCGCGGCAGGCCTCTACCAAACTTCCAGGTAAGCTTATCTAGAACCACAGATAACCAAAAGCTTTTACAGGAAAGAGAGGTGTGCCACATAATGGTCACCGTGGAGGTCCTTAAAACCTCCCAAAACATCACACAGTGCTATAACTGCCAACAGTTAGGGCATACATTCAAAATGTGCAACATGACCTCCCGGTGCGTCCTTTGCGGTGACCTCCACCGCCTAGCTAACTGCCCAAGAAAGGCCAAGGAGGACGTTGTACCCCACTGTGCCAACTGTGGGGAGGCGCATCCTGCCATCTATAGGGGGTGTGAGACATTCAAGATGGAACGTCACCGCCGTCAACTGGCAGCCGCAGCCAGGAACTCTCCTGGTACTCAACCAGGTCCACGCCCCATCCTCTACCCGGCCCTGGTCAAAAGCGGCACCTCCTTTGCAGGAGCAGCCGGAGGGCAAAATGCACCTGTGCAACCACAGAATGGTCGCCCTCCACAACCCAAGCCCTCACAGGCGCCCATCAGCGACCTGGGGGGTTTAAGAGAAATTTGCATCCTGTTCAGGGACTTAAACCTCCCGGCGCTACTAACAAAGTTGCAGCCCATAATCGCAAGATTAAAAAGCTGCAACAGTACCATGGAGAAGTTGGAAGCCATCATATGTCTGGTAACCACTCTCTTCGAGTAAATGGCAACTTCAAGGGGAGGCATAACTTTAACTCGCGCACTCCTGTGGAATGCAGATGGCATCCACAGGAAGCAACACGAACTTGAGAATTACCTGCGGCGTAACAAAATTGATATCGCATTCATTTGCGAAACAAAATTACAACAAGAGCACACTTTCAAGCTACAAGGGTATCAAATCTTTCGGAACGACAGAATTGGCAGACAGGGGGAGGGACTGCTATTTTGCTCAGAAACACTATTGCTCATGCTTCTGTTACGCTGCCTGCAATGGCAGCGTTAGAGTGCACAGCTCTCAAAACACGTGTAAATAGTCAAACGGTGATGCTAGTAGCGCTTTATCGGCCCCCCAACTCCATAGGTTTCATACGTGACCTCGAACAGATCCCCGCATTAGAGGAGCACGTTATAATTGCAGGAGATTTCAACGCCCGGCACCCCTGGTGGTTTTCTCGCCGAGCAAATGCGGCTGGAAATCTCCTGGTTGAACTTATAACGAATAATGATGACATAGAGGTACACCTTCCCCCAGACCCCACATTTGGGCACAGATCGGGCCACTTTGACCCCGAAATTCTGGACTTCGTATTAGCAAAAAATGCGACACCTTTAATTAACTTTACAGTGTATCACAGCCTGGACTCCGACCACCTTCCTGTGCATTTCGACATACAGGGTGGCATTTCAGCCGGAGCCTCTGGCCCTCGAAGGAGGGCTGAGACCGACTGGAATAAGTTCACCATGGAAATGCACAGGATGGCGCAACCCAGACTGTCATACCATAGCGAGGCAGACATAGATGTCGCCATTGAAAACTTTACTGCCTCGCTACACACAACCAAGAGAAGCGCTACCACATACACCACAAGACCACCCGGTTTTTGCACGTACCCCGAGGTAGAGCAACTCATTGCGCGGAGACGACGCTTGACAAGACTATGGCGGTACACCCGTCAGCCTGAATATAAAGTGCTAGCAAAATGGCTACGCAACATCGTTAGGCATCAAATTAAAATCAACAAAACTGAACAGTAGGAAAACAAAATGCTGAGTACCACCCATTTGGACTCTTCCCTGTGGAAATTATTAAAGGCATTTAAAGTCTCCACGACCGTCAACTCCGCAACTGAGGCGCTGCACACTCATGGCGGCCTGCACTTTTCCGAGGAGGAGAAAGCCGAGGTCTTCGCTGACTGTCTTGAAGACAGATTCAGCGAAAACCCAGTTACCAACCGTAATTTAGAACGGGAGGTACAGACGGGTACAAACCTGGGTGGCGCAGAAGCAAGAGCAACAGCTATCCCTAAAAACCCGCAGGAAGTTTACAAGCTCATTAGGAAATTACCTAATGGGAAAGCTGCCGGCCCAGACAAAGTGACTAATGAGGGACTTAAGCATCTCCCGAGAAAAGCTCTGGTGCAACTGACCAAAATATTTAACGCCTGTTTGCAGCAAGGCTATTTCCCCTCTACTTGGAAACGAGCCAAGGTAATCATGCTTCCAAAGCAAGGGAAAAGCACCAGACAACCACAAAATTATCCCATGAACTCTCAAATTCACAGTTTGGCTTTCGAAAAGGACATTCTACTAACTTACAGCTTCTCAGGCTAACAGATGACATAACAGAGCAATTTAACAACGGGGATTCAACTGCAATTGAAGTCCAAACTCATCCTGTACAAAGCTTTTATCCTGTCAGTGGCTCTATATGCGTGTGTGGCCTGGGCAAACGACTCAAAAACCGCCCTAAAACAGATCCAAACCCTCCGAAAAATCCTCTCTGCTCCTCTCCTAACCAGCAACCAAACCCTTCACCTGGAAACCCAGATCCCCTCCATCCCTGAGGCAATAACCAAGAAAGCCTCCGCGGCATGGGCGAGCATCAGAAACCGCGACAACTACGTCATTGCCAACATCGGCAAAGGTGAGCCGAAGCATCGAAAACATGCACGAATTAAAATGTTTTAGACGTCGCTCGGCTCACCGACTGATGTGCGTCCATGCAAACACGGGCCCCGTTACAGTTGGTGCTGTACTTGTTGTAGTTGTTACAGTTGGTGCTGTACTTGCTGTAGTTGTTGCAGTTGGTGTAGTACTTGTTGCAGTTGGTGTTGTAGTTGTTGTAGTTGTTACAGTTGGTGCTGTACTTGTTGTAGTTGTTACAGTTGCTGCTGTACTTGTTGTAGTTGTTACAGTTGCTGTTGTACTTGTTGTAGTTGTTGCAGTTGGTGTTGTAGTTGTTGCAGTTGGTGTAGTACTTGTTGCAGTTGTTGTTGTAGTTGTTGCAGTTGGTGTTGTAGTTGTTACAGTTGGTGCTGTACTTGCTGTAGTTGTTACAGTTGGTGCTGTACTTGTTGTAGTTGTTGCAGCTGGTGTTCTACTTGTTGTAGTTGTTGCAGTTGGTGTTGTAGTTGTTACAGTTGGTACTGTACTTGTTGTAGTTGTTGCAGATTGTGCTGTACTTGTTGTAGTTGTTGCAGTTGGTGTTGTACTTGTTGTAGTTGTTGCAGTTGGTGCTGTACTTGTTCTAGTTGTTGCAGTTGGTGCTGTACTTGTTGTAGTTGTTGCAGTTGGTGCTGTACTTGTTGTAGTTGTTGCAGTTGGTGTTGTACTTGTTGTAGTTGTTGCAGTTGGTGTAGTACTTGTTGCAGTTGGTGTTGTAATCGTTGTAGTTGTTGCAGTTGGCGTTATAGTTGTTGCAGTTGGTGCTGTACTTGTTGCAGTTCGTGTAGATGTTGCAGATGGTGTTGTACTTGTTGCAGTTGGTGTTGTAGTTGTTACAGTTGGTGCTGTAGTTGTTGCAGTTCGTGTAGATGTTGCAGATGGTGTTGTACTTGTTGTAGTTGTTACAGTTGGTGCTGTACTTGTTGTAGTTGTTGCAGTTGGTGTAGTACTTGTTGTAGTTGTTGTAGTTGTTACAGTTGGTGCTGTACTTGTTGTAGTTGTTGCAGTTGCTGTTCTACTTGTTGTAGTTGTTGCAGTTGGTGTAGTACATGTTGCAGTTGGTGTTGTAGTTGTTGCAGTTGGTGTTGTAGTTGTTACAGTTGGTGCTGTACTTGTTGTAGTTGTTACAGTTGGTGCTGTACTTGTTGTAGTTGTTACAGTTGGTGCTGTACTTGTTGTAGTTGTTGCAGTTGGTGTTGTAGTTGTTGTAGTTGGTGTAGTACTTGTTGCAGTTGGTGTAGTACATGTTGCAGTTGGTGTTGTAGTTGTTGCAGAACTATAGACCAGCAACTATAGTGATTCTGGTCCAAGTACTGACCCTCAAGAAAACACTGTGGCCGGTGACAAACATAGCCCGAAACAGCAGGCCCAATCACAAATGGTCACCCGCTCATTGGCCAGGGCAACGCAACCCCCTCTCATCTAACATTGTATATATATATATATATATATATATATATATATATATATATATATATATATATATATATATATATGGGGAGCGGGAAAACGACAGGGCGGTGGTACTGCCATTTTCATAAAGAACCATCTCACACATATTCCTGTTACCATTCCTCCACTACAACACCTAGAGGCAACCGCCATAAGACTATCCTTAGGCGGATGCGACGTGGTACTTGTAGCGGTATATGATCCTCCGGATGGGCGCTTCTATGAAGCGGACATCACGGCACTCCTAAACCTACACCAAAGAGTCTGTATCGCAGGCGACTTCAACGCCAAACACCCAAGCTGGCACAGCCGCACCCAGAACGTTAAGGGCCGGGGACTGTACCGTCTCATTAGCGGGAACCCCGCCCTGCATGCACACGGGCCGAGAGGTCCAACATACTACCCGGCACGCGGCGCCGCGGATGTCATAGACTTCATTGTCACAAAGAACATTCCATTTCACCTGGATCTCTCGGTGATTAACGCTCTGGATTCTGATCACAACCCTGTTGTGGTCGACTCAGACGTTAATCTAACTGCGCTGGGAGTGCCTGATTGGGTTGAGGAAGTCGACTGGGATGCAGCCGTCCTAGCCCTCCACAACTCCGTGGAAGCATGTCCTCGAATAGACTCGATAGAGGCTCTCGAGGAGGCAGCCACGGGGTTCTCAACCTCTGTCCTAAATGCGGTGCGTGCTCATACGCACCGCATTCCTACCGACGCACCAAACCCTACAGCTATCCCTGTTCCACTGAAACGCCTCATTCAAGCGAAAAACGCTGTTAGAAGGCTATGGCAGAGATTCCGTCACCCTAGGATAGGAGTAATACACCAGAGGTTCAAATCCCTGGTGAGACGACTCCTAAGAAAACATAGGCAAGCAGCTTGGGAAAACACGTTGCGACATGTAAACCTCCAGGAGAGGAAACCATGGCGCATCGTCCGAGGCTTGAGGAAAGATAAAACTGTACACCAGCACCCTGTGCATAACCCTCGGGGAAGACTTGTCTTTGAACCGAGGGAAAAAGCAGAGGCGCTAGCAGACTATTTGGAAACTCAATTCCAGCCTAGAGTCGACCCTCATACTGACCTCGTGGAGCAAGTAGTAGAAGACTACTTAGAAGTTGGACCTGCGGGCCACGAGGATTTCCACATCCCGATAGTTACCCCTCGCGAGGTAACTAACACCATCCAACACCTAAAACCTAGAAAAGCCCCTGGGCAGGAGCGGGTAACAGCGGAAATGCTCCAGCACCTTCCCTTTAGAGCCGTGATGCACTTGACTCGGATCTACAACGCGTGCCTAAGCATGCGCCATTTTCCGGAAGACTGGAAGAGGGCGCGTGTGGTATGCGTGTTGAAGCCGATCTTTCCTTCTAGCTACCGTTCCATCAGCCTCCTACCAGTTATCTCGAAAGTTTTCGAGAAACTGTTCCTGACCCGCCTTCGACCTCTTTTAGAGGAAAAAGGCCTCCTACCGGAACATCAGTTTGGTTTTCGTTCTGACCATTCCACAACCGAGCAACTACTGCGAGTAGCCAAAAAGGCCTCCCTGGCTTACCAGGAAAGGGCCAAAACGGTGGCAGTGTTGCTTGACGTGGAAAAGGCGTTCTCTACCACCTGGCACGAAGGGCTTATCTACAAACTCATACAGCACGAAATCCCCCCTCCATATATTTACTTGGTGGCTAGTTTCCTACAGGAACGTAGCTTCCGAGTGAAGGTGGAGGGTTCATTTTCCCGAGAAAGGCCCATTGGCGCAGGAGTTCCCGAGGGAAGTGTACTGTCACCGGCACTCTTTAATGCTTACATGGCCGATCTCCCCACGCACCCCAACACTCACATCTGTCAGTATGCGGACGATCTCATGATCTTCGCAGCAAACAAGAACCCGCGCTACAGCTACCGTCAAGTACAAGCCCACCTCTGTACCATCAGTAGATGGTGCGAGAACTGGCGCATGTCTATCAACCCGGAGAAAAGCTCTGCGATTGTCCTGGCCAACACGCTGGCAAACCGGCTCCCGCAGGACCTCGTGCTTCGGCGCCGTCGGATCCCTTGGGTCACTACGGCGAAGTATCTCGGGGTCACGTTGGACCGGCGGCTAACGTATAGGCATCACGTCAGGGGCAAAGTACTACAAGGTCATGCAGCCCTACGGCAGTTGTATCCTATCCTCAGCTCCAAAACCATGCCCATTCGCCTGAAACTCCAGCTGTATCGTGCGATCATCCCGCCTCTGGTCCTGTACGGATGCGAGATCTGGGGAGTGGTGGCGAAGTCCACCTTCATCAGACTCCAGACGTTGCAGAATCGGGCATTAAGGATGATCTACGACACTGGTTGGAGATTTCCTGCCCACATCCTTCACGAACATTCCGGCATCCCGTACATTGTCGACGTGATTAGAACCCGCGCTCGAACAATGTACAACAAACTCCAGAACCACCCTAATCCACTGGTGAATACTCTGGGACAATATGACCAGAGAGAGCCTCGCCGACTACCATCTAAAAAATTGCCGAAGGACATCTTAAGTCCAACGGTCTAATTTTCGCAGATGGGAAAGGCAAAATGAATATCTGTACTTAAAACAGAGTAAATCGCCTAACTCAGATCACCTCTCAGTGTGTGACAGACGGCCAGAACCAGGAGGAGATTAGCGCGTCACCTGATTGACTAACCAGCCAATCAGCATGTATGGGCAGTGCCCGTTCATGGACCAATCCCTACCATCATCCATCTTGTCCCTAAAATACCCCTGATCCCAAACATTCCCAGAGTTTAAATCCCTGTAGACCAAAACACCACACTATCGCGCAGGTAAAGCCGTATAACGGCTAGGTACTGCGGTAAAGACACTTCGGGTGGGGGAATAAGCTTCCCCACTCGACTCGAACTGCCTCTGGAGCCTCTCTCTAACGGTCATTACGGCCAGAACCAGGAGGAGATTAGCGCGTCACCTGATTGACTAACCAGCCAATCAGCATGTATGGGCAGTGCCCGTTCATGGACCAATCCCTACCATCATCCATCTTGTCCCTAAAATACCCCTGATCCCAAACATTCCCAGAGACTAAATCCCTGTAGACCAAAACACCATACTATCGCGTAGGTAAAGTCGTATAACGGCCAGGTACTGCGGTAAAGACACTTCGGGTGGGGGAATAAGATTCCCCACTCGACTCGAACTGCCTCTGGAGCCTCTGGAACGGTCATTCTGACGAAGGCCATGGAGTTTAGAATGGCCGAAAGCTCAATATTTTCAAACCTCACACGGCTGATCGCCCGTGAAACTATAATAAATTATTACTATTCTACTATTCTATTATTATATTCTTTCATAAGCTGAGACGACCAAATAAGTCCATTTACCGTATCTAGCGCCAATCTGTTTCTAATTTTGGTTTTCATTAAACCTAGTTTTGAAAAAGCTCTTTCACAAGAAGTGTTTCTGTAGGGCAATGAAATCACTGATAATGCAACCTCCGCCAGTTCTTTGAAACCAGTACTTCCACCAAGGTGACACACGTGTTTAACAGCACTCCAGAAACTGTCAGGTTCAGACATATTCTTTATTTCACACGGAATATCACTTATTCCCAGTTTTTTTCCATTGATCATCAATTTTCTGAAGAGTGCTTTATTCACTGAAGTTCCCAGACCTGGACACACTGGCAACAAAAGGATAAAGGGTAGAAGGATTAGTAGGATATGAATAGTTGCCTTAGAGGGGTGGAGACAGGCCATGAGGGCAAAAGTGGTGTCGCTATTTGTAATTAATTTCATTTCGCTGGTATGACAAACCAGTGAAAAAAATAGTTCACCGGTATCGAAATTATCGTACACCCCCACAATTATTATCGTACGGGTTGACAACTATGAGTACAAACATTCAAATTATCGTACACCCCCATAATTATTATCGTACGGGTTGACAACCCTGCCTACACCCCCTTGTCCATCGGAAAGCATTTGGAGCCGGTAGTACATTCAAAATACACACCAATCTTCTCCTTATTGATCTCTCGCAGTATAACTATACTCCCAGCTCAGACATACAGGGCCCTCTTTGTTTGTTCATCAGCTTATGGTCCCTGGTAGGAATGCAGCGAACCAGTACATCACTAAACAATTCCAGATAAACAAGTGATCTCTGGAGCTGCAGTCGTGCTTCTAATCGCGTTTGCGACAATGGTGCCAACCTTGGAATCTGTATTCACGCTAGATTAAAGCACAGAACTCGCTCAAAACAGCACAATTTAAAACTTATTTCAGTCTATTCTGTATATTTAGCTTATAAAACGTTAACGATATTTTCAACTGCTACGCCTTTCTCCCACTGATCATTTACCTTTTATATATTTTTCAAAAGCTCAGTTAGTCTGTTTCGGTCAGAAGTGATAAACCCTCGAACGTTATATCGTGCAATTCCTGTAAGAAAATCACTTGCTACATTTCTTTAAGTATTCGTTTGAGCTTGGCCCAGGCTAGTTCTACGGACGCGCCGTAGCCGAGTGGTTAGACCATTCACTACTCACCAAAGCGGCCCGGGTTCGATCCCAGGCAACCGCATGTGGGATTCGTGGTGGACGAAGCTACGCTGGGACGGGTTTCCTCCGGGTTCTCCGGTTTCCCCCGCCACCTCATTCCACCGGTGCTCCATCTTCATTCCATGCATCAGTGTCACCGCCTGCGGTGCCGTAGCAGTAAAAGCGGGCGTTAAACACTACAAAAAAGCCAGTTCTATGGGATTGAGATCACACATGTATAGGGGCAAGTAAACGACAGTGTGGTCCATTAAAACCAAAAAATGTTTCCGCTTTAAGAGCCTCTCTATAGTCGCTCCACTCTAAGATCCGCCCTTGGTGTAAACACAAGCTGTCAACAACTAACCCGCGATTCGCGCGCGAAACCGAAGCACGCCACAAAATATAGTACCTTAAATATTGGCGATTATATGTGACTTTTCATGATGTATGACACTCAAATATAATTTGAAACTTTTGATTAATATAAAATAATAAATAATATTAATAAGAGTAAAGGAGATTATAGCTTCCGTTTAATTGTGTCCAGTTAATCCCCTCTCACGCATCCACATGACAATGGTGTGTAATCAGTAAGGTGATAAACATGGATGCTTCTACAAGTGCTGCTAGCCTGGTTAGTGAAAATAAAGGTGAAATAGTGAAGCACTCTAAAGGTAAGCCCTTAAAAAGTGGTGAGAAACAAATAGTCTTGAATGTTTTTAACAAACTAATGCAAGAGTATAGGTCGCGCGTTACTTCTTGACGAATGAAAATTTTATATGAAAGGTTGAATGCGAGTCTCTACTCAGCTTTTGCGGGAACGAGAGAGAGGAGGTACAGTCTGCAGTGAGATGACGCGCATGCTTCTGAGCTGAAGTGGTACAACACTACAAATCAATTTATGACACTTGCAGTAATATCAGCCACACGTATTATACACTATACCTCCATAACTGTTTCCACTTAACTTTCTTGCATTTATTCTATTCCTGACATCTCTCCCTCGTCTGAATTGCTATTTTCGTTGCATGCATACATACATCCGTACCGCACAAAACTTCTGCAGTCGACTGTATACACAAAAGCGACAGAGGAAAACAGAGGTGTCTGTTATCGTAGCATAAACATTTGCTGACCTGTTTATTAAGGGTAGGCTCACTCATTGGATTTCTGCTCAAGGTCATTCGTCAAGAACGAACGCGCAACCTATACCCTTCTGTCACTGTGAATAACATTGTGAAGTTAACTGCAGATTACACCAGTATTTCCGAGTGGAGTGTTAAATGTGCCCGTAAGGAACTTAAGCAAACAGGAACATTGCGGACACCAAGGAAGAACAGAAAAAAACGGAAGCCAGAATTAGAAAAAGCAGATGACTTTACTAAATGTGCTGTTCGTAGAAAAGTGCACCACTTTTTCTTCAAGAATGAACCGCCAACATTAGAAATAGTCTTAAGTAGTGTTAACAATGATCCAGTATTACCTTCATTTAAGCGATCCACGTTTCATAAATTATTACTAGAAATTGGATTTAGTTTTATGAAGAGAAATAAAGTGAATGTCATAATCGACAGAGAAGATATCGTGCTATGGAGGCGGCGTTACTTGCGGAATATGCGCCGATACAGAGCAGAAGGTAAGAAAATCTATTACCTTGATGAAACGTGGGTTAATGAAGGGCATACTACATCCCGTGCATGGACTGACATTATGACGAGCTCAAAAAAGGATGCATTTCTTTGTGGAACGTCAACAGGGCTCAAAAATCCTACAGGGAAAGGAAAACGTCTTATTATTGCGCACATCGGCAGTGATTCCGGTTTTGTGGAAGACGGTGTTCTAATCTTCGAGTCAAAACGTACAGGTGATTACCACGAGGATATGAATGGCGATGTTTTTAAGGAGTGGTTTGAAAGTGTACTTCCGAAACTTGAACCCGGTTGTGTTATCGTAATGGATAATGCACCTTATCACAGTGTCAGACTGGAACGTCGTCCCAACTGTTCGTGGCGAAAACAAGAAATTGCCGATTGGTTGACGTCACATAATTTGCCCTTTTGTGAATCAGATGTGAAAGCAGAGCTTCTAAATCAAGCACAAAAGGTTGCCGATAACAGTGAAAACAAATATGTTATCGATGACCTTGCTAGAAAATCTGGTCGACACATAGAGAGGTTGCCCCCTTATCACAGCAACCTGAACCCAATAGAAACAATATGGGCCTTCCTCAAGGGATTCGTAGCCAGAAACAACGTAACCTTCAAATTACGGGATGTTCGCAAATTGTTTGAAACTGCAATATCTCAGGCGACACCTAATATGTGGCAAAATAATATACGTCATGCAATTGAGCAAGAAAATGAGATGTGGGTGATGGACGGGCTATCAGATGCTATTGTAGATCGTCTTGTGATTAGTGTGGGTGTTGATTCTTCTTCTTCCCCTTCTTCTGATGACGATGACACCACAAATGATGGAGATGCAGATGTTACAACTCTTCCCGACAGTGATGCAGATTAATGTGAGTTTTATTTTAATTATGTTACATTTAATTTCAGCTCAGCTTTTACTTACGAATGTTGGTTAATAATAATAATAATAATAATAATAATAATAATAATAATAATAATAATAATAATAATAATAATAATAATAATAATAATGATAATGATAATGATAATGATAATAGTAATAGTAATGTTATTGTTATATTTGAATAATATTACTCAGGACATAAATCCTAGCGTTGTTTACTTGGAAAAAGGCAGCAACAACCCTGATAAAGATTACATGAATATAACGCGATAGCAGCGCTATTCCTAAAGCTCCCAAATATCATTCTACTGCATCTTTAAACACAAGGATTGAGTCCACGTGGCGTTTGTTTATTTGTGTTAGTGGCAGCTGATACGAGCACGAGGTTACCGCGGAGGGATACAAGGTGCGGATCTTACGCTGGATGGAGTATAGGTTTGCTAATTTCAATCATCCTATAAAGATCTGTTTTACACATAGAACTGTCACTCTGAACCCCTTTGTTCTACAACCACAATATCACAGCAGATTTCAGAGCACTCCTAGGCGGAGGTTTATCTGCTTCTACATTACTTTTACCATTACTTCCGACATAAAACTAATGACCAGTACGATTTTAAAACTGAAATTAAGAGAAACTAGCAGCGAGTAAACACAGCGCGAGTAACATCGGAGGTAAGTTGGCAACGTGACCAGCAGCGATGCGCCGATGTTTACAAAACTCAGGTTACACTATGTGGAATGTCTCCCCTCTGCCCTTCAAGCCCCTTAGACCATGAGGTGGTGAACAGACAGTACTACCCTATTCTACTGCAGAAACAAGGCTAAAAGTAAAAACAACGGCTTCATCCAGTGGACATATCAAAGTTCAGCCATGGTGTTAATATACCGGGTGTTTAATGACACGCCGATCAACGACGTTTATCCTCCAAATTCCCTTGCCTCAGTCATAACAGTCATTTCAGACAGCAAAACCTGCCGTATCATAAAGATTTGTGAGCGGCATCACTTAGTACGACAAACAATTTGTTAACAAATTGATGTGTTGCATTCACTTGACTATCTCTACTCAATTTCTACATACTATTCTTACAAAACCTTGTTCTATTTCTTGTTAATTATGATACATTTTAATCACATATTTACACGTTTTGCTGTAGGTATAAGGAGGATACAGTGAGCCCTAAGTGACAGTTATATTTTTAAAATGCGAACCACTATGTTTGAAACTCAATAGGCTTTGATGGTCACGAGAAAAAAACGAATAACGATATTCCACTTGAGAAAACAGATTTCAAAACTCAAACCAATAACAAGGAATATCTCGGACGGTAAAGGTAACCGCCACAAAAGTTATGACAAATTGTGATCTTTAACAAGATCTGCAGTGTGTGTGTGTGTGTGTGTGTGTGTGTGTGTGTGTGTGTGTGTGTGTGTGTGTGTGTGTGTGTGTGTGTGTGTGTGTGTGTGTGTGTGTGTCTGTGTGTGTGTAACAAGATTTTGCCTATATCTTACGGTTTGTCAATTACACAAAACTCATTCAGTATATAGAGAACATGAAGACTATTCCCAGAAAATTCAAGATATACATTTTATTTATCGCGCAGACATCTCATACATGGTATTTTACTTAAAATGTTTAGAGCCATTTTTGAGAATATCAAAATCGAGAAACTTTTACAATTAAATAGCAAGTTTGTATATTTAACGAACTTTTCGTTTTTGAGTTATCCTGTTCACAAAATACGCACGCACACACGGGCATTTTTCTAAAAATATTTTTTTTTTTTTGTCATTCAGCGGACTTCAGAGCGTGTATTTCTAATGAAAACTACATCAAATTTCTTGGTGGAGTGCCATATTTCCTTTACTTATTACAGGTAAGCAGTAGAAAAAGAAATAAGTGGGTACCACTACTAAATATGAATCAACTTTAACAGAAGTGGATATATCCGCATTCCTCGATCCAGAAAAGCTTTTGCGAGTACTTTAGAGGTTCATCGTATTTATAAAACTGAAGATGTGAATTTTATTTCGCTGGCAATCTCATTGCCCACAACGCATAAATGATAACACTAAATTGCATAAGTTTCTAGCAACTACATTAGCAAATAAGGATTTTGTTTAGTCTATTGCCACTGATATAGCGTAGAAACGACATAGTTTATACCGTCATTATGGTACACAAATCATACACGTATAAGGTATAAGATAAATAATATAATATAAATTCTCATGTCAAATCGATCTAACCAAAAAACGATAATGCGAATGTAAGTGTGGCTTCCTCACATCATAGTCAGAGTAGCAGTTTAAGGAATTATTCGTTCAGTGATACTACTGAGTAAATAACCAAAAAACAACGTTGAGATTGTTTACACCAGAGGACTATTTATTTATGATCAGCTCACACGTATGCTCTTTGGAACGAATGACTCTATAAAGGCTTCAACACAATATTCTCTCCCTTGATCGATGTATGGAAATTTAAAGTTAGAGAAATTAACTTAGATACTTGTACAAAATTAACTAAGGAACCTTGGGGTGGTGCTCCCATGGGAACAACAACTAACGACGCTGAATTCTACTAATCAGATAATTCGAAATCACGCCGGAGATTTGTTTCCAAATTATGTAATTCAGTCGTTCTGCAATTCCACGAGGACCCAGGAGAGTTAACTCAGGTCTTGGTACATGTGCATTGGTTGTTAATAAAGTTTTTATACACTTTTTAGAAAATCAGGTATTGGTTATGAACCATCAAACTAAATGAAACCTTAAACATGTAGTAGCATAGTTCTCTCCTAGCCATGTTCTACTTAGTCGCTGTGCAACTTTACACACAAACGCCGTTTTTCCAAGATGCCCTCTGTTCCAACAGTGGCTGAAAGAGTATCTCCTGCACATCGATACATGTAGGAAATGCCTCTAATTGTGGGTTCTACGAAGATACTCTCTCTTGTCCGAAAATATATGGCAGGTGGTAATCAACAATAACTCAAGTTATTTACCCAAATGCCAAAGAAAGTTACTTACTTCATTACGACTGAGATACGATTTGGTAATGCCATTTCAACTGCTATGTGATGTGTACTATGTCGTTCCTCAGTACATCGAACTTGCATCATTCTTATTGTACCTAGCAGCTGATGGTGTAATCATTCATTATACATAACGTGAATTTGACTGCCTCTGTGCTCGAGTGGTAGGCATTGTGATTTCTCAACCCAGAGGTTCCGGGTTCGATCCCCCCCCCCCAGGGGCCTACTACGGTAGGTACGGGTTTCGCGTACCCGGGGTCCCGGGCCATACTCTTGATTGGATTCCTCTAAGGGGTGGGAAGGCATATGCTAAACGACCAATCAACTTAAAAACACCAGAGATAAGTTTTTTGAAATAAATAAATTATAATTACCATCTAAAGGTTACTTAAACCCGCGACATAAAGTACTTACATTTGTAAGTCGCCCTTGGGATATTTATCTCTGATGTGAGATTCCCTTGTGGTCTACCGGGAAAGCACGAAATAAGCGCATTCCTCGTCACGAGAGATGTTGAAAATGTATTCCTCCTCCATTCACTAACTTTGACAGCTTTGTAGGAAATGACATTTCACGCACATCAGCACAGATTTCGAAATAAAACTATTTTCATATTTTCTTTGACCTCTTATAGCGTGTGGATGCTTTACATATAAACCTCATTCTTCAGTCTTGCTCGTAAATAAAAAGCACGTGCTGTGTAATCCAGGATCGTGCGGACCTTAATCTCCCACTAATAATTTAGCGACTATTCAGCTGCATTTTTGCTACAAAATTCCAGACTGACATTCAATACGGGTCAGTTGTTCAAAGAATTGTCTGACATTCATTTCCATGATTGTCTGCATTTGCGGTATCTGGAAAAAAATGGCTGCTGAATTTATTTACAACTTTTGGCACGACTTTTCTGCTTACAGGACGCATGTCTGGGCATCCTATTGACAATTGTCTTGTAATGAAAATTTTAAATAAACATACATTAATATATTAATGTTGCGATGTTTTTTTGTCTGAAATGGGATTTAACAGGTTTTATGAACTAGGTTATCGCAACGGATAGAAAATCTTTCTTCTCTCTCTCTCTCTCTCTCTCTCTCTCTCTCTCTCTCTCTCTCTCTCTCTCTCTCTCTCGCACAGGTTTAAATAATAGTTAACACAAAAATGTTACAGTAATCTGCTCTTTTAAATTAATGATAAGCATTACCCTATCGTTCGAATATTAAGGTTTTCCTTTGAAGTTAAGGAAAATACCTAAAGAAATCTGTAGTTGCATTTTTCGTGATGTTTTTAGTTGCTAAACATAATGATGTGGAACGGAACTCTTTACAGCTCCATTAATATTCTGTCTCTGAGTCACTTCATTTAGGGATTTTTGCTTTAGGGCTGGTTCACAACCTCCCGGTAACGGTAACCAGAACGGAAACGATAACGGAAAGCAAAGCAACACTCAGTACTTTGGCTCATGACAGCCCGCTGACGAGAACAAGAATGCATATCCATCATAATATCGCTAGCAAAGTGAAAAGTCGATCCTGCACACTGGAATGTCATTTGTTCCGTATTGACCACTGAGAGAGCTCTAGCGGCCGTATTGAATCATTTCTACAATGAACAGTCTAATTAAGGGGCGAATAGGCGTGACCACTATTTGTGAGGTTGCCTTACACTGTTCATGTTGAAAGAGAGGGCGAGTCCAGATATAAATAACGGGCGCGTGTCTCCATTGCCCGTAAAGGCTGTATCAAAAGAATGCGAATACTATGACGACTGTTAATGTTTCTATTTCGTTATAGAACACTACCTTTTACGTGTATGTAAACGGAATATTGTTCGAAGTGCACAATAATGTACGTATGGAGGTTGTTGAACATCAAAGTTCTCCGGCTCTCACTTAAAAACAAAATGAGACACTCCTTTCGACATCGCAAGAGGTAATAGGTGCATACACTGTATCATTGTCTGAAGTCATGAGTAGGCGTAGGCTTTCACGGCCGGTGTTTGAAATTCTACATGAGTCTTCCGGGCTGATTTGCCGTGGTCTGCTGGAGTAACTTGGTCTCGCCTCTACGGGGAGGAGACATATCGTCTGACTCGTAAACTGGAAGGGCTGCGCAAGCAGAAATCTTCGCTTCTTTGCTCTTTAACTTTCTTACTGCGCTGCCGGGACTCCGGTATAACTCCAAAGTTCCTTAGAGTGAAACGACACTTTTTAACCGCTGCAGCACACCGCATCTACAATCGCTCTGAGCGTGCGCTGCTCCGAGAACGCATTCACCAAACCCGCCGCGAACTCGCCGCCAACAACCATGAGTTACTAGCCTTACACCTCAAGCTGAGCAACTCTCTCCAAAGACATGATTGGGACCGCGCTGATAGGATCACGTACAGCTCCATGATCGTTTACCAGAATACTACCACTACACGTCATAAGAAGAAATTTGAACGACTTACATCCACTACCAAACTGCCTACTACCTTGGATATCAGTCGGACGGTGGTAAATCTGTCAGACCACCAATTATCACCCGCAGAGACTTCACTGCTTGCCAAAGGCGGCAATTACGCAGTTACCACATCTTCTCTACCAGCCGAGGATATCATCTCCAATATTGAATCTGGTATCCGCACACTTCCCACATCTGCAGCCGAAGAGATCCGCCGTGAAACAGCCAGGATTCTTCAACGCACCAAGGTTCCACCCAGCAACCTCTCAAAACAGGAAAAAACAGCTTTAAAAAACCTGAACGCCAACACAGACATCATCATCTGTTCAGCAGATAAAGGAAATGCTACCGTCATCCTCAACCAGCGGGACTATGTGCAAAAAATCAAGGATCTTCTGAAACCAGATACATACCGGGAGATACAACGTGATCCAACAGCACACATAGTACGTAATACCAACCTTCTGATCAAGAAGTCATCTCTACCAGAGGAAGACAAGCGACGCATCACAAAATCCGAAGCCCTGCCTCCCAGACTGTACGGCCTACCTAAGATCCACAAGCCGGATGTACCACTCAGACCTATTGTCAGCGGCATTGGATCTCCTACATATAGCATCGCGAAATATCTAGCCAATCTGCTGCAACCGCATGTAGGCAACACTGATACCTACATAAAGGACTCTGCACATTTCATCCAGAAACTCCAAAATCTCACTTTACAGCCTCAAGACATACTCGTCAGCTTTGATGTTGTCTCTCTCTTTACCATGGTCCCCGTCAACGACGCCATCACTCAACTGAAGCAGATTTTTCCTGACGACATTGCAGCTCTCTTTCATCTCGTTCTTACCACCACCTACTTCCAGTGGAATCATTCTTACTACGAACAAATCGATGGCGTAGCCATGGGCAGCCCACTCAGTCCAGTAGTAGCGAACTTCTTTATGGAGTCCTTTGAAGCTACAGCTCTAAACACCGCATCTCACATGCCGTCTGCTTGGTTCCGCTATGTAGACGATACTTTCGTCATATGGAGTCACGGCGAGCAGCCTCTGCTGGGTTTTCTTCAACACCTCAACAGCCTCAATCCGCGCATCCAGTTCACCATGGAAAAAGAAAAAGATGGTCAGCTGGCTTTCCTGGACGTGCTGGTCAGCAGGAAAGACAACGGCAAACTTGGACACACGGTGTACCGCAAGCCTACTCACACAGACCGTTATCTCAACAAAACCTCCAACCACCATCCGAGACACAAACGGGCTATGATTCAAACTCTCCTACACCGCGCTTCCCGTATTTGCGAGCCTCATCTGCTACCACAAGAGCTGCACCATCTGGAACTAGCCTTACAAGCCAATGGCTATTCTACACAAGAAATAAAGAGAGCCTTCCGACCACCCAGACGGCAGCCGATCTCTGCTAAGCCGACCCCACCTAGGAACAAAGGCACGGTATTCCTTCCTTATGTTCAAAACGTCACCGACAGGATTGAACGCCTCCTGCTACGCCATAATATCAAGACGGTTTTCAAGCCTACAAGAGAGCTCAACAGTTTACTACGCTCAGCCAAGGACCCGAGGGACCCGCTCTCCTCGGCTGGCGTATACCGGATCCCCTGCTCGTGTGGTGCAGTATATATTGGTACGACGCTACGTAGTATCAACACCAGACTAAACGAACACAAGAGATGCTGCCGTCTTGGACAATTTGAAAAGTCAGCTGTCGCTGAACATGCTATAGAAGCGGAGGGGGAGCATGTCATCAAGTTTCAGGACACCAGCATTCTATCTAACATCTCACACTACCATGCTCGACTACAGCGCGAAGCCATAGAAATTTATAAACATGCCAATAATTTCAATAGGAAAGAGGAAGCCCTTAAGCTCAACAAAACTTGGTACCCCGTCATCGATAACATTAAACAACACAGACAGTCAAGCAACACAAACCAATCAGAATCTAGTAGCGCCCGAGATGCAGCTAGCCCCCTCCCACCAACCACACTGCCTCAGCGAGCCCCGAGCCAATCAGAGAAGACCCCTCCGTGTATAAAATCCGCATCCCAGACAGTCAACGCCTCAGACACAAGTGTACCTTCACCAAGAAGACTTCGACCACGCCACTGATGATGTCCACCGCAGTAGTGGACGAAACGTCTGGACCAAGTTACTCCAGCAGACCACGGCAAATCAGCCCGGAAGACTCATGTAGAATTGTCTGAAGTATTTCTTCCACTTTTGATCTAGAGCTCGGCTAATTTGTCTAGCAAAACATCCCGCACAGGAAACAATATTGAAGAACTAGTGTTTTTTTTTTTTTTTTTTTTTTTTTTTACTTTCTTTACTACGTTTAGTAAAACAGAGGAAGTATTGTATTCCACCCAAAAATTCGATGTCGAGATTTCATCGGAAATATTTTTGAGACCCCTGAATCCCACAAAAGCAGTTTTAGAAAAAGATCCGCGCGTGTGTGTGTGTGTGTGTGTGTGTGTCTGTCGGTTTGTGGACAGCGTAACTCAAAAACGAAAAGTAGGTTAAAAACCAAAGTTGGTATTTAAGTTTAATGTCTTTCAAGGATGCGACATGAAGATTTTGAAGAAGATTGCCCCACCCTAAACTACCCTTGACACGAAAAACTTTTCGAAAATTTTTATTTTCTTGAAAACGGCTCTAACGGTTTTGGTTAATATGCCATATGTTTGAGATATTTTAATGAGAAATGAAATGTATATCTTGAATTTTCTAGCTATAGCCCATGAAGTCCTATTTACTCTGGATGACCTTAGCATAACTGGTAAACCGTAAGAGATAGACCAAATCTTACTATACAAAAAACGTAGATCTTGCTAAAACTCACAAGCTATGTCCAAATAAGTTTTCTTGTAGAGTGACCCATATCGGATATATTCCACGTTATTTGTGTGAGTTTTGGAAAACGTAATACTTACGTCAAATGGAACATCACCATTAATTTTTTATATGTTAACCGTACAAAGAGAACGAAATTTGAAAGGTTTAAAACATTTGACTATCGCTCAAAGCCTACTGTATTCCAATATCCTCCTTGCACCTACAAGGAAACAAACAATATGATAATATCTGCAAAGGTTTATCTCGCCTAACACGAAGAAGATGTAGGAATAAGGAATAAGAGTTGGTAAGAATGGTCAGTACAAGAATAGAGAAAGTCTTGTGAATGCAACACATCAGATTATTTTATATGTTAACAGTGCAAAAAGAACGCAATTTGAGAGCTTTAAAAGATTTGACTATCGCTCAAAGCCTACTGTATTCCCGCATTCCTCTTGCACCGACAAGAAAATAAACAATATAATTTCTGCAAATGTTTATCTCAACTAACACGAAGAAGATACAGGAATAAGAGTTTGTAAGAATGGTTAGTACAAGAATACACAGTGGCGGCTGGTGCCTAAAACAACAGGGGGTTCACCACTTTAAGTGCATTATGTAGTTTACCTTACTAAATAGTTTCATTTTCTAAAGTGCATAAAGTATTTCAGTAGCTCTGGAATTACCTTAAACCAGTCTGATGACATTGATCGAGTCGAATGTCCTGTAAAGGTATATTTGTAGAGCAACTCCATCCTCCTTTCCTTTTGCTTGGCGAATCTGTCCATGACTCTCGTTGAAATATGGAAGCCTATGAATCATTTCCTTGTCAATAAACAGCATGGCAGGAGCAGACAGCCATCTTCATCCATGGTACCCACTTCTAAGAAATGTTTTGATCCAGACAAAGTGGAGAAACATCTCACTGCTTCACACGTTGTCATTGGAACAGTAGCTACTAATTTCAACAATTTCATAACATCACCGAAGAGTTCTTGCAGGTTATTTTCAATTAAAAACTTTAGAAGGGCTATTGCACTTTTCATTTCTTCAAAACCATTTCGAGAATAAATGATCCGTAGTTCTGTTTTAACTTAGATTTATTTAAAAATGGATAGGACTTCACGTCAGGAAGGATTTTTTCAGGAACTTTATTTTTCAACGAAGGAAAGAAGCGCTGGTCAAGTAAATTAGTGGCCAATAAGTGACTGGAGAATTCAAACCTCTGTTGGCTCTTTAAACCGAAATTATAATGTGAATGTATGTAAGTGATAATAGAAAGAAACAAAAGGAGATTCTAATCGATACTTAAGTGGAAGACGTAATAAAGCTGAATAGATTAAAGTCTCAAGATGGAAGCCTAGGCAGATTTAAATGAGTGATAAGGTTACAATTGTTGTACGTGCAAAGCCCGAAAGATTCCGCGGGCTGATTCGTATCTTGCCATGACGTGCTCTAAAGTTGACCAATGGAAATCACTTCCTTCGTGTCGCCCACGCAAAACATATGCAATGCAACACACATTCGTCTGGAACAGAGCAGACAACGCACGTGGAACTTTGTGATTTGTACGTAAGCTGGCGCGTATACATAATTCGGCGGTTGCCAAAGGGTGACAAAGTTCAAGTATTATAACGTTGCAGTTGAAGTTTTGGACAGTTATATTCTATGTAGATATCGTCAGCAAATCTGGAAATTGGCAAATAAAGTCAAATGTTTGTTAATTCTTTGTTTGGTTCCATTCCTATCACAACTCACGCATACCTTGCAGATTAGGGCCTCTTGCTAGAGCTACTCAGATACCGGGACACCAAACACAGGATAGGAGATATCCTGGCGACGAGACCTTTATAGATCTTAAAGACGACGTCTTCGGCTTAGGGGAGAGGAATATTTGCGTCACTCTGATGCATTATTAAGTGACATACCTACTTCCTATGCTGCTACATTCCTCCATAAATAGGCAGTTTGCTACACCGACCCTTTCTTTATCAGGAGCAGATACAATTTATGCGAGTGGTGATTCGACACACAGCCTGTTTGCGTGCCCGACAGACAATACATATGGAGCAGAGACTATCAATAAACTCAGGCTGCATCTTGGAAATAGTGACTGGCGTAAACCGCGCTGCAGCACGACGTGGGATTTAGAAATATTCTGCTCTCCTAAAGCGCTCAATAATTTTTTCCATGGCTCTACATTTAAAGACTGTAGTATTGTTCATGTGTTCTTTTACAACTGCATCTAAAGCTGAAGTGAAACTTACTATCGCACTGAATATTCCAGGATTGTTAGATTCTGCAGCTCCATCATGTCCACGTAACTCAAGTTCAAACTCACCGCAGAAGTTAATACAATCAATTATTTTGGAAAGAATATAGCAACTTTTCCTTACGTTGTCAGTGTCTTTCTATATTCTGTCTGAAAGCTGAGCTCAGCTGTTGCATAATTTGTTTTTTCAAGGACTGATAAATCTAAATAAGCATTCTTATGTGAAATAGATTCTTCATGCTTCTTAACCTTGTGTTAGATGACTTAGATCTGACACACCAGTGCATGTCCAGCTTAGCAAACAGCAAGCACGGAAAACACAATAGCTTATTTGTGGAAATACAACCGCAAATCCAACAATTTCTTTTATTTACATTTACATTAAAAGAGCTGCAACGTGTCTTACCTCGGCTTGTTTGCGCATGCATTAATCTGAGAGGAGGTATCGGCCTACCAAGTTTCTTTATTTCACACTTCTTAAAGCTGAGAAATCTGTTTCTAAAATATATTGAAAGCTATTCATTCTTCTTGGAAAATAGCTCTAAGAACAGATGAATAGCAAATAAACACTAAAACACAAGTAAATAACTGAATACACTGTAATACAGCTAAACGATTGTTGATAAATAATCACTCTATTATTACAGTGAAAACACTCGTGCCAATTGTTCTGGTTAGGCTGCTTTTAGTTCGGGTCGATTCGCGCGTTTCCGCCAGAGTCCGACTTACAGTTGGAGCTGCTACCCCGACCAGCGCATATTCAGGTATACGTAGCGAACTCCCCTCTCGCCTCTCCCTGCCGAAAGAGCACCCATAAGCTTACACTCAGAGGTTCACTAGAGAAATTGAACCTCGGGAATGTCAGGGCAAACTTTGGCGCGTATGCGTGCTATCTGATCGACTTAAAAGCATTCCATGCGATAAAATACTTTTAAAATGCACATAAAATTATCTAACACGAGAAAGAAACAAAAAATGATTGTTTAAATATAATTTGCACAAACAACCTTTTTCCGGGGGCTCACTGAACCACTGAACACATAAGAGAGACACCCCTGAGAGTACAGAAAGTCATGTGAGTGCAACACGTCAGATTTTTTCTGACACATTCTGGAGTTTATCGTTCACATTTTTTCAGATTCCTCTGGCTTTGATTTCCTTAATTTTACACATACTTCTTTTACTATGCTTACAACCTTTGGCATGAGAGGCATGCCTTTGGTATCAGAGGTTTCTGGCGGCTTTATGAAATTGGATAAGCAAGAAAAGTTATTCTTTGTGAAATTTAAACTACTCAAATTCCACTGTAATTAGGGAGTTTGCAATTTTAATTGCACATGACTCTCTGGAATCTAAAGGATTCTTCACTTTCGCGGTATATTTCGGCATATTTGTTTACCCAATCTGTGCCCTGGGGACACGTGCCAAGACAGTATCCTCCCTGCATCAGTAACTTGAAATCACGAATCAGGTTACTCTAATCCACCCTCTACTAATAACTCTTGAAGTGAGAAGAAGAAGAAGAAGAAGAAGAAGAAGAAGAAGAAGAAGAAGAAGAAGAAGAGGAGGAGGAGGAGGAGGAGTCCCATATGCACAATCGGGATCCAATATGCCGTGCTCGGGAACGAGAACAAGTTACAACTTGGTCAGGTCTTCTTTCCCGTTCCCGGGGCCCGGAAAAGTTTCGCGTCGATTGTAAACGGTCGCACTTGAATACACGTATTTCAACTTCATTGTTCTCGTTCTGGTTACCGTTCTCGGTGATTGTGAATCAGCCTTTACTCTTAACACAGTTATAAAATTCAAAGGTCTTAGCTGGCATATCCACAACGTTATGATACCTCGCTTCGTATAATGCAATATGAATGTAATATACACACAGTTATATAAATCTACGGTATACACATTTTCAGTTATGTCAAACAACCATATTGCATAAGTTTTTAAAGATGGAGGCATTAAACATTGATGACGAAAACAACAGAAGGCTAATGAATGTGTTTGCATCAATACCTTTTCCTGGAATCATAAGGACTACGCTTAGTAGGTGAGCTACCAAAAGAATGAAGTTATGCATGGTTGGTCTGCAGATCCGGTTCCCCACGCTGTGCCGTCACATGCATTACGAACGCCGATAACTTGAATCGTCTTTAATGTAGCTGGACTATTAAGCCTAATAATGACTATTCTATTCATATGCCCGTATTTGATATTGATCAATGATGTTCAGCAATGCCTTAGATATCGACCAATCACTGTCGTTTATCTTTTAATATACTTGCAAGCTGGAGATTTTATTCGCATAAAACGTCAGCTCGTTACTAAAACTTAACAGTATCAATTTGCACTCATCAATAGGCTATGTCTTCCATCCGATTGCAGGCGCTAACATGAAAAAGAAATTATAGTTTAAAAAAAAACTAACAAAACACGCTTTGATAACAAACCGAACTAAACGGTAGAAAACAATTTTATTTTTATGCATGAAAAATTTGTTCTATGAAGTCAAGCAGTTCATTAGATTTCAAAATTTTGTAATAAGTTTAAAATAAAAACTAATTTATGTTAACAAAATAATTAACTTTATTAAAAAGCGTGGGGTGCTTTTTAGAGTTTTATCACATCTTTACTTATATAAATATCTACCAATGAGCTATTTGTATTTGATGCCAGACAACGGTATTTCATCCGGGTGTTGTGTTCCTTTCAAGTCCTCTCTCTGGGCATCTACGTCATCCAATATATAAATATCTATTTAATTAGAGCAATTTTCAGGGTGCATGTAGACATGTTTCCTAGCGACATCTAAGATGTCATAACTATAGTTACTGTAGAACCATTTTCTAAAAATTTGCTTAGTCATTCTTTATCCTCACGATCCTGGTCAGACATTGGGACAAAGTCCTGATGATATTGTATTCTCATCGGTCCTTATCACGTGTGCAAATTTTCAAGCCGGACAATTCTAAGATGGTGAAAATTACGTGGAGATATTCCTTTGCATTTATAAATTTAGCTTAGTCATTCTTTATCCTCGCGATCCTGGTCAGGACATTAGGACAAAGTCATGATATTGTTACATTGTCATTGGTTATTGATATGTGCAAATGTTCAACTTAATGAGATTACTCAAGTAGCTGAAAATTACGTTATTTTGATAAGTTTAGCTAAGTCCCTTTTTATCTTGATGATCCTAGTCAGGATCTTAGGATAAAGTTATATGATATTATTGTGTTGTCATCGGTGCTTGAAATGTGCGCAAAATTTCAAGTCAATCAGACGACTCTAAGTGGGTGAATTTTACGTCGAAAGATTCCGTTATATCCCTGTCTGCCTTCCTACGTGCCCACGTACGTACCCGCCCACCCACCCACCCACGTACCTACCCACCTTGCCTGCCTGTCTGCCTGCCTACCCGCCCGCTCGCCTGCCTACCCGCCAGCCTGCCTGCCTGCCTGCCTGCCTGCCCAACCTACCTACCCGCCCGCCTGCCTGCCTGCCCAACCTGCCTACCCGCCCGCCTGCCTGCCTGCCTGCCTGCCTACCCAACCTGCCTACCCGCCCACCTGCCTGCCTGCCCAACCTGCCTACCCGCCCGCCTGCCTGCCTGCCCAACCTGCCTACCCGCCCGCCTGCCTGCCTGCCCAACCTGCCTACCCGCCCGCCTGCCTGCCTGCCTGCCTACCCAACCTGCCTACCCGCCCACCTGCCTGCCTGCCTGCCCAACCTGCCTACCCGCCTGCCTGCCTACCCAACCTGCCTACCCGCCCGCCTGCCTGCCCAACCTGCCTACCCGCCCGCCCGCCTGCCTACCCAACCTACCTACCCGCCCGCCTAACAACCCTGCCTGCCTACCCGCCCGCCCGCCTACCTACCCACCCTGCCTACCCGCCCGCCCGCCTACCTACCCACCCTGCCTACCCGCCCGCCCGCCTACAGGTGAAGCTAATATAAAGCGTGTAAAAATCTGGTGTTGCACTCATATGACTTACTCTACTCTTGTACTAACCATTATTATAAGCTCTTATTATTACTCTTCGTGTTAGTTGAGATAAACATTTGTATAAATTATCTTATTGCTCGTTTTCTTGCACGTGCAACGGGAATATGGGAATACAGTACACTTTGAGCGATAGTCAAATCTTTTAAAGCATTCAAATTCCGTTCTCTTTGCACGTCTAACGTATTACAAATGAATAGCGATGTTCCATTTGACAGAAGTAAAAGTTTAACAGAAGTAAACGTTCTCCAGAACTTATACAAATAACAAGGAATATCTCCGAAATGGTTCACTTCATGAAAAAAATGTATTTGTACATAAATTGTGTGTTTTAGCAAATCTACATTTTGTGTACACTAAGATTTTGTCTATCTCTTACGGCTTACTAGTTATTCCAAAGTCGCCCAGAGTAAACAGGCTAGCTATAGCCTGTAGCTACATAGGCTATAGCCAGAAAATTCAAGATATACATTTCATTTGTCATCAAAATATCTCAAACATATGGCATTTCAATCAAAATCGTTAGAGCCATTTGCAAGAAAAATAAAATGTTCAAAAAATTTTCCATGTAAAGGGTAGTTTAGGGTGGAGGAATTTTCTTCAAAATCTTCGTGTCGTATCCTTGAAAGACATTAAACGTAAATACCAACTTTGGTTTTTAACCACTTTTCGTTTTTGAGTTATACTGTCCACACTCACACACGGACCGTTGTCTAAAAAAGCTTTTTTTTTTTATTCAGGGTGCCTCGAAACATATATTTCCGGTGAAATCTCGACATGGAATTTTTGGGTGGAATACAATACTTCCTTTACTTAGTAGTAGAAAAGCAGGCTCAACGTTTGACAACGTGGCTTTTGACGAAAATTGATGTGGCGAAGCAAGCTAAACCATTACCGAAGACCAGCAAATTACTTCAACATTCAAAATTGTGTATCAATGCATATGCATATAGTGTCAACGTGCAAATAAATTATACTCTTCAAAACAACGTGTCTTTAGCTTGATCCTGTTCGTAGCATCGCCGGTTAGTACTCCATAACCCATTCGATTGTTCATTCATTTGTATGCCATGATATAGCAGCTGACACAAAGGTGAATTGGTTTTAAACTACACAAGCAAGAAAGTAATGCCACGACTGATTGTCAATTTATATAGAGAATTTGACTATCACGAGTTGCATTTATTAAGACTATTGCACGAAGTGAGGATGATGTAATGAAATGTTATTTAAATGTTGTATTGTAATTACTAACCTCTTGGAAGAAACATGACACATACATCAGTGTCCATTGGCACGGCCTACGAGATTATCATTTGGATGCTCCAATCTTTTAAGATGTGGGCAAAATTTTTTAGTGACTCTGTAAATTGACAGGATCACATATGCGTCGCCGGTGTGCCGGAATTTCGTCCCGCAGGAGTTCTTGTACATGCCAGTAAATCTACTGGCATGGAGCTATCGTTTCTAAGCACACCTAAAAACCATCGATCTGGGCTGGATTTGAACCCGCGACCTTGGTATCAGTAGGCCAGCGTCTAACCAACTGAGTCACCCAGACCAACTTTAGATGTTGGCGATGTAGTTGGAGTGTATGCTGTTAATTTATCTAATTTCGTTCAAATTTGTCAAACTGATTCCAAACAAATTTTCTGTTATATTCTGTGCTCCAAGGTTTCCCTCTTCGAATTATTTCATGTATTTCAGCATTAATGTTTCACCGAGGCGAGAATCAGTTTGACATTTAAATAGCGACTCTGTTGCGTCAAATTAGGTATCGCGATTCGCAGCATCTCAAGCATAGTGCAGTGCTGCTACATTCTTACCTAATCACAACATAAGAAAGGCAAAGGAGCTGATAATAATTAATATTCAGAGGAAGTGATAATGAAATGTCATGATTTTTAGTTGAAATTTGAAATTGTTATGCACATGATTGGATGACTTCAACCAAGTTACATATGAGTGGAATAGTCATTGATATATAATGTTACGTTTATCCATGGTATAGTCTTAAGAAATTCTGTTCAAGGTTATGAGTTTAATCAGATAAATTCACTCGTGCTCGCACTCTTCAATCTATCGATAAACTCGTAACTTCTGGCTTACATAATACGTAATCTGAAGGAACATTGTTTCATACAAGTCCGAAGCACTGGAACAGGGCCGAAATTCCCTTCCAAAACCAAATTTAAGTGCTGTTTTCTTTTTCTAATTCGCTTAATCTTTGCCCTTAATATGGATAAAAACACCATAAAATGAATTAAGAATTCAAATTTGACACCAATAATCAGCATGTACAAGTTTAGTGTTATTGAATTCTATGATCATCAATGACACCGTCAGTTACAGTAGATTGGATGAGAAGATGCAGTTGAAGCATTACAAGGCCGTCACGACGCCAGTTCCTTGCCGATGTACAGTTTGTTCGCCAGCTCATGATCCCTGGCAGAAATGCAACCAGTCAATACATCAATAAATAATTATAGACACATAGCGATATCTGCCAACCAGCGAAAGCGCAGCAAAAGTTACATAAAGAATGAAGTAATGCCGGAAATGCAGTAGCTACCAACACCAGAATAAAAGGTAAGAAAGACTAAATTGGTGTAATAGTCCCTAATTAACGTAAGATTATATAAAAAAGTAAAGCTAACCTCTCATTAACCGGAATCTACCTATTTCTTTGGTGTTAATTAGTGTTCATTGCTCATTTTCGTAAGCTATACCATATTATATATACTGGGTGTCCCAAAAAACATTGACAACCCTTTGTATGCTGTGCGGGATGCCAAACTGATCGGTTTTCAAACTGGAAACCCTGTCCGGAAATGCACAGTTTGGACGCTGGAGAGCGTCGAAGTTTGAGAACGAACGGTTGTGATAATTTATTAACATTCATTTTGGTATCTTAATGCGGAAGGTATGCAACCCTTTGGCCATCTGTGTACTGCAGATGAACGACCTGAGCATAATAATATTCCTGAGCATGCGTTAAATTCCTCCACATAGTCTCTGGTGCGCATCCCACTGCGTTACTTGAGTAGTTTCCAGTACAGTAACTTTTTACAGTAGAGCGACATGTAACAATATACAGCTGCTGAAACGGCCAACTTGAGCGCCAGCACACATTGATGTAAATGTGCGGAATCACTTCAACGTTGCATATTAAAATCGATCGATTGGTAGAGGTGAACCACTTCCATGGCCAGCATGGTCGCCAGATCTAACACCTCTCGACTATATTACTGTGGCGTTGTATCGAGAGTATGGTGCATGGCAGTCTTGTAACGTCAGCGGAGGACCTTATGGCTCGAATCCACGGAGCGATTGAAAATCTTCAAAGACAGCCGCACGTATTGGCTCATGTGCATGACTGTCCCCACCGCCGATATAGGCTCTGCACTGATGTAGGAGTGGATGAGTATGTCGGGTTTAAGGGCCCGTCGACAACTTGGTCATTATGCCTCCGAATCCAAAAATAACATCACAGAAGGTCAAATGTTAAAACATCACCCATAAAAAAACTAAAAACAGAGAGTTAAAATAGATAAAAGCAGCTAAACTTAACTATTAAAACGTTCAATTTAAAATGCTAAAAAACTGAGGCTTAAAATTGCTACAAAGTAAAAAAATTAAACTCGAAGCGCTAAAACGTAAAAAAAAAAAAAAAAAAAAAAAAAAAAAAAAAAAAAAAAAAAAAAAAAAAAGGCAATCTAAAAGGCTAAAATCTCCTAAATGAAATAACCTTACACTTGCTTAATAAAATCAATTGTGGAACAAAACCGCAGCACTGTATTTACAGCTACTGGGCCGTTGCCTAAAACTGAGCACAGTGTAACGCCCAGGCCCACAGACATGCGCTCACGAGCGTATAGCAGCCAATCAAGAAGCACATGTGGAACATTACACGTCGCACAGACAGGCTCCGGATCACCACGCAAAAGGTGTGCATGTGTGGCTCGGGTGTGGCCTGTCCTCAGGCGGGTTAAAACCACTTCTTCCCCCCTGGAATCCCTGCAACTGATCTGCCAGGGTTGTACCGTGACTTTGATTGTCCGTAACTGAGAGCCAGATAACGCTTCCCAAGATTCCTGCCAGAGAGCAAATAGATGGCAACGGAAGTACTTCTGCACATCTATATAGGGGAGCGTGCAGCTGGAATACTCCGGAAGGCGACATACAGACTTCGCAGCCGCATCCGCCGCCTCGTTACCCGGAATACCCACATGGCCTAGGATCCACGCAAAAGCAAACTGCTATCCGCGAGACAGTAATTGCGAAATCAACGTCTGGATTTTAACAATCATTGCCGAGGTGCCGATAAACTGTTGCAAGGCCTGGAGAGCGCTAAAAGAGTCGGAAGACATGATAAAACTTCCAGGAACTGAGCTGGAGATAAAAAGTAGGAAATAAAATATGGCAAACAGCTCGGCGGTAAATACTGAACTGGCGTCTGGAAGGCGGTACGTATGAGCGTCACCGTTGTATATAAATGCGGAACCCGTCGCACTACCCATCTGGGAGCAATCGGTAAATACCGGAGAGCAAGTCCGGCATCGGCCCAGTAGTTCCGTGAATAGTTGGCGAAACACGGAATGAGAGGTAGCTATCTTCGCACAGCCCGACAGGTTCAGGTCAAAGCGCGCGCGCTGGAGTTGCCAGGGAGGACATCAGCCAAGTGAATGCCGCTCTACGGCTGGCAGTCGAAGGGTGTGTGCAGCAAGCAGTTCTCCAAACCGGATACCACTTGGACGGGAGATAGTTGTATTTCCCATAAAACGGTGCACGAGGTTTGGACGCAACACGGGTGGAAACGAAGGATGACCAGGATGAGCAGCCAACATTGTCACGTAAGAACAAAGTAACAAAGAGCGTCGAACAGACAGTGGAGGTTCGCCAGAATCAGCATATAGACAATAGATTCTACTGTTCGGAAAGCCCCATTAACGAGACGGATACCAGCGTGATGTACTGCGTCTAAAAGCCGGAGATAAAACAGCCGTAGTCTAATTTGGACCGGACCAGTGAGCCATACAACATCAACATGACGGTTCGATCGCCGCCCCAAGATGCCCCGAATAAGATCCTGAGTATCCGAAGCGAACGATCGCAGGAAGCACGAAGATGGCGGATATAGTGATCCCATGTGAGTTTCTGTCGAGGTGTAGGCCCAAGAACATAAGGTGCGGAACAAAAGGAAGAGGTGTGTCACGCAAATGAAGATCAGGAGGAGGGTGTACGCCATGCAGTTGGTGGAAGTGGAGACACTGGATTTTCGTAGGGGAGAACCGAAAGTCGTTGCGAAGCGCCCACTTGGCGATGGATGTTACGGACAGCTACAGTTGACGCTCGATGTGCTCCAAACTATAACAGCGATACTATATCGCAAAGTTGTCAACATACAGGGACATCGGGATACCGCTACGAACAACACTAGTGATGCCATTAATGGCAACAGCGAAAAGCGTGATACTCAGGATCGACCCCTGGGGTATACCATTCTCCTGGATCTTCTCTTGGATTAGTGTGTTGCCTATACGGACACGAAAACGGCGAATGAGTAAAAAGTTAAAAAGAAAAACGGCTAAGTGACCGCGCAAACCATAAGCGTGCAGAGTACGGAGGATGCCATAGCGCCAAAGTGGTGTCGTAAGCCTTCTCCAGATCAAAGAAGACACCCACGATATGCTAACTCAGGAGAAACGCAGTCTGTATGTAGGCCCCTATGCGCATCAGATTGTCGACTCTGGAGCCATGGCGACCAAAACCGCACGGAACATTACTCAGCAGGTTATTCGTCTCCAGTCACCACACTAAGCGAGTATTAATCATCCGTTCCAAGGTCTTGCAGAGGACACTCGTCAGGCAAATATGGCGGTAGAGGGAAGTATCCGGTCTTTTCCGGGTCGAGGGACAGGGATGACAATACCCTCTAGCCAGGAAGATGGAAAAACCTGCTAGAGCAAGATGCGATTATAGATGCTCAACAGGAAGGAAAGAGCCGCAGGTGGAAGATGAAGCAGCATTTGGCTGTGAATGTCATGAGGACCAGGAGAAGAATTCTTTGCTAGGGACAAAGAATGCGCGAGCTCCGCCTCGGTAAAAGGTACGTGGTACGGTTCACTTTGGGCACTGTTAAAACTAAGAACTATTCACTCCGCAGATTCCTTGATAGCAAAAAACGCTCTATCATAGCTTTGGGTTTGGCTAGTAGATGCGAAAGAATCGGCAAGGGCGTCGGCGATGTCCTGCTCGCTGGTTTAAAGGGAGCCCTGTACAGCAAGACCGGGGATGATCGTCCGGCGACACTTGCCGTACATACGCATAACAGAGGTCCACACATTTTGCGCCGAACTTCACGGCAAAGGGAAGATACATACTTTTCCCACGATTTGCGTTTCGCGTCTCGAAGTATAAATTGCGCCCTAGCACGAGTACGCTTAAAAGAGACAAAGTTCGCCTCCGTAGGATGTAATGTAAAGATACGCAAAGCACGCTTGCGTGCTTTAATAGCCAAACGGCATTCCTCGAGCCACCAAGGCACAGGAATGTGACGTGGTAATAATAATATTTTGTTGTTTAACGATCGTTAACGGTCGTCATCATTTTCGAGTTCGAGTCTCGTTCGCATTAATGTTGTTTTGATGTAGATTTTAAATTATATTTCAATCTATGCAGTTTTATTTCACAACTAATTACAATTCTTGCTAAAACAGTTGAAACCTGCTAAACAGTTGCATATGCTTCAAATGGAAAGTAGTTTAAAGGGTCAAAGAAAGAGTAAAAACATAAAACATCTAAGACTTACGTCAGTTTTATAGGAAGTGCTCGAAATTGTGACCTGAATTTAAATGGCAAAATTGACAGCGGAGAAGGAACGATTGTCGTAGCCTATACAAGATATTTGGTATGAGCCGAATAAGTAAATGATAGTAGTGTTAATGCTCTTCTTCATATGGAATAAAAAAAATCAGATGTGTTGCACTCAAATGACTTTCTCTACTCTTGCATTAACCATTCTTACAAACTCTTATTCCCGTGTCTTCTTCGTGTTAGTTGAGATAAACATTTGTACAAATTACATTATTGCTTATTTCCTTGTAGGTGCAATGTGAATATTAGAATACAGTAGGCTTTGAGCGATAGTCAAATGTTTTAAAGCGTTGACATCCCGTTCTCTTTGCACGCTTAACATATAAAAAATGAACAACGGTGTTCCATTTCACGAAAGTTTCAATTTTTGCGAAACTCACACACATAATAGGGAATATCTGCGAAATTGTTCACTCTACAAGAAACTTTATTCAGACACAAATTATGTATTTTAGCAAGATCTACATGTTTTCTATAGTATGATTTGGTCTATCTCTAGCGGTTTACCAGTTATGCAAAAGTCGTCCAGAGTAAATACGACTACAGGGACTATAGCCAGAAAATTCAAGATATACATTTCATTTGTCATAAAAATATCTCAAACATATGACATTTTAATTCAAAACGTTAGAGCCATTTTCAAGAAACTAAAAATTTCCGAAAAATTTTCCATGTAAAGGGTAGTTTAGGGTGGGGCTATTTTCTTCAAAATCTTCGTGTTGTATCCTTGAAAGACATAACTTAAATACCAACTTTGGGTTTTAACCTAATTTTCGTTTTTGAGTTATGCTGTCCACACACACACACACACACACACACGCACGCACGCACGCACCCACCCACCCACCCACCCACCCACCCACCCACCCACCCACCCACCCACCCACCCACCCACCCACCCACCCACCCACACACACACACACACACACACACACACACACACACACACACACACACGGATCTTTGTCTAAACATGCTTTTGTGGGATTCAGGGGTCTCAAAAAAATATTTCCGGTGAAATCTCGACATCGAATTGTTGAGTGGAATACTATACTTCCTCTACTTACCAGTAGAGAAAGTAAAACAGGAAGCAAAATTAGCAACTGCATGATAGGAAACGAACTCACGACCTTGATGACTAAGCCTTTGACGTTACAAATTGAGCCACAAGAGCAATCAACGAACCGTCTCTGGAGTAGGCTTCACATCGCTAGAAGGCAGCTAATCGCTGTTCAGTGTCCCAGTCAGGTGATTAGTCCGAGACTTGCGACATTTTTGTGGCATTAAATCTTGAGAACGCTGATAACGAGCTGCTGAACATCGCTATTTCTATACTTGGCCACAAGTTTAAAGACATTCTAAATCAATTTTTAATCAGGCTTTGCTTTAACACCGACTTAATTCTGATATTAACATGTTCATAACCATATAACTGCCTTATGTTTAGTCGCGGAGAATACATTGCCTATCTCAAATTACTTATATCAGTCACATCTGCAATCTCCCGAGTTGGTTCGGTTTAGTTAATTAACACCTGTATCATATATACAGGCTGAAGTGAAATAATCCGCCAGACTGAAGGAGGTGAGAGAGTGGATGTAAAATAACAAAAATTCTAATAAGTTTTTTTTTTTTTTTTTTTTTTTTTTTTTTTTTTTTTTTTTTTTTTTTTTTTTTTAATTAAATGCACTGTTAACCAGATAATCACGTTTAAAGGTGAGAGTGTGTGGCGACATGGCGCAACCTGTTGATTCGGGTACGCAGCTTCTACCGGCGTGTCAATTAACTATTCTAATGCTCTATAAAAATATTTAAGTAATGTTAGCCATGTATTGAATTCAGATGTTTTGTCGCGCTGTGCCAGACACTAGAAAACCACGTGAAAAAGTAAGGTCATGGCTGATTGCCCCGTACGAAATATTACCTCAAATCTTACATTTCCGCATAATTACAAAGACTTTATTTGGTACTTTTAAAGGTCTGAAAATCTGGCCCATTCTATTTGAGCGGCTTATGCCATGATAAGATAACGACCTCACTTGAAATCCGATTCTTATTTTAAACGCCGCGCAAAATTAACTTCCGACACCGGTTGCAGTATTACATCCATTAGAAAGTCACAAATACGATAGAAACATTAACAAAGAAACTTTAAATATGCTCTAATAGGTCAGAAATACATAAATTCACTTGAATTGAAACGAATACACGCTAAGTCCATGTCACTCTGCATGTACGCTGAGCAAACACGAGTTGCTTTATTCACTTTATTTACTGAACGGTAGTGACATAACACGATTTTCATGCTCACAATAAATAGTAAGGTAGTTTGTTTCTAACACTTACACATGTGGTAAACATATGCAGTTTTCATATCGTCTGTAAGATGTAAGTATGAAGGATGGTGCCGAGGCTGGCAGCTAATGACTGGAGGTTAGGTTATACCTACATTGGATACTTAAGTGATGAATGTGCATTGTGTATTCCAAACGTTATGTCACTCTTGCGTGAAACACCTCTTACGCTATTAATACCGTTATTTTGTATTGAATTTAACTATGTGGTGCTAGTAATTGCTAAACCTTTAGGAGAGCACAATTCTTAATGTGAATTTATGCTCCACTGCCATACGTTTAAATAAAATCTATGTGCAACTGTTTACACGTTTGGCCCGGAAAGTGTGCAATTCGCTGTAATATTTGATATAACCGATTTAAGGACTAATATGCTTTACGCAAGCATGTACCTTCATCTAAAAAAAAGGAATTTATATACGAGTAATATAATGCAGAAGGTTTCGGAAGCACTTTCGCTTCCGACAATTACTACACGTTTTAACAAGAATCTTACTAGCGCCAAAGAACTCTAGGTAATTAGCAACACGAAGCTTCCGATAAGATGCGCGTGGGTATGTGCGAAAGATATCAAAATATTTCCAGAAATGTAGGTAAATAACTTTGACACTGGTGCTCACGCCCAGTCACGGACTAACCATTATTTACGTGGTAGCTTTAGAAACAAAAATGGCCATACTTTTAATAACTAGCATTTATTAGCAGTAACAAGTATACAGTAACATTGGGATTCATTTGAAATAAGAGATTAGAGCTAGTACCTGTAGTCAGACTTCACATCTTTTGCGGCTTCGACAAACAAAACAATTGCATGCCATTAAGTGAAAATTCCGCGCCATCTACACGGATATGCAAAGAAAATAAAAACAGCTGATGCGATGTTGCCAGTTCTAGCAGACGTAAGAAAACTGATTCTGGGTGTTTTAAATTTAACTTACACAAAAACCGTTGAATCTATTGAAGTACACCAGAGGAAAAGGTTGTCATTTATTCAATTCTCTAGGACTATAGTCATAAATCAAGAACCTTTAATCATTAATAATTTCTTTTATAAAAATATCGTTTTCTAGAAAACTATAAACTTTTCAGCCTTTTCGTATTACACTTTATTGTTCTTCACAATAAGAGAAAAGCGCTGTAAAAGTCTGGCGGATTATTTCACTTCTATCTTGTATAGATACATACATATTGTAAGGATCATATCGGTTGCAAACACCACGCAAGGGCGTTGAAAGCTAATCCAGGTCAAGCATACATAACATCAAAATACTGACAAAGCAAGCAATAACTTTAATAACGCGGGCAATCGCACCCCGATGGTCTGTTTGTTGGGGCTGTCACGTCGGTCATCGCTACCGGTGCTGTTGTGTGTTCTTAAGACTCCGGCCCGGGCTTCGGCCTTTTCCGAAATGGTTAGTCCACCAACTCATGGTTAGAATGCTTTCTTAATCCTAAATGGCTACCAAAGCCTCCCTAAACCTCTCCTGAGTGCCTCTACACCTCTGAGCTTACAACCCCCCCCCCCCCACCCGCCTGCGTGGAGGGTACTGCTTCGGCATACGTTAACTAGGGATTCTACATGATGAGTAACAAGTATGTCCAATACAATTATTGTCAATAAAGAGTTGTTTCGCCGAAGAAAGAAAACTTCTGTCAAATATTTGGAGCCCTCTAGCTTCTTGACGAATGGATATAAATGATTTATTATTTCACTAACTGTCGCGCAAACAGTATGTGAATAATGCTGCAATGCATTTCTACCTTAATTCGAATGAACTTAGTCATACTTTAATGTTAACGGTAAGTTCCCAAATCTCTCCTAGAAATTAAACTTTGCATCACATTTTAACATTATACACCCTAAGACATAAAAAAGAGCAAACTCTGGAAGCGTATATTTGTCTAAGTCCATGTCTTTCCGCGGCCGGTTTACAATGGTGTCACGAAATGCGTGTCTTTAGCGTCGTTCTGTTGTCATTTCCCGTATTGAGTCTCAACTATTCAGTGTGAGCGGATGGCCGCTAATTTAAACCAGTGGTAGATCTCGCTATTTGGAACACATCTTGTATCTTACGTTTTTGCGTCTGAGCATTTCCTACGGAGATATTTCAGTTTTGTCGAAATCAAGCTGGCATCACTGCAGACTGTATGGGTGTCACTTTCCCTAGCTCAGTGCATAAACACCGTAACGGTGCGTCTTGAGAACATACACACATTCCCTGCCTTGTCCTTCCGTGTTTACTGTGGGAGTGTAGGCCAATCACAAGCGTTACCTCCCAAAACATTACACGAAAGCGAAAACGCCCGCTCGCTTACATCCACAAACAAGGACAACCTCAACACAACGGTGTCAACTTACTTCACGTCTGAAAGATCTGCTTGGAGTATTCCTTCACGTCTTTTAAGTGTTTAATTATTTCGAAATCCTTATGATGTCCCATAATTACTACCGAAGCTATGTCAGAAATAAGTTAATCTACACATGTTACAAGTAACAAACTGTTATCTTCGTAAATTCTTGCGGAATTAAACATCCAATTTGGATTTAAAAAAAAAAATAAATAAAAAAAAAATAAAAAAAAAACAATCTTTTTCGAAATCGGCTGATCGAAGAACAAAATACCATTGACTTTTTTGTTTGTAATGCTTCTAAGAAGCGCATATTAGAAGGTATGTAATAACTTCCCTTCCACCCTGTATATAGGCATATAAAACTACGCCTAACCTGACCTCCCATGAACCGAAAACCACTTGTTTGGTGTTTATGAATAATTATACCGAACCGTTATTGGCATTTCTCTCAGAAACATGTTGGCACATAAGGCCAGCTGTGAAGATGCTCCCAGATGCACCGGGTGTGACAAGTGCGCTGCCTGCGTGAAATGGCTCGCATTGCTAGTTATAATTGCATGTAACACTGGTCTACAAAAATTAACTTTTTCTCTTTCACAAGAATTAAAATAACAGATTCTAAAAGTATTTTTCGTGCTGAATTCAAATATAATTACAGTTTGTCCGCATCGGGCAGGAGTTTCGTGTGATATTCATTTGAATTTTTATAATATTCTAAAAAATCCGTAACTAGCTATCTAACTCAAAATTATAACTACTGATTCTCACTTACCTAGAAAGTGGTAGATAGTGATTTTCGGGTATATTTTGCATTTGGAACGTCTCTCATTTTAGTCCAACAGTAGTCAGCCAGCATATTGGAACGCCACTTGCCTTGGTACCTCTTCTCTATCGTAGAAATTTGCTGATGAAAACGCTCACCGTGTTCATCGCTGACAGCTCCAAGGTTTTCGGGGAAGAAGTCCAAGTGAGAGTCCAAGAAGTGAATTTTTAAAGACATGTTGCATCCCATAGCTTTATAAGAATGCAGAAGATCAGCCACTATGTCACAATAGTTTTCTGCTTTATGGTTTCCAAGAAAATTGCAACATAAACTTTTGAAAGACTGCCAGGCTGCTCTCTCCAGTGGATTTAACAGTCCCTCGAAATGTTCATCAGCCATTAATGATCAGATTTGTGGTCCTATAAAAACTCCTTCTTTCAATTTAGTATCACTGACTTTGACTTTGGGGAATTTCGATTTCAAGTACAAGAATCCATCAGAAAGTTTATCCATAGCTTTGACGAAATTTTTCATAACTCCTAACTTAATATGCAATGGAGGTAAAAATATTTTTTCAGGATTCACTAAAGGGACACATGCCACATTTTTCTGGCCAGGGAGAAGAGATTCACGTTTTGGCCATGACTTTCTAACGTAGTGAGACTTCTTATCTCTGCTGTCCCACTCGCACAAAAAACAGCAAAATTTGGTGAACCCAAGTTGCAAACCAAGCAATAAAGCAATGACCTTTAAATCACCACAGATATTCCATTCATATTTTCCATATTGTATTTTCTCTAAAATTAGTTTCATATTTTGATATGTCTCTTTCATAGCGGCATGCGCTACTGGTATTGATGGAAGTTCATTGCCAATATGTAGCAGCACAGCCTTCAAACTTACTTTAGAGGAGTCTATGAACAATCGCCACTCATCTGGTCGGTGTTGATGCCCAAGAGTTTCCATAAGTGAACAAATATTATTACAAAACACAACACCATATTCTTCAGAGAAGTATTCTTTGAAAACACTATGGCGGCTACGATAACTACTTATTCTTACATATTTTTGGAGTAAATTCCACCCTTTGAGTCTGGAAGTTAAAACTTCAGCTTGCAGTTTAGACAGATTTAAATCCCGAATCAGGTCATTAAGGTCTTGCTGATTGGGAAAGTATGGTTCTGATGAACAGCTACTGGCTTCATATGTAAGATCATTTTTATTTTCATCTGAATCATTTTGAGTTTCAGTTAGGTCAGAATCAGAGTTATCACTTAAGGTTGTATCTACATATACTGGTACGGGGAACTCTTCACTGTGTAAGACAGGTCTCAATGCAGATTGCAAATTCGGATACTTAACTGTATATTTTGTTTTAGATGTGATTCCTTTAATATTTGTCAAACAAAAATAAGTCAGTTGAATGATCCTTCGGTTCCCTCCAAATCATGGGAATTGCAAATGGCATATGATGTGTACCATTTTTCCACCCAGTCAGCAGTCTAACACACGAAACACAGCATGTATTTGGGGCCCAGCTCTTATCAAAATCACCAACTTGACAGCCAAAGTAAAGATGATAACACTCCTTTACAAGTGGGGTCATATTTCGCCTCTGAGACTTGGTCAGCTCACCACAAATATAGCAGAAATTATCTGCATGATTTACACACTTTCTTGGCATGATGAAAACATTAAGCACTGAAATACAACATGCACAACATACACAATACACTTCTAAACAGAAAGGAAGGAAATATTTCACTAGTGAACAATGTCACAGTCAGCTCAATACTGACACATCACAATGCCAGACAGGTCTGAGCATGTCTAAACATGAATGAACCTGCACAGTCTTGTTTTGTGGTGCTTCAGCGTGATATTACAAATAATTTCAATAAATACGGCTTGAGTAAAATAGCTACATATGAGGTAAAGGTTCCTATGACAGGTCAAAGAAAACGCTAAAATCATATTTTGAAAAGTAGCTTTCACAGAAAAACTATGCCTGATGGGAAAATTCTGACTACATATCTGAATTCAGGATGAAAAAATGCACTAGATTCACTATTCAGATTTCTTGTGAAAAAAATCTTGTCGACCAGCAAATTATAATTTGCGCAAAAGTGTTTTATAATGTGAAATAGTCAAGTGAAGTGTCAAATAGCGTTCAATGTATGTATTCCTCACAGTTGGTGAATAATACTGTTGATGTTACCTGATAATTGCTTGTGAGGGCCATTTCATAGTCGGAAGCATATCGCAGTTCCTTCTGCGAAAAATGAAAACAGACAGAAAAAAGAAGAATAAACCCTGTGTGCAACGAATGGACTTCGGTATCGTTAAGCGAGACAGATTAACATGTTCATTGTTTATTTTATTTTACGCTTTGGCGTGTGACATTGGAAGGCACGTCATGTGGTCTACGCTTTATGAGTAATGCCGTTAGTATTAGGACTCTTCGGATTGAACGCCGTGCTTGTTAGGCAATTTCTCCGCCACGGATGTATTATATTATTATATATTATATATTATTATAATATATTATGTTTCTTCCTTCACCTTAAGAAATGACACTCGCTTCAAAAAGGTTGATTCAAAACTATGACAGACTCCATTCTGATTCAAAACGGACATCAAAGCACATCAAATTAAAGGGGGCAATCCAATTTATAAGACTATACAACTTTTATGTCAATGTTCGCCATTTAGTCTCAGCGGATATTGAATACTAAAATTCACAATTACTAAAAATTTGGTAGAACTTTTAGATGAAATTTCTGTCACAGGTTGCTTTAACGTATCAATAACCAGTAATTCATTTTCGTGGTCTTGTGAACCTAACTTTCCAAGAAACTAATTTTCAAGCAAAAAAGGAGGGCGGGCGAAGAAAAAGGACGGTCATGTGAAATGGCGCCGTCACCGTCGGCGTTAGCCTGCCATCCGGTGGTCAAAGAAGAAGACACCAAATCTCCACGGTCTATGCCGCCATGGATACCCCTCCATGACTGATCTCAAAGCGTACTTCAGAGGGACTACCCTCCGATCTCCACGGTTTGTCCACATGGGTAATCCGTTCACCACGAACACCCCGGCTTTATGTCCCTACCTCAGGAATAACCTCCTGTGGCTCCCCACTCTAGGCCACGCTGCCTTTACGGAGTCAGCGTGGATTCAGGGGACTTCGGGTTGATTACACCGGGGTTCCGTCAGCGGTAACACGTCCGGCCGGTGACACTAACCCGACCGCACACGGCCGTCGGGGAATTAACACAGGCCGGGCCCTCAGAGAACTACGTGGGTGTACATGACGTGTGGACGGGTTCCGCACCTAAGGCTACACATGGGGGCAGTGGGAAGGGTTCGCCCAACCTTTGCGCCTGAAATTATCGAACAGCACACAAGTCGGGGACTGCGCTGAAACCGTGGGACAGGACCACGGAGTTAGGAAAGATCCCTACTGGTGAAACAGGAGTTATAAACCTAAGACAAACTAATAATCATAATAAACCTAGAAGAGGAAGAGGGTGATAAATAGGAGCACCTAACAGCTGCACGTGGCACAGTTGATGGATATGAAGGTGATGAAATGGTGAGCGACTCGGGACACCGGGTGCACCTTAACCCCCCCCCCCTAACTTAAATACTCCACCCCGGGGGTATTTAAGTTGATGTTGGGAAACAACGTCAGTGAATAGAAAGAAATTGGGGGAGGGGATTAGAGCTTCTTCAGTACAAATACGTAGTGAAAAAAGAGAGGGGAAAAAGAAACATTGGAACAACGCCGTGTAGTTTCAATAATGTGTTCTATAATAAAATGCTTTCTCTACACTACCAATAAGCTTTTGATTTTCTTTTTAACTGTGGCTTTTGTGTTTGGATCAGCGGGGTTCTATCGTAAAGGTGGCGCCGTGGCCGAGCGGTTAGACCATTCGCCTATCACCAAGGCGGGTTCAATCCCAGGGACCCGCATATGGTAGTTTTGCTGGACGATGCGGCGCCTGGGCGGGTTTTTCTCCGGGATCTCCGGCTTTCCCCGCCACTCATTCCACCAACTGCTCAAAGATCACCTTTCAATTGATCGATTTCGTATCATCCTCTTCCTCACTCTCATACCTGGTGCTTGGCTCACCACTCGCTTCCAGGTCTTCACTCTGTCCGGCCCGTAGTTCGTTTGCTCCCCGACAGGCGTCTGACACTAAGTCCTAGGGGTGTAAGTCCTACAAAAGGGTAGAGTAATCAGGTAAAGAAGAAGGACTTTTACTGTACTAGTGAAAATGACTTTAGTGTTGCGAGTTGTTTCAACAAAAGTAGTTTCGTGCAATATGTTTGGGGAGAAAGGTTATCATATAGGCGTCTCGAAAAGTAAGAGGACTTCAGGTGCCCAAGCACACATAGTATTACCTAGGTTTAGCATGGAACTGTTCCTTAATGTGCTCACATCCTCGAGAATGTTCCGGAGCACTTTAAATATTCAGTCCACGTTACCACAGTAGAAGCCGGTCATTTGCTGTCTAGTTTTGCACAGGACAGCTGAAACGAAAGACAGAAAGAAAGCGAGAAACTTAGGCCACAATTGGTTCCTGTGCGAATACTTGCGATCGATGTTACCAGCACGGGACCCCAGTAGCGTCGGCCCCATACAATGATAGATTTACGCTGTATTTTTGGGGAACGAATACTGCGTCCCCATCTGTTGAATCGATTCGGATCATTGGTACTAAAAGCCAGCCACTATTATAAAGCGCGCTTTGTTTTACAACACCGTAAATGTAGCTATATCCTTAAATATCAGATACGTTCGTCTTGTGGCAAAAATAGTGCTCTACCATAGCATGTTTTGAAAAGGAAATCATTAAAATCTGTTAGTCACATGACTTTCCTCAGCCACCACTGTTTATTCTTATAGGTATATTTCTTCCTACTACATACAGTAAGTGCAGGAAGTATTGTATTCCACCCAAAAATTCGATACCCAGATTTTATTGGAAATACATATTTTGAGACTCCCTGAATCCAAAAAAGGTGTGTGTGTGTGTGGGGGGGGGGGGGTACCTGCCAACTCAAAAACAAAAAGTCGGTTAAATACCAAACTTGCATGAGGTATTCGTGGTGGACGAAGGGCGTCTGAGCGGGTTTTCTCCGGGTTCTCCGATTTCCGTTGCCACTCATTCCACCAATTGCTCCATCACCCTTTTCACCTGCATTTCGTATCATCCACCTCCTCACTCTCATACCTGGTGCTTGGCTGACCACCCGCTCCATAGCTTTCTCTGCTCCCTAGGGATAGGCTTGTAAGTCCTACACAAAGGGAGGGTAATCAGGTAAAGAAGAAGCAGCACAAGTCTTCCAAGGATGCGAGACAAAGGTTTTCAAGTAATTATGCGCATCCCAAACTACCTCTTACATGAAAACGTTTTCGAAAATTTTGATTTTCTCAAAAATGTCTCTATGTTTCAGATATTTTCGTGACACACAAAATGCACCTATAGCTTGAATTTTCTGGGAATAACTTCTGAAGTCCTCTTCATTCTGCATAACTTCCGCGTAAATGATAAACCATATGAGATAGGCAAAATCTTGCTACAAGTACATAAAAATGTAGATATCGCTAAGCACACAATGAACGTCAAATACTTTCTTTGTGGAGTTAACCATTTCTGCATTTCTGAGATATTCCTTTTTATTGGTTTGAATTCTCCAATATTTACACTTTTATCAAATGGGAAGCCGTTATTGGTTTTCATCCCCCCTCTCTCTCTCTCTCTCTCTCTCTCTCTCTCTCTCCGGTCCCCCTCCTCCTGGTCATGCAGATATAATGGGATTTCAAAGCCATCACGTAGCTACCAGCTCTTAAAATATTTGCTCTCTTTTTAAGTCTACTGTGTTCCCCTATGTCCTATTGTATCTACAGGGAAATATCGATCAACCCATTTCTACAAACGATATAAATTAACATGCAGTAGATAGAAGAATACACACTTGTAAGAACTGTTTACAAGAGTGAGTAGAGAAAGTCATGTAAGTGCAACACATACATTTTGAACTACCTACTCCATGCCAACTGAGATGAACGTTTACAAAAATGATTTCATTACACAACTTTTTATACGTACACGAAGGATATGTACAGAGAGCAAGCGATGGTCAAATCTTTAAAGTCCTTGGGTGGCTTATTTACCAGTTTTGGAAATTCCGCTCTTTGCACATAGTAACAAAAGAAGAATGGCAAAGTATTTGTAAAAGTAGGAAGAATTGGAAAATGTAAATCAACATATCGAAAGTGTTAAATGCCATACACAATATGATATAAATATTGTGTTTTGAAGAGATAACCATATTTTGTGTGCAAGTTTTGTCTATGTCTTATACTTTATCAAAAATGCAAAACTATACAAAAATCGTTCAGAATGAAGAAAACCTCACAGGTTATTACTAGAAAACTGAAAAGATGAATGATACTACTAGTGCAAATATCTTCAACATTCAGCACCTTGCTAAAAATGGTTGGAATAAAAATAACGAATTATTTTCCATATAAGGAGTCTTTTGCGAGATATTGTTGAAAATCTGTGTTTCATCTTGGGAAGAAGCTGAACTTGTAACAAATTTGCTATTTTTTTTAGACATTTCATTCCCGAGTTATGTTGATCTCTCTCTTTCTCCCTCCGTCTCTCTCTCTCTCTCCTTTTTCTAAAAAGAACTTTAAGCGGAGCGTTCTGTGAATTTCTGTATATGATTTGCAATGACATCTCGATATTAAATCTCTGAGAAAAATACAAGTGTGTCTTACAGAATATAAAAACTGTAAAATTAATTTCAACAAAATATGAAACGTATTGAGAAAATTTTTTCAACCTATAAAATTAGTTTTTACCCAGGTGTTGTAGCAGTTTGTATGGTATTATTTTCACAAGCTAACTAATCCACTGTCCCGTACAGCAAATATAAGATGGAAACTATTCTGGAACTAGCTTTGATGTAGCTAATTTAATTGTCCTTGCTGCCGACGTGCAATAAGCATGAAATAAGCGTACACAAACTAAAATTGTATGAGTATTATAATTGTTCATTTGTCTTGGTCATATAATCACATTTGTATGCCGCTTTTAACATCTAATGTCATATTGGCGGCGTTTCCTTTGGAACAATTGCTCATCGGCAATGACGTTCGCTCGTTTACTTTTTGTGTAACTTGGATTTGTTTATAAACATTACATTAACACTCATACTTCCAAACCCTAGGGAGGATGGGCAACAATTCTGGCTACAACTAAATTCCTATCATCCGGCCGGGATTCGAACCCGTGACCTCCGCATTTGGAAGCTAGCATGCTAAACACCAGACCACGGAGACAGTCCAAATATCACTTGTATTTAGTTACTCAAGGTGTTTAAGCTTCTAAATGTGAAGTTGCAAGGCTATGTATGTTTTTTCGGTAAAGCAGAATCACAGTTTTCTTCTTACTTACCGCCCCTTTACCTGCTTTGCTCTCTTGAAACATTTGCGTACGTCTAGAGCGTATAATTTTTCCTTCTAGGGTCTTACGATCGATCTTTTCAATACAAATCTTTCTCGGTTCTAAAAACGAACTTATGACCGGGATTACATTCTGACTGAGAAGCACAGCAACACACGCGGTGATAAAGATTTCCATTAGTTCTTTCCTTGCGGACCTGGGGTCGATTCCTCATGCGCTAAGACATCGTGTTTTTTCGATTTTTACTTCTCAAATGATTACTGTAGGTAAGAGTATCCGAGGCAGCTGGCCCTGATGCGCAACCTCCAGATAGTTGGGCGAGGTGGTGTCCGTACGACTGGAGCCGAGGCACCGAGAGTTGCACCGCCGCAGAAGGCCAGAGCTCCGGCTCAGTCGCGTGGCCGGCAGCGAAAGGTTGTGGCTGGCGTGCCTGCTGGGTGTGGTGGGGAGCCCAAGGCGCGAAAGCCTGAAGCGCGGAAAAGCCGTTTCGAGGAGCCGCGGCACCAGCACCAGAGGTCCTACGAGGAGATGCGGCGAACGGGGATGGTCACGGCGGAAGCAGTCGATATCTCCCGGCTCATCTTAGGTCTGCTGGTGGAGCGTCCATCCGGTCAGTATACGCTGATTTCTTTCAGCTATTAGCAAACCCAGACTTTTTAAATGGACCTTAGACAGACCCTCAACCTAACGACCTGGAACGCTAGAGGCATCAAACCACGAAAGACTGAACTGATTTCTTAAATAGGAATCAGATACATGTAGCCTTACTTAACGAAACTCACCTTAACATAGCGGATAGGCTTAACTTTATATAGTCTACCGAAACGATAGAGGTAAGCACGGGGGCGGGACAGCACTTGTAATAAAACGCAACATACCGCACAGCCTAGCCTCAATTCCCCAGCTACGTACGCTGGAGGCCACAGAAGCCTTTGTTACATTTAACAAACACAGGGTGTTAATCGTAGAGGCATATAATCCTCCAGGCCCCCTTGACACCACAGACCTTGACTCCCTCCTGTAACTAAGCAACTGCATCATAATAGCGGAAGACGTAATGCACAACACCAAATTTGGAACTGCAACGAAGCGAACTCAAGAGGCAACGCACTATTAAGGCACGAAAATAACTCCAACTACGTGATACACACACCAAACGAACCCACACGTATCCCCTTCCAAAGAAATCAAAGACCGGATATCCTGGATATCGCTATTACCAGGCATATTTCTCAAAGAATAAACCTGAGTGTTAAAAATGAGTTATCCTCAGACCACCTTCCCCTAATAAACACCTTAGAGGTACCGTTGCAACAAGTAACGCCTGCTCCATGGCATAGCTACAACAGGGCAAACTGGGACCTTTTCGAACGCACAGTGACGGATAATCTGCCGTCGGCGAACATAACCACACACGCGGAGCTATATCACACGGTAGTACAGCTAGAGCAAGCTATTTAGTTGGCTATCAATACAGCCGTGCCCATGCAGCGCCCCATAAACATCACTCAAGTGCTACCAATTGACATCAAGGCGCTCTCAGCTGAGCGAAAATGGCAGAAAACTCGCCACCTTGTCCATCACCAAAGATTTAGTAATCTGGATGCCCAGGTCAGGGAAAGAGCAGGTAAGTACCTGCGCAACAGTGCCAAAACACCCCAGACAACCTTGATAATGAAACAAACACGGTCTGGCGTATTGCAAGATGCCTTACATAAGAGAAAATCCAAATACCTCCCATCCAACGTCTCAGCAGTTGCTGCGTGTGGTGGAGGCTGCCGCCCTGGGATTCCAGGACGAAGCCTATACCGCCGCGGTCTCTCTGGACGTTGAGAAGGCCTTCTCTACGACCTGGCATGCTGGTCTCCTCAGGAAATTGATCTAGCTGGAGCTACCCACACGCCTTATACACCTACTACATACGTTTCTTAAACACAGATCCTTTGTGGTCTCAGTTGCGGGAAACAAATCCACACGAAGGCCAATCAGAGGCGAAGTCCCTGAAGGTTATGTGTTGACCCCTACGCTGTTTAGCGTATATGTGGCCGACAATCCATCCGAGCAGCACGTTAACATAGCCCAGTATGCTGACGACGTGCTGCTATACTGTACAAACAAACACCCTCGCAGAACCTTACAGAGACACCTCCGACTCATCCAAGAGTGGTGTAGGCGTTGGCGATTGTCCATCAACCCGGAGAAAAGCCGCGCCATACTTTTCACCAAACGCCGCTTTCCCGCCAACTTCCCCACATTTACTTACCTTCGCAGAAGGATAGAGTGGGTGGATACCATCACCTACCTGGGAGTGAAGCTTGAAAGGGGCCTTACTTTTCGGGAACACATCAACGACCTGTCAGCGCGGGCCGGCGGAGCAACTGCCTCACTGTACCCCATGCTGCGGTCGGGGATGCCAATTCCCTTAAAGCTACGCCTCTTTTGGGCTCTCATCAGATACCCATCTCCTGCGTCTACAACGTATACAGAATAGAGGACTTCGGATAATCTATTCTGTATACCGTAGATTCCCTACGAGACTATTGCACGAAGCCTCCACCCTCCCGTATGTGGAGGACGAAATTAGGCGCCGGGCAACAAAATTTTACGACCAGTTTCCACAACATCGGAGCGCCCTGGTTCGGTCTTTTGGGGACTATATCCCTAGAGAACGCACGCTTGTGCGACACCGGGTTGCCCGCATGGCTTGTGGGCACCCCCGGTAACACAGGAGCTACCCCATCAACAGCGCAAGCTGAGCTCCTTACAGTCCTTCCAAGAGAAGCTTGGAATTCTAAATTTTATTCAAATATCCATATTTGGACCTCACACCTCACACACGGTAGTTGCACACTGAAATAACAGCCGTCGAGGAGCATAAGACTATGCTACCTCCTTATACCCTACAATCCCGATATTTCACCAGCCATCCTACAACATCCTAAGTCCCGTCATATAGTGGTTAAACTCTAAAAGGGTAGGTACACGAACGACACACCTCGGGCTGTTCTCAGCCTACCAACTGGTAGTAAGTCAGTCAGTCCTCCCCTCCATCACAATGGCAGGATTGCCACAACATACGCGGGAAAAGCCAACGCGTTTGCTGATGCGCTTTAGGAGACATTAACTCCAAACACAACTCCCTCGTGTCCTAGAATAAACGAAGACACGGAACGTGGAACGTCTCACATACATAACATGGCAACGCACTGCCAGATTCGCAAGACGTGCCAAAATTAAATGAATAAGCAGGCACCTGCAAGAACGAAGGCACCGGGACCACCCAAAATTCCCACAAAATCTGCCGGACGAAGCGGTCGAAGTCCCTAGTGCAATATACAACTACATCCTAACGCATGGATATTTCCCGGAAAGATGGAAGCTGGCGCATGTACTCCACTTTCCAAAGCAGCACAAGCATAAGTTCAGACCAAACAACTACAGGCCAATTAGTGTATTAAACACACTAGGCAAATTACTAGAAAAAGTCATCCATAAACAACTAAATAAATTCCTCGCTAAACACAATCCACTCATGTCAGAACAATTCGGCTTTAGAGCAAAACACTCCATAACACACCAACTGCTGAGGGCAACGGAAAACATAACATATGACTTTAATATCTGAAAATCTACCGGAGCCCTACTGCTTGACATTGAACGGGCTTTTGACCGGATATGGCACGCGGGCCTACTCAAGAAACTGCAAACTTACAATAGGCTTGAGACTTTAACCAAACTGATAGCGAACTACCTGAAAGATCGTCCGTGTCAGGCGCTTGTAAACGCAGAACGGTCAACACGTCGCCCAATCAGAGCAGGAGTCCCTCAAGGAAGTATATTGGGGCCGACACTGTTCAACATTTACATAAATGACATCCCAGCAGTGGAAAATACATACCGTTACATATGTGCCGACGACACCAAAATAATGGCACGGTCGGGGAAAATTGAATTCTTATGAAGGAGGCTCCAGAACTCCAGCACTGGAAAACTGGCTGACAAATTGGAGAATTAAAGTAAACCCTCCTAAAAGCCAGGCCATAATATTCACAAAGAGAATAAACAATAGATATCTGAGACATCAGCTTCGATCACTGCTTCTGTTCGGGCAGGAAATTAACTGGACCGACACAGTAACGTGGCTAGGGGTAAAAATGTACCAGGGCCTAACATGGAAGAACCATATATTCCACTGAGGAATAAGGCCAATGCCCAATTGAGCAAGCTATACCCCCTAATAAACCTCAATAGCGCACTTAATATGAACAAAGGCCTGACACTGTATAAAACCTTGATCAGTCCCATACTTACCTACGTGGCGCCGGTGTGGGAATATGCTGCTGCGAAGCACATCAAACGTTTACAAACATTCCAGAACAGAGTGTTACGCATAACTGCACAAATTTCAAGAATTGCGCCTTCAGATATCCTGCATGAGGAAATGAAAATACACACCATCGAACAATTCATAAAGAAATTAGCTACCGACACCTACGTGAAACTCCCAAAACAACACAACCGTCTCATACAGACGTTAGGAGATTACCAGACAGAAACAAACATAACAGACCACTTTCCCTATTCGACAGAAACATAAAGGCAAACATTGACGATGAAGTACAAGACTTTCTGGACAGCCTCCTCCAAAACTAACAAGACACAGACAGTAGGCATCCAAAGACGATTCACCAACCTACTGACCTCTTACTCTTGACTGTTACAGGAAATCTAGCCCCTACAGGGCCTCCGAAGACCTTGCGCTACCCAGCCAAGGAGGATCCGGGAAGATGGAGGCCTCCCCATGAGCCACACGGGCGCAACTGGCTGCCCCCATGTGGGTAGATGAAAACGGCGCGGACCTGCACCCACACCTTACGAGCAAGAATTTCTTGCAAAACTAGGATAAGGCTGACGGCCGGGGAACCTCCACCTGGCGAATTATGTTCTACCATGACGTCCCTGTCATTCAGGGTCAAACGCTAAAATTACAAGCATATACCTCTGAGGTTAAGGCATGCTCCAAAATAACTACAAAAGTAGACGCATAAAGCATGGAAAAAAACACCATTTAACATATTAAATTTGCACATGTATCTATCTATATGTGATAAGTATCTATTACTGACTTAACCGGGATCCCGTGCGGACCCGACAATGACAGCATGGAAAATATGTAACCAAAACAGACAACATATATGTATGTGTATGGATATGTGTATCTACATGTGTAAGTGTGTATATATGTATACATCCTTTACCTATCCTTACCTATCATCACCCGCGAACACTGCAGTGCTGTAGCCAGGGTACTCCGTCATGGCTACAGCCTAGAATCTTACCTTTTGCTCGCTCCCGCCCACCGGGCGGCAGCAAACAAACCTAATGCAGACTAACGCGGGTGCTATGCGGGACCGCACAAAGTTAATCCTAAAATATCCTCTTAAAAAACAAACGAAATTCCTATCCGGTGGAGGTTGTTTAGTCAAGTAGTGCCAGAAATGGCGAAGCCGACATACCCCACTGTGCACTCCAACACAGTAGGAATCCATAAATGGATTTTTCCTCCACTCGAAAAAAAAAAAAAAAAAACTGTAGGTAAGTGGTAAAGTATTGCACCCATGCTAACCATGGTGATTTTACCAAGTGCACGTTTAGAGGCTCCAGGAATAAAAACAGTTTTAGAAAAAGGTTGACAGTTAAATTTTGTTATTTAACGATGCTGTCAATTGCCAGTAAATCATGCAGTACATGCCAGTAAATCTACTGACATGGAGCTGTCGTTTTGAGCACACTTAAAAACCATCGGTCTGGACCGGAAAAGATTGGTGAGCACGCGTGCGTATTTGTGAACAGAATAAGGAAAACTCGGTTAAATAAAACATTTGTATCTAAGTTCAGCATCTTCCAAGAATGCGATAGGAAAATGTTCAAGAAAATCCACCATCCCAAACTCCGCTTTATATGCAACATTTTTCGTTATTTCATATTTTCTCAAAACTGGCTGTAACGACTTTGGTTAACATACCATAAGGCTAATGCATATTCTGCAATAGCCTTTGAAGTCCTCTTTATCCTAAAAGTTAGATCTTGTTAAAGCACACAATTTATATATTTATTTTTGACGGGATTATCTATTTTCGTGATATTCTTTGTTATCGGTTTGAATTTTTATGTGGTAAGAAGTCGCTATTTACTTTTCCTCGAGTTAATGAAAAGAGATTTGCAATTTCAAAGCCATCACCATTGCGACACTCTTTAAAAATTTGACTATTATTTTAGCTGTTTATTCTATATCTACAACGAAATGCGCAATGAAACCAATTCTGCAAATGTTTATCCCAATTAACAAGCCCTAGATAGAAGGAAAAGTTTTCAAAAAATAGTCCCAGAAGAGTGAATAGAGAAAGTCAAGTGAATACAATACAAAATCTCTCTTTAATCATGCTGGAAACAAACTATGCTGCATTTGAGCACAAGTTCATATGAATCATAATCAGGGTTGTCCAAAAATGTTACCACTTAGATGGGATTGACTTTTATCTGAATAACGTAACACCCTATGTACACAAGTCCAAAAGAAGCTACAGCACCCCTTGGACTTCTACTCCGCTTTCAATTCATTGTAAAGCTGTCGCAGCATACAGGACATAGCTAGTTCACACGTTTCCACAGAAAAGTAAATAAATCATATTTTCCTAAAAGTAATCTTCCAAATTAATAAAGAATTTCCGTACAGTAGCACCATTTGGAGTTCGGACAATCCTTCTTTTGCGCTCTCTTTGTTCATGAGGATTGTCGACATTACCTGGATGATACGTTTGGTACACGCTGGATTGGAACAGGTGGACCTTTGGCTTGGCCAGCAAAATCACCGGATTTGACTCCGTGTGATTTCTGGCTAAGGAGAATGGTGAATGTGTGCTACAACACCTACTGACATTTATGACCTTAAAGAACACAAAAACAGCTGCCCACTCTATGCCTAAACATATTTATGAAAGAGCTAAGTCATGTACGGTACAAAGAGTTTACACATGACTGAGAACGAAAGACCAAGGAACGCACTAACTTCATTTGGACTTGTGTATATAGTGTGATATTGTATTCAAATATAAGTCAATCCCATCGAAGTGGAACATTTTCTGGAGAGCCTGTATACTGCCTCTTTGAGAGCTTCGAGGTTCTGCATAAGCTAGTATGGAACATCAAGAAGTCCGAAAACTGAATTTACCAATTTCTGTAATTTTGAAGTTAGTAACGTCAAAATATATAAGCACATCTTTCCCATGATAAAGACCATTCGCATTTCCATTAGATATGATAGCATTCCAACGTATTAAGTATTTTACACCAATGTACAAAATATGATAAATACTTCAAGATGTGCAACAGAAAATTTGAGTAGAGCAATAAATACTGTTTTTTAAATCTTAAAAGAATAGCGCTACTCATGGCTTCCGTTATAAGGACTGTCGGTCTGGGTGGCTCAGTTGGTTAGATGCTGGCCTACGGATCCCAAAGTGGTGGGTTCAAATCCGGCCTAGACCGAAGGTTTTTAAGTGTGTCTAAAAACGACAGCTCCATGTCAGCAGATTTACTGGCATGTAAAAGAACTCCTGCGGGACTAAATTCCGGCACACCGGCGACGCTGGTGTGATCCTGGGAATTGACAGCGTCGTTTAGCAATAAAGTACTATTAATTATTAATTATTATTCTATTACTATTATTACTCTTATTATTATTATTATTACTCTTATTATTATTATTATTATTATTATTATTATTATTATTATTATTATTATTATTATTATTATTATTATTATTATTATTATTATTATTATTATTATTATTACCATTATTATTACCATTATTATTACCATTATTATTACCATTATTATTATTATTATTATTATTATTATTATTATTATTATTATTATTATTATTATTATTATTATTATTATTATTATTATTACCATTATTATTATTATTATTATTATTATTATTATTATTATTATTATTATTATTAATAATAATAATAATCATCGTGATAAGGGCTACAGGTATGCAAAATTACAATTGGACTCCCAACATATTAAATCTTTGATAAATATATAAAAATCAGGACTTTAGAGCTGGAATGCGCGTTGTTTTCAATTGCATTACGCACCGTTTCTTCGTTATTTTCAGAAGCCACTGGGGCATCCCGTGCAGGACCCTGTTTCGCGTAGCTGTTCTTCAACCTTTCGGAATGTACTTATAGTTGGTGCTCTTTCGGGAAATCATTCTTCGTACAAGCATATTGCTTGTAGTCTGTTGTATTACTTCACCAACAGTATGTCTACAAATTCGTCGTTTGAATTCATTCGTTGGTATGCGTTGCGAAAACATCGTTTGTGTGCCTGAGTAACAATCGAGACTTGCAGAAAGACTATAAATAGCTCCTGCAACGTACACGAAGGTTGATTTGTGACAAGTTTTATTGCAGATATCTGGATATTTCGTATTTTTGACTATTTATAACAAGATTGAATGGGAAAAGTTTAATGCCGATATAAAAACTACCTGCAGTCTATGAATTTGTTAGCCTGTTCATAACCTATGTGCCACCAAAAGGAATGAAGCACTCATCTGTTTCATGTACTTCGTTATCAATGTTCACATAACAATTTTATTATTGTTGATCATCGTTGATCAAAAGCAGAAAAATCTGATGTGTTGCACTCACATGACTTTCTCTACTCTTGTACTAACCACTCTTACAGACTCTTATTCCCGTATCTTCTTCGTGTTAGTTGAGATAAACATTTGTACAAATTATTTTATTGCTTATTTCCTTGTAGGTACAAGGAGAATATTAGAGTACATCAGGCTTTGTGCGATAGTCAAAACTTTTAAAGTTTTCAGATTTCGTTCTCTTTGCACACTTAACATATAAAAAAGAACAACGATGTTCCATTTCACGAAAGTTTTAAGTTTTCCGAAACTCACACACATAACAAGGAATATCTCCGAAATGGTTCACTCTACAAGACAATTTATTCAGACAAATTGTGTTTTAGCGAGATCTACATTTTTGTATAGTAAGGTTTGGTCTATCTCTTACGGTTTACAAATTATTCCAAAGTCTTCCAGAGTAAACAGGACTACATAAGCTATAGCCAGAAAATTCAAAATATACATTTCATTTGCCATACAAATATCCTAAACATATGGCATTTTAATCAAAACCGTTAGAGCCATTTTCAAGAAAATAAAAATTTACAAAAAATTTTCCATGTAAAGGGTAGTTTAGGGTGGGGCTATTTTGTTCAAAATCTTCATATCGCATCCTTGAAACACATTAAACTTAAATATCAACTTTGGTTTTTAACCGACTTTTCGTTTTTGAGTTACGCTGTCCACAGAGTGACAGACACACACACACACACACACACACACACACACACACACACACACACACACACACACACACACACACACACACACACAGAGAACACGCCTTTTTCTAAAAATCTGATGTGCTGCACTCACATGACTTTCTCTACTCTTATACTAACCATTCTTACAAACTCTTATTGCTATACCTTCTTCGTGTTAGTTCAGATAAATATTTGTACAAATTATCTTAATGCTTATTTCCTTGTAGGTACTAGGGGAATATTAGAATATAGTAGGCTTTGAGCGATAGTCAAATCTTTTAAAGCTTTGAGATCCCGTTCTCTTTGCACACTTAACATATAAAAAAATAAACAACGATATTCCATTTCACGAAAGTTTTAAGTTTTCCGAATCTGACACAAATAACAAGGAATATCTCCGAAATGGTTCACTCTACCAAAAATGTTATTCAGACATAAATAGTGTGGTTCAGTGAGATCTACATTTTTTGTATATTAAGAATTTGTCTATCTTTTACGGTTTACGGGTTATTCAAAAGTCATCCAGAGTAAACAGGACTACACAGGCTATAGCCAGAAAATTCAAAATATACATTTCATTTGTCATACAAATATCTTAAACATATGACATTTTAATCAAAATCACTAGAGCCATTTTCAAGAAAATAATTTTCGAAAAATTTTCCATGTAAAGGGTGATTTAGGGTGGTACTGTGTTCTTAAAAATCTTCGTGCCGCATCCTTGAAAGACATTAAACTTAAATACCAACTTTGGTTTTTAACCGACGTTTCGTTTTTGAGTTATTCTGTCCACAGATTGACACACGCACGCACGCACGCACGCACACACACACACACACGCACACACACACACGGATCTTTTTCTAAAAATGCTCATTTTGGATTCAGGGGGTCTCAAAACATATATTTCCGGTGAAATCTCGACATCGAATTTTTGGGTGGAATACAATACCTTACTTCCTTCTACTTACCAGTAGAAAAAGTAAAAATAGAGGGTAAAATAATCAAACTACTACTACGAAAGATTCTAACCGGAATTCTCAGAACAGCGCTGAACAAATGGTAGTAATTCTGCTCGAACACTCAACCTTGGAAACACGTGCCTATTGAACAGCAATGTTAAAGCTGCGTAATGCGGGAACTCGGCTCTCCCTTTGAAGCTTTACTTGGATACTGTAGCACTTTAATGTTGTTTTAAGCTTCCTTAAGAAATTGAACATCAAGTAATTTAGTGCTATCTATTCCGCTTGCAACACAAAGCGTTATATGCTGCAGATTATGCCGGAAGGAAATTAACTTGTTTAACATCTACATCAGGGCCGGCAAGATGAGCACCCGAAGTGTGAAATGCTTTATCCCTACAATCGCCCCTTCCTGTTTCCTTCTATCTGGCAGGTAAACAGACAAGTGGTGTGCTACAGTGACGCTCATTCGGCTTTCGGGTGAAACATCCTTTGCGACGTAATCAAATGAATACTTTTGAACTCGTGAGTTGGCTAGGAAAACACAAAGAGGGTTAACGGCACTAGCGAATATGAGCAAAGGACGTAGCGACAATGCTAGACTGCTCATATTGGCATTGTGTAAGAAACCGCTCTCTCACCACATTACTGACTCTAGCCAAACCTTAAGTTGACAAACTCAGTTCTATATAAGGATTGTTCCAGAAATTGGTACTGCATGTACAACCTTGTAAACAATCTCTTCTATGTTTCGAGTTACTGTTATATCACAGGCATATATAAACTTCTATGGAAGAAATAGTCCTGTATGCGCTCGCGTATAGGTTGCAGGTTTGTTCTTGACGAATGGCCTTGATCAGAAATCCAGTGAGTAGGCCTACCCTTAATAAACAGGTCAGCAAATGTTTATGCTACGATAAGACACCTCGGTTTTTTTTCCTCGGTCACGCTTGTGTATACAGTCGACTGCAAAAGTTTTGTGCGGTACGGATGTATGCATACAACAAAAATAACAGCAATTCAGACAAGGAAGACGAGGGAGAAATGTCGGGAATAGAAGAATGCAAGAAAGTTAAGTGGAAACAGTTATAGAGGTATAGTGTATAATACGTGTGGCTAATATTACTGGAAGTGTGATAAATTGATTTGTAGTGTTGTACTACTTCAGCTCAGAAGCATGTGCGTCATCTCACTGCAGACTGTACCTTCTCTCTTTCGATGCGAACGTTCCCGGAAAAGCTGAGTAGTGACTCGCATTCAACCTTTCATATAAAATTTTCATTCGTCAAGAAGTAAGGTGCGACCTGTACGTTCCACTTTCGCCCGACGCAGCACTTTAGGCCGCCATGCAAACATTTAAAGCGCAGGTGATAACGTGACGGTGCGCCCGGCGCTTGGCTGTGGATGGACAGGGGGCCGGGCTACTTCGCATCACGTGCCGTGCCGTGCCGTGCCGTGCCGTTCCGGTGAGTGAGCAAATATATGTACATTCACGGCTGGGTTGCCTTGGTGTGTGTGTGCGTGTGCGCGCGCGTGTGTGTGTGTGTGTGTGTGTGTGTGCGCGCGTGTGTGTGTGTACATGTGCGCGTGTGTGCGTGTGCGTGTGCATGTGCGCGCGCGCGCGTGTGTGTGTGTGTGTGTGTGTGTGTGTGTGTGTGTGTAATTAGGTCCCAGCCATTGGTTTAATTTGTTAGGCCAACTTCTCAAACATACATTTTAATAAAAAATGTTAGGGTTGTTGCATCCTAGAAAGATTCTGCACTGTTGTATAACATTTAGTATTCATCTCATTTTAACTTTGTTAGCACGCGCTGACCTTTTTCTAGTACTTTTTAATTCAGGGGTCTTAAGACGGGTACTTGCCGTGAAATTTGGACATGAAAGTTTTAAGTGAACATCTACGCCTACCTACAACAAGTAAGAGAAAGAGAAAGAGAAAGTAATCAATGAATTAAATGTACGAGTACAATGCAACATTCATGCTCAGAATCTTGAAATGGCACAGATCACATCTTGACAATGTGAGCAGTGTAAATAAAATGTGAAGATGTAATGAACTTTTCCTAGGTATTGCAGATGTAGAAAACAAAAGCAGTTACTGTAGGTTAACTGGTATTTTTGCCGGGGGAGAGGCAAGTATCTGACCGAGTGAGAATACAGTACCAATAAGACAGCAATTAATTTTGTCAATAAAGACTGTTTTCCCTCCAAGCGGCAAGCGTCACGCCACTCATTCCCTTGCCTGACAATATCGGCAGGTCTCAACTTCCAGCACATTGCCGCTACAGGTTCTAAAGTGGAGCTCTGAATGGATGCTGCTGAGTGAGTTCCCTACGCTAAAACCCCCCAGCGCAACAGCAGGCTTGCCGCCCGGCCGTTGCGTCCCCCACCTCTGCCCACTACAGGCGTTATACGTGAGGTGCAGTACTGGAGGGTGGGACTTGGTCAGCTCCCCGAGCCCTCCCGGCCAATCGTGTGGTCTTCACCTCCTGGGGTCGCCACTTCATCAAGTAGCTCCTCCGGGACCTAACTAGGCCGAGTGCACCCCGTGCCAGACCTCCCAACGGGGAAAAAATCCCCACGTCAGTACCGGGGATTGAACCTTGTTGCTCCGCGTCAGAGGCAGGCGCGCTACCACTGCGCTACGGAGCAGTAACACAAAAAAAGGAGGAATAAAGGCTGATCCTTCACTATTAGCAGATCTATTGCCCCTAGGATGATAGACATGAAAAGAGAAATAAAAGCGATGGAAGAACAAATTCAGACCATTTTGCACGTATATGATAATCAGTGGTGTAGAGTGCGTTTGAGAAATGGGTAATTTCCATGGTTTCCGCCGGTACTACCACTGTCACCACCTCCGGCACCCCAGCGCAAACACAGTCCGCCTCTGTGGTTTGGCGATAGCGTGTCGCCTCACATTCAAGTAGTCCCGAGTTCGAATCTCGGTTAAGGTGAGTTATCCTGATAAGGTTTCGCCCGAGGTTTCTGCTAATCCTGAGAAGACAAATGTCGAGTAGCTTTAAGCTTTATGGACTAATTTCATTAATCGTCAGATATGACATCACGTTGGAGGATGTTAAAATAAAAAACCACCGCCACAACCACCACCACCACCACCGCCGCCGCCGCCGCCACTACACTTCTCGTCGTATAGTAAAATATTTTGAAACGGCATTATTCATCATTGAATTCAAAGTTGGATTATTTCTTAGCTCCTTCAATTGCTCTATTTCAATGGATATTAGAGCAAGTCCACTCATCCTTTCTCGTCTGGTGTACAGAGAACGACCGTTCCATTGATGTGGTTGTTGCCGGAATGGTGAATATGAGTGCATGTTTGTATATTTCTGGCATGGTCAATATGGTGAATGGGACTCGCATTCGGATCCCCAGCGTGAAATAGGGTGCAATACAACTACCTAATAATGGAGCAACCTGCCCTCAAAATCCCGAAAACCCATTTAAATCAGAGTGCGCACTTTCTTATTTAGTCGTGACCATACAGCCAAACACCTCATCTACTGTACAATAATTACATGTGTGAGAAAATCTGTTGAAAGACTATAATAGAGTACACACGGTGAAATCATATGGGACGTTAGAAAGGAAGAATTAAAGAGGTTGCTACATCTTGGAGGGGAACATTCTTAATCCAAAAATGAAGTTTCTACCAATGCTTTATAGTTCATGAAAACAAAAGCCCACATTTGGAATTAGAAACCAAATTAACCAACTTAACACTACGCAACACACGTAAACGTGAGGAAGAAACAGTGAAAGTGAGGAAGAGAGAGAGGGCAAAGCGAGCGAGAGACAAGCGTAAGGAAAGAGCGACTGAAAGTTTGCACCGAGGTTCACTCGTACGACAACCAAGCCATCTCCAGTGTCAGACATGGACTCAGCCGTTTACGCATACGCAAATGTACCTCTCGCTTGCCGTCATATGCCCGCTGCGCGGTGTAAAGAAGCTTCCCCGTTCTGAGATGGACTTGGGTGAAGCGGCCAGTTCTCATACAAGTAATCACCGCATCTTATGGAATTAGTTATGGATTATTATTAATGGCCTGCAATATAGTTATTTCAGCAAGTATTATTTATTTATGCCAACAAACTTGCTGCTGCTGTTTTTAAACACACAAGCCGTGTGTGGGCAATGTTTAAGAACTGGAATCAGGACTAAAAAATGCAATGCCATAGCCGGGATTTGAACCACGGATCTTCCGCTGCTCTAACCGATTCGTACTTTTCCGGTAGACCACAAGGGAATCTCACATCAGAGATAAACACCCCAAGGGCGACAATAGTTAATACTTTATGTCCCGGGTTTAAGTAACCTTTAAATAGTAATTACTATTTATTTATGCCAACAAACCTACTACTGGTGCTTTTAAACACACAACCCGAGTGGGCAAGGTTTACTTAAACTTAGAAAGCAACAGTCTTACACTAGCAAAGAATTTTCGTTGGACGTATGGTTGAAGTAAAATTAGAAGGAAAAATCAGTTTTCTCCTGATTAAGGAGAAGGATTAGCATAATATGTAATTAATTATTTTCTAAGTATAAACTGTAATTTTTGGTTTAATTAAAATAATTCAATCCAAAATATTTAATATTTGTGGAAGTGATCCCACAATAGTAAACCGAGTTCAAGCTTAAGCACTCCCTACATTTTGGCCACTGTCTTTGTGTCAAGCGTCATTCAGTACTATTTGGTGCAAAAAGCTGGCTACCCTACTTTACAACAGAAGTCAACATTTTACTCGTAACCTGAGGTTAGGTATTAAAATACTGAATGGTCTTTGAATTTATGGAAGAATTCCTTTTCCTTCCGTCACAATAGCATGGGACATGTTAATTGATCTGAGTGGTTTCTTTCCTGTTATATGGAACTTCCTGTCTACTTATTCAGAAATATCTTTGAAATAATTGCAGTCGTATTTGCTCACCAGAGCAGCAATTATATTGTAGCTCTGCACCTATCGCATCTAAATATTCTCACCTGCTCAGGATGTAAACAGTTCTGTTTGCCTTGATGATGCTACTTCGGTGACTGTGTAGACGCAAGTGTGAATTAGCTAGTGAAGCCTTGCACTTTTTTCATCTTCCCAGCCCTCACAGACTTCCCTCCTCGCCTGGAAAGAGTGTGTCTCCAGGTTAATCCTTGTTACCCCATTACCAACCTCCACCGATACGATGGCATAGCATGCAGTGCGCCATAAAAGCTTCCGGCTCCTCGCAAGAACTCGTAAAATAAATCCAGGGCAATAATTTTAACCATAATGACCGTCCTAACCCCTTCCGGTTCCGCGCAAGGAAATAAATCCCACGCCCAAACTACTACTTAGAATTCCTTCCATTATTGCTGCAATTATTGACACAGAGGGATCCTGCTCGAGACTTAACAAACTGCTGTGTAATCGACTTGACCGCAAATGGGAGAGACGAACCCACTGCTTGAGCTGATCCAGAACATGTCGGCACACTCAGATATCGATGTGGTCAGGAGCAAGATACAACCTCGCTTGCTCAAGTAATGGTCCTGAACCATTTGCGCTGCATGCTATAAATTGAATGAAACTAGAGAAGATGTTCGGTTTTAAAGGGCTCACAGCTATTGGTTCTAAGTCACCGGGTTTAAGAATGTGATAAATTAAGGCTTTATTTTAGCATATTAAACCTATTTAATAAATTATATAAAAAAATTAACACTACAAATTCCAAAGAACAGAAATTTTCTGTTTGTGGAAATAATTCCTAGGGCGTCTCCTCTAAGCAGAGTTAACCCTTTTTCGCCCGACCGCTGCGTCTTCCAGCCGCAGCCAAGGCCACCGGAGGAGTACAGGTTGGGGGTAGCGCGGTCAGCACGCCGACACCCCCGACCGGAAGGCCACTACTTGACCTTTTATCAGGATGGCTCCTCAACTGTCCCCTCAGGGACCTAGCAAGGCTGAATGCACCCCGTATCAGACCTCCCAGCGGGGGGAAAATCCCATGCCGGTACCGGGGATCCAACCCCGGTCCTCCGCGCCAGAGACAGGCGAGCTAACAACTGCGCTACGGAGGCGGTCGTTTGTGGAAATGAAGATCTCAAATTAACACAAATTAACACACACCCTTCCACTCAGTAATTTACTGAATACCATACTGTTTTACGGAGGGAACGAAGTACTATGCACGTATTCTTTTCTGCAACATTTACATACTTGTTTATTTTTGACATTCTTACTGTCCGCTGCGTCAAAATAACTTCAAATGCTTACGTCAAGCCGCATTAATTCCTACGAGCTGACCACTCCAGTAATCAACATATAAGATTGCGGCGGTAATCAACAAATAAATGATTTTCTTATAAATGAGCGGAATAAATTAATTGGTTTTATTCCAAAGTATGGTGTGAAGCAATGTTTTCACACCATGAATTAACATGTAATAGTGTAAATTAACATGAGACACACAACATAGTTACAGCACTGGTTTGCATATCTTGATTTACAGTGTGTCTCAGACTGACTCTACTCTCGATAAGCATTATTTCTTTACTTAAGTCCTGACACCTACGCGTTTTCTGTTATATTACGAGTATTTATGCCGCTTATATTCTGGCTGACGTAAGAATATTTTAATGTCGTTTACTTGATAGCTGTTACAGGTGAACAATTTCCTCTACGCAGATACGCGGAGTGCAAAAAATTCCATACTCATTCCTATGACGGCTGCAGTAAATACTAGTGAACGTTGGTGCGTATCCCAATTCAGGGATGCTATACAATGGTATAATTGCAATCTTCCTCGCTTTAAATTCAAAATATACCTCTTTTCTTCTTAAGACGCTTAACTGCGTTTTTCCCTAACGCTATCTTTTTAGCATTTCTTCTTCTACGTTATTAATTTTTTTTCTACTCTCTCACCCCCCCCCCCCCTCTGTCTCTTGTGTTGATCCTTTAGTACTTTCTGTCAGCATTCCTGTTTGGCCATTTCTTAACAATACTATTGACTCTTTTAACCCTATCTTACTGCCAATAACGTATGCTCTTTCTTACAATAATATATTAATAGGAGGTTCATGCATTTGCATGTTTTTCTTAGGCGCTAAAATGTACGTTTTTACATTATGTGTACGAATTATGGAATTTTCAGTTATTTGAACATGATTTTATGGTGCACAAAACTGCATATTTTCTTGATTTTGATAAATTCATAATATTTCAACATTATAGCCCCTATATTGCACATTTTAATGATTTTTATGATTTTTTTCCACCTGGATAATATTTTTAATATTGGCAGTATTCCACATGTTGATGCAACTCGCGAGGTGGCGAGAACTAATGCTGAGTCATGTTGTCATGCAGTGAATCCCCTCTTTCCATCCTTTCATTGTATGTATGTGCGTAGAGAATAATCAGTGCGTTATCTGAGAGGTTTAAATTAACAAAGATAAAGTGCAGGTCAACGTTTTGAGCAGCACGATTATAGCAAGGCTTGCCTGCCCACAGTAGTTGTGTCGTGGTCTTCAAACGTAACAGTGATGTGAACTGGTTTCCACCAAATTAAATTAGGCATATAAAATGTTAAAAAGCTCTTCAAATGCAGAAAATAACTTCGAGTTCTAGATTAATTAATTTGCAAGAAGAGTTTTCGGGTAATTTAATATCTACAGATAATAGTGAGTGAGAGTATCGAGTTTAAAGGCCCGTCGACAACTTGGCCATTAGGGCCCCGAGTCCAAAAGTAAAATCACGGAAGGTCAAGTGTTAAATCATCACCCATAAAAAACTAAAAAACCGAAACTTAAAATACATAAAAGCATCTAAACTCAGCTATTAAAACGTTCCAGTTAAAATGCTACAAACTGAAGCTTAAAATTGCTACAAAGTAAAAACAGTTGAACTCGAAACGCTAAAACGTTAAAAAACCAAAAGATAAGGCAATCTAAAAGCTAAAATCTCCGAAATAAAATAACCTTACACTTGCTTCATAAACTCGATTATGGAACAAAATCGCAGCACTGAATTTACAGCTACTGGGTCGTTGCCTAAAACTGAGCACAGTGTAAGGCCCAGGCCAACGGACTGGCGCTCACGAGCGTATGGCGGACAATCAAGGAGGGCATGTGCGACGGAGAGTGGAGCACGTCGCACAGACAGGATCCGGATCACCACGCAAAAGGTGTCCATGCGTGGCTCGAGTGTGGCCTAACCTTAGGCGGGTTAAAACCACTTCTTCCCGCCTGGAATCCCTGCGGCTGGTCTGCCAGGGTTGTACCGTGTCCTTGATTGCCCGTAACTGAGTGCCAGACAACGCTTCCGAAGATTCCTGCCAGAGAGCAAATAGATGGCGACGGAAATATTTCTGCACATCTATATAGGGGAGCGTGCGGGTGGGATACTCCGGAAGGCCACATGCACACTTGGCAGCTGCATCCGCCGCCTCCTTGCCCGGAATTCCCACATGGCCTGGGATCCACGTAAAAACAAACTGGTATCCGCGAGACAGTAGCTGAGAGATTAGTGTCTGAATTTTAACAGCTGCAGTTGACGCTCAATGTGCTCCAAACTGTAAGAGCGATAGTATATTAGAAAGTCGTCAACATACAGGGACATCGGGATACCGCTACGAACAACACTAGTGATGCCATTAATGGCCACTGCGATAAGTGTCACAATCAGGATCGATCCCTGGGGTACACCATTCTCCCGGATCTTCTCTTGGGACAGCGTGTTGCCTATACAGACACGAAAACAGCGAATGAGTAAAAAGTTAAAAAGAAAAACTGCTAAGTGACCACGCAAACCATAAGCGAGCAGAGTACGGAGAATGCCATAGCGCCAAGTAGTATCGTAGGCCTTCTCCAGATCAAAGAAGACACCCACGACATGCTGCTTCAGGAGAAACGCGTTCTGTATGTAGGCCTCCATGCGCGTCAGATTGCCGACACGAGCGATGGCGAAGAAAACCGCACTGAACATTGCTCAGCAGGTTATTCGTCTCTAGCCATCACACTAAGCGAGTGTTACTCATCCGTTCCAAGGTCTTGCAGACGACAATCGTCAGGCAAATAGGGCGGTAGCTAGAGGGAAGTGTCCGGTCCTTTCCCGGTCGAGGGATAGGGATGACAATACCCTCTCGCCAGGAAGATGGAAAAACCTGCTGAAGCCAGATGCGGTTATAGATGCTCAACAGGAACGAAAGAGCCGAAGGTGGAAGATGAACCAGCATTTGGCGATGGATGTCATCAGGACCGGGAGAAGAATCCTTTGCTAGGGACAAAGAATGCGCCAGCTCCGCTTCGGTCAATGGTGCGTTGTACGGTTCACTTTGGGCACTGTTAAAACTAAGACCTATCCACTCCGTAGGTTCCTTGATAGCTAAAAACGCTCTATCATAGCTTTGGGTTTGGCTAGTAGATGCGAAAGAATCGGCAAGTGCGACGGCGATGTCCTGCTCGCTGGTATAACGGGAGCCCTGCACGGCAAGACCGGGGATGATCGTCCGGCGACACTTGCCGTACATACGCCGAACAGCAGTCCACAACTTTTGTGCCGAAATTCGACGGGAAAGAGAAGATACATACTTTTCCCACAATTTGCGTTCGCGTCTCGAAGAATAAATCGCGCCCTAGCACGAGCACGCTTAAAAGTGACAAAGTTCGCCTTCGTGGGATGTACTGTAAAAATACGCAAAGCACGCTTGCGTGCTTTAATAGCCAAACGGCATTCCTCGGACCACCAAGGCACAGGAACTTGACGTGGTGTAGCTGAACCTCGAGGAATGCTGGAATCCGCTGCACGAAGTATACAGCAAGTAAAATACTCCACCATGTCGTCAATGGTGGTAAAACCATCCTCGGTAAGGTGAATGAGGGAATGAAATTTCCCCCAGTCAGCCTTGGAAATAATCCAGTAAGGAAGGCGTGTTGGCACAGAATGGTGGCCCGATAGGTGAATGTTAATGGGGTAATGATCACTGCCAAATAAGTCGGAAAGTACCAACCAATCAAGTAGAGGTAGCAGTGACGGGCTCTTAAAAGAAACGTCAAGCGCGGAGTGTGTACCATAGGCAGATGATAAGTACGTAGGCACGCCAGTGTTTAATAGGACTAGGCCGGACATATCGCAAACGTCTGCTATAGGGCACCCACGGACATCGTCAGTGCCGGAGGACCAGTGAGAGTGCTTGGCATTCAGATCGCCGAGAAAAATGAGCGGTGGCGCAATCTGTACTAAGAGAGCCCGAAGATCGTTCTCGTGTACGACACTGAACGGTAGCACATAGACATTGCAAAGGGAGAAACATAGGCTCTGTAGCTGTACAGGGACCGCTACAGCTTGCAGCGGCGTGTTGAGTGGCACACTGGTGGCAGAGATATCACGCGCCACCAGAATAGCAACATCCCCGCTTGCTCGCCTATCAGCTGCAGAGTCATGTCTAAAGGCCGAAAAACCACGAAGATGTAATGCGTGGTTAGGGTGCAATTGTGTTTCTTGTAGACAGACGAAGGAGAGCGTTGCGAAACGAGATGCTGTATGTCCGGAACACGTGCCCGGGACCCATTAACATTCCACTGGATTATTTCCATAGTAAAGAGGAATTAGTGATTGGTCTTAATATTTTTCTTTTTCATAACCGACTTCGGATGGGGTAGGTGAATTTCGCCATCGTCTGGTGACTCCATGGACGATGTGCGACTGCTGGCGGGACCAGTAGGCCATGAAGAATGGCTGTCAACAGGCTGGCTTCGACCAGGTGTCTTGTGAGCTGGTGTCTGCACAGCTATAGATGTAGTAGCCGGTGCAGGTGTGGCACGAGACAGTGAAGGGGTACTCGCAAGTAGGTCAGTCTCTGTGGAAGCATCTGATACAGGAACGTGCTGAATCGCTAAGCTGTTGGCAGGAGCACGTCGGGCAGCTAAGGCATAGCGTGTGGTGGTAGCAGGTTTCAGCTGCTCAAAGCGACGACGCGCTTCTGGAAACGTGAGATGGTCTTTCACGCGCAATTCCTGTATACACTTCTCATCCAGAAACTTTGCACACTTACGCGAACTGGATGGATGGTTCCCTCCACAGTTCACACAGACAGGATCCCGTGTACATGTCGTGTCCTCATGGGCTGGTAAACCACAACGCTCACATATAGCAGGATTATTACACAAGGTCTTAGTATGGCCGAACCGTTAACACCTAAAACAACACATGGGATTCGGCACATACTGGTGTACGGCGGCACGTTCGTAGCCACAAAAGATACACTCTGGCAATTTAGTTCCTCTGAACATCAGAAACACCGTGCGCAAAGGTAAATTCTTGCCATCCTGCTTTCGAGTAAGACGGTAAGCCTGTCACACGCTGGTCAGAGAGGCAGGTGGTAATCTCATCGTTCGACAGATTGTCTAGACTGGAGGTGGAGACAACTCCCCTACATGTGCTCAGCGGTTTGTGTGGGGCTACCCGAATTGGGTAGGATCCCAACAAACTCGCTTTTAATAGTTCCTGGGTCTGGCCTGTCGCGTTGGTTTCGATCAACAGCGTACGGTCTCGAACTCTGGTCGCGTTCTTAACCAGGCCACATATTCCGTCGACTTCCCGTTTTATATAAAACGGGCTAAGGTCCTTTATCGTTTTTCCGTCACATGCCAAAGTCAAAACTAAGAAAGGGTCAAAGGAAGGGGTGTTGCGCGTATGCATATTGAATTGGGCCCCCATCCGGAACCGTCGGCGTCAGCCTGCCATCCCGGGGTCAATGGATAAAATATACCAAAATCTCCACGGTCTGTGCCGCCATGGAGACCCCTCCATGACTGACCTCAAGGCGTACTTTAGAGGAGCTACCCTCCGATCTCCACTGCTTGTCCGCATGGGTAAACCGTTCACCACGCGACATCCCGGCTTTATGCCCCCACCACAGGAATAACCACCGGTGGCTCCCCGCTTTAGGCCACGCTGCCTCAACGGAGTCAGCGTGGATTGGGACTTCGGGTTGATTACATCGGAGTTCCGTCAGCGGTAACATGTCCGGCCGGTGATACTAACTGATATTAACACCGGCCGTGCCCTCAAGGAGCTACGTGAGTGTACATGCCGTGTGGACGGGCTCCGCACCTAAGGCTACACATAAGGGCAGTGTGAAGGGTCCGCCCAACCTTCGCGCCTGAGACTTCCGAAGAGCACACAAGTCGGGGGCCGCGCCGAAACCGTGGCACAGGATCACGGAGATAGGAGAGATCCCTGCTGGTAAGACAGGAGTTATAAAACTAAGGCCTTACTAACAATCATAATAAACCCAGAAGAGGAAGAGGGTGATGAATAGTAGCCGTCAAACCAGCTGCACGTGGCAACAGTTGATGGGCATGGTAGGGGTGGAATGAGGGTGAGCGGCTCGGGGCTCCGAGTGCGCCAAACACGTACAGATAATAGGGTACTGTTTTGTGGAGGGTATGAGAAAAATATTGGGAGTGAGAAAAGATTTCAAATAGTTCAGCACATAAACACAGCAAAACATAAGGAGAATTTAATCAGAAAACTCGCAAACAAAGGACCAGTTCAAAAACAGCTAGTAGAGTGTTTAGGAAGAGGGTTACTGAATTTTCCTATGTCTTGTGATAAGCATTTTTAGCTGCTGATATTCCCGTGTTCAAAAGTAATAATCCGACATTTAAAAACTTTCTTGTCAAGTACATTCGACATGTGCCTGAAGAAATTACACTGCGTAAGACTTATATAGGACATTGTTACAATAACGTATTCTCAAATATACAAAATGAATCAGCGGATCAGTTTGTGTGGTTGTTGATGAAACCCCTGATTCTGAGTGCCGTTCTATTGCTAATATAATCGTGGGTGCTTTAAATAATGAACTAAAGACTACACCTTATCTTCTTAATGTGTGCGAATTGTCAACCACTGACAATGTAACTGTGACCCAGTTTGTGATGGACTCTTTGAAATTACTATAGTCGTGTGGAATCAAATATAACCGGTTACTTTTATTTGTTACTGATGCATGTCCTTATATGGTAAAATCAGGACAAACTCTAAAAGCTATTTTTCCTAACTTAATTCATATAACTTATTTGGCAGACACTCTTGATCGCATTTCTGAGACAATATGTGATTCTTTCCCATTGGTAGACAGATTTGTGTCCAGTACAAGGATAATTTTTGTCAAATCTCCTAAAAAAGTTAAGTTGTTTAGATCTACAGCACCTAATATCCGACTTCCTCCTGCACCAGTGTTAACTCGATGGAGAACATGGGTCGATGCAGTTTTATATTATGCTGAGCACAGAAATAGTCGAAGAGGTTAATTCATTGGACTCGAAAGGTGCTTCATCAATAGAAACTGTGCAAAATATTCAGTCAGGCACTGGGTTAAAAGAGGATTTTAGTTTCACATATGCCCAGTTTTCTTTCTTACCAACAGCCATAACGGCATTGGAAGCTGCAGGATCTCCTTTGCATGAATCACCTACTGTCTTTGAAAAAACAACTTGTGATCGAAGTTCGGTTCCTGATAGCATAGGGCAAAAAAGTGAAAGAGAAAGTGAATTATGTGAGTTCAAAAAACTCTGGTTATAAACATATGTGCGATATTCGAGACATCCTGGAAAGAAAACCATCTGTCAGACGAAGAGACTCAGTTCTCTCTGTGAAGCAGTTAACATCATTTAAATATGCCCCGATAACATCTTGTGACGTAGATAGATGTATTTGACGTTACAAAAGTGTTTTGAGAGACAACAGACGATGTTTCACAGTTGAAAATTTAAGCAAACGGTTGGCTGTGAACTGCAGTTTAGCAGTTAATACTAGCAGCGCAACCACATCTGCTTCAACCTCTAAGGAATAAGATAACATTATTTATACTAACTCGTCTTGTCTGCTGCAAAGGGAGATTGTTTTAATTAAATAGTGCATGCTTTTTGGCATATTTTCAAGCTTTTAAGAGCATGTTTGTACGCATATTTCAGTGTTTTTTAGGGCATGAACTTCTGAGCCCTATATATTAATAATTATAAAACTGCATTTATTTACAATTTTCTTCTTGGTTTGCTTAACGTGACAATATAAAGCTCTTAATATCTTAGCTTTTTGTATTTTACTTGTTCATATCATTTATTTTCACAAAGCTTTTGCTTTAAATTCAGTATTATATGCAAAATAAACAATTAAAATTACTTTTCATTTTACTTTACATCGTTTCCAGGTGTTCCTATTTGAAATCCCGTTTCAACATGAATTACGCATAGGAAATGTAGTCCTACAAGGATAGAACGTATACGAGTAAGACGAAATAAAATGTATTTGTGTATGTATATACTCTGGGAGTTATTAACACTATGTAACAACACTACATAACATAAATTGCTGGTCCAAAATTTCGTTACACGAGTATTTTTCAATGCCAGAACGTCTGAGATTCATCGCTGTTAAAAGCGCAAGCTAGTGAGTGAGTGAGTGAGTGAGTGAGTGAGTGAGTGAGTGAGTGAGTGAGTGAGTGAGTGAGTGAGTGAGTGAGTGAGTGAGTGAGTGAGTGAGTGAGTGAGTGAGTGAGTGAGTGAGTGAGTGAGTGAGTGAGTGAGTGAGTGAGTGAGTGAGTGAGTGAGTGAGTGAGTGAGTGAGTGAGTGAGTGAGTGAGTGAGTGAGTGAGTGAGTGAGTGAGTGAGTGAGTGAGTGAGTGAGTGAGTGAGTGAGTGAGTGAGTGAGTGAGTGAGTGAGTGAGTGAGTGAGTGAGTGAGTGAGTGAGTGAGTGAGTGAGTGAGTGAGTGAGTGAGTGAGTGAGTGAGTGAGTGAGTGAGTGAGTGAGTGAGTGAGTGAGTGAGTGAGTGAGTGAGTGAGTGAGTGAGTGAGTGAGTGAGTGAGTGAGTGTTGTTTAAGGGGCCGTCGACTAGGTCATTAAAGCCCGATGTCCAAAAAAAAACAAGCGAACAATAAAACCTCACCCTAAAAAGTAAAAAAGTGAAAGTTAAAAGTAACTAAAAAATGTTAAAAGATCTAAAAACGAGACCCAAAACAGTTAAAAGTTAAAAACTGGTAAAAACGTAACTTGCTAAAACCGTAAGCTGATAAAGCCCTTAAAAGGGAAAAAACGAAATAACAATAGAAGTGAAAACAACTTAAAAGTCTATATCCGCCAAGATAAAAGAAATCTTGCACTTGCTTACCAAAATCGATAATGGGAACAAACCGCAGTACTGTATTTACAGCGGACGCGGACAATCGTCACGGAGTACATAGTATATTTCGAATGTGTTCACCAGTTCCGCACACAGAGTGAAATGCCTCCAGCACGAAAATCGAAATGCTCACGTATTGCAACTTGAAGGGCCGGCTTCAAATGTTTTCCGACTCATGCTCCTAGCCGCGGGGGAAGCCAGTATGGCTTATCTATTAGTTATGCCAGGTGGTCTCAAAGATCGACTTGCCAGTTGATAGCTGTCTACAAGGGTGAGGGGCGTAGTGTGTTAGTAAGTCCAAAAAGAACATCATTTCAACACTTACACTTACACATCTGTTACACTTGGTCGTAAGAAAGTAATCTCAATGTAAAGAAAACAACATTAACGTTATAAATCCAGAACGAACTCGCAGCGAGGATGGAAACTAAATATTCGGCATTAGAGGCGTCATATCACTTTATGATGGAATTAAATAATTCAAAGCGTTTAAATAATTTTAATATACCATGTTTTAAAAGCTATTCATGCAGACACACGCATGCGCGTTGTAAAATTTGCTAATTGGGTTTATTCAGCGAACATAAAACTGTGTATTTGACGCGAAATTTAACATAGAAGTTTAAAACATTGCATGGCTGATTGTCGGAAATAGCAGGAAAACAGAACTTCAAAGGAAAATGAAAGTTTGGCGTAACACAAGTAATAGAACATACAGCAAAAGAGCATGTTTCAAAAAACAGTAAGCATCAACCTCTATAGGCTACGACGTAGCTTCTCCCCCTCAGTTTTGCTACCTTTAGGTCTCAATCGGTTTGTCTATTATTAATATTATTATTATTATTATTATTATTATTATTATTATTATTATTATTATTATTATTATTATTATTATTATTATTATTATTATTATTATTATTATTATTATTATTATTATTATTATTATTATTATTAACGAGGAATACATCATATGCATCATTTTTGTTTAAGGAATTGTTTAAACATATTTCCTAAACACCGTTATTGGTACTGCAAAAAAGAACTGTTGTTAAAATACGTGCAGGAAACAATGTGCCGATCTTTTTTGTTTGGATAGAATAAAATTGATTATTTAGCTACTTGTTTGCTGCCCGCTGACCACAGTTCAGAGAATGCACACAAAAGTGCGTTACTCTGGTTAAGCCATCGCTAGGCCGGGCGAACCAGGCACAAGTAATTCATAAGAAACTTTGTCGTTTCTTTCCGCTACACCCTCTGGTCCACCGGAAAACATTTGGGGTCGGCTGTACAATAATTTGGAAGTGAATATTTTACTGAAAATGGTGACAGCATTGAATGTAAGTTATGCAATAACGTTATCATACTAATCAAGCTAACATAGCCCAACCCAAGCTATCCTAGCCTAACCATACTCTCATCACCTAAGCATACTCACCTGACCTAAGCATACTAATCAAGCTGACATAGCCCAACCCAAGCTATCCTAGCCTAACCATACTCTCATCACCTAAGCATACTCACCTGACCTAAGCATACTAATCAAGCTAACATAGCCTAACCATACTCTCATCACCTAAGCACACTCACCTGACCTAAGCATATTAATCAAGCTAACATAGCCTAACCATACTCTCATCGCCTAACCATACTCACCTGACCTAAGCATATTAATCAAGCTAACATAGTACCTTTATGGCTTTTGATGCTTTTGTGACCTTTTGGAGGATGTTCTAGTGACTTTCGGAATCCTTTAAAAGGCTTTACAACCAATCTCCAACAGTTTTACTGTCTCACTGGCTTCTGTTATAGTTGCAGATCGTTCCACGTTCGTTACATGGCATTATCTCATATGCTATACTTTCATAGTTTCGCCTAACCTAGCCTAACCTAATCTGCTCACTTAATCTGGTCACCTAATCTGGCCACCTTCACAACATTCCAGAACTTGGCTACTAGCATTTTTGTCACTGACACAATCTATCTCTTTCACAACGTTACAGAACTTGGCTTCTAACATTTTTGTCATTGACACAATCTATCTCTTTCACAACGTTACAGAACTTGGCTTCTAACATTTTTGTCACTGATAGAAGTATCGAGGATCTTTATGAGAGCTTTTAGACGATTTTTTCACTAATTTCTCCAGTTTATAGAAGTTAAAGCTGGTTAGTGTCAATGCATTTTTTTTTCAATGATCTCTTCTGGTGTTCTCAGACCCCATTTCAAGTTTTTTTCAAGATTCCTTATGGCAACTTAATATGGATAGGGTCTGCTTGCGTATTAAAAGCATTAAAATATACTAAAGATGTGAAAACTCAGAATAATAACGAGGAAGCTTTAAAAATTCCAAAAAAAAAACTTCAGAATACCACACAAATGACTAAAATACCTAGCAAACCTCTAAAATAGCATTAACATACCGTGAAATGTTTAGAGAATGCTTAGGATTCGCATGTCAGGGGGTCTAATACCTTCAGCTTCAACATCTTTTAGAGGTAGTTTAAAGAGAGCTAGTGAGTGAGTGAGTGTGTTGGGTTTAAGGGCCCGTCGACAACTTGGTCATTAGGGCCCCTAAAGAGAGCTAGAAAGCAATAATGCTGGATAAAGTTGAGAAAAATACTTTAAAAGAAGCAGGTCAGATCAGGATAGGCGGGGGTTAACCTTAGAAAAACTACTAGGTGTGTTCGAGATGTTACCTCCAGAACATGTAAAACTAAGCTAAAGGATCATACAACCGAATAAAATTCTGTGATAGAGGGCTAAATAGGTATAATGAGAAATTCAACATCGATGGTTAGGACATGTTCTAGTGGAAGTTCAAAGCTCTATAAAGGGGGAGGATAGGAGAAACAGAGCTGAATAATAGAAATAATGTTAGACATACTCAATGCAATAGCTGCACAATATGGTGATGGTGTGTGATGGTGTTTATGACACTGCTAGATATGGGGGGTGCTGGTGATGATGATGGTTAGTTATGATAGATTAGGATATGATAGTCTTAGAAGGAATGTAAGCAACGTCTGACGTGTTATCATTAGAACATACTGAACTATGCAGAAGAATCGTTAAAATGGGGCTAGCATGTGTGGTATACTGGAGCAGTGAACAGAATCGTAGACAATGGCTAGTTGAATAGTAAGGTTACAACGTCTTCTAATGTTAGTTTAAAAAAGAGTGGGAGGGAGGAGAAGAAGAAAGATATATGATGTCAAATAACAATGACGAAATATCTCTATAGAGGCCTATGGTGAAGTTAGGTTAGTCTTAGAAAGACTGCAAGCAATGCTCTAGACGAAAACATTATAAATTTACAAAAGGAGAAATTTGATCGTGCAAGCATAACAAATCGCTAAAAAGGTTCTACATGCTCATTAAGAGTATCAAAACATGCTAGAGATGTGGAAACATAGAAAAATCACGATGAAGCTTTAAAAATTCAACAAACAAAAAAACCCACCAGAATAACGTACAAATGACTAAAACACACAGCAAAGCTCTAATTTTGCATTAACATGCGGTGAAATGATTAGAAGTGCTACCTCAAATCAAATACCATGAGAAAACTTTATTTTCTAGACTGAAACTCTATAAAAGAGCTGCAGAAGCTAGCACTATCGAATAAAACGTTCCGAAATTCTTTAAAGGAATACAAGGCTGGCAAGGTTAGACACTAAAACGCATAAGCAATGCCTTAGATGATCCCTTAGGAAATGCTGAACTGCTCAAAAGAATCAAAACCTGGATTAACATGCATAACATACCGGCAAGGGCTAGGCAATGCTCTTAACGGCTTCTTCAACATCAAGGCTAAAAGATCTGGTGTTAGTTCAAGAAAAAGGAGGAATTAAAAAAACAAGAAGAATGTCCGTTAACAATGAAGAAATATCTCTTAAGGTTAATTTAGATTTAAGTGTGTATGACTCAGAAAAATTACCCTATCCATATTAAGTTGCCATAAGGAATCTTGAAAAAAGTTGAAATGGGGGCTGAGAACACCAGAAGAGATCATTGAAAAAAAAATGCATTGACACTAACCAGCTTTAACTTCTATAAACTGGAGAAATTAGTGAAAAAATCGTCTAAAAGCTCTCATAAAGATCCTCGATACTTCTATCAGTGACCAAAATGTTAGAAGCCAAGTTCTGTAACATTGTGAAAGAGATAGATTGTGTCAGTGACAAAAATGCTAGTAGCCAAGCTCTGGAATGTTGTGCAGGTGGCCAGATTAGGTGACCAGATTAAGTGAGCAGATTAGGTTAGGCTAGGTTAGGCGAAACTATGAAAGTATAGCATATGAGATAATGCCATGTAACGAACGTGGAACGATCTGCAACTATAATAGAAGCCAGTGAGACAGTAAAACTGTTGGAGATTGGTTGTAAAGCCTTTTAAAAGATTCCGAAAGTCACTAGAACATCCTCCAAAAGGTCGCAAAAGCATCAAAAGCCATAAAGGTACTATGTTAGCTTGATTAATATGCTTCGGTCAGGTGAGTATGGTTAGGCGATGAGAGTATGGTTAGGTTAGGATAGCTTGGGTTGGGCTATATTAGCTTGCTTAGTATGCTTTGGTCAGGTGAGTATGCTTAGGCGATGAGAGTATGGTTAGGCTAGGATAGCTTGGGTTGGGCTATGTCAGCTTGATTAGTATGCTTAGGTCAGGTGAGTATGCTTAGGTGATGAGAGTATGGTTAGGCTAGGATAGCTTGGGTTGGGCTATGTCAGCTTGATTAGTATGCTTAGGTCAGGTGAGTATGCTTAGGTGATGAGAGTATGGTTAGGCTAAGCAAGCTTGGGTTGGGCTATGTTAGCTTGATTAGTATGCTTAGGTCAGGTGAGTATGCTTAGGTGATGAGAGTATGGTTAGGCTAAGATAGCTTGATTAGTATGCTTAGGTCAGGTGAGTATGCTTAGGTGATGAGAGTATGGTTAGGCTAAGATAGCTTGATTAGTATGCTTAGGTCAGGTGAGTATGCTTAGGTGATGAGAGTATGGTTAGGCTAAGATAGCTTGATTAGTATGCTTAGGTCAGGTGAGTATGCTTAGGTGATGAGGGTATGGTTAGGCTAAGATAGCTTGATTAGTATGCTTAGGTCAGGTGAGTATGCTTAGGTGATGAGAGTATGGTTAGGCTAAGATAGCTTGATTAGTATGCTTAGGTCAGGTGAGTATGCTTAGGTGATGAGAGTATGGTTAGGCTAAGATAGCTTGATTAGTATGCTTAGGTCAGGTGAGTATGCTTAGGTGATGAGAGTATGGTTAGGCTAAGATAGCTTGATTAGTATGCTTAGGTCAGGTGAGTATGCTTAGGTGATGAGAGTATGGTTAGGCTAAGATAGCTTGATTAGTATGCTTAGGTCAGGTGAGTATGCTTAGGTGATGAGAGTATGGTTAGGCTAAGATAGCTTGATTAGTATGCTTAGGTCAGGTGAGTATGCTTAGGTGATGAGAGTATGGTTAGGCTAAGATAGCTTGATTAGTATGCTTAGGTCAGGTGAGTATGCTTAGGTGATGAGAGTATGGTTAGGCTAAGATAGCTTGATTAGTATGCTTAGGTCAGGTGAGTATGCTTAGGTGATGAGAGTATGGTTAGGCTAAGCAAGCTTGGGTTGGGCTATGTTAGCTTGATTAGTATGCTTAGGTCAGGTGAGTATGCTTAGGTGATGAGAGTATGGTTAGGCTATGTTAGCTTGATTAGTATGCTTAGGTCAGGTGAGTATGCTTAGGTGATGAGAGTATGGTTAGGCTAAGATAGCTTGGGTTGGGCTATGTTAGCTTGATTAGTATGCTTAGGTCAGGTGAGTATGCTTAGGTGATGAGAGTATGGTTAGGCTGGGATAGTTTGGGTTGGGTTAGCTTGGTCAGACTATGATAGCTATGATAGAGCAGTTCATTATGTTGATGATGATGATGATGATGAAGCCGAGTTAGGTTATTAGTGAAATGTAATGAAAATAATAATGCGAGAAATGCAATAAATGACTGGATACGTTAGACTGCTCTTCAACTACTATAAAACAAAGCGATTACTGAAGAAAACTTAGTGAAATATCCTTAAATCAACTAAAATACCTCTAGCAGCGTTAAAAATGCCTACTTGAGTGTCTTAAAACATCTTCAAACTGGCGAAAAAATGCTTCTCACGTGTCAAAGATGCCCTGAAAACCCTCAAAATACCTGTGAAGGAGCTGAAATGTCTCAATTAGTGTTCAAAAGAATACCCCTAAAAGCGTCTAACGTCTATAAAAGGGTTTCAAAGGGTTCTGAAAACCCTCCAAAATGTTGGTGACAAAGTCTAAAATAACCCTATAGTGCTTAAAATGTCTCTGAAATGTCTGAAACGATATTTAAACTGGTAGAGATACATTAAACAACTTTGAAATTCCCGCTTCAGCATGCCTGATATCGTGAAAATTATCTTCCATTACCCTTCAAAGTGCTTAAAGCAGACAACAATAGTCAGCCTATCATGAAGCGGCTAGAAGAACTCTCAGATTGCCTTAAATAACGTCAAATTCGTCTAAAATGCTCTGAAAAATGTTTAAACTGGACGCAAAATCTTCAGAATATCTGGAAACTGGCTGAAATATCTACGAACGGGTCTAAACGGACCTCAAAACACCCTGAAAATCTGGAAAATGTATAATATGGCGTAAAAATAACTCTCAAAATTACCTGAAAGTTCTGTTAAATCATTCGTAAAGACGTTCTGCACAGCCTAAAGCAACTAAAATATATGTTAACGGTCTAAAACATCGTCAAAATACCTTGAAAGTTCTGGAAAATCGATCAAATAGCCTACATTATCTTCAAAATTGTCTGAAAAGTTCTTAAATATGTTGTAAAAGCGCCCTGAATATACTAAAAGTGACTAAAAGATCTAACAGAGGGTGCAAAATAGTAGCCAAATGGGGTGAAACGTCTCAAAAATGTATGAAAATGACGGAATAAATCTGAAAATCGCCTGAAAAGTTCTTAAATATGTTGTAAAAGCAGCCTGAATATACTAAGTGCTTAAAACGATCTATCAGAGGACTCAAAATAGTATCAAAATGATTAAGAAATTCCTATAAGTATGCAAGCCTGGGATTCTGAATACGTTCTAAATCCTAAATTCGCTGGAAATCCTCTACAAGCAGCATATAAATGCCTGAGGTTATATCTGCAAAGAGAGAAATCAGGACAGGATAGAATAGATAAGCAGAAGAGGGAATAGGATGGGTAATAAGAGGAGGGAATAGGATAGATAATGGACAGAATGAATGTCTAGAAACGTATCATGTTAGTGGAATAGAATAAATAATAATAAGAGGATCTAAGCTAGCTACCTTAGGTCAGGCTAGGCCAGGTTAGATTAGGCTAGGTTAGACGAGTAGAAGTATGGAGCTTAGGTAAAGTTAAAATATCCTAATAAATAGGAAGGTTTATGCTCCCCTTGGATTAAGTAATGCTAGGTTAGGTTACCCGAATAGTAGTATGAGGCTTAGGTTATGTTAAATTATGAAAGACCGAGTATAAAGAGTAGGAGATGGGTTACATTAGATTAGCGTGGCGATGTGGGGGGGGGGGGGGCGAGGTGTCATTATGTTGGGGGGGGGGGGGGAGTAATACATTGGATCAAATTAGAAAGCTCTTGCGTTAGGCTGCATACATTAGATATAGCGAACAAAATACTCATCTATTGCAAGCGTACATAAACACGTGTATGCCTTGCTATTCGTCTTAGAAATTGATCCCATTATCACTAGAACACCTACAATGCATGCTTTCAGTACCACCTCACCTAGTAATACTTAGATTACGCATGGCGGCCATCCTGCGCATTTGGGTCTGTTCCAGCTCTGTCTTATTATATCTACTTACACAGGTCGCTATTTAACAGCCAAGGCACCAAAGCGGCCCGGGTTCGATCCCAGGCAACCGCATGTGGGATTTGTGGTGGACAAACTGGGGCGGGTTTCCTCTGGGTTCTCCAGTTTCCTCCTCCATCTCATTCCACCGGTGCTCCATCTTCATTCCATGTATCATCAGTGTCACCGCCTGCGGTGCCGTATGCAGTAAAAGCGGACGTTAAACACTGCAAAAACAGCTAAGGCACAGCAAAATAAAAGATAATCGAATCTTTTTATTATGGTGTGATGCGCATGCGATACCAATGCCAAAACATATTAATCCTCATGTAAGAACATTTTTATTACTTTCCTTTGTACGGTGCAATCAAGTTCGTTAACAGAGCATGCTAAATAACTCTATAAAGACAGAAAATTGTGTGGAGCTGACTTTAGAAATCAGACAACCGATATTTTACAATTAATAACTGAGAAGATTGATTTTCCCAATGCTCTCAGACTGTCTCTCTCTTTCAAAGCGATTAATTTGGTGACTTGGGCATGGAGAATCTTCATATTCACCAGCTTCATCTTATTTCAATGTATATGATACAGATTTTCTGCACTGTATGAAAACTACGTTATTTTTATGTTATTAAATAACTACGGGACCAAAGAGGATTGGATACACAAGATTAAAATTTCACCTACTGTGATTATCTAAAACTCACTAGACCATCCGATCGATGATTGTTCCACCACCAAAGGCTATTTTATAAGCTATGCAGCATTTCCAGAACTTGGAGCACTATCATGGGGAGATTAAGTTAAGCTTTCCACCGATATCTCACATCCTTTTTCTTGACTATCCTGTTTATCCGTTATTAGGAATAGCAGGGGCTCCACAAAATTGCAATTATTCGGAGGTAAACCGGAGGATTCACCGATTCTGGCCAAATTTGGATTCACTATAAAAAGTTCTAAATTATTGTACTATAATTTCATAAAGAACGGGAAGGGATAAATGAAAGTAAAAAAATCTTTAAAAATACTGCGATTGTGGTATTACAAAACACCACCCTCAAAAGAAGAGATGGTAAATGTTCAGCAATAGGCTATTTGAGGATTTTAAGATATTTTACATGATAAAGTGTGTATCTTGAATTTTTTGGGAATAACCTGTCAATGTGCCTCCATTCGGAAAGAATTTGTATAAGTTTGTGTAAAGGATTCTCATCACAACTAGACCTGTTTTCTCAATACCTTTGCTAAATAAAAGAATAAACGTCACTCGCCCCCTTCATTCTTTTAGGGTCAGTAGTACAAAAACACCACCCCAGATGGGACCATTGTTCGATGGGAGGCAGTTTGGAGGATTGTCAGTTGGTTGTTGTAGTGTTTAACGCCCGCTTTTACTACTACGGCACCGCAGGCGGTGACACTGATGATACATGGAATGAAGATGGAGCACCGGTGGTATGAGATGGCGGGGGAAACCGGAGCACCCGGAGAAAACCCGCCCTGACGCCGCTTCGTCCACAACGAATACCACATGCGGGTCCCTGGGATCGAACCCGGGCCGCCTAGGTGGTAGGCGAGCGTGCTAACCGCTCGGCCACGGCGCCGCCGATTGTCAGTTGGAATGGGAATATATCCTTTAGAACAAGAGTAAAATTATTGCGTGGGTGCTATCACAAAAAACCGCCCCAGCGGAAGAAGGGATGCAAAATTTTTGGCGAGACGCAATTTTGACGATTGTCAGCACGAATGGGCTTCTTTTCGCAATGTTTCTGTTAAATAAAAATATAAATGTTCTTCACTTCAAAAACACAACCCTAATGGGACATAGTGTCGAAAATTGTTCGATAGGTATTTTGAAGGGATTTCAATACTAATGGAAAATTTGACACGTATGTCCGTTATCGCCGCGGGGGTGGGGGGGGGGGGGAGGAGCATACCGCTTACAGGAAGATGCAGCAGGAAGCGTTTTAGAGATTTTTTGGAAATGGACGACAGAAAAAAAGTTATTCGAAATAAAATTCTGCGTTATACAGAAATCTGATTTCTTGTGTACTAAGTTTCTCCCCCCCCCCCCCTCTCTCTCTCTCTCTCTCTCTCTCTCTCTCTCTCTCATGGTTTATCCTTTACAGAAACTTATACAAAATCCTTCCGAATGGAGGCATATTGACAGGTTATTCCCAAAAAAAATTCAAGATACACACTTTATCATGTAAAATATCTTAAATAATGGTACCTTAATCAAAATGTTAAGCCATTTCTCAAAAAAGAAAAAAAATCGAAAACGTTTCCACGTAAGGGTGGCGGATTTTACTGAAAATATACATGTCACGTCGTTGGAAGATTCTGACCTCACATACCAAGTTTGGTATTCATCCGGCTTTTCGTTTTTAAGCTATGCTATTCATTTCTAAACTTAAGTTTTTATTCAATGGGGCTTGAAAACAAGTATTTTCGGTGAAATACTGATATCGAATCCTTGGGTGGAGTGCAATAAAATTTGGTTACTATTTTATTATACACACCGATGTAGAGCTCATGTAAAAATATTTAAACAGGCATGACATAACAGCACAAAAGACATTAATGGATGTATTCAATTTGTTTAAGAAATTGACTGGTAAAAGGATTGTAAGCGTATCCAAGTGAAACAAATGGATAGTTGAATATACGAACAGGCATGGTGTATCACCTCACTACAGTGGTATCAATAACAATGACATGTAATTCGTGCATTACAAATACCTACAATTATAAAGATTAGGCGTTGGAATTCTTGAGTAGTTATCCAAAGCCACAGATTTAAAATCAATGCAAAGAACGAAAACAACCAAGATTCGACCAAGATCTCGAACGTGTCTGCCCCACACTCAAGAGGTATCGAGATCGAATTTTGGTTAGGACGAGTTAACTTTTCTGCTGTTTTTCCTTAATCTGAGAAGACGAATCGCTTAGGACCCCGAGGTTACTTGAACATCATTTCATCCACTACATTCCTTCATCGTCCGATGTGACCTACCAGATTAAAAGTTCGTTAAACTTATAAAAAAGAACTGGTGTGCACTCTTATACAACTATTCTTAAAAACACTTTCATCTGATACCTGTTAATCGACATAAACATTATACAAATGGTTTTATTACATATTCCTTTCTAGGTAGAATGCAAATAGGAGAATACAGTAAGTTGAACCGATAGTCAGATCTTTTAAGAGTTGGTCGCTATGTGATGGTTTTGACATTCCATTCCCTTGGCAAGGCGAGGGCATAAAAACGAATGACTTCCTATATGATAAAAGTACAAGTATTGCAACATTTAAACTAAAAACAAGGAAGTACCTACTTCAGATAAATTGTCTGCTTTGACGGGACCCACATTTTTGTTTAGTAAGATGTCTATGTCTTGCGGTTTACTACTTCTGCAAAAGTTGTCCAGAGTGAAGAGGACTTCAAAGGCTACTCCCTGAAAACTTCAACATATACACTTAACTTGTCATTAAATATCTCAAACATTTGGTATTTTAATTAAAATTGTAAGAGTTATTTTTAAGCAAATAAAATCTTCGGAAATTTTTCCTTGTAAAGCGTAGTTTGGAGTGGGGGTATTTTCTTGAAAATCTACGTGTCGCATCCTTGGGAGATGCTGACATTAAATACCAAGTTTGGGTTTTAAACCAATTTTCGTTTTTGAATTATGCTGTACACACATACACTCAACCACCCACGCACCCCCCCCCCCCCCACACACACACACAGTTTTCTGAAAATGCTTTTTCTTTTGGGTTCAGCGAACTCAAAACGTATTTCCAGCGAAATTTCGACATCAATTTTTTTGGTGGAATACAATACTTACAATGCAACACAACACAATATAATACTCAAAGCGTCAATAAAACAAAAGATCACGTATTAGATCAAGAACTAAGTTAAAGAAGGAAAAAAGCAGAAAAAACATCGCACTTAAGTAAACGTCGTGGCTGGAGCGTAGTGTTCCGATTTCCTAATACGGAGTACGCATGGGTTCAGGCCCCCCGCCCCCCCCCCCACCCCATGCGGATTTCCGGCCAATATATAGGACCAGTGCTCTATCAATCCTAAAGAATTTGAACTAGAATAAGTAGCACGCGTCACGGAAACCAACAGTCCGGCTGAGGTAAGCATGCTGCCGACCATAAAAGTAATTTCCACGTATCGACTAAGCCAGTGGTATTCAACCATTTTTCTCCACCTACCTCCAAAGAGAATTGTCCATTCCATCCTGTATTCCTAGGCCTAGGCCTAGCCCTAGAGTTATCCTTAATTCAATTATACATAACCATATCTAAAATAAATTATAACATTCATAACTTATTAAAATATCTGATGTGCTGCACTCACATGACTTTCTCTACTCTTGCACTAACCATTCTTACAAACTCTTATTCTTCTACCTTCTTCCTGTCAGTTGAGATAAACAGTTGCAGAAATTCTCTTATCGCTTGTTTTCTTGCACGTGCAACCGGGATATGGGAATAAAGTAGGCTTTGAGGGACAGTCAAATCTTCTAAAGCTTTCAAATCCTGTTCACTTTGCACGGTTAACATAAACAAATGAATAGCGATGTTCCATTTTACAGAAGTACAAGTTCACCGAAACTTACAGAAATAACGATGAATATCTCCGAAATGGTTCACTCTACAAAATAATTTATTCAGACATAAATTGTGTGTCTTGGCAAGATCTAAATTTGTTGTATAGTATGATTTGCTCTATCTCGTACGGTTTACCAGTTATGGAAAAGTCATCCAGAGGAAATAGGACTTCATGGAGTGAGTGAGTGAGTGAGTGTGTCGGGTTTAAGGGCCCGTCGACAACTTGGTCATTAGGGCCCCGAGTCCAGAAGTAAAATTACATACCGTCAAGTGTTAAAACATCTCCCATTAAAACTAAAAATCTACGGTTAAAATAGATAAAAAACCTCTAAACAACTATTAAAACGTTTCATTTAAAATGCTAAAAACAGAAACTTAAAATGGCTACAAAGTAAAAAACACTAAAAAGTTAAAAACCCAAAAATACGGCCATCTAAAAGACTAAAATCTCTATAATAAAATATCCTTACACTTGCTTCATAAAATCAATTGTGGAACAAAACCGCAGCACTGTATTTACAGATACTGGGTCGTTGCCTAAAACTGACGACAGTGTAAGGCCCAGGCCAACAGACTGGCGCTCACGAGCGTATCGCGGACAATCAAGAAGGACATGTGCGACGGAGATTGGAATATTACACGTCGTACAGACAGGCTCCGGATCACCACGCAAAAGGTGTCCATGCGTGGCTCGGGTATGGCCTATCCTCAGGCGGGTTAAAACCACTTCTTCCCGCCTGGAATTCCTGCAGCTGGTATGCCAGGGTTGTACCGTGTCCTTGATAGTCCGTAATTGAGTGCCAGATAACGCTTCCCAAGATTCCTGCCAGAGAGCAAATAGATGGCGACGGAAATATTTCTGAGCATCTATATAGGGGAGCGTACGGGTGGAATACTCCGGAAGCCGACATGCAGACTTTGCAGCCGCATCCGCCGCCTCGTTACCCGGAATACCCACATGGCCTGGGATCCACGTAAAAACAAACTGGTATCCGCGAGACAGTAGCTGAGAAATCAACGTCTGGATTTTAACAACCAATGCCGAGGTGCCGATAAACTGTTGCAGGGCCTGGAGAGCGCTAAAAGAATCGGAACAAACTATAAAACTTCCAGGACCCGAACTGGAGATAAAAAGGAGGAAATAAAATATGGCAAACAACTCGGCGGTAAATACTGAACTGGCGTCCGGTAGGCGGTACGTATGAGCGTCACCGTTGTATATAAAGGCGCAACCCGTCGAACTACCCATCTGGGACCCATCGGTAAATACCGGACAGGAAGTCCGGTATCGCCCCAGTAGTTCCGTGAATAGTTGGCGAAACACGGAATGAGGGGTAGCTATCTTAACACAGCCCGACAACTCCAGGTCAAAGCGTGCGCGCTGGAGTTGCCAGGGAGGACATCGGCCACGTGAATGCCGCTCTACGGCTGGCAGTCGAAGGGCGTGTGCAGCAAGCAGTTCACGAAACCGGATACCACTTGGACGGGAGATAGTTGTATTTCGCATATAACGGTGCGCGAGGTCTGGACGCAACACGGGTGGAAACGAAGGGTGACCTGGATGGGCGGCCAGCCTTGCCACGTAAGAACAAAGTAATAAAGAGCGTCGAACAGACAGTGGAGGTTCGCCAGAATCAGCATACAGACAATCGATTCTGCTGGTGCGGAAAGCCCCAGTAGCGAGACGGATACCAGTGTGATGTACTGTGTCTAAAAGCCGGAGTTTAGACGCAGACGCCGCGCCATAAATAAAACAGCCGTAGTCTAATTTGGACCGGACCAGAGAGCCATACAACCTCAACATGACGGTGCGATCGCCGCCCCAAGATGCCCCAGATAAGACCCTGAGTACCCGAAGCGAGGACTTCATGGACTATAGCCAGAAAATTCAAGATATACATTTCACTTATCATAAAAATATCTCAAACATATGGCATTTCAATCAAAATCATTAGAGCCATTGTCAAGAAAATAAAAATTTTCGAAAAATTGTCCGTGTAAAGGGTAGTTCAGGGTGGAGCAATTTTCTTCAAAATCTTCGATTCGCATCCTTGAAAGACATTAAACTTAAATACCAACTTCGGTTTTTAACCGACTTTTCGTTTTTGAGCTATGCTGTCCACAGACTGACAGACACACACCATTCACACACGCACACGCGGTACTTTTTCTACAAATGCTTTTTTTTTTTTTTTTTTTTTTTAATTCAGGAGTCCTCAAAACAGATATTTCCGGTGAAAGCTCGACATCGAATTGTTGGGTGGAATACAATACTTCCTCTACTTTCTAGTAGAGAAAAGTAATAAAAATGAGGATTATGCTACAAATGCGTAAAATAAATATGGAACTACGTTATAGTAGCACACACACAAAAATTACATGAACTTGTATTGCTTCTGACCTGTTGAGATATCTGAGATTGTTTTCTGGGCTCCAGCTCCTCTATTCGATACTGAATCTTCGTTAGCGCGAGTATCAAGCGATTTCTTAGTTTCGTGTTGATTGCTGTCAATACAGAGAAACCTTGCTCACACAAATAAGTAGAGGGGGAATGGAAGAAAGTGCGCAGTGGTAGTGTCACTAACTTCAGTTTACTCTTTACGTGCATAACAACAGAAATCACAAATTGACATATTTTCGATTTTTATGTTCAGTGAACTGTCAACGGACATTTCCAAAAGACCTTTTAACTTTACGGGAAAATCAGAGGAACTGTTGGCAGTAGTGCAAAAAGGATTTGTAATCCACTGTTGTGTATTATCGTCTTTCTCGATTTCTGGGAAGTATTTTTAAAACTGTAACTTGAGATTTTGTAGGAGAAACTTGATTATTTCCAAAAGTCTATTAGCAACAGTAACTTCATTCTGTCCACTATCTTCCAACACAGTCGGAAAAAACTTCAATATCTCCTTTATTAACGCAATCAATTCAAAATAAAACTCAAAACATTTTACTTCCTCATGAAGTTTAAAAATATTTCTGTCAAAACCTTGGAGTTGAAGATTGAGCTCGTTAAATCTGTTGAATATATCCGTCAAATAGCTAATTGGTAAATCCACTCTTCATTCTCAAAATGCTTCACTAGATCAGATTTCAATTTTGTTAAGGAAACATTTTACCCCACTTTTCAGTCAAGAACTCGAAGCTGCAAGGTATGACTGTTGGGTAGACCGGTAGAGTAAGCAAAATGGATTCTTCTTTGACAGAGGACAATTCAGATCTCTCTGGCTGAAATATTTTCCGCTATTTGTGATCATTCAGAAAACATACTGACTATATGCGTATTTTAAATGTTACGCAGCCCGTAAGTTGATTTTGCGTACCCCAGGTTGAATATGTCTGGACTAAAGTATCGTCTACTACCTATGCTGTATGCATGTAAGCGTGAGGCCGGCAGTCGTCCCAGGCGCTTCAGGGTTGTAGTGCCACATTATTATGGTTGCATAGTTAAAGACGCTGTGAAATCACGCCGTAAAGTCAATCATATAAATATAAGTACCTGGGTGACCGAGCTTCGCTCGCCGTTTTTCGCCTCTGTTTTTGTGAAATCTTATTTTTTGTGGGAGAAGATACTTGTTTAGATAAACCTGAAAGGCAAAACGTTAACTAAAACTACTTGTCGCAATTGTTAAGAGTAATGTCCGAGATACAAGAGATATAGAAATACATAAAAATATTTCATAAACACCATCATTTCAGCTGTAAAACGTGTACTGCTGAAAGCAGGCCTCCCCCATAGATATCCACCCAGTTTGAGGTTTTCCTCGAGCATTTGTTCCATTATGGAATTCAGTTCTTTGCTGCTACGATTGACTCCAGGGCGTTAACACGTTGGCCAAGGTCCTTCATACTTCCGTCGAGTTCTTCCATGGCTTCCTTAACCCCGGCCAGTCGCTCGTTAGTATTCTCCGATAGACCTGTATTCATATTGGAATTCCCGTCTTCATCTTTTCCGTTTCGGAGTTTACATTTTCAATTTGGCTTCCAGTTTTGTTACCATATTTTCTATTCCGTAGTTTACATTTTTCCAATTTGGTTTTCATATTTGTTTCCTCTGCCGCATTCTGGAATTCATTTCATTTCCCATTATGTCCATCTTGGCTAACATTTGTTTTATCAACTATTCCATATCGTGCTTTTCGTTGCACTCCTGACACCAATTGTGATTACTTTACTTGTTTAACTATTTCTTTATTCTTTATTAAAACACTGGAGCGACACTAAGCAAAAGCAATGTTGAAGAATAACAAATACTACAGGAAGAAAAGCTGGTTGATAAAGCCATGTGAATGTACTACGCATTTATGTTTCAAACATATAGAAAATTGTATGAATTGTTCGTAATTGTTCGTCGAAGCGGGAGTAGTGAAAGAAATGTGATTGTGTTTTACTAAAGAAAAATGAGTAGAAAAACCGTGTGAATGTGTTACGTTGCACTTATATTTCAAGGGTATGGAAAAATGTATGGATTGTTTGCAGAAGAGGGAGCAATATGTTAGGTAAAGGAAAAGGGAGTAGAGAAAACCACGTGAACGTAATACATTGCGTGGTAAAATGGATTGTATAAAAATCTTCGCCATGAAAAAAATAGATGTCACTTTTCATGGCGATCGATCAACCTGTTTTGGAATTTAATCACTCTTCAACAGAAGATATGTATAGGCGTTGGTATGTATGAAGCTGATAAACCATAGGGAATAACGTGAATTGTTACATAAAACAAAAGTGAGTAGAGAAAGTGGTATGAATGTAGTACGTTGTATTTGTTTCAAACATATAGCAAATTGTATTAATTATATGTTGAAGGGTGAATAGCGAAAGAAGACTGATTGTGTCTCGTAAAGGAAGTATTAGTAGAGGAAATCGTGTGCACGTAATACGCTGCATTTATATTTCAATCCTAGAATATTATATTAATTGTATGCTGAAGGGCAAACAGAGGATACATGAATGCGCTAACGTAAAAGAAAAGCGAGTAGAAAACCATTTGAAAATAATATATTGTGTAGTAAAATTGTTACCATAAAAACTCCATGAAAAAAATACATATACGTGCCGAATTTCGCGGTGATCGGTTAAGCGGTTTTCGAGATTAACAGCTAGATATATACAAACATTCAAGTTGTATAGATGCTATGAATTGTTTGTAGAAGAGTGAGTGGAGAAAGACATGTGAAGGTGTTACCTAAAAGTGAGTAGAGTAAACACTGTGAATGTAACATGCAGCATTTCTATATCAAACATGCACAAAATTGTATGACTTATTTCTAGAAGAGTAAGTAGAGAAACAGTTATGAGTGTGTTACCCAAAAGCAAGTAGAGAAAACAGTATGAATGTAATACGTGGCATTTCTATTTCAAACATGCACGAAATTGTATAACTTATTTGTAGAAGGGTGAGTAGAGAGAGATGTGAATGTGTTACCTAAGAGTGAGTGGAGAAAACAGTATGAATATAATAGCACTTCTGCTTCAAACATACAGAACATGAACGTAAGTGCTGAGGCTTAATACAGAACATGGTTTGACTTATTTTTAAAGTGGGGATAAAAGTGTTTTTCGGTCCAAAATCACGCTTTTCATGGATAATTGTTTACAGAAGAGTGAGTAGAGAAAGAGATATGAATGTGTTACCTAAAAGTGAAAGGAGAAAACAGCGTGAATGTAATAGCACTTCTGTTTCAAACATACAGAACATGGTATGACTTATTTTAAAAGTGGGGATAAAAGTGTTCTTTGGTGCAAAATCACGTTTTTTATGGAAAATTGTTTATAGAAGACTGAGTAGAGAAAGAGATGTGAATGTTACCTAAAAGTGAGTAGAGACACCGCTGTGAATGTAATATGCAACATCTCTATTTCAAACATACAGAAAATGCCACGACTTATTTGTAGAAGAGTGAGCAGAGAAAGAAATGTGAATGTATCACCTAATAGTGAGAGGAGAAAACAGTGTGAATGTAATAGCACTTCTGTGTCATACATACAGAACATGGTTTGACTTACTTTAAAAGTGGGGATAAAAGTGTTTTTCGGTGCAAAATCACGCTTTTTATGGAAAATTGTGTACAGAAGAGTGAGTAGAGAAAAAGATGTGAATGTGTTACCTAAACGTGAGAGAAGAAAACAGTGTGAATGTAATAGCACTTCTGTTTCAAGCATATAGAACATGGTATGACTTATTTTAGAAGTGGGGATAAAATGCTTTTGGTGCATAATCATGTTTTTATGGAAAATTGTTTATAGAAGACTGAGTAGAGAAAGAGATGTGAATGTGTTACCTAAAAGTGAGTAGAGAAATCGCTGTGAATGTAATATGCAACATCTCTATTTCAAACATACAGAAAATGCCACGACTTATTTGTAGAAGAGTGAGCAGAGAAAGAAATGTGAATGTATCACCTAATAGTGAGAGGAGAAAACAGTGTGAATGTAATAGCACTTCTGTGTCATACTACAGAACATGGTTTGACTTACTTTAAAAGTGGGGATAAAAGTGTTTTTCGGTGCAAAATCACGCTTTTTATGGAAAATTGTGTACAGAAGAGTGAGTAGAGAAAAAGATGTGAATGTGTTACCTAAACGTGAGAGAAGAAAACAGTGTGAATGTAATAGCACTTCTGTTTCAAGCATATAGAACATGGTATGACTTATTTTAGAAGTGGGGATAAAATGCTTTTGGTGCATAATCATGTTTTTATGGAAAATTGTTTATAGAAGACTGAGTAGAGAAAGAGATGTGAATGTATTACCTAAAAGTGAGTAGAGAAATCGCTGTGAATGTAATATGCAACATCTCTATTTCAAACATACAGAAAATTCCATGACTTATTTGTAGAAGAGTGAGTAGAGAAAGAAATGTGAATGTATCACCTAATAGTGAGAGGAGAAAACAGTGTGAATGTAATAGCACTTCTGTGTCATACATACAGAACATGGTTTGACTTACTTTAAAAGTGGGGATAAAATGTTTTTGGTGCAAAATCATGTTTTTTATGGAAAATTGTTTATAGAAGACTGAGTAGAGAAAGAGATGTGAATGTGTTACCTAAAAGTGAGTAGAGAAAACACTGTGAATGTAATATGCATGTATACAAAAATTTAACCAAATCTTTAGAGCCGTTTCTGAAATACCGGGAATATATATAGGTGTTTCAAAAATACGGGGCATAATTTCAGGTATGTATTTCCCACATGAAGACAATCAAAATAGTTCATTATAACATGTGTCCGGAAATGCTTCATTTCCGAGTTATGGTCTTTACAACATTGAAAATCCCACCTGTAGACAATCAAAATAGTTCATGTCCGGAAATGCTTCATTTCCGAGTTATGGCCTTCACAACATTGGAATTCACTGGAACGTTTTTCTTTCCGCAGGTCTTTGCCGTCAAAGGAGACATTAGGAGGGCGCTCTAATAGTTCATTCTGAGGAAGGTTACATTCAGTGTTCTTTACGCGTTAAGACTGCGACATGTATTCAAATCAAGAGCTGGCAGAGATACACTTCATGTACGGTAAGGCGGACGGCAATGCTGCGCTGGCTCGTCGTTTGTACCAGGAGAGGTACCCACAGCGACAATGTCCAGATCGGAAGACATTTGTACGTCTCCATTCCCGTCTTTGCGAGTACGGAACATTCACCTCTCCTGGTTTGGGAAGGGGACGACCAAGATCTACAACTCCTGAAGTGCAGGAGGAGATTCTGGAGACTGTTGAACGAGTATCAATTGTATCCTTATCATTTGCAACGTGTACAGGCCCTGTCACCAGCAGATTACCCTGCACGAGTTAGGTTCTGTCAGTGGTTCTTGCAGCAGTGTGGTGTAAATCCGAACTTTTCTACCGTCGTATTATTTACAGATGAAGCACAGTTCACAAGAGATGGCATAACAAATTTCCACAATCAGCATGTATGGTCGCATGAAAACACACGTGTAACTGTTGTATCTCATCAACATGTGCGGTTCTCCCTCAACATGTGGGCCGGTATCATTGGTGATCGATTAGTTGGACCCCATGTACTTGTAAACAGACTTACGGGGCAGGCGTACACAAACTTCCTGGAAAACACCATACCTGACGTTTTCGAAGATACTCCACTGATCAATCATCAACACATTCACTTCTTGCATGATGGCGCTCCTGCACACTTCAGTCTTAGGCTCGCCGGTACTTGGATCGAAGGTTTCCTGATTGATTGATGGATAGGTAGAGGTGGCCCAATTGCTTGGCCTCCACGCTCACCTGATCTGAACCCTCTCGATTTCTACTTGTGTGGCCACTTAAAATCATTGGTTTATTCGTCTCCGGTGCCGGATTTGGAATCCCTTCGGAATCGAATTGTGGCAAGTTGTGAGGACATACGCAATACTCCTGGAGTTTGGGATCGTGTTCGCAGGTCAATGAGACATCGATGTGAGGTCTGTATTCAAGCAGGAGGTGGACATTTTGAACATCTTCTGTAATGACAACAACCTGCGGAAAGAAAAACGTTCCAGTGAATTTCAATGTTGTGAAGGCCATAACTCGGAAATGAAGCATTTCCGGACACATGTTATAATGAAGTAATTTGATTGCCTACATGTGGGAAATACATACCTGAAATTATGCCCCGTATTTTTGAAACACTCTGTATATTGAGAATTGCACTGTAGAAGCGGGAATAAAAAAATGTTATTTTTTATGTAAAATCGCGTTTTTTCGGGAATTACACCTATATAGATGAACTTAGAAAGCAAAACTCTATCAGAATACAAAATTTGATCGAAATCGTTAGAGCCGTTTCCAAGTTGCGCGGAATATATATATATATATATATATATACACACACAAGAATTGCTCGTTTAAATATATAGGATTTGCACGCATAAAATTTATTTGCACAACAGGAAAAAGAATGGAATAGTCAGCTATCAGCCACCGTTAAATTTTGCGACTACCATAAATAAACTGACACGCATCTAAGGGCGCTCTTTACAGACTAGTCACTTCCGTCATATATTCACAGAAAATGGACGACTAAAAATAGATCGCATAATATACATAGTTAAACATATATGTAGGTCCAAAATATTGAAACTAAAATACACGGCAGACGCAAGAGAAGATGGGAAGATGTACCTAAGTGGAAGGTAATAAATGCGATTAAGGATATTTATTAAAGACAGAACAGAATCGTAATGAAGCTGCGGCGCCATAAAACAAAGAAATATTCATCAAAAAACTATGTTAAAATATAACGATTTTTTCAACTTTGTGCCATCAGCAATCCGGAAGTATTAATAGCTAGAGGTGAATCGTAATCTCTATCAGGACAGTTTCACTTTCTCTATCATGTACATCAGGCATCGGCAAACATGTACTCAATGAGGCCTCGCAACTATGACGTGTCAGGGGCAGCCCTTACTCTGTCTCTGTCTCCCCTTCCCTCCCTCACAGCCTTAACTGGTTGTGCATACACACCATCACGGGCGGACTGTTCTGTCGTATTTACTGTATGCCCACGACAAGAAGGCTAGAGGGGAATGAAGGGCAGAGGGACTTGGATTGTTTATCTACTCCGGTAGCAGACCTGTTTACTAGGAAATGAGTGTATGAATACTTCTAGCTATGGGTGACTAATGTGCCAACATTGTGTATTTTAAACGAACCTAGCATCCTTGTCATACTCGGAAACTAGGCATAGACACCGCGCGGGAAGCACAAAATGATTACGCTACACATTCCTAAGACTTGCCTTCTTGTCCTGGGCACACAGTACCTGCACTTCTAAACATGTCTCTCAAAGTGTAATTTAATACTAAGACTTAAAGATAAATTTCTTTATGTATAACTTTGAAGGATATAGTTTATTTAACTTAAAGTCTTAGTATATTCATAGAATTAGAGCGCATCTAATTATTCCTAGTCTATTAAATTTGATATCTAGAATAGCACTTTGAAGATTTCTTCTCTCATCATGTAAGGAACGTAAGGTGTTTGTTGTGCTCTAAAGTTCAAAAAGGCACTCATCAATGGAACATCAAGCAGCATTATGATACATGTCATAAGATCACCATACAATTATAGACAAGAATGCATTCATAAATTTACACCACGATTTAAAGTAGCATAACACTGACGTAGTGTCCTTTATTCATTTTTTTTCCAGGTCTAGATCGGACTAACCAACTGCAACAGCTCAAAAAACAATATTCAGATAATGCACCTAATATTAATTCAAATATTATAACTGATAGACAACTTCACGCCAGCTATGCTGTTGCTTTGGAGATTGCTCAGTCACTGAGATGTTTTAGTGATGGAGATTTCATAAAAAATGTGAGAATAAAGTTGCCAACATAATTTGCCCTGAATAATACGATATTTTTAGTAACATTGCATTATGACCACGAACCATACAGAGAAGTATATATAAAATAGGAGAAATAGCCGAAAAAAGACTACCAACCGAGGTCCATGAATTTATAGCCGTTTCTCTCGCGTTGGATGAAAGCACTGACAACGTTGACACAGCACAATTGGTAATTTTCATTCGTGGAGTTACTAACAACCTCTCGATACAAGAATATATGCTTGAAGTCATTCAACTTAGGGGACATACAACAGGGACAAAATTATTTCAAGCATTTAAGAAATACGTAGAAGAAAAGAAACTGAATCAAACAAAAATCTTGTATCGCGATTAACAGATGTTAATTTGCGTACTATGCTGAGAGTGGCTACTTGTGATATATCACTAGATTTTCATGGTACATTGCAAATAGAAGTGAATTAAAATATATTGCTCAAATATCTAGGCCTACCTAAAGTATCGTAGACCAAAATAGCTGGATTCAAGTATGTGTACTATTCCTTATTGTACTCTGTAGCGAGCGAGTCCACCACTGACACTGAACGAAGGTCAATACCATCCCCTGTTCTACATTACGTCAAGTGTATTGCGGGTTGCATGTTGAGACGTCATACCGAAACCTCATTGAGTACATGTTTGCCGATGCCTGATGTACATAGTAGACAAAGAATGTACTGCATTCTACCCAAACATTCGACAGCGAGATTTCACTGTAAATACATGTTTTGAGGTCCCCGAACAGACAAAATTGTTAGAAAAACATCCCTTCGTCTCTCTGCGCGTGCTCGCGTATTCTGTGAACAGCATAACTGGAAGACGAAAAGTCGGTTAAATACTGCACGTGTATTTATTATCTGCATCATATAAGGCCTTTTCGGGAATATTTCCCACAACAATCTATCCCTTACACGAACAAATTCTCGAAAATTTTAAGTTTCTTAAAAGTATTGAACAATTTTGAATAAAATAACATGATTAAGGCATTTTATGACAAATGAAATGTACTATCTTCCGCAACAGTAAATACCCAACTACAGTGAGACCTCCGCGAAGGGTCACCTAATTCTCAGGTGTGTTTGCATAGATGGTATGAGAATTAAATTAGTCATATGCTTCCCTTGCTGTTCGGAGGACATGGCAGCCGTATCATCTCGCAGTTTTGAAATGCAATATTTCAGCAATCCTTCTACATTAACCGGGAAACACTGCAGATTCAACTTCAGTGCACCTGCAGAACATATGTTCTTATCATGTTTCTATTAAGTTGTGGACTAGAACTAAAATGATTCCAGTTTTGCTTGCTCGACGTGAGCTTAATCACTTAGACCAACTTCGTGTATTCGCTATAGCGTAACTGGCTAGGGCGTGTTCTTTCAAATCAACAGTGTGGGCTGACATTGGTTCGAATCTCATTTAAGGTTCGTTTTTTATTTCCCCTTTTCTTTTTCCTTTCTTAACGGGAACATAATTATTTATATAACCAGTGCGAAATATAAAATTATACAAACTAATGTAATCTATTTCCGTTAAAGCTCCTCCTTTAGGTATTTTTATTCCATGTACCGATGTAACATTACCCGCCGTCTTATGAATTCTGCGGTAGATTGAAGTTTTAAAAATGAATGCTTCATTAGATAATAATTGCAACTAACTGCTGCAAATAAAGCAGGCAATACGGCTACCTATGGGTGTTACAACTAAATAAATAAATAAATAAATAAATAAACTAAATAAGTAAGTAAGTAAATAAATAAATTAATTAATTAAATAAATAAATAAATTGAGACATGATTGAAAACTTGAGAGAAAGATTGAATTACCGATTTCTTGCAAACAGGATTCGATTTTAGTCCCCAGTTTACAAAGTTGACATACACTGCTACGCAAGGTAGACGGTTTGACTACTAAGTTAATTTTAGTGAACTATAATACCTATCAGATAATATCAAATCTTAAGTTTAGAACAGAACTGCTGCCTGTAGATCATCACGTATTCAGTATTCAATTCTCCTCATGTATGAGAGTGCATCTAATAGATCTTATTTTCAATTAATGATACTTCGATCAACGAGAACGTGCATTTACTATTATATAGTTTCATCTTCATTTATCTGTCGTTAATGAAAACAATTAATGAAACTAAAACTCCACAATGAACACTGCGATACTCGTGCTTGCTATAGAAATATTCTCTTTTCTCATTCCTATAAATAAATGTGAGCGAATACCTAGAAGAAAAAAAATCAAATTTTTAAACTATTTCTAAACGTGCCAACGAGCTTTCCACCCTGCAGTGAAATTAGCTGCCAAGCTAGCGACAACAAGCTTAACATCATATGATACAGCACGAATGCCCAAGTGAGGAATGGCCAAGAGCGCTTCGTCGTTGACTGTGGAATTCAAAACTGCTAGCTGCCGGGGGTTCGACCCTCGCCTTTCGGGTGTTTATTTTCTGAAATACAAAATTAACAAAGGTATTCTCTACAGCTTTTTAACAGGAATGGAAAATCGGATGTAGGCACACTGCTACAAATTGAGTTAATGGGGACATGGCAACGCTGTGTCGCGCTTGGAAATAAAGCGACATGGCAACCTTGCTGGATGCAAAGATTTCATCTCAAGTACGAGTAATCTACAACTGCATTATGTTGTGTTTAATGTATCGTTAATTACATTATTCACTGGCATTCAAATCTTGTAACTTACACTATGACACGCTTATATATTTTAATATTGTAATAGTTGCGAAATATTAATTTCAGGAGGAATATTTAACAATTGAGGTAAGAGTGTTGTCTGCTTCATTTTGAGCAATTGCAATTATCTTATGAAGCATTAATTTGTAAAATTTCAATCTACTGCAGCATTCTTAAGACAGCGGGAAGAGTTACAACGGCACGCGGAATAAAAATACCTAAAGGAGGAGCTTTATCAGAAATAGATTCCATTAGTTTCTATAATTTTATATTTCGCACGGATTATATAAATAATTATGTTCCCGTTAATTAAGAAAATAGAAAAAGGGAAATAAAAGAAAATGTTAAATGAGATTCCAACCATTGTCAGCCCACACTGTTGATTTGAAAGAACACGCCCTAGCCAGTTACGCTATAGCGAATACACGAAGTTGATCTAAGTGATTAAACTCACGTCGAGCAAGGAAAACTGGAATCATTTTTAGTTCTAATCCCCAACTTAATAAAAATACCATTAGAACATATGTTCTGCAGGTGTACTGAAGTTGGATCTACAATGTTTGCCCGTTAATGTAGGATTGCTAAAATACTGCTTTTCAAAACTACGAGGTGAGTTGCGAAGTGACATGGCTGCCATGTCCTCCGAACAGCAAGGGAAGCATATGACTAATATAATTCTCATACCATATATGCAAGCACGCCTGAGAATTACGCAACCCTTCGCGCAGGTCTCACTGAATTTGGGTATTTACTTTTGTGAAACATAGTACATCTTAAATTTTTAGGAATAACCTCTGCAGCCCTCTTCTTTTGAAGGTATTCTCCATAACTGGTAAACTTTCTATTGTTTTTACTTTCTCTATTGCGTATTACTACAATAGGGAAAATGTTGCATTCCATGCAAAAGTTTGGCATCAAGATTTCACCGCAAATACATGTTTTGGGACCCATTGAACCTAAAAAAAAAACCATTTTATAAAAGGGTGTGTGGATGTGTGGATGTGTGGATGTGTGTGTGTGTGTGTGTGTGTGCGTGCGTGCGTGTGTCTGTGTGTGTACAGCATACTTAAAAAACGAAAAGTCGGTTAAATACCAAATATGGTACTTAGGTTCAGCGTTCCAAGGATGAAGAAAACAATCCCACCGCAAACTACCCTATACTTGGACAAGTTTTCGAAAATTTTGATTTTCTCAAAAAGTGGCTAATAATTTTTATTAAAATAGCATATTTTTAAGTTATTTTCATGTCAAATGAAATTTATATCCTGAATTTTCTTGGAACAGCCTCTGAAGAGTCCTCTTCATTCTGGGTGACTTGTACAACTGGTAAACCGCAAGGGATAGACAAAATCTTTCTACACAGAACATGTAATTTCGTTATACCACCCAATTTATGTGTTCATAACAAAAGTTTGTACCACGATAGAGAGTAATGTGAGTGCAACACATCAGATTTTCCCTCTCCCCCTCCCCCCTCTCATACAAAGAGAACGGCACTTCAAAGTCATCACATAACGACCAGCTCTAAAAAGATTTCATTGCTTAATCCTAGCGTATTCCTCTATTCCCATTGTACGTACCTGCACGGAAATATGTAACAAAAGTATTTCTATAAATATTTACCCCGATTAACGTGAAGCAGATAGAATAACCTTTTTAAGAATAGTTTGTTGAAGAATGGGCAGAGAAAGTCACGTGAATGTGAAACATTAAACTCCTTTTTTCTACATTTCTCTGGCTTATTTTGCGTCTCTAATCCATCCAACTGTTTTTACATCCTTAGAGGATTCTACGTTTCTACTTTTCTGAAATTTTCATCGTTTCCGTGCAGCCCTCTTGTACGAATTGTGACACGATAACAGAGACAGTTCTTTTGTCTCTGTTATCTGACGACTAACAGAAGCAAGCAGTGGCATGAAGATCTGGTTAGTCGGAAGGAACATCTTCTGCAGGTTTTTCATGAAAATCTGGCGTCTTTGTGGACAGCTTAATAGGCTTACGGAAGAGGGGGCAAAAAGCAAAGGGAAAGAGCCGCGGTAGTTCCCCAGCCATCTTTAAATCTTTTCAACATTAATAACCAAATACTAAGGGCTACAGGATGGAGTGAGGCAATGGAACGGAGAGAACATGCTTGAATGATTAAATAAGCACATATTAGGAAAGCAGTGATATCTTGCTTGGGACATTCTGGATTATTTGTGGAACAGAAATTTAGACATTTGAACTACAATCACTATTAAAAAGCGATACTTATGCTACAAAACTGTCCCAATTAATGTTCAGTAGCTTGATTACATTGAGCACTTTATGCTCTACTACTTTGTGTTTGGGAGGTAAGCAGGCCAATATGGCCAATATTTCTGTAGTTTGATGTAATAAGCAAGTAAATGAAGAACAGAGACAGGCAAAATATGAAATTTCATATCCTTGCTACCATTATGGTAACAAGTATTTTTATATTTTGTTGTATTGAGAATTCAATGCATACGACAAACGTTTCATATTGTATTATATGTTTATGAAATCGTCATGTTATGAAACTCTTCATATCTTGCAAGATTTACGATTTTTTCGTTTTTAAAATAGTATCCGTTAGCAACGAACCGGGCTTTCCGGACAATTTTATTCGGGGAGTTTTCTGTGAAAAGCATTTTGAAAATCGAGTCATTCTTTCCAAGAAGCCACTGGAAAAATACACATCACCCTGTTCAAAATGTCAGGCACAGTCGACAAAGTTAACATTTCCTCTGCCAAACTAAAAGCCTGTTCTCTAACTGCCTTTATTTTAGCAAACCGGTGCTCTTAGAGTAGACGCAAAGGTTAGTCATATGAAGCCACATTATGCTAAAGACTCCAGCAAATCATATGCTTGCCCCTCCTAACATCGCTCCCGCATCTTATGCGTCTGAGCTGAGAATGTGATCTTTTTATTACGCTCGGATAAATTTAAAACCAAAATAACTGCCCATTTTATAACTAGAGACAATTTTATTTTCTGATCATAGCTATACAAAAATCTACCTCACGATACCTAGAACGCGAGCTATGCACCTTTTATCTTCACATGGTTATCGTCACTCAGCATTCATTCAACACTGAAAAGCCTGAAAATCATTCTTTCCTCGCAAGCCTCTCTCAAATATAAACGCACAGTATACTATGGAAATACAAACCAAGAAACCGAATGAGTTAAATGTTCAGTTCACTTTCATAACAGTGGTGTATATACTATTTTAATATTAAAGTGACCGGGCATATGTTAAGTCATGTTTCAAACTCGAGCTGAAATATTGCTAATATTGAGACGGTATTTATACCGTGCCTGAGATATCAATGTTATCACATATTTATAATTGACCTATCAAGAATTATTATGGTTGATAGAGATAATGAATTGAACACATATGTAAATGGAATGTTATGAAACATGCCTAGTTCAAGCATTCGTCTAAGCACCATTCACAGGGCAAATGCCAGTGATAATATGATTTATTGTGTAACCATGTGCATGTAAATACTCATGAATTTCAGTGTATATTTGTAAAGTTATAAGAAATCACCGACGCAGAATGTAGTTTATATGTGTAAAATTCGGAAATATCGCTTCAGAGGCACCAGACGGGGTCTTTGAATCGAATTAGTTCTGCTTGAACGAGCGACAGCCTGCCGCCGGGCGGATGGTAAACCCCATTGTTAGGCAGGATTAGCCCTTTGTTGAGCAAAAGTCATAAAAGTGCCTATCAACCGTGTTGGAAACTCTACCACCAGAGGGAAGACACAGCATTTTCAGCGGCAAATTCTCATCTTGTCCACCGAGATATTTGGTCAATAGCCAATCAGAAAATTAAGAAATATTAAATTTTGAACTAATCAGCGGAACCCGCTCCAATGAGAGTGAAACTCAAAATTTTGATGTGGAGAGGAACTGAATATGCCTTTCGTACTTTCGTAAGTAATACACCGCAGTTGCTAACTCACACACCAGTCGTCAACGCATACCGCAGTCGCTAACTCACACACCGGTCGTCAACACATACCGCAGTCGCTAACTCACACACCAGTCGTCAACACATACCGCAGTCGCTAAATCACACACCAGTCGCCAACACATACCGCAGTCACTAACTCACACACCAGTCGTCAACATATACCATAGTCGCTAACTCACACAGCAGTCGTCAACGCATACCGCAGTCGCTAACTCACACACCGGTCGTCAACAGATACCGCAGTCGCTAACTCACACACCAGTCGTCAACACATACCGCAGTCGCTAAATCACACACCAGTCGCCAACACATACCGCAGTCGCTAACTCACATAGCAGTCGTCAACACATACCGCAGTCGCTAACTCACACACCAGTCGCCAACACTTACCGCAGTCGCTAACTCACATACCAGTCGTCAACACACACCGCAGTCGTTAACTCACACACCAGTCGTCAACACATACCGCAGTCGCTAACTCACACACCAGTCGCCAACACATACCGCAGTCGCTAACTCACACACCAGTCGTCAACACATACCGCAGTCGCTAACTCACACACCAGTCGCCAACACATACCGCAGTCGCTAACTCACACACCAGTCGTCAACACATACCGCAGTCGTTAAGTCACACACCAGTCGTCAACACACACCGGTCGCTTTGACTGTCCGCAATTGAGTGCCACTTAAGCCTTCCCAGGACTCCTGCCATACAGCAAATAGACGTCGTCGAAAGTAATGCTGCACATTTACACGTGGCAGCGTGCGGGTGCAAACCTCAGGGAGACGACAGGCAGACTGAGCACCTGCATCCGCCTTCTCATTCCCGGCAATACCTACATGACCTGGGCATCAGGTAAAAACGAACTGGTATCCGCGAGACAACTGGGGTGCGAGAGACTATATTTTAACCAGTATATGACTTAACCAGTCTGTGGACCCGCGTCCGCGTGTCGATTCCATCGATGCACTGGAGGCGGCAGCCACGGCATTCACCCAACATTCTGCCCACACGCACCGCATTCCATCCGACATACCTAACCCTCGAACCATACTCATCGAGCTCAGGCAGTTGCTTAAAGCCAAAGCAGCTATCCGCAGGCTATGACAGCGTTTCCGCCATCCCAGGATACAGGCCGTCTGCCAGCGGTTCAAGTCCCTGTCACGACGCGGGCACACCGCAAAACAGCCTGGGAAAATACAATGGCAAATGTTGATCTCTCAGAGAAACAACCATGGCGGACAATCAGGTCCCTTAGAAAGGACAAAAATGCACACCAGCATCCTCTACACGGCACTCTCTCTTTAGAGCCCCAAGAGAAGGCCGCGGATTTCGCAGACCATCTAGAGACTCAATTCGAACCCCGGGAAAATGTCCTGGACGAAGACTTTACTGAACTCGTGGAGGCGACGGTGCCAAGGCCATCTCTAAGTAACAGGCCTGGATATGCGATTTGTGATGTCACAACGCGAGGCCGACGTTCCAAGCAATTCATACGCAATAAACACATGTTTTACAGCATTTCTGCGCTGGAAGAAGCGTGCATTAATTTATATTCTCACATTTCGTATTAAAAGTTAATGTCTATTAGTATGTTGGTGGAAAACATGCTTTGCATAGTTGTTAATGGCAGAGCATGCTTCTTACATTCGCAACGCGAATATATCTCCAGTTTCTTTCTTTCTTTCTTTTTCCTGTAGATAATACCAAACTGTCTTGTTTAATAATGCAGTAGTTTTTCAAGAGGATGTTGGTTATTACTTTTATGATTTTCCTCGTCAAAATAGCACCCGGTAACTTGCAATCACTAGCATTACAGTCAGCACCGATATTATTAATGTCACATGTCTCAGCACCTAAATGTAGAATTAAGTTTCTCTGGTTTTCTACTTTAAGAAATTCTTGTTCATATGTCTCAACAAATTTACTACTTTTTCGTGATCACCAAGCATTTTCACCTTCTTTGATAAATATTTTAAATGCAAGAGTTTCTATCAAGACTGAAGGGTTGAGAAAGTTGTCTGAGGTAATCAGGATGGGGTAAAGAAAGAACATTTGAATCACGTAACTGTCTGTAAGCTGCTGGGTGAGAAAAATAAATTGAACACGTCCATAACAGGGTATCGGGCGTATATTTAATTGGCTTTTGACTGACCAATTGTACCTGCTCTTCTAGGAATTTAGGTTTTAGATATTCTGTGGAATCTTCATTCATGTCCTCCCAGTATTCTTTTAAAATTTTGGTGGCCTGAAGTACTTTATGTTCTGTTTGTTCACTTGCTATTGTGAACCAAAATAGCATCACATTTAGCCCATTTATCCAATATCATTTGTTTACCGAGACTCCATTTAAATTTACTATTGGGTATTACAGTTTTACCCTATAGAACCTAAATAATAAAATTGGAATTAATTTTTAATGCTGCTACGTGAGTGAGTGACTGGGGTTTAAGGGCCCGTCCACAGCTAGGTCATTAGAGCCCCTAATGCTGCTACAATTTTAGGAATTTCTTCAGTATCAATTTTCACAAAAAATTATTTCTTTTATGACGGTGAATCCCTCTAATTTCATGTCACTAATTCTATTTTTAAAGCTCTGAAAATCAACCGTTTTTTCATCTTCGAGTTATTTACGAAATGCTATGGATTTTCAGTAAGTTTAGGAGTTGTTCTGGGTGCTACAAAACACTTCCATCATTTCCCGTAGCAGGAAATTCCTTCACTATGTGCTGTTCAGAAAAATGTTTAATACATACCACACCTGGTTCATAAATATCCCTTGAATAGCACGTACCCACTGGTCTCTCGTGTGTAGATCCTTTGGAAACGAAAATACTGTAACATACTTTTCTACACTTGTTTTATAGTTTGAGGTATAACCCGGCACACAACACTTCCTAGGCATTTTGTATTGAAAACTACACCACTTTGTAATTTAATTGTTCGCTCACTTAATTGTTTACTGACACGTTGTAAGGCACAAGCAACTTCTTAGCGTTCCAACCACGAACTGATGTGTTGCATTCCCGTAATAAACAAATAGGTGATAAACATAAGCCTCCCGTGATGACGTCATTAACGTAATCTCTTTCCGTATACAGGCCTGTTAGATAAAGATGGCCTTGACGGTGCCCGCCTCGGTAGCGTGATGGTTAGCGTGTCTGCCTCACGTTCATGAGGTCGCGAGTTCGAATCTCGATCAAGGTAAGTTATCCGGGTAAGGTTTTTTTCCGAGGTTTTCCCTACCCTGAGAAGACGAATGTCGGGTAACTTAAAGCTCCATGGACCTCGGGCTCATTTGAGCATCATTTCACCCATTTCATTTCATTAATTCGTCCGGTATGACACAATGTTGGAGGACGTTAATTAAAAAAAAGTAAGGCCGTTGTCCACCTGACGCGGATTTATAATGCATGTCTGCATCTCCGCCACTTTCCAACTTGTTGGAAGGAGGCAAGAGTGGTCTGTATTTTAAAGCCCGGCAAGGACCCGGTCTTTCCTTCAAGCTACCGTTCAATCAGCCTACTACCAATCGTTTCAAAGATATTTGAACGATTACTCCTATCCCGCCTCACTCCTCTCTTTGAGGAAAGGCAACTCATCCCGGATCATCAGTTCGGTTTTCGTCGTGGACATTCCACTACTCTACAGCTACTGCGACTGATTGAGAAGGCTGCCCTGGGATTCCAGGAAAACTTCAAAATAGTTGCGGTGCTTCTGAATGTGGAAAAGGCCTTTGCAACCACATGGCACCGGGGTTATTGTATAAACTCAGAGAGGTAGAAATACCTCCCGCCTACCTTACCCTGATCGGTAGCTTCCTACGGGATCGCACTTTTCGGGTGCGGGTGGAGGGGAAGTTATCCTCGGTCAGACCCATAGCGGCTGGAGTACCGGAAGGTAGCGTGCTGTCGCCGTTACTCTTTGCTACCTACATGTCTGACCTACCCGTGGAACCGCATACTGTTACGTGCCAGTGTGCAGACGATGTCCTTACTGGCACAGAGCAAAAATGTTCGATATTGCTTCCCTCCACTACAGAGACAGCTCGACGCCATTGGCAGGTGGAGTGAACAATGGAGAATGGCCATTAGGCCACAGAAGAGTCAAGATCTTCTACTGGGCAAAGTTCGAAACTGGCGGCCCGGAGTATCTCTGGCACTACGGCGGAGAAGGATCCCCTGGGTTAACTCTGCCAAATACCTAGGAGTACTACTTGACCGCGGTCTAACCTTCACTCCACATGTCAAGACAAAGGTCGGTCTGGGACACGGCGCCCTGAGACAGCTATATCCCATATTCCGCTCAACCATGCCTACTCACCTGAAACTAAGCTTCTACCGTGCGATCGTCCCCCCCCCCCCTGATATTGTATGGGTGCGAGGTCTGGGGAACGGTGGCTCGTTCCACCATCCGCAGGCTGCAGGCCGTGCAGAACAGGGCGCTTAGGTTGATCTACGATACCGACACACTTATTCTGGCATCCCATATATCGAGGACGTTGTGCGGCACAGGACTCGCACAATGTATGCTAAACTCGCACCTCACCCTAACCAGTTGCTCAACATGGTGGGGGCAATATGACCATCGTCCACCTAGACGGCGGCAGAGCTACCGCTTGCCCAAGGATGCCCTTGGCTGATAACTACCGCTATCTCCTCAAACACCTAAAACCGCCATATGTACTCCACAATTGGCAATACCCCACCCTTCACCTAATCCTCTCGGTTTTCTCTACGCTGGCACTGTCTTGCTCGACGGTCCCAAAAGCGGCCGGCGAAGTAAGCAGTAGGGCAATGGTCGCTCGGATGGTCAGACATCCAAGGCCGGACACATCCCGCCGCCAGTGACAATATAGAAAACCTATCTGCACCATTAACCGACATTTATTGTAAAGCTGTAAACCACACGGGTAAATCCGTACTAAACGGATAGGTACCGTGGCCACTTTACCATCAACCTGGGTTATACCAGGCGACTCTAGAAAAAAAGACGCTGCGCTGAAGATAAAAACTGCCATAGTCCAGTTCGGACCGCACGTGAATGTTACATTGTATAGGAAAATGGATAGTACATATAGTTATCTTCTCTATTAAAAACTACATATACATGCCAAATTTCGCAGTGATCGGTCAAGTGGTTTAGGAAATTGGCGGTTGTATACGTACATTTTCTCGGTTTGAATGGGGGGGAAAAATGTGGTTTTTCTGCGCAATTTTTCCAATTTTTCTCTTCATAAGAACCTTCCTCGCACTTAGATGAATATTTGAAACAAGGAATTAGCCAAATTGGTCCAGCCGTTTCGAAGTTTTGCGGTTACGAATATTTAGAAATTCATTTTTACTATATAGATTTTAACCAACCCTAGTCTATCACACCTACTACTCGTACAGCCGGCACCAAATGTTTTTAGAGTCACATGCTCCTAGCCGAAGGGGGTGGGGAGCCAGGATGGCCTATCTATTAGTTATGCCAGGTGGTCTCAAAGGTCGGCTTGTCAGCTCATACCTGTCTACAACGATCAGGGGCGTAATGCGTTTGCAAGTCCAAAGAGAATATCATTTCAACATTTCTTACGACTTAGTCGTAAGAAAGTAATCTCAGTGGGAAGAAAACAACATAAACGTTATAAACCCAGAACGACCTCGCAGCGAGGTTGGAAACTAAATATTTGGCATTAGAGGCATCATATCACTTTATAATGAAATTACGTTTAAAACGTTTAAATAGTTTTAATATACGTACCATGTTGTTTTAAAGCTCTTCATGGAGACACACGCATGCGCACTGTAAAATTTGCAATTTGCTTTTGTTCAGCGAACATCAAATTGCGTGTATGATCTGATATTTCACATCGAAGTTTAAAACGTTGAATGGCTGTTTGTCGGAAATAGCAGGAAAGCAGAACTTCAAAGGAAAATGAAAGTTTAGCGTAACACAAGTAATGGAACTATTGCAAATCGAAAAAGAGCATGTTTCAAAAACAGACATCAACCTCTATAGGTCACCACGTAGCTTCTCCCCCTCAGCTTTCTTGCCTATCAACCTATATATCTGAACCCGTTTATCTAATTATTATTAATTATTATTGTTATTATTGATGTTGTTAACGAGAAATATCTCATATACATTATCTTTGTTTAAGGAATTGTTTAAACACATTTCTTAAACGCCGCTAATGTTTCCAAAAAAACAGCAATGTTACATGTTTAAATATGTACAGAAAAGAGTGAAGTTTGTTAATACAATAAAATTGGTTATTTAGTATCTTGTCTGTACCCCGCTGACCACACATCGGAGGAACACACACAAAAGTGCATGACTGGTGAAGCAATCGCTGGGTCGGGCGGACCAGGTGTAGGTAATTCATAAGACAAGTTTCGGTTTCTTTCTCCTACACCCTCTCGTCCACCGGAAAACATTTGGAGCCCGCTGTACATTGTATTCTACCATAATTCTTTACATCACACCGTTTTAGGCTTAAGACATTTCGCTTTGATTTGTAGATCTTTTTCCAACGATTTTAAATACTTTGAAGGTATTCGGACTCTGGCATGTGAATCTAAGCCATTTCCTAAACATTTCAAGGTAAGTTAATGCTATTTTAGGAATTTTGTAAGCTATTTTTGGCACTTTTGCGATATTCTGGACCTTTTTATGAACGTTAAGAACGCGTATCTTGATTTTTCAGTCTTTTCATGTCTTTAGTATGTTTTGATACTTTTAAAGAGCTTGTAGACCCCCTTTCACTGATTTATTATGCTTCCACGATCTCATTACATCCTTCTGTAAATTTAGGATAGCTTCTAGAGAGTTGCTTACGATCTTTCTTATATTAACTAAATAAACCATTTGTTTATTTAAAGACATTTTTTCATTGTTATTTAACATTGTTCTTGTTTTGGCTACTTTCTCCTCTTTCTTTATCTAACACTAGCAGCCTCCAGAGAGCTACTACAGTAGGCACAGGTTTGGTGCACCCGGGGTCCCGAGCCATACTCACGATTGGGTTCCTCTAAGGGGTGAGAGAGCATATGCCAAACGCCCAACCAACTTTGGTCCACTTTGGTGTTTAACCTCCCACCTGCTACCTCCCTGAACACAGTCTGATGGATAACCTACGCGCGGGTTGTAGCTGGATGGGGAGACTCAAGGGGTGACTGGGTAACCGTGTAATTCCCAGTCTCTGGTTATCATGTAGGATCTGTGTTCGTATCCGCTGAGAAAAGGTCAGTCCCAGGGAGGGGCCATTGCATGAGCTGATGCACTCCTGAAGGCGATTGGGTCCCTCTGTCTATACACTGGGAGGAGAGACCCTATGGTGAGAAAGGTCCGGGCCAGGACTCTCACCTAAGCCGGGGTGGCGCCCAGGAAGTGAGCATGCCATCGGAGACATTTCCAATGGTGGAGGATAACAACGCCATGAGTTCAAAAACTCAAACCAAACACAGCAAAGTAAGTGTAAAGGAAGTAGTCGAGTCTTGCTGGCCGTCGCTACTTAGTAATAACTAGAACTGAGACCGATAAGAAATTTATATCGATGAGCCCATTTACTATTCTAAAGGGTTTGGATAACATTACTGGTCCAGTAAAGTCATGCACTAGATCTCGCAATGGCACACTCCTGGTTGAAGCACATTCAGCTACCCAGGCTGCTAAAATACTGCAACCGAATATGCAAGCAAGTTATCCTGTACGTGCACAGAACGTTGAACTCCTCACACGTAGTGATAAACACCCGTGCATTGGAGAGATTTCCAATGAGGAGATTCAAGAGAATCTAACAGAGCAAGACGTCATTCACGTTTGCCGGGTTCAACGCAAAGAAGGTGGTGAGTAAAAGTCAACTAATACCCTGTGTCTGATTTTTGATCGGGTAGATCTCCCGCAAAGGATTAAGGCAGGGTATGAATCCATCGAAGTTAGGCCTTTCATCCCGAACCCGCCCAGATGTTTCAAGCGCCAGCGTTTTGGACATACAAGTGAACTTTATAAGGGACTAGCTACATGCCCTAACTGTTGAGATGAATTCCACGATGGTGCATTTACTGCAGCTCCGTCATGCATGAACTGCAGAGGTGAACAACCATCTAGTTCCCGAGATTGCCCCCGTTTTGTAAAGGAAAGGGCGATCCAAGAGATACGGGTTAGAGAGAAGGTGCCCTTCTCTGAAACCTCTTGCGCTCTTGCGCTCAACCCTCTGTTCCAAAGTCCGGTACATTTAGTTCAGTTGCAGCTAAACCGTTACCGAGGCGAGAGATCGCAACGCAGACCAGGGATTTCAATGGGACAATAATTTCAGAAAAGACAATTGTACCTCGAAGCTCTATTCCAAAGCCCTCAACATCAGCGCACACATTTGTATCAACGTGTAAAAAATATGTTGGTGCAAATAATACAACTGTTAGATCACCAACGAAAACGTCAAACTCAACACAGAAGACTACCAAACCTGTAATGTATATTGCCTCACCGATAAAGTTTAAAAAGAGCTACACAAAGAATGACTTCTTCAAGGAAGATAAGTCTAATCCCACTACATCAAAGGGATATAAGAGACCAAGAACATCTCTCCGAGGATCCTCTTCTGGGGAATCTTCAGCGGTGGACTCAGACCGGCGTCTTTGATCTTCGCCGGTCCCCGTTAGCAACCGGTTGGATACACTCGAACCCAAGTTCGCTATCGAAACACGGACGTCCTCGGCAGAGGACATGGAGCTAGACGAATCTGCCCAATCTGGGAGAACCCCAGTGGAAGAGACGCACGAAAAAGAGTCAGAGTAGAATATCAGCCCAAGGCAGAAGAAAAGGGCTAAATTAATTCGAAACTGCCTACTTCAAAGTAATGCAGAGTTACCTTGAAATACCTGTCCCATACACATATTAATGTGGCTGTCCTACAACGCAACATACGTGGCATTAGAACACAACGACCAGAACTTGGCACTTTGCTCAATAAAAACGAACCTTTGGTAGCATGTTTGCAAGAGACTAAGCTGCGTCCACAAGGCGCTTTCCATCTCAGACGATACACCCCAGCACGCTGTGATGTTACACCAGAAGAGGGTGTCCCGGCAAATGGCGCCGCTATGATACTTGTCAGAGACGATGTACATATGGAATCAGTATCCTTACGCTGTGATATACAATCAGTTGTCATAACGATTCTACTGCCAAACATCCAGTTCACTGTTCACAACTTACATTTGCCTCCGTCCCATGATTTCTCGCACACTGATTTAGAAGCTCTAGTTTCCCAGTTACCAAAAGCGTTTCTGTTGGTGGGGGGACTTTAATGCGCACCACCCACGTTGGGGTTCAAGTCGCGCTTTTCAGAGAAGCAAGCTCATCACTGATTTCCTGGACAGTTACAACCTAGCTCTCCTCAACACTGGAGAGCCTACATTCATTTCTGACTCCTCCTACAATTTCTCGCACCTTGATCTTGCAGTATGTTCACCTCAGTTGGCAGTCTCTTTACAATGGAATGCACTGATTTGCACTCTAGTGAACACTTTCCATATCTTATTAGTCTCTTAACGCAAGATACATGTACCACACGTATGCCCAGATGGCGTTTGGACCATGCCAACTGGAACCTTTACACCCAGTTAGCTGTTTACGTACAACGAGCACGATTCAATTAATGATTTGGCGCAACATCTTACGGAGACGATTCTCTCTGCTGCTGAACAATCTATTCCGCGATCGACTTCCCAGCCCCGTCGATTTCCTGTCCCCTGGTGGACGGAAAAATGTCGGAATGTCATTCGTGCTCAAAGGCGTGCTCTTGTGCCCTTCCAACGTCACCCTACGTTGGATAACCTAATCCCATACAAGAAAATGCGCGCCAGCTCCAGACAAGTCATTAAGGATAGCAAAAAGACATCATGGAGCAAATTTGTAGCTTCAGTTAGCCGACATACACCTTCCTCGGTTGTGTGGGATTAGGTTTCATTTGAAGTGGCCAACACGTTTGGTAGTGTTTTCACTCGTATCTGGCTTGGAAAACTGCTCCCCTATGTTCCTTCCAATTAAAACTCATGTGGATTCTCAAGGCTTCGCGTGTCGTTCTAGAAACGTAGAAGATTACAGTCGCCTTTTCACCATGGCGGACTTAAGGCATTTTCTTAAATCTTCGCTATTATCAGCACCAGGACCAGACGGTAAAATGTATGTACATATGTTAGAACAGCTCTCTCCTGAAGGTAAGGTATTCCCCCTCGAGGTATGTAATCATGTTTGGGTTGATAGTATACTCCCAGAAAATTGGCGGGAGGCCACCGTTATTCCCATCTTGAACGCTGGAAAGGACCTTAATCATCCTTCCAGCTATCGTCCTATTTCCTTCATCAGTTGCGTTTGCAAGGTGATGGAACGCATGATCAATGGACGGTTGGTATGGTGGTCAGAAAGTCGTAACCTACTGACTAACATCCAGTGTGGTTTACGACGACGCCGTTCAACTGTAGACTATCTTGTGTCAATATCGACACAGATAATGAAGAACTGTCAAACCGTTGGCACATTTTTCGATCTCGAGAAGGCTTATGATACGTGCTGGCGAGCAGGGATTCTATGTTCCCTGTATACCTGGAACATACGTGCACACCTACCACTTTTCATTCAGGAGTTTATGGAACACCGCTTTTTCCGAGTAAGGGTCGGCTCGGCTTTATCTAATTCTTTTGCTCAGGAGGAGGGAGTAACTCAGGGTTCGGTACTAAGTGTCACGCTCATTGCAATAGGAATTAACTCCATCTGGAAACGTGTTCCACCTGGAGTTTCGTCATGCCTATTCGTAGATGATTTCTCTGTCTATTGCACTTCTCAGCGTACGGCGCTATTACAACGGCGCCTGCAGCAGCATCTGGACAGCCTTAGAGAATGGACCTCAAAAACCGCTTCCGTTTCTCAACTGAAAGGTCAATCTGCGTTAATTTCTGGCGCCGTTGGAGACGATTACCACCTTCGCTCCGGTCCAGATCTACTTCCCTTCGCAAATGAGACGTGTTTCCTGGGGTTGATCTTGGATAGGAAGCTTAGTTGGTCATCGCATATAGCACAGCTAAGAGCACGATGTGACCGTTCCCTGAATATCATGGGAGTACTAAATGGCAAATAGTGGGGACTGAATCGGACAATTTTGTAGCGAATGTATCGCGCACTGGTCCGATCCAAACTAGGGTATAGGTATATTGTTTATTCGTCAGCACGACCATCTGTGCTGAGATTAGACGCGGTCCACAATAGGGGCATCCGCATGGCAATAGGAGCTTTTCCAAGTCATGTCGCGAGTCCGCAGAACCTCCTCTGCAACATCGGTGTGAGATTATATTGGCAAATTATGATTGTGCTTGTATGCCTAAGCACCCAACGTTCGCTTCTTTTTTCACCACCATGCTAAGAGAACGATATAAAAAAAGCACACTTAGTCCTAAGCCAGCGGGGTTTCGTTTCCAGGAGCTTTTAAGGAAGCTTGAAATTGAACTCCCTAGGATGTTTGCCAAGGGCGAGAAGCTCTACCACCCTTGGTTACCTGGCCCGCCCCATGTAGATCATGGGATGACCGTACACCGGAAGTTCATGATTCCTATTAGTAGGATTCGCATATTTTTTTAGAATTTTTGTCAGGCTACACTGACCAGCCAGGCGCGGCTCCTCAGGGTAGGCAGGGTAGGCATTGCCTGCCCTACCGTAATACATCAACAAACAGTGTTTAGCTATGATGCTGCATTTTATCATTTGAACCGTCATTTTCCCTAAATTATAGTTCCAGAAAAGTTTTCTCGGTTATAATGACCAGCGCATGGTCAAATCCTTGAATCTCAATTCCGATTCATCAAAACTGAGCTGCTTGTTTAAAATGCGCGGCAGAAATGATAACGCATGGAACGTGGGTAGTGGAGAGTCAGCTAGCTTAACCTCTGCCGGCCCGGCCCCCTTTCCTCAGTACGAGGCCCTTGAACATGGATAAGGAAATATTCCGTCTGTATACGCACACCGAGCATGCGTAGACGCGTCTGCCAGCAGTTAGAACACTTGCCTGCTCAAATCCGAATTTGTGCGACTTTTTCCGAACAGGCCTACTGCACGAACGAATTTCTCAGAGATCCGAATCGTCTCGTTATCACTCTTTGTAATACTAGTGTGTTGTAATACCAGCATGACCGACTTAATTAGTGAACCATTACAAAGTCCGCTTTCGCGGCGCACTGACAATGAAAAGAGGAGTGTTTTAGCTATTTAACACAATGCTACAGTCAGACAATTCTTCGATTTCTTCATTCATTTTAGTTTTGGCCGTAATTCGTCCGTAAGTCACGCTTATTCACTCTGCACTTGTTAAACAACCAAACAATATATTGTTTGCGTTATCCGCAATGACTTCGCCCCCTTTATTTCGGATAAACGGGGTTCTACTGTATTATTATTACCACTATTAGTATTGCTGCTATTATTATCATTATTATTATTATTATTATTATTATTATTATTATTATTATTAGTAGTAGTAGTAGTAGTAGTAGTAGTAGTAGTAGTAGTAGTAGTAGTAGTAGTAGTAGTAGTAGTAGTATTACTATTATTATTGTTGTTGTTGTTACACTTTGCCTACTCTAAAATTTTGACTGCGAGCCGCCACTGCCAAGAGCACCAGCGGTGTTGGATGTGCTTATGTTTATGGAACCGAACCATATTCGCTTTTCCTAGTAGCGCTTCCATTTTTACTGCAGAGCGGCATACAATTTACCGAGCCGTTTTATAAGTGAGCCGTCGAAAATTAAGTGACTGCCTGGTATTGAGTGATTCTTTTAGTACACTTCAGAGCCTTCGTGAGCTGTACAACCCCCATCCTATTGTACAACGTATACAGAATGCCCTCAATGTTTTACACGCTTCTGACGTTAGCGTGGTGTGTACATGGATTCCTGGTCACGTAGTTTTGCCTGAGAATGAAATGGCGGATTTGGCAGCAAAGACGGCAGCTACAGAACCCATTATTACCGTCTCATGTGTTACTTCGGAAGACTTTAGGCTTGAAATACAGAGAGCGGTGCTGTCGTGCTCGCACAAAGAGTGGTCAGCTCTCCGCAGTAATAAGCTGAGAGAAGTAAAACCACTTCCGATAAACTGGGTAACTTCTTCTCGCATATCTTGTCGCGAGGTTAGGTTGGCTCGGTTGCGAATAGGCCACTGCAATTTTTCGCATGGTTGCCGATTTAAAAGGGACCCTGCTCCTCTTTGTCCACTATGCGACAACCTTTTGTGAGTCCGTCACGTGCTGCTAGAGTGTTCCTCTCTATCGCACCTTCGAGAATCTCTGCAGCTGCCTGCCAGACTTGCAGAGGTCTTGACGGACGACAAAATAGTGGTCGAAAGAGTTTTTACATTTTTAGCGGAGTGCAACATGTTTTTGAGGATTTATACCAAATTTTTTATAGTCTTTTGACATATTTTTAGCTTTGTTTCAATTTTGGCTTTTGCTACTGCTTTTTATATTTATATAGTTTCTTTCTTTAGTAGTGATTTTTTTATTGAAATTTATATCTGGCTATTGCCATGAACTGTTTTTAAGGGCGCTGATGAGCACGAAGTTGAGCGTCCTTAAACCTACAACACCACCACCACTAACACTAGGATGTTTTAGTCTTGACGCATAAGTATCCGTTATGAGTACCTTGTCCCCCATACCAGCATGCTATGCATGTTAATCTCGTTTTGCCATTCTTTTACGTTATTCTGTAAGTTCTAATGGTAACACCTCTCAACGTTGTTTACAATCTTTCTAAGACTACCATTAACCTAACCAAACATTTCATTAGAGATATTCCTTCATTGTTATTTAATATTGTTCTTGTTCTTCTACCTCCCTCCTCTTCTCAAACACTATATGTTCTAACCTTGATATTGAACTAGCCAGTAACTACGCTTTGTACACTGCTCCAGTATGCTGTACATGTTAATCTCGTTTTGTGATTTTTTGCATACTTCTGTATGTTACAATGACAGCATCTAGAGCATTGCTTACGATCTTCCTAAGACTAACCTAGCCTAACCAGGTGATCCTTTAGAGATGTTTTAGTCTGGACGTTGAGGTAGCTGTTATGAGTACTTTATCCCTCAGCATGTTATGCATGTTCATCACGCTTTTCGATTCTTTTGCATTCTTATGTATGTTCTAATGGTAGCATCTCGAGCAACAGCAGATGCAGCAGCGATTCTTTTCCATTCTGATATATTTTCTGAGGGTAGCATCTCGAGCGTTGCTCACACTCTTTGTAAGCTTAACCCAGCCTACCCTGATCTAACCTAACGCTCCTCTTCAGGTATTTTTGGCATTTGATTATTGAGCTTTGTTATTTTTCTACCCCTCCACTTTTATCAAGTTTTAAACTATCACTACAGGACTGTTCCAACCATTGATGTTCTAACCCGTGATGTTGAAGTTCTTATTAACGTTTTGTACGCAACCACAACTTCGTATACACGTTTAATACCATCTTCTAAATCTTTTACATAATTTTACATATTCTGTAGCTATTGTATCGAGTATGTCCGAGATATATACAGGGTGGAAGGGAAGTCATTACATTAATTTAAACCAGTAATAGATCTCGGTATTTGGAACACATTTTGTATCTTAAGTTTTTTGTCTCTGACCATTTCCTACGGAGATATTTTAGTTTCACAGACAAAAAGCTGGCAACTGTAGGTGCCACTTTCACTAGGTCAGTACATAAACAAACGCGCCCCCTACTGCTTACGCAGCCGCTCGTGAGTGTAAACAGAGACATGTGCTGTGTGTGCTACGTCGTAATAAATAAGTACATCTGAATTCTGGAGTAACGCATACTATAAACTAAATTCACAATCTACGGATATTATTTATCATTTCCTTCAACGTCAAACTTAAATCGTCTCGTACCTGACACGTAGCTGTGACCAACACAACGGCGAATGATTTTACCGCTGGCCTCATCTTTAAACTTTCCCGGCAACTTTTTTGTTTTGTGTGGAATGTCATATATGGGTTACAGGGTAATCCGCTGTATCCAGATGTTCAAGCATGTGTAATTTATCCTACTATATATCAGCCGTAGTTACTGGAAGAAGGAATATGTATCCGCATACAACAGTTTACAACAGTTTAAGATTTTCAGCTCCATACTACGGAAGTAACACAGCATATTGATACGAATGCGTTAGCGTCCTTGAGATGTCTAATACACTCATACCCATGTGTATAGACCTGTTGAACACTATTTGACAAGAAGCCAAATGTACAGCTCCAAGACTAGAGCCGTATATGGTTCATCGATAAAATGGAGGCTTGGCTACGAGTTTTTCTAATGTTTTTTCTGTTTACCACAAGACGTATATCCATACAATTAGGAATATTTTCCAAAGCTTTTCTCCAAACATAGCACTATTAAAAAGTTTGTATAAATCGTTTCTTGCTTTCTGCCGTAGCCGGTTATTAAATTCGATGTAAGGCTCTAACGAACAAGATTGACGAAATTGTAGCGCTCCATGAATGTGTGCCAGTCGTAGATCATGACTAAGAGCCTGTTTCAAGCCCATGTAATGTACCACATACTTCTTTCGCGATCCAACTTGAGCAATTAGTTGCTTTGAAGACGATTCTCCTGGTTTCAGACCCTCAGGCAAAATGGATAAATCACTAAAGTTCGTGGAGCTGTGGAGGATATTCGACATCGACTTCTAAGATATATCCAAGGGATCTCCCCCCTTCAAGGAGCTGAGATGCACATTGCCCAACCATATTGTTTATTAGCGTCTTCGTACGTAATAAAATGAGGTTTCCGAAGATCATACCACTCCATGTAGATGCCTTTCACCTCCGCATTCCGATGAGAAACGTGCCATACACCTCCTATTACACCAGATTCAAACATGAGTAGCTGATCGTAATCAAGAAGCAATTCCAACTCAGCTCCAGTATACAGCAGCATAGCATATCATGTAAGGCATGGAGATGTAAAATAATGTGCACTTTATGAGTTTTCAGGGTTTGGTCTCTAAATGTCTCGAAGACATCCGCTAGGATGACATCTGAAATTAAAAACAGATCACTGTACTCACCTAGGTTTCTGACGGTAAAATGCTTCCATTCATTTGGAGCGTAGTCACAGTCCTCACTGCTGATTTCTTCTTTGTTTAGCCTGTTGTAGAAGGCATTCCTAGGAGGCAAACATGTCTCGTACAAGACATTCCACGATGTCACATAATCATAAGGAAATAACCCCATTACTAGTCATCTACCTGATATTCTTTGCTACAAAGTACTTTACTTTTTCAGGATACGTTTTTAGATTTTTGGCAAGCTTCTCCAACCTTGTACTGATGAAACGGAAAGTATCTAGAAACCCAAGTTTAATATCCCCTATGTACTATGCAACTTTCCTCTGAATTTGGTATAACCTCTACCCTCTCTCTAGTGCATCCCAACTCCTTAAAATGAAAAGCCAGTCATACCCGCTCAGGATATACATGAAGAGAGTTATATAATTAGGCGTTTTACAAGCCAGGTTACACTCATTATACAGACATCCTCGGTATCCCTCGGACACGGTCGCGTACCTTCCAATTGTCTTCTGCAAATTCATTTTCACACAGGTAATATTGTAGAAGTCTCGAATGATTCTTGTTCTTCAGCGGCAAGATTCAGAGATTTAACAGATTTGTGGTCTTCTCTGCTGTGTGTGCTGGTGCAATAAATAGGTCTCCCTTGAGCTTAAATTCACATTGTGATTACTCTTCGAGTTGAGCACATCACCTTCTCTTAACGGAATTATCGTTCAATAGCGTTGATAAGTTAAGGTGAAGAGGTGAATAAGTGGAAAGTGCGATAACCATGTATTGATTTATGTATTTTACAAGTGTTACACTGCATATTGTAAAGAGGTAGAATGGTGAAGTGGAGGAATCCCTTCCGAGTATTAGCAAATCTGGAAAGAGCTTTCTACATGACTATCATAAGAGACATGGACTGGTATGTGGCAAGTTTTTCGAATGTGGACATTGTGGTGATGTTTACGGCACTGAAAATCGAAGAGATGTGCATGAAGAGCGCTGTGATAGAGTTATAGCCACTAAGAAAATCCAGGTCAAGCCTACCAAGCATATATTATTGTTAATGTCTCCTGATAAAGATAATGTCGTAGAATATGAAACGGCTTTTCAGGATCGTCAGAAATCGTATTTCGTCCAATGTCCAGTAAGTTAGGATCTACATTCATATCTTCAGAAGGCAAGGCAGCGCACAATTCAAGTTGTCCAGAAGGAGCCGGTGGTTCATGAAGCTGTGAAAATTATGGCTGAATGCAAGTTTCTGAATGCCTTTGAGAATAACACCGACAAAGTGTTCTAAGCACGTAATCTGGCTGTGTTTTTTGGGATAGTGACTTGGGTGTCATCTTGGGGAAAAAAACTCTAGAAACTGTACTGAAATGGGGGATAGTAAGCTAAAAGGAACGAACTGGGTTCTGCTGGATGTTGACGGTGTTCGGGTTCGTATTAACAAGTATAATAGTCCTCGAGGGAGTACCTACATTCCTCTGCCATTATCTTTGGAAGCGAAAGGGCCTGAATAAACCCTGATAATTATAATGATGAGAAATGTTCTATGCATGCTATCCTTACAAAATTCGTTGATAAGAATGCTTAGCGCGACAGCAAGTAAAAGGATCTTCAGGAGAAATATGATTTTCCGTGCATCTTGTTTCCTAGGAGCTTGGGTGAAATCCGTAAATTTGAGGAACATAATATGTCCATAAATGTATTTGGACTGAACGATAAGCATGAAGTGTACCCATAAAGGTGACTGACGAAGAATTAGCTGATCATCGAGATCATCTTTTGTTGAATGATGCTACCGGTAGACATCACTATGTGCATATTAACAATTTGAGAGGCTGATTCATCAGCAAAAAACTAAGCATAATAGGCGAATGTGTGTGTGCGTGTGCGTGCGCGTGTGTGCAAACGCTGCTTCAGTCATTTTGATGTTCCATATGAGCGAACGGGAAATGAAAAGCTGGAAGAGTTGCGCGGTAAGTAGACAAAATGCTATTGGTAGATGCGTTATGCCTACAAACGATAACTCTATCGTTAAATTCCAGAACGTTGAGAGGATGCTGTACTACCATATGTCATGTACGCAGATTTTGGATGTATTCTCACCCCCTCCATACACACTCCTCCGACCCTGAAACTTCCTACATAACTCCCTATCAGTCATTCTCCCATCAGCTTTTGTGTTTATGTGAAATCGTCGTCCAGTGTTGAACATCTAGAAAGTAATCTCCCTGACGAACCGACGTTTACCGACGACCCGATGCTGTTCAGAAGTTTAGGATTCTAGCGATTAAAAATGATGACTTCTACAGATCTACCAAAGCTCTGAATCTTACACATGAAGAACAAGAATCATTCGAGACTTCTACAATATGTGCTCAAATGAATTTACAGAAGATAACTGGAAGGTGCCCGACCATGATCAGGTACCCGGAGCATACCAAGGAGGTGTACATAATGTGTAACGTGGCTTGTAGAACGCCGAATTATATAACTGTCTTCATGCCTAACCTGAGCGGGTATTACCCGCATTTCATTGTTAACGAGCTGGGATGCACTAGCGACAGAGTAGAGGTTATACCAAATTCAGACGAATGTTACATATCATTCTGCAAGTATATCGGGTATATTAAATTAGGGTTTGTAGATACTTTCCGTTACCTTAGTACATGCTTGAGGTAGCTTCCTAAAAACCTAGAAACGTATCCTGAAACAGAGAAGCACTTTGAAGCAGAGAATATCGGGTTGATGACTCGTAAGCTGGTATTCCCTTTGATTACGTGACATCGTAGGATGTCCTGAACGAGACATGTTTGCCTCCTAGGGATACCTTCTACAACAGGCTAAACAAAGAAGGAATCAGCAGTAAGGACTATGATCACGCTCTAGACGAATGGAGGCATTTTAACGCCAGAAACCTAGGTGAGTAGTGATTTGTACTTAATTTCAGAAGTACTTCTAGTAGCGGATGCCTTGGAGACATTTAGAGACCAAACAATGAAAACGTATAAAGCGGATTCTCCACATTATTTTCCATCTCCAGGAATTGCATGGAATACCATTCTGCTGTATACACGAATTGAGTTGGAATTACTTATTCATTACGGTCACCTCCTCATGGTTGAATCTGGTACAAAAGGAGGTTTATGTCAGGTTTCTAACAATATCTACGTAGAGCAGTATAATCCTAGTAAACCCTCTCATTTTATTACGTACGAAGACGCCCATAACCAACATGGTTGGACAGTGTATCATGCCCTTCCTTACGGGAGACTTACGTGGATTTCTCCTGAAGGTATACATCTCAGCTCGTTGAAATGGGGATGATCCCCTTAGATATATCTTAGAAGTCGATATCGAATATCCTGCAGAGCTCCACGAACTTCATGATGTATCCTTTATGCCTGAGGTTCTGAAACCCGGATAATCGTCTTCAAAGAAACTATTTATTCATCTAGGATACCGAAAGACATGTGTGGAACATTACATGGGGTAGAAACAGGCTCTTAGTCATGGTCTACGATTAGCAAAGATTCATCGAGCACTACAATTCCGTCAATCTTGCTGGTTAGAGCATTACGTCGAATTTAATAACCGGCTACGGCAGAAAGCAACAAACGATTTGTACACACCTTTTAATAATACTATGTTTGGAAAAAAACTGGAAAATATTCGTAATCGTATGGATATACGTCTTGTGCAAACAGCAAAACGTTAGAAAAACTCGTAGCCAACCCTGCATTTATCGATCGAAACAAACGGCCCTAGTCTTGCAGCTGTACATATGGCTTCATTGCAAATAGTGTTCAACAATCCTATATACATCGGTATGAGTGTACTACACATTTCCAAGACGCTAATGTATTTGTATCAATATGCTGTGTTAGTTCCGTAGTATGGAGCTGAATATACGTATTTAACTGTTGTATACGGATACAGATTCCTTCATCGAGTAACTACGGCTGATACATACCACGATAAATTGCACCTGCTTATACATCTGGATACAGCGGATTACCCTGTAACACATATATGCCATTCCAGACAGAACAAAAAAGGTGCTGGAAAATTTTCAAGATGAGGCCAGTGGTAGAATCATTCGCCGTTTTGTTGGTCTCAGGCCTAAATCGTATGCTCGCGATATTGATGGCTCTGTGATAAAATAGATTAAAAGCATAAAACATAGCGCCATTAAGCAACAACACATCAGCTTCAACAGCTATGTGGACCGTCTTAAAACTCTAAAAATCGTAAGAACCGCTATAACAATCTTATCCTGACATGTTTCTACAGTTGAAGCTAATAAAGTAGCTCTATCGCATGGTGACAAGAGAATAATTTCAGAGGATGAGGTACGAATATATGCTTAAGGGTATTACAGCTTTGCAATCCGTGGGTAAGAGAGCGTAACTTAGATTAGAAGATAAGATTTTCTCTGTGATCCCTCCTCTACAAAATGAACATTTACTCAACTGGCCCCTCCACCCCTCCCATGATGCCTGACGTAGAAAGAGGAAAAATATAAAAATGACTCAACTGGTCTCCCCAAGCCTTCCATTATGAAAGAAGAAAAAATAGAAATAATAAGGGAAGAGGTTAACTCTGTCACTAGAGTTTAACCCTAGTGCTGGTCTCCAGCCCAGATAAAAGGGGAAAGACGTCTGCCCATGCAATCTTAAAGTATACCCTGATTAACTTGATATAAAACAAAAGCATGTGTGGAAATACTAGTAACGATATCCCACAGTATGTCTTAAAAATAATGAACTGTAGGTACTTCGGCGTCAGCGGTTGGAAAATTTTCTAGTGCTAGTTTAAAGCTCCACAAAGGGGAGAGCGGTGGAAAAAACAACAAAGCTAAGAAACAGGTTAGATTAGGTTAGGTGGGATTAGCCTTAGAAAGACTGCAAACCATGGCCGAGATGTTAACACCAGAACACACAGAACTAAGCAAAAGAAGTATGTTAACTACATAAAATTCTGTGACACAGGGTCCAAATATCTATGAGTACTTCAACGTCAATAGTTAGAGCATTTCCCCGTATTAGTTTAAAGCTCCATAAAGGGGAGAGGGGTACAAAAAAACACAAAGCTGAATAAAGCTGCAAGTAATACTACAAAAGAAACGCAGGTTTAGATCCGATTAAGTCCTGTTATATATGCCATCATCAAAACAACTCGAAGAACTTAAAGATTCAACAAATAGGAGTAAAAGTATATAAAATACTGTAGTCATGGACAAAATGTTTCTACTAAGCACTTCAGCACCGCCCATTAGAGTATCATTTAGTGCAGCCTCAACAATGCCGCATAACAATAAAGAAATAACTCAAAAGAAACGCATGATTGTGTCAGGTTAAGTATATATATCGCACATACTCGATACAACAGCTAAAGAACATGTAGAATTATGTAAAAGATTTAGAATATAGTATTAAACCTGTATAAAATGTTGGGGTTGTGTACAAAACGTTGTTAATAAGTACTTCAACATCAATGGTTGGAACAATCCTTTAGTGTTAGTTTAAAGCTTGATAAAAGTGAAGGGGTAGAAAAATAACAAAGCTCAATATAATAAAATGCCAAAGATACCTGAAGAGCAGCGCTAGGTTAGATCAGGGTAGGCTGGGTTAACCTTTGAGTGCGAACAACGCTCGAGATGCTACCCTCAGAAAGTATATGAGAATGGAAAAGAATCGCTGCTGCATCTGCAGCTGTTCGAGATGCTACCATTAGAGCACACATAAGAATGCACAAGAGTCGTAAAGCGTGATTAACATGCATAACATGCTGGGGGATAAAGTACTCATAACAGCTACCTCAACGTCCAGGCTAAAACATCCTCTAGTGTTAGGCCAAAGAGGAGACAGTAGAAAAACAGGAACAGTGTCAAATAGCAATGAACAAACATCCCTAAAGAAACGCCTGGTTGGTAAGCTAGGTTAGTCTGAGAAATATGCTAAGCAACTCTCTAGAAGCTATCATCCTAAATTTACAAAAGGATGTAATGTGATCGTGAACGAATAACCAAACACTGAAAAGGATCTAGATGCTCATTAAAAGTATCAAAACATACTAAAGCTATGAGAACACTGAAAAATGAAGAGACACGTAAAAAGCTCCAGAATACCACTTAAGTTCCTAAAATGCCTACAATTATCACGCTCCCTGTCTGTTAATTCTCTGGAAATTTGCCCCCACCCCTGTCAACTGCTGACTCAAAAAAAATTGGTCCTACAACTCAGAATCCAATATTGTTTATGAAGTACCCCTTCATGATGAAAAATTTGTGTATGATGCGCCATTAGCGGAGAAAGGTTTCTGAGAGCTCCAATAAGCAATTTCTATTTCTGGGGTAACTAAAAAGTGTACAAGAGAAACGCACACAGTCTGGAAGAATTAAAAGAAATACCCGCCAGGAAATTCCCAGTATTTCTCAACGTGAACTACGGCGAGTGATGGATAGTTTCCTAAAAAGGTGCTAAAAATGTATGAACAACGATGGTGGCCAGTTTCAAGATCTCCTTTCATTAAGTTGTTAAGTAAAGCCTATAAAAGTAGTTTTAAAAATGTGCATGGTCTCATCCGCGCCTTTCTATGATAGTGGCAGACGGCAACGAGCGCTGAGAATGCGGACAGGCAAAGCACTGTGCAGCCGGTTCGCAAGTTTTATGTTCTCTCGGTAGTTCTACTTATTGCAAGTGCGTAGTAGAGGAATATCTTGGTAATGGTTAATCTCTAGTTACGCTTGCCATACGAACCTTTTTTAAAGGAGCATTGCGGTATTTTTCCTTCGTCGGTCCGTGTACGATACAATATTGGTACCGTATTACAAATGTTTCGTATTTTTGCTCTTTAAGTTAAAAATGTGCCCTGCTTTCCCTAGAGGTGGTGTGCGAAACTTCAGTTTTTATGTTAACGAAAACTAGTTGGCAGTACCCCTTATCAGCTTATTAAAATCAAATTTTAGTTTTTAATTTATCAGCTGTCATCATCGGATATCAACCTTACCTGCATCCAAATTAACACGAATTTTTCTATGGTTTGTTCTCTGCTTTTATCTCTGATACAATCTGAGACTTAATAAACGCGAGTTGCTTATTTTTAGGTAGAGTAAATCATTCAGAGAATTTCATGACATAATGGGAAGTTCTCTCGTAAACAATATTTTCACACATGAACAGTCAAGATTCTTGGAGGGGGCATTCCGAAGGCATCTTTCTCCCCATAGCCGTTAATATTAACAAGGGTGGAATGTTTTCGAAAATAAAAGGCCAGGAGTCTATGTGGTCCAGAAAGGGAGGTCGAGAAAACCAGAAGGGATTTTGGGGACTTCAACTGTGTAATAAGGAAGCACCAGACGTATATATGTGTAAGACGGCTTCGCGAAGGGGCAGTGCGGAAATTTGGAATTGAAGTTTCATCAGAGGAATACCGGTTACTAGGGACAAGAAATCCTATACAGTTAATTTCGCGGCGATTGTTCTCCGAGAATTCTGGCACATTTTAGGCAATTTTTACAATGAGAATAAAGTAAAAGTATAGTGCAGAAGACGGTGTTGCTGTCTTTCTTGTTGGACACCCGAAGGTCCCCCGTGACCTACATTAATACTCTTGAGATCAACCTATTTCCCCACATCCCTATATCGACCATCAGTATGTGTGGCCGGCGCTAAGCACGACTCGCTGGCCGAGGACGATGACGTCGCCTGCCGCCGCCGCCGCCACAGAGTATTGATTGCGATAATGCTTTGGTACATATAGCTATGACCGCGCCGTAGCCGAGTGGTTAGACCATTCGCCTCTCACCAAAGCGGCCAGGGTTCGATCCCAGGCAACCGCGTACGGGATTGGTGGTGGATAAAGCGATACTGGGGCAGGTTTCTTCCGGCTTCTGGGTTTCCTGAGCCATCTCATTCCACCGGTGCTCCACCCTCATTCCATGTATTATCAGTGTTACCGTCTGCGGTGCCTCGTGTAGTAAAAGCGTGCATTAAACAGTACCAAAAAAGACAGCTATAAGCAGCAGTAAACTGTAGAACTAACCAGTTTAGTTCATATGTATACAATGTGTAATTGCCAAACAATATATTCTATATACATTTCTACAACAAACAGACTTCGTTTAAGTTTCCGTTAAAAAAGTACACTACTCTGCGAAACTTAAGGACGGAACAGATGGAGTAGATAACATAAGATATTAAGTACTCCGCAGAAATGAATCTGGTATATTGCCAGACGCCTCCCAGGCTTACATAGAAAACTGGACGTCACATGGCATGGGGTCAGTGTGAATATAACACCAAATGTGTCTGGCCCTGCAACAGTAGGCAGTTGAAGCAACGGTATGAGACAGCTTGTGTCAATCAGCGAGTTGTTACGGTACACTGTGATGTTCATTATAATATGGCCCGGAGACAACATTTGGATGACTACACACGGGGATGAATCTAGGGAATCTAGGAAACTAGAAGACAGACAAACTTTGAGGAGCGTAGCCCAGGAGTTTGGCATTGCTCAAACCAGTGTTTGGCGTACAAGGGGAGTGTTCTGAACCACAGGCGCTGCTGCCTGAAGGAGAGGGGGTGGTCGACCAGGGTCAGCTACAGTCGGTCTGGGTGGCTCAGTTGGTTTAGACGCTAGCCTACTGATCCCAAGGCCGCGGGTTCAAATTCGGCCCAAACCGATGGTTTTTAAGCGTGCTTAAAAACAACAGCTCCATGTCAGTAGATTTACTGGCATGTAAAAGAACTCTTGCGGGAAAAAATTCCGGCACACTGGCAACGCTGAAGTGATCCTGGCAATTGACGTTAAACAAAATAATCATTAATCATGGTCAACTACAATAGCACATGATCGGTACATTCTGCAAAACAGGACTGCAAGCCAAGCAATCGCACACTCCAGAGTAGCACGCGACTGCATGGGGATAGCCTCTTTGCCCGACGGCCAGTATGTTGTCTTCATATTGCATGGGCATCCCTACCTGCAAATCGTGGATCGCAGAATACTCACCGGTCAACGTTACTGTGACACTTTGCTCCTTCCTATGTGCATCTTTTCAGAGATGCATTCGGCCTTGACTTCATCTTTATGGTTGACATTGCGCGACCGGATCAAACAGTGCAGGTGAAAGAGCTCTTGGAACGTCAGGATATTCGGCGAATGGACTAACTTGTCTGTTCCTCCAACTTAAATTCCATCAAGCACGTTTGGGACGCCTTGGGCAGACGTACTGCGGCAGTCCACATGCACCAATGACCTTTCAGTAGTAATCAACTACGCTGGTGGAAGAATAAAATGTTGTATCACAAAAACTCCTTGCCAACCTTGTGGGCAGCATGGAAGCATGTTGTGGAATATGCATCGCTGTCTGTGGTGATCACACACCATTTTAAGAATCATGTCCTCCCTCATGAGTCTCAGTGACTTCCGCGTGACTTATTGTCTCTGTATAAAAAGGGTATTTCTGTTCGTCTCGTGTATTTTCTCCAGTTGTCTACTGCAGTGGTAATCAACCAGTTTTCTCCGGTACCCCCAAAAGAGAATTTCCCATTCCCGACTGTACCCTTAAGCGTAGCCCTACGAGCTATCCTTAACTGAATTAATTATACATAACCATATCTAAAGTTGACTATAAAATGTACAACTTATTAAATACAATAAAAGGGGGAATTATGTTTTTAATGTATAACATTATGAAACCACATTACAGATAGCACACACACACACACACACACACACACACACACACACACACACACACACACACACACACATTATATGAATTTGTATACGCTTCAAACCTGTTAACGAGATGGCTCAGCTTGTTTTCTGGGTATCAGCTCATCTTTTCCTGGCCGAGTCTTCGTTAGCACCAGTTTCGATGACGATTATGGATTCAAGTGATCTGTTTCGTTTGGATTGCTGTCAATGCAGAGACACTCTGATCACACAAATAAGCAGAGGGGAACGGAAGAAGGTAATGGCAGTGCCACTAAGTTCAGTGTACTCTTTGCGTACACAACACCAGATATCCAAATTGATATATTTTCAATTTTTATTTTCAGAAACTGTCAACGGGCATTTCCTACGGACTTTCTTTTAATTTTACGGGAGGATCTGGGGAAATGATAGTGGTGATACAAAACGGATTTGAATACATTCTTGTGCATTATCGTATTTCTCAATTTCCGAAAAGTATTTTAAAAACTGTAACCTGAGATTTTGTAGATGACATTTGATTACTTCCAAAAGTCCATCAGCAATACCAACTTCATTTTGTGCACTATGTTGCAACACAGTTGGGAAAAATGTAATATTCCTTTGATTAACTCAATCCAAAATAAAGCTTTTTTGATAAAACCCCTTTACTTTCTCACGAGATTTGAAATACTTTTGTCAAAACCTTGAAGTTGAAGATGCAGCTCGTTTAATTTGTAGAATATATCCGACAAATAAATTAATTGGCAAATACATCCTTCAGCTTTAAAATGTTTTATCATACCGGATTTCCATTTTGTAAGGAAACATTTCGACTCTTTCAGTTCAAAAAGACGACAGGGATTGAATTCGGGTCCCCCGTGCCAGAGGTAGGCGCACTACCGGGATGGTTCGATAATTTCATAAGTAAAGACGAGACTTTCATGCAAATGCATGTTTTATAGGAACATACGACATTGCTCAAACTTAGTACTTACCCATTTCGTTACGTCGCGGTCCCAAGTATGTCTACTTTGTCCGTGCATATTTCAATGTTTTGGCATTTTTGAAAACATGCATGCTACATATTTAAGGAAATTTTTGCTTTGTCGTGCTATAATATACATTATATTCATTTTAAATGCATGTTTTAATGCTTGAGTGAACACCTAAACTTCTCGGTTTTGTGGCAATTATTTTACTCGTGTTCCTCAATTAAAAAAAAAAAAAAAAAAAAAAAAAAAAAGTACACATCCTTGCATAACTTCCCATTTTCGGAATTTTATTTCCAGTTTCCTGGCTCTCTTGTAAACTGAGATGTACTTTCACATGACCAGTGCGAACCAGCTCTGTGGGAGGGGAGAGGGATTGGACCTTCGAAAGCAAGGAAACGCACCCAGTTGACTCATTGTCACAACTCGTACTGGTCAGTGTCCTTTAGAGTGTGAGAAATCGAAGTGGTTAACGTGGTTGGTGTTTAACATGTTATTTATTCCGAGTATTAAGGTGGCTTTAATATGCCTCCAATTAAATGCTCTAAAAGTGCTCTATTTGCACAATGAATAAGAAGCAAGAATATTATTAGATCAGATGGGGATGTCACATTTTGCCACTGTTGCAGTAAGGAGGTAGGCACTGTTATTTTGTTTTCGAATATTTTCTTGGTAGTAGTTTTTTGTGAAGCACCACAAAACAACTTTACAATAATTAAATTCTATTACCCGTTTTTAAAACAAATCTGTTTCGATACACATAAAAATACTATTTTTAATAAGGAGGTATTAGATAATAGTCGCGAAGAATTGGGATCTTCAAGTATATGGACCTCTATAGATGAAACAACCGATCTTAAAGCGGTATATTGCTAACCTGATTGTTGGGAAAATTAACTGCGGAAGGACCTGGTCAACCTCATTTAGTGTGCTGTAAAATTCTGCCAAAAAAAGTAACTCCACAACTGCAACTTTCTTTGACAATGGTTTGCGTAAGTTTCAGTCAATTATGAATTTATTGTTCTCATTTAAAAGACTTAATTTTTATGAAAACCTTGCTCATAAAATGTTTCTGATATTTTAGGTATTCTTTGGCCAAATAGTTTGAGTTTTGTTACTGTTAAGTGATACCGCTCCATACATGGTCAAGGCCGGGAAAGCAATCAAGATATTCTACCCTATCTAAAACATATTAAGTGTCTTGCTCATAGGCTCCAACGTGTTGCGGAAACAATACGGTCTAATTATGACAACGCTAATAATTTGATATCCTCAACTAAAAAGGTACGTACGTAGTCTAAAATTTAGGCATATATAAGTTTTAATGTTCCTAAAGCTGTAAAAATATGTGGCATAGATTAATCCTTTTAAAATTCTACTCTTTTCAGGTGTTTTAAAATCCCCTGAACGTATAGCTGCTTACAGAGAGAGATGACCTGAATTGCCATTACCCCCTCAAACCATGGGGGTGCTTTTACTGTGACAATTTCTATGTCATTAAATTGGTGTGTATTGAAATTGATACTTAGTTACCTAATTCAGAAATTAATATTTCTATTATTGAACTCTAAAGTAAACGTTTGTTTTATGTAGTAAACAGTTTCATTAAGATGATGTAGTGTGTATCAGAGATGCACAAGCAGCGTTTGAATCTGAAAATGTGCAGAAGGATTTGATTTACATTAAAACCGACTTCTGTGATCTACCCTCTTCAATAAAAAAAATTTGAAGCCACATGACTGCCATTGGTAGACTCAATGTCAATTACTGAGGAATTTTTAAGATCCCTCAATTCTGCCCCTGAGAAAGTGGGTGTAGTAGCAAGGAAGAAACTGGAGAGGGTCACCCTGACGATGCATTCGGGTTTTTTATATCCCGCCTTTAACTCCGATGGTCACATCGGCGGCTTCCCCTGTGGAACATATTGTCCAACGGCAATGGTGTTACTCGTTTAACGGTGGTTTTCAGTCTTTAGGCCTTAGGGATTTTATACGTTAAATTCTTGTGTTCAGTGAAAAAGGTTCTTTGTGGCGAACACTCGAATGAACAATTCGATCTGACACTGTCACAAATGTGTTCTTTAAGTTTGCACTCATAACGTGTTGCGATATAGTAGGCATTCTCCACGACCTGGTATCGGGCCTCCAACTAGAGCTACCCACACGCACAGTACAACTACCACACTCATTTCTAAAGCACACATCTTTTGTGGTCTCAGTTGCGGGAAACAGATCTACACGAAGACCAATCCGAGGAGTCCCCGAAGGTTCTGTTTTGTCCCCCACGCTATTTAGTTTATGTGGCCAACATTCCAACAGAACAGCACGTTAACATAGCCCAGTATGACGGCGTGCTGTAATATTCTACAAACAAAACCCCTCGCAGAACCTTCCTCCGCATTCAGACTCCTCCACCTCCTCCAAGAATGGTGCAGGCCTTGGCGATTGTCCATAAACCCGGAGAAAAGCCACGCCCTTTACTAAGCGCAGCTTTCCCGCAAACTTCCCCACATTCACTTATCTCAGAAGAAAGATAGAATGGACGAATTCCATCACCTACCTGGGAGTGAAGCTCGATAAGGGTCTGACTTTCGGGGAGCACATCCGGAACCTTTCGCATCGGTTCAGGGGGCAACAGCCACGTTGCATCCCATGTTAAGGTTCGGAATGCCTGTTCCCTTGAAGCTACGCCTTTTTCGGTCCCTCGTAATCCCCATCCCATTGCACGTCTGCGAGATCTGGGCCATGGCCGCAGATTCCCATCTCCTGCGTCTGCAGTGTGTACAGAATACAGGACTTCGGATAATCTATTCTGTATACCGCAGATTCCCCTCGACACTACTGCACGAGGCCTCGTCTCTTCTGTGTGTGGAGGATGAAACTAGGCCCCGGGCTGCAAAATTTTACGACTCATTGCCACAACATTGGAGCGCCCTGGCTAGGTCTCTTGAGGATTACAATCCCAGAGAACGCACACTTGTCTGTCACTGGCTTCCCCGCATGGCTTGCGGTAACAGCGGAGCTAACCCACCAGCAGCAAAAGTTGAGCTCTGAAAAACCTTCCAAGAGATGCTTGGATTTCTGAATTCAAAATTAAGATCATCCATATTTGGTTCCACAAACTAGCGGTGCCCAACGATTGTTGCACCCTGACTGGCAGCCGTTGAGGAGCACAAACTGCTACCTCCTTTCTACACCCAACCTCATACTCACCCGCTAGCCTGAAAAACCCCACATCCTGTCATGAAAGTGGCTAAGCCCTAAAAGGGCAGGTATACGTATGACACACCTCGGGCTGCTCTCAGCCTGCCAACAGAACGACTATTTTTACCGATGTCCCGCGTTGAAACACGTGTTGTCGCACTTCTCACTAGCGGTGGTTCGACACTATCGCCACTATTACTTGTTTCATTGATGTTACGTTTTCCTCTTATGACAAATTTATCCTTATTACAGCAAAAGTTGTAAAAGTCGACTACCATAACAACAGAAAGAAATTCAACGGTGATAATCTGAAAGTCAGTTCACAAATATAAGGAATGAGATGTTAGACTTTGATAAAGGAAAAACGAGCCTGCACATAATAATCACGAAAATATACCCAGTACTGAAACATTATAAATCAGTCGGTAACGTAAATCACCGACACAGTTATTGTTGTCGGCGTTTGCAGCAATACAAAAGATTAGTGAGCGCAGCTGCAAGATATCATTGTTGGATAGACCAGTAGAACAAGCAAGGTGAATTCTTGGGCAGTGGGTAATTCAAATCTCTCTGGCTGAAATAATTTTCATTTATGATTGTTCAAGAAACATATTATACTGATTGCGTAATCTAAATTTTCTATTTTTCGTTATTTGGTATCATTTAGGAAACATTATACTGGTTGTATGCGTATATTACATTTTAGTACTTCCTAAGAAGTCTTCGCGTACTCCAGGTTGAAAATGTCTGGCCTACTGCACAATACTGTAGCAGTTTTTTCTACGTACATATGGTTCAAGTTCTATCGAGCTATGTTAGTTGGTAGCGACACAGCATGCGAAAGTTACTTTCGTCCGGATGTTTGCACACCAGCGTACAATCCCATATGGGACTCCTCGATCTGTAATCAAATCACTTTAGTCTCCAAAATACTTACTGAAACGATGTGTTTTCCTTATTTTCAATTTAAGAATCTAGCAATCCTAACTCGCTCCCCCCCCCCCTCTCTCTCTCTCTCACACACACACACACACACACACACAATGTATTTGACATAACCCGTCTGCTATGACCAGATCATTTTGTATATCTCTTACGTGTTGTGGTTTACCAGTTACGCAGTCAATCAGAATGAGTAGGACTTCAGAGGCTATACTTAGAAAAATTCAAGCTACGCATTTCATTTGTCATCTAAATATCTGAAACCTGCGGTATTTTAGTCAAAATCGTCTGAGGCATCTTTGAGACAGTTTTCCAAACATCTTCATCTAAAGGGAGAGGATTCTCTTTAAAATCTTCATGTCGCATCCTTGGAAGATGGGGAACTTAAATCACACACACACACACACACACACACACACACACACACACACACACGCGCACACACACACACACACGCACGCACGCACCTTTAAACCTCGGCATCGAATGTTTGAGTAAAATTAAAGGCTGGTTTACAACAACCCGGTAACGGCAACAGCAATGGAAAGTAAGGTAGCACTCAACATTTGGGTTCACAACATCCCGGCAACGAAAACAGGAAGGCACATTATCGATCAGCTTATCCATAGGTCGATATTGCACATTGGGAATTCATCTGTTTCTAACTGACCAGTGATATTTTTTTTCTAGCTTGCGACTAGAGAGAGCTCTAGCGGCTGTTTCATGACGTGGCTGCCTTGAATAACTTCCACAGCGAAAAGTCTAATACGCACAATATGAGTCTAACCTGCCATGCTCAATAACGGGAACGAGAGAGTTGAAACTTGGCCAAGTCTTCTTTCCCCTTTTCGGGGCCCAGAAAAGCTTCCCGTGGTTGTGAACACTCCCATTTGAATATATGTATTTCAACTTTCTCCTTCCTATCGTTGCCGTTAGCGGTGGCTGTGAACCAGCCTTAATACTTTCCCTACTTAGTACGTTTAGGTAGCTGAAAAAGTAAAAAACGGGCTAATGAAAATACAAACCCTTATTTTCTTGTTACAATTAACACTATTAATCTAGAATCCTCTGAATCTAAATGAAGCAATGGTATCCCTATCTAAGAAAGAAAGAAACCAAAACTGAGCCCATCTAATTTAGCTGGCCAGCTGCTAATCCCTAAATATAACTTTTGAAAATGTATAATTGCTTTTTAGAAGCAGTGTTTTGGTAATTACAATTTTATTGGTCCAAGTATTTCAATTAATTGCATTTATTTATAGGCCTAGATACTTGACATTTAATTTTGTACCACTGTCATCCTTACCAGGTCCTAACAGCATGTGATCCGACCTTGTGTTCTTTTTCTGCTTTCGCAAAGTAAATAGTAGTGTGTTAAGTTTCATGCTGCATATACAATGATTCATTTACAACTCACTCCTGTTGTTTAAATCCACAATACATATGAGAAAGCATATGAATTTTCAACTCTTTGGTGTAATTGTTCATCTTCCATGCTTCTTCTAGCATCATGCAAGCTGTAATTACCTATATGTATAAGAAACTACAGCTATGAAAGGAATTTCCGGAATACAATTAAAATACCTTTGTATAGCAGCAAAGAGAGATTAAGAATATGGCAGAGCCCGTGAATGGCATTAGCATTAGTGTCAAGCACTACATGTTTGAGTAGGATTTTTCTTAATTGATTCAGAGCATTTATATCCTTGTTTTTCTCAACTTCAATATAAAATGCATGATACTTAACAACACTGTGTGACATTTTTCATAAATGTATGAAATAAATGTCATAATTCAAAAGTTACAGCACTGAAATTTAAAATTCTGATCACAGCAATGGGTTATATAATAAAGACAATCTATGTAATTTGAATGCCTATGCCCAGTATTGAGGTAATACCGGTGTTTATTTAGCAAAACAACCGTTGGTATGCTACTGAATTACTCTTTCCTAATTTAATGTTCCACTTAGATGGTGCCTTTAACATCTAAGGTCATATTGGCGGCTTTTAACCATTCCAACAATTGCTCAACAGTAATGTTGTTTACTTGGTTAGTTGTGTTGGTATTACTTTTGGTTATTATATTAAATTCACACACTCCTTCATATTTAACGGAAAAGGTGCGATTATGCAAATAGGACTGTAGGAGGCGGAAATAGGTGCCCGAGAGATGCGGTTTGAGTTTGAGTAACAGACCATTGTGCCAAACCTTATCAAAAGCTTTCTCCGTATCCAAAAACAATCCTAAGCACCAGGCGCGGCTCCTCAGGGTAGGCAGGGTAGGCATTGCCTACCCTATCGTAATACATCAACAAATAATGTTTAACTATGATTCTGCATTTTATCATTTGAACTGTCATTTTCCCCTAAATTGCAGTTCAAGAAAAGTTTTCTCGGTTATAATGACCAGCGCATGGTCAAATCCTTTAATCTCAATTCCGATTCATCAAAACTGAGCTGCTTGTTTGAAACGCGCGGCAGAAATGATACGCATGGAACCTGGGTAGTGGAGAGCAGGCTAGCTTAACCTCTGCCTGCCCGGCCCCATTTCCTCAGTACGAGGCCCTTGAACAGGGATAAGGAAACATTCGGTCTGTATATGCACTCCGAGCATGCGTAGACGCGTCTGCCAGCAGTCCGAACACTTGCCTGCCCAAATCCGAATTTATGCGACATTTTCCGAACAGCCATACTCCACGAACGTAGATCTCAGAGATCTGAATCGTATCGTTATCCCTGTGTAATACCAGTATGACCGACTTAATTAATGAACTATTACAAATTTCGCTTTCGCGACGCACTGTCAATGAAAAGAGGAGTGTTTTAGCTATTTAACACAAAACTGTAGTCAGACAAATTTTCATTTCTTAATCTATTTTAGTCATGGGCGTCGCGAAACGGGGGCAAGGGGGGCCACGCCCCCCCCCCCTTGGAAGTTGGTAAGCTTAATGTGCAGTCAGTTACTGACTATTAAAATATTATTTTAATTTTGATGTAAAGAACAATTTTTGTTTAGCACAAATTAATACGGTTATCTGCAACAAATACTATAAATTTTGACAGTAAAATAATTATTTAATATTATATGATGGCAAATTTCCAACATGTGCCCCCCCCCCCCTGGAAAAAAGTCTGCCGACACTCGTGATTTTAGTTTTGGCGGTAATTCGTCCGTAAGTCACACTCATTCACTCTGCACTTATTAAACAACCAAACAATATATTGTTTGCGTTATCCGCAACGACTTCGCCCCCTATATTTTGGATAAACGGGGTTTATTGTTATTGTTATTATTATTGTTGTTGTTGTTATTGTTGTTACTGTTACACTTTGCCTACCCTAAAATTTTGACTGCGAGCCGCCACTGCTAAGCACACAGATAGATGTTCATATGTATCAAGAATAGTGTCAACTCCGCGATGTAGCTGCTGAGAGCAGGAGTGAAGAGGGCGAAATCCAAACTGAGTATCAGGGATAATTTATACGAGCTGAGATAAGAGGCGAGGCAGAAGGAGACGTTCGAAGATTTTGGAGAGTAGGGAGAGTAAACTAATAGGACGATAATTGTGGGGATCATTCTTAGCTTTGTCAGGTTCAGGAAGAAGGATAACAGTAGCATGCTTCCATTGGTGAGGGATATGAGCAGTGCGGAGGATAGCGTTATAGATCTGTGTTAGTAGGACTAGCGCATTCCGGGGAAAATGAAGTAATTAGGGTTGCACAATAAGATCAGGACCTGGAGATTTGTGAGCTGAGGAGTGAACGATGATATTTTTAACTTCAGCAGGGGTAAAGTAGTGTCGAAAAGGAGTGAGTAATAAAGGTTGCGAGAGTTCTTCCTCCACTCGATGATTAAATTCCACGTCGAGCACAGGATTGGGTGCAAACTGTCGTGCCAGGAGTTCAGAAAACAGGTTGACCTTCTCAAGTGGCGTAGAAAACCAAGTATTGCCAATCTTAAGAGGCGGTATGGCAGCAGAATGGCGTGTCAAAGTTCTAGTCTTCTGCCATAAGGATCCATCGCGGGTGTTTAAGACTCGAAGTTTGCTTTCAGCAGCATTACTGCGTGCAGCACGTAGGGCAGCCTTCAGCTCCCGAGTAGCGCGGTTAAAATTAGTTTTATGAAGTGGGCAATGCGTACGTTCCCAGAGTTTCCTACAGTCCTTCTTGATGGAATGCAGAAGACGAATATCAGGAGAGCAGAAAGTCACAGACCGAGGACGGAGATCGTGGATGTTGCTGCTGGCAAGTTTGGCTGCACACTGTATATTACGAGTCAGGGTAGAAACAGCCACATCAACATCACGGGGTGACTTAAGCGGCACAGTCGTAACAGTGAGGTCAGCAAGCAAAGAGGTGTACAAAGGCCAATCAAAAGGATGCCCTACCAGGGACGGAAAGAAGTCTTTGTACTTCACGCCATCAGAGAGAGTAAGCAGGACTGGTAAATGATCGGAGCTCAGATCGTGAAAAACGGAAAGACGGGAACAATAATGGGAAATATTACGTCCAATGAAGAAATCCAGCACGTCCGGAGTCCCACCATTGTGCGGGTAGAACGTGGGTTCAGCAGGACAGATTACATCTAGGTGTAACTGATGAATTGCAGTATGTAAAAGTTTACCTCTAGGGTTTGAGAGGTTCGAACCCCAAAGAGGATGTTTGGAATTAAAATCGCCTCCGATTAGAAAGGGGGCCTTGAAAGCATGAGTAATACCCCAGAAATCGCCGAGACTAACATGATTCCGAGGAGCAGAATAAAAAGATCCAACTTGAATGTTTACGGAAGTAGTGGACAGTTGAATCCGAGCAACCTGGAAGGAGTCTTCCGAAATGGGCGGAAGGGCATGGTGAGCCAAACGGGTTTTGATAAACAAGGCAGAACCACCCGTTCTAGTCAAGTTAGGGTGATCTGCACGATATATATCATAGCCAGGAATGTGGAAATGTATGTGAGGAGCCAATTTGGTTTCTGTGGTGAGCAGGATGTCTACTTTATAAACCGTAAGGAAGTGTAATAATTCGTGAAACTTATTGGTGATACTCTGACAATTCCAAGTGCAGATTCGAATGCAAGTGGGGACAAAAATAGCCATGAATGCGAAGCAGAACAGGAATCAATTGTTGCAGCGTAGTGAGAAGAGGCTGTAGAATAGCAAAGACAAAATCCAGTCGAGCCATCAAGCAGTCCAATGGAGAACGGTTTGGTTCACACTCACAGGTTGCGGCTGCATAGGACTGCGAAGCACCGGGAGGTGAGCCCCGAGAATCTGGATGCGACGATAGAGGCTGTACATTAGATACAGGAGGACGAGGATAGGCAGCTCTAGTAGAAGTAGGTAAGGTAGACTCCAGACGAGGGAAAGAATGAAGCGGAGGAGCAGTAGCAGAAGGTACACCAGAAACGGTACGTTGGGGATAAGAGTGAGGCCGCTGGGTAGCTTGGAGCCGTCGATGCACAGGGCAGCCCTTATAGTTCGCTGTATGTGGACCTTTACAATTCACACACAGAGGAGGCGTGTGAGGAGCCTTAGAGCACTGCGCAGTAGGATGGTGGCCATCACATTTGACACAACGTGGTTGTTTGTGAAAATAATTACGACTGTGTCCAAATTCCTGACAGTTCAGGCACTGAATAACACCCCGTTTGGGTTTCGGGGGCTCCACTTTTACCGTCGTGTAATATAAACCATCAAGTTTATATATGTCGTCGTCGAGAGGATTGGGCTTTAGATCCAAGAAAAAGAGGGGCAGTTGCACTATTGTTACGGGATGGTAAACAGGAGTCATTTGGGCAGGTGGATACCCAAGAGAGTTTAATTCTTGCATTACAGTACCGCAAGGAAGCGTACTAGGCCCCTTATTATATCTGGTATATACCTCGGATTTTCCTAGTCATCCTCAACTCACCATCGCTCACTATGCCGATGACGTGGCGGCTCTGTGTGTGGGTACTTGTGCTGTGACTGCTAGCCACCTTCAGGACTTCTGCAATCAAATTCAGTCTAGGTGCCGACGTTGGAGAGTGACTATGAACGCTCATAAGTCCCGAGTTGTGAAGTTCACTTACAAAAAGAACGTGACCCATCATCCCCTTTATCTCAATGGGACGGAGATACCCACAGCGACTTCCATAAGATACCTCGGCCTTATCTTGGACAGCCGACTAACATGGGGTCCCCATCTCTGTAGTCTAGTGCAGAGGATTCGTCACCGTATCCGCGAAGTCCATCATCTTGTGTCTGGTTCCTCGCCCTTACCTTTGCGGTACAAGCGTCTGGTTTATACTTCCCTAATTCGACCTATGTGGCAGTATAGCTGTGCCATTTGGGGTTCTGCAGCTCCATCACAGATCCTGAGGATCCAGCGTACACAGAATCGTTTTCTACGCCTCATGACCGACGCTCCCTGGTACGTGCGCAACTCTACTCTGCATGCTGATATAGGTCTACCGGAGGCGATGTGTATCCTCCGCATCTGCTACAGGAGACTGCATCAATCCTGTCTGCGCCATCGCAATCCGCTGCTGCGCCACTTTTATCTTCCTTCTGATCCTCTACGACGAAGACTAAAGCGTCGCTGGCATTCTGATTTGCGACTGAACATTTAACTCTATACAAATGCTTTTTCTGTAACTGTTTTCCCTATTTCTGTGTAACATTATTGGGACTATCGCTGGATGGCACCCCAATTACAAGTATCATTGTTGCTCTGTGTCTAGCTTAGCTCAACTATATTGTACCTAATTGTACAGAAGAGTTTCCTTTAATTAAAAGAAAGCACTCCTTCAGGCCTTCAGAGTCTAGGGAGGATGGCAAATAATCCTGGCTAAAGAAAAATTCCCACCCTCTAACCGAGAATCGAACCCGGGACCTCTGGATTTGAAGGTTAGCACGTTAATCATCAGATCACAGAGGTAGTTTCATCTGTTATTGTTATTCTCTGAGGCAATGCAAGTAGTCAAATTCACAAATGGCTTGTATTGCACCATAGCCCAGTGATTTAGTACCTCTTTGTATAACAGCAGAAGAAATATTGCTGTCACTGGCTTCCTCAACAGCAATGCCTATTCTCACACACACACACACACACACACACACACACACACACACACACACACACACACACACACACACACACAACAAGAGAGAGAGAAGTGTAAGGATACATAGTTCTACGAGAGAGAGAGAGAGAAGTGTAAGGATACATAGTTCTACGAGAGAGAGAGAGAGAGAGAAGTGTAAGGATACATAGTTCTACGAGAGAGAGAGAGAGAAGTGTAAGGATACATAGTTCTACAAGAGAGAGAGAGAGAGAGAGAGAGAGAGAGAAGTGTAAGGATACATAGTTCTACAACAGAGAGACAGAGAGAAAGAAGTGTAAGGATACATAGTTCTACAAGAGAGAGAGAAGTGTAAGGATACATAGTTCTACAAGAGAGAGAGAGAAGTGTAAGCATACATAGTTCTACAAGAGAGATAGAAGTGTAAGGATACATAGTTCTACAAGAGAGAGAGAGAGAGAAGTGTAAGGATACATAGTTCTACAAGAGGGAGAGAGAAGTGTAAGGATACATAGTTCTATAACAGAGAGAGAGAGAGAGAGAAGTGTAAGGATACATAGTTCTACGAGAGAGAGAGAGAGAGAGAGAGAAGTGTAAGGATACATAGTTCTACGAGAGAGAGAGAGAAGTGTAAGGATACATAGTTCTACAAGAGAGAGAGAGAGAAGTTTAAGGATACATAGTTCTACAAGAGAGAGAAGTGTAAGGATACATAGTTCTACAACAGAGAGACAGAGAGAAAGAAGTGTAAGGATACATAGTTCTACAAGAGAGAGAGAAGTGTAAGGATACATAGTTCTACAAGAGAGGGAGAGAGAAGTGTAAGGATACATAGTTCTACAAGAGAGAGAGAGAGAAGTGTAAGGATACATAGTTCTACAAGAGAGAGAGAAGTAGAGAAGTGTAAGGATACATAGTTCTACAAGAGAGAGAGAGAGAAGTAGAGAAGTGTAAGGATACATAGTTCTACAAGAGAGAGAGAGAGAAGTGTAAGGATACATAGTTCTACAAGAGAGAGAGAAGTGTAAGGATACATAGTTCTACAAGAGAGGGAGAGAGAAGTGTAAGGATACATAGTTCTACAAGAGAGAGAGAAGTGTAAGGATACATAGTTCTACAAGAGAGAGAAGTGTAAGGATACATAGTTCTACAAGAGAGAGAGAGAAGTGTAAGTATACATAGTTCTACAAGAGAGGGAGAGAGAAGTTTAAGGATACATAGTTCTACAAGAGAGAGAGAGAGAAGTAGAGAAGTGTAAGGATACATAGTTCTACAAGAGAGAGAGAAGTGTAAGGATACATAGTTCTACAAGAGAGGGAGAGAGAAGTGTAAGGATACATAGTTCTACAAGAGAGGGAGAGAGAAGTGTAAGGATACATAGTTCTACAAGAGAGAGAGAGAAGTGTAAGGATACATAGTTCTACAAGAGAGAGAGAAGTGTAAGGATACATAGTTCTACAAGAGAGAGAAGTGTAAGGATACATAGTTCCACAAGAGAGGGAGAGAGAAGTGTAAGGATACATAGTTCTACAAGAGAGAGAAGTGTAAGGATACATAGTTCTACAAGAGAGGGAGAGAGAAGTGTAAGGATACATAGTTCTACAAGAGAGAGAGAAGTGTAAGGATACATAGTTCTACAAGAGAGGGAGAGAGAAGTGTAAGGATACATAGTTCTACAAGAGAGGGAGAGAGAAGTGTAAGGATACATAGTTCTACAAGAGAGAGAGAAGTGTAAGGATACATAGTTCTACAAGAGAGAGAGAGAAGTGTAAGGATACAGAGTTCTACAAGAGAGAGAGAGAGAGAGAGAGAGAGAGAGAGAGAGAGAAGTGTAAGGATACAGAGTTCTACAAGAGAGAGAGAAGTGTAAGGATACAGAGTTCTGCAAGAGAGAGAGAGAGAGAAGTGTAAGGATACATAGTTTTACAAGAGAGAGACAGAGAAGTGTAAGGATAGTTCTATTTCTAAGAATTATCAAATGTAATGACCAGAAAATTAACACAGTGTACAATTTTAACAAAAGATATGTGCATTTTGTTCATTAAATATACAAAGTATGACCACATTATTTTGTCTTTACTGCTCGTACAATGTATGGGGGATCATCTAAGAAAAAAAAGAACACATGGATTATGCTAAGAAGATTAAAACCATGTGTGGATATGTATTAAGGGTCAACGTAAATATGTATTACATATATAAAAGCAGTGTACTTCATCAAAGCACTCTCAAACATTAATTAAACAATGTGTAATCTTTCATATTACATTTCACTTATAACATTACTTGTGGCTTAAGTTCACTGATATAGGATAAAAATGTTCCATGTATCAAAAAGGCACAGTGGATGGTAAGAATGCTGACTTCTCAGTCCAAAGATCCTGGGATCAATTCCTGGCCAGAGGCTGAGCATTTTTCATTGACAAAGATCATTCTCTATCCTCCCAAGAGTCTGGAAAGTGTGAATGCAGAAGTGAATGTGCAATTGTTAAAAAAAAATTCTTCCATCTAAAGTACCTACATGAGTAAACATTATCAGAAATGCCTTCTACAATAAAAAAATGCTGAGTAACAACAGATTTTTCAATTCCAAACTTCCCAATCTAAATAAGTACAAGGTTTTTCATTTAAAACCTAACGGGCACACAGCATTTTGCCTGTGTGCAACTGGATGTGCCGCAGTCAGCTTTGCTCCTACATAAACGCTGCATGTAAAGCATTTATAACACTCTTACCTTATAGAAGATTCTGGAAATGTTGTCCACCCTCGGCTAAAGAAGCATTATATCAGGAGAACACATTTTGATTCCATGATTAAGTTGGACCACTGTAATGTTTCCGATTTCATTTTTAATATTTTGTTTTACTTCTTCCAATGTATGAGGATTTGCCTCGTAAAGTTTCTCTTTAAGGTGACCCCAAAGTAAAAATCACACAGTGTTAGATTGGGAGAGCAAGAGGGCCGTACACCAGAACTAGTCACTATCTTCAAACACTTCCCTAATTTTATTCATGGATTCCTCTGCTGTATGGGCAGTAACAGAATCTTGTTGAAACCACGCATATGATTTCTCTTCTTCTGTCAGTTCATGATAAAGTGGGGTAATTTCGGTACCTCTCTGCATTTAGTCTGCTCGTAGAATATTGGATTGATTATGCATCTAGCGTACCAAACTCCAACTCTCCAATCATAATGAGGGATTTCTTAAATGCAATGTGGATTTTCAAATGCCCAGTACCGACTAGCCAGTAGTGGGGGAATCCAGCAAGGTCGCAGGAGAGGCGAAACGCTGTGTGCTCCGTTAGGTTTTAAATGAAGAATCTGTATTTATTTCATGTTTATTCAATTTAAACAAAATGTATGTGAATTATCTGGATACTGAGGGTTTCCCTTAGTTTAAAATTGGGCCTACATACATTGTAGTGTTCATTCTCTTACCCCTAGTCACCCCACTGAAATCTCAAATGATAACCCTATATTTTGAGACATATTTTTGAAAAAAATAATTCATTTGATTGTACATCACATTCATTTATTCTCACATTTTTTGTCTTATATCATTCCATTAGGCGGAACCAGTTGAATATGAAAAAAAAAAGATGAATAAGATGTACTAACTTGCAAATGCTCTTTAAAAAAAGAAAGAAAAGGTATTGAAACACTGCCCTTGTCTCACTTGGCGGAGCATCTACCTGCTGTTCCAAGGATTTCCAGGTTCAATTTGTGGCTGGGCTTGAGAAATTTGTCATCGAAGCATAATGTTCCTCCATATGCACACAGAGATTAGTATAAGAATGTGCTCTGGTTATTTAATAGACCAACAGTCTATATCAGGACTGTTGCTGGGCGATCCCTAAATACTTGTTCCAGTCATTCCAATGACACCCAAATGACCTAATTGTCAAAGGGCCCTAAAATGCCACGCCAATGACACGATCATCATAAAGAGCACAACTTCTTGGCACCAAGCTAACCTATTTAATTAATAGTAGTGGTGGTGGTAGTAGTAGTCGTAATGACAATGACGATAATAATGTAATTAGTGCTGACTGAATTTCAAGTTCACCCTCAATATGTGAAGAGATTTGCCTTTTGTCTAAATTAAATTATAACAGTAAATTGAAAACCCTCTATTATTATATACCTCAATACAATTGTTATTTTGATTTAGAGGAATTTTATTAAGAAAACATTACACAGACTTTATCACATTTTAACTGGATCAAGAGAAAGAAAATAAGTTTCTCCAGAGTCCCACCACACAACTTCAAATATGTTTGCTATCAGAAATAAGCGAGTATTAGACATTAATACAAAAGTAATTAAAAATGTATCTAAAAAGAAGGAAATTACATTTATATTAAAAGCAGCATGTCCACACAAGTTTAATACAATGACTAAAATTAAAATAGCCTTTTCTTGTTTCCTTCGGTGTACTTTTCAAGCCTGCCTCCACTGTTTATGGCTACAATACGTCCAGCAGCTTAATATCTCCAGCAACAAAGCCATTAACCATGAGATGACCATAACAAACAATTCTATTTCATCATAAATTTTACACCGTTTCTTCTGAATCAAGTGTATGAGTGCATATATATATATATATATATAAAATGTATTTTTTAACCTTCAAAAAACTGTTAGACCTATATTTAATACCTATTCACGGCCGTAGGCTAAAATGAAATGCAGTTCAAAATCTGTGTAAGAGGTTGTGAATAATGTTGAGTGTTTAGTTGACTTTTTTCATTAACTAGAAACAGTTCATTAATTGTAGTAAAAACATAGTTATGAGTCAACCCCTTTCACACTAACAAAGCTCCATTTATTAAAATATTTGCTGAACTTTCACACGACATTTCTCATATAATCCTCACCTGCCTGTTAAGTTAATGAGAGAAGCTTTGCAAGTGTTAAACAGATTATCTCATAACTATATTTTATTATGATTACTTATAGTTAAAGTGTATTAATTTCTGTTGTGTTTTAAAATACAGTTCACTCATACACTCTAAATAACTGTATCCTTATAACTTCTTATCTCCAAGAGAGAAACTGTTCTTGCTTACTGAAAGATACTAGAGCACGTTTTAATTTATAACAGCATATTTTCATTATTGATACCTTTTAATTGCTGCAGACATAAATGGAACAAGTTTATAAATTTTAATTTTATAAAAGAAAGCCAAAGGTGTTCTACAAAGCAACTGGACAATCGACACAAACTAAAAAAGAATAAGCAGTAAATGAACTGTTTCTCGAAGAGAACCATGCAACTGTTCATCTTTAAAAACTGCTCTGATTATTCAGTAAAGTTCCTTTAGCTGAATAAATAATGTCTGTGAACATATATTACCATTTGTTGTTAACTTTGCAGCTTTTAGAAATGTATTCCTCTTTTCTCCTAAGTGTAGTGGAATGTTTTCATACACACCATCAATCACAGACAAAACAACAGAAAATATTAATGCTAACCAAACTGCACATGTTTAACATGTGCTGTAAGAAAGGATAACAAGAACAAATGAAATACCTTCAAGTTCCACAACTTTGCCAGCTCTTTTCAAAGCCTTCACAGCCTCATCATGTGTTGCATCCCGAAGATCCTCGCCATTCACTGACAGGATTGCATCTCCTACATACAGCTGCTCAGTTTGATCTGCTGCCATGCCTTTAAATATTTTTGAAATAAGGATGGGCATTTTATTTTCCTTTCCCCCTTTAATTGAAATTCCTAGACCATTGTTGTCTGATTTCACTACCCTGACAAGTCTCTTTTGATTTGCCACCGACTCAGGGACATCCACAGCATCCATGAGTCCAGTTCCTGAATCAACATTGTTATTGTTGTTGTTATTGTTATTTAAACTTCCATTTAATGTGGTAGAATTCTCATAGCTTTCATCTAAACTAATGCTGAGATAGTCATCTTCTAAGGTCACAAAGACCCTATACCACTGTCCACGCACATGTGTTTCTAGCACTCCCGAACGGCCATAGCCTACTCCAGCCATTTCAACCATTGATTAATTTTTCATTCATAAAATTCGAATAAAATTTTGTCCCTGCAGATACACTAACTGTTGCAGATGGGTATTTTGACTTAAAAACTGTAACTCGATTATTAAAAGCACTGCTATTAGTTTAAAAATAATCAAAATTATCACGAAAACAGGTTTAAAGACGTAAACATTAAGTGCACACACTAAAATAAACAACTTTACTCGTGTCGTATGTTTTTCTGCTGGGCTGTCAAATGAGCTCGTAGCAAATGACATAAACACTGCATTAAATTTGTTTCAAGAAGAAACGTTTGTTTACACTGTACCGATTACACTCGCCCTCTGAATTCAAAGAGGCAGTGTCACCACAAATAAAAACATTCAAATTTGTCTTGCTTGCTCCACTACGTATACGCCTTCCATACCCTTTTAACCTAGAACCTACAAATCCACCCGTCCAAGCATGAATGGTGAATGTCGCCGTTTGTATACGCAGAGTAGTACAGAGCCTGCGCCATCTAACGCCAATGTCTGGAGCCGTTTTTCAATTGTTATCGTTCTTTTCTGTGTTTTAATTAATGGATCTAAGCAAATCCTGTAATCAGAAATGGGAAATAGAGGTGGGAAGGAGATGAGGTTATAAGCTAAATTGCAGATAGCTCGTGTGATAGTGGAATGCTCTGCAAAGAATGTGTAGTCTTGCTACGCCAGTACCTAGAAGACCAAATGTAGCTCCTGGCTGCATACTAATAAACGAAAGGTGGCGAGGAAGTGCCTTAGCAAAACAATTAACAGGTTTACAATTTTGTTTCATTGTTATAATCTCTCCGGCGTTGTTTAGGCCAACTACTCAAACCCCCTGTTTCGAATCACCTCTACTACGTTGGCTAAAGCTACATAGAACCAAATAACTATTAACACAGCAGAACCAAATAACTATTAACACAGCACGACATGAGAAGGATCTCTGTAAACCGTCTTTCGTAACAAAACAATAATAGTAATGCTTCAATTTTATATTGCATAGGACGGTAACTGAACATTTATAGGTATAACCACTTTCTTTTGCAAGCAGATGTCAAATTAAGGTTTCGCACGAAAACAAAAAATGATTAAAGCTATTATATCAAATACATTATTTGTTTATGTCAGCAGGGGCGTTCCTTGAGACTAAACTGGAGTACTTACATACGTTTTACCATTTAAAATTATACTTTGAAGAAAGTGTGATTATAAAATGTAGCTACCACTAAATAAACAAAGAAGGGCATCTTTTGTTCATGTGCACACAAAAACAAGTGCTTACTATAAATTCACTGATAAACCTCCGTACATTTGATCCACTTCGGTTAGATAAATTTTGAGAAGGTTTAACTGGAGTAACAAATTATATTTTAACTTCAAATCAGACTTTCTGTGCAAGAGGAGGTAAACTAAAATCTGAACAGATATCTGGCATTTAATTTTAAATAGGTACATAAAAAATGCATTTGACACTAACCTTACAATCTTGAAGGGTACGGCCATTTATGAAGGCTGAGGAATGTGAAAGGCTCCCCTTCTTTTCTGATTTGTGAGTCAGTGCAGCCTACTTGCAGCCATTTGGGTTATTTCAGACAACAGTGATATTGTCTCTTTCTCCCTTTTTATTGGACCTGTGTACCACTGCAGCTTCCAGAACACCAGATAATTTTGAGTTTCAGTATTACCAATAACATGAAAAGAGGATGCAGAAAAGTATAGTCTCAGTTCCGTAAGAAAGTAATGTTTCAAACAGAAAGACAAGGCTTTCCTAAATATTAGAAAACAAAATATTGCTTTTAATTGTCATATGTGAATGTAGTAGTTCCATTGCTTTTTATGTTCAAGTTGCTTCTCATCATTATGTACATAATTTCAAGTTCTGCTAAGAACTCTGTATGAGTAAAAATATTTTTGCAGTGTATGGAGTTAGCACAGAATGACGATTAATGGCAGAGAAAGAAAATAAATACTTAAAATGTACAGGTCGTTTTCAAGTTATGCTGTTTTCTCTTTTCAGTGGACTTCAAAATAAGTTTTATCAAATAATAAATTAATAAACAGGCAATGAATTTGAACTCTAGAGTTACTGTATCCTTCCAGAGTTCTACGATGGACGAAGCCCAGATAAAAGCTCAGTAGTTCATTTTAACTTAATTCTGAAATTCAAACTTGGACATGCAGCTTTTGAGTGAGAAACATCCACACTTTACCATGTTGGATTAACAACAGTGGTGGAGTGTTTTAATTATCATATGGCATAGCTCCTTTTTTTCAAAATTTGTGTTTGGAACACTAGCTCAGATTTTTAGATAATTTAGCTCAAGGAGAATAAGAGCACATGTCCACTTGTATGAGGTCATAGTTCCAACCACCTTCACTGGAGTAAATGTAAAAGAAAAATAAAAGATTGGTGTCTTTCGGCAGTAATAGAAGATAATATAACAGTAATTTTTGGTATCTTTATGATTTCAAGATAACAGATATGTTAAGCCAGCTGTTTTCATTGACCAATAATTGTGTCTTATACTTTTTAAGTTATAATTATTTTTTACTTTTCTTTTGTATTTCACGACAATCAATAAATTTTGGTTTCAGGTAATCCAAAATGAGAGAACAAACAGGGTGTTCATTTTCAACTGCTCCTTGAATGGTCATGCATGACATCACTGCTATCCAGTCAGCCTATAGTTCCAACAAGTTGAAGAAAATGGGTATCACTATGCAGAGAGTGCCTAGGTGAAATGTTGGAGGGGAACTTTGGCTATCCAGGCCTGCATTTTGCATTCACGAAGCTTTCCATAGAGTACAACAGTAATTTCTTCTGGCAGTTGATTGGAAGGTTTTCTGACAGCAAAATTGAGAAGTGAAAGACAGGTGTTTACATATTAGTGCAGTGGTTTGGTCGTCAGTGAGGTTTTAAAAACACAGTACACACCTACCAGGAAAAAAAATAGCTATCTGAATGAAACACACAGTATAACACCTAGCAATATTTACACTATAAATTTGTATAAAATAAACCCCGGCGTGACAACCCATGAAGAGCCAAGGCATAAAATAATCATGATTACCTTTTAACATTTATCCTGAGGATTCTTTACGGTAGCTCTCTCTTGGAATTCTGGACACCTGTTCAAATGCCAATATGTAGGCATGGTGCTGCATTGTCAGGTTCATATTGCCTTCTACTAGCGATGATATGCTGCGTCGTATTCTAAGCTCAGAAGATTTATTTTCATATCATGCAGAGAGGTTTGAAGGACGTCCTCAGGGTACAGTCTTGTAAATTCTCCAAACAATTGTTAAAGAGTAGCTCCAAGTAAAAAAAATATTCTAATATGCTCACCTGACAGTAACCACCAATTTAGCTTTGAATGCTGATAGATACACCACCGTTATTCATCTTTAGATGGCACCATGCAAATGTGCATTTCTAGGTAACCATAGACATGCTTCACAGAATGACATCATAGATTGGAAAGCGAAAGTACATTTAAAAATTAAATTAAATGAATTTTGTTCTTAGGAAGAATAATACAGTATTTTCCTTGTATAATATCTTTTTACTTCTTGGACACAATTCTCAATGCGATACTAATAACATTAGCTATTTTCTCAGGCCACTCAGTTTTCAGTCCACCTTAATAATGCAATTAATATATTTTCTTTTCTCTTCTTCCTTTTAAGTATAAACTATGGCCTGTTATGACCTCGCAGTTGAATTTTCAGTCCAATATTTCCTTGGATGATCTGTTCGGATAATAGCAAAGCAGGCCTTTTGGGATTCAATTTGTGCACATGCGATACAGATGATTTATCCATTAGTTTTGGTAATGTTACATGTGATCAATTACAGGTCCCAATTATAGTTGTTCCATTATTTCCACATTATGTTTGTAATCCCATCTGGTGTATCCTGCTGTATGTCTCATAACTTCCATTTTATTAGCAGTTATTTTGCTTTCATCTTTCTTTGTGTCCATGCCTCACTGCCATAATACACTGCAGGTGTTGCCATGATCTTGCATATACAGATTCCAATATGTCTTTGTACTAACATTTTGTAATGTTATTAATTATTCCCATTGTTTTGATCTATTTAGAAATTTTCTGTGAAATGTCTTGCTTCTTTAAACCAGGATAATGTGAGTCCCAGATATGTAATGAGTTTTTAGTACAAACATAATAATTCTGTATGTGGTATTTTATACAAAAGGCCACAAGTTTTGTTTTTTTTTCTATATTGATTTTCATATCATTTAACAGAAATTTAGAGTTAAAACTTATGTCGCAAATGTATTTTCTAAGATGGTCAATGAGATGTTCAAGATTGGAAAAAATAGAAATAATGTTATAAGAAAAAAAAAAGAATAATAAGAACTCAAAATTAGGCTTTGTAAGATACTGGGAGAGAGAAAAACCTCCAAACAGGCTGTGCAGTGTTTTGCCTGTCTGCATTCTTAGCACTCGTTGCCATATGCTGCTATTATAGGAAAGTGCAAATGAAACCATACAACATTTATAAAATTACTTCTAAAGGCTTTACTGACCAATTTTATGAAAGGAGATGCTGAAACTGGTTGCTCTCATCCATAAATACATTTTTGACACCTCTTTAGGAAACTACCCTTCACTTGCCATAGTTCCATTAAGAAATGCTGGCAATTTCCGGGCAGATATTTTGTTTTAATTCTTCCAGGATGTGTGCGTGTGTCTTGTACACCTTATGTTTTAAGTTACCCCAGAGATAGAAATTGCAGGGGGTTAGGTCAGCAGATTGAGGGGACCACAAATCTTTACTAATAATTATGTCCTGAAACACACTTTCAATTGTTCTCATTGAAAGAGAGCTGTTACTGAGTCTTGTAAAAGGGCAAAATCATGCTCCCTGTCTGTTAATTCTTTAAAAACAAGGGGGGTGGGGAAATTGTATCCATGTATGTACAGGCCTCAACTATTGACTCAAAAAAAAAAATTGGCCCTATATCTCAGAACGTAATATTATTCATGAAGTGACCCTTCATGACAAAAAATTTGGTTTATGGTGTGCTATTAGCGGAGAAAGGTTTCTCAGAGCTCCAATAAATCTCCACGTTTAACTGTTGCTTGCAAATTTTGAATATCCAGTGCTGTATTAGGCTTTCTGCACACTCACATTTGGTCATCATTATGAAATGTGTTATATTTACTTTCGTCTGAAAATAAAACTCTCCCAGAATGCATTGTCCTTTCCTACATACACCTTTGCAAACACTAATTTGCTCTTTCCATTTTTCCTGCTGATGTATGGGTTCTTTCTGGGTACCTGGAATGGAATCCAGTACGATTGATGAGTCATCTTATTGTCTTGGGTCTCACTGCTTTCCATACTATTCTTCTAAATGTACAGTAATTTCAGAAGAGGCAAATTGGGGATTTTTCTTCACCATTTTCATCAACTACATTTGTTCCCTAGAATTTAGTTTCTGTAGATGGCCCACTCTCTCTTCATTTATTAGCATGTGGGTTTCTTTAAAATGTTTAATGACACTCTGCACTATTGAACAACTTCTTCCTACGATACAAGATATTTCAGAATATGATCTTTTTCCGCTTATATAACGAAACAAACACTTCCCTTAGGTTTAAATATATTTTCCCTCCTTTCGACCCATTTTGACCTTCTGCAATTCCCTGATCACTCTATACAACACGACTAGCATGCAGCACTGTGGCAGGCACATTGTGGGTTACCAGATAACCATTTATTCTGTGTTTACCATTGCTGTATGAATATTTATGTGCCGCGTAAAATACAACCCTTGAGAAAAAAATTTGTTTTTATATTGTGTAGAACGCTGTAAATATAATACCAACATATAAATACACTAATCAAATTTTTGAACTTCTAATGTATGACAAATGTTTGCTTTTTTAAATGTGTTGTTAGCTAATGCTGGATTTCTGACAATGAAGTCATTTATCCTTTTGCTCTCCAATATTTTTTAAATGCAGAAATCTTCAAAATAAAACCTTTTCCTTTTTATTGGTAGCTGTACAAATACTTATGTCCATCAATGTATATATGTTTTTTATAAGTTGTGGAACATGGTCTTTGGGTAATATAGTTAATAAGTTATTTATGATCACCCTATCAAATGCTTTCTCAAAATCAGTAAAAGCAGTATTTCTTTCCAGTTTGAATTTTCTGCATTTATCAATCAGTAATATAAGTATAAAATATCTGTCACAGCATGATCTTCCCTTTTGGAAGCCATTTTGTTTTTCTCCAAAGAGTGTACCTTTATGTTTATGCAATTTGTTCTTAATTATACTAATAAATATTTTATAGCCTGTATTCAATAAACGAATACCTCTGTAGCTACCATATGATTTTGTATTTACTCTTTTTTGGATAAATTGATACAATTGATTTTGTCCAACTTGTTGATTATCATCTCCTTTGCAGACCTGATATACGATAGTGAAGTAGCCTATCTATAAATGCCTGACTTGCTTATTGAAATAATATTTAATGAATTTTCTCCTGCAGCTTTACTGTTCTTTGTTTTTTTAAGACTTGAGTTCAAAATTGGGGATAGGTTCTACTTCAGTATTAATAGAAAGTGCTAATTTAAGAGGTTCTACAGTTTGGGACCATAATTTACGAAAATATTGTAACCAATTTGCTAATGGAAACACATATATCATAACATTCTTTTTCACTTTGTTGTAGGCATGCACCACATGCATAGATTTTCTTTCAATTATCAGAATATATTGTGGAATAATTATATTTATTATTTTTAATCATAACGGTAACAGTATAGGTCAAATGGATGTTAGTGACACAAATTGTGTCCTGCGTGTAGCTGTAATCTCAACACATTCATTGTGTGCTGTGTCCATTTCCTCATCTGCAGGCTGTGAGTATCTAGACCCATGGAATAGACCTGAGATGTATTGTGGCAGACTTGCAGCTACTTGAGTGTGCAGAAAGTAATTGTTGACAGTTCTTTTAAATTTTTGCAGCTTTGTTGAAACATTTTACTGTACTGTTTGGTTCTGTACATGCATCATACAACTTTAAGCATATTTAATTGCTATTTTTTTATTAAATCTTTATTTATAGTTGCTTTGACTACTGGGTATTATCACGACTTCAAAGATTATATTGTAAGTGATACATGAATAACAGGTAGTGCATTAGGAATGGAGTGGGGATGTTCCAGAGCAACTCTTAACACAACATACAATGTATATATAAAGCCATTATTTACTTACTGCAGCGAAGTTCTTGTAACAGCAAACACAAAAAAGATTCAAATCTTTCAAAACCGAAGTCTGAGATTAATTACAGGTGCTATCAAAACCACACCAATACCAGCTATGGAAATACTAACCAACCAATGCCCCATTGAATATGAAATAGAAAAAGCGGCTCTTATTCAACACGAAAAGTTGATCAGACTCCCATTCAATACATGGCACAAGAGAAATTTTACACATACACTAAAGACTCAGGAGAGCTTTCTTTCCAAAATTCAAGACATCAAGAAGAATGTATACCTTCCTAATTCAAAGGAAAACTTCATATCTAAAGTCAATCCGACACAAACATTAGACATCACATATTATTTACACCTGACAGAAGAAGTTAAGAAAAGTGATACTCCAACTAGTGTTCTAAAATTATTGGCATTAGAGACAATCCATACTAGATTTCCAGGACACGAATGGCTCTATATTTATACTCATGGATCATTGATATCAAACCAAGATGGAGCAGGTGCTGGAGTCACATGTCACCTCTTTTCCTATTACAAATCTTTAAGTTATGGAACTACAAACTTTGATGGAGAAATTGAAGCAATTCGAATGGCCCTGCAAAATCTTTTGTACAGAATTTCACATTTCAGTAAGCAGTTATTCTCTCAGATTCCAGGGCAGCAATTATAGCAATTACTTCCAAGTTGTCACCATAAAACCAAACAATTACAGAATGTTGGAAAATCCTTACCCATCTAACAGCACTTCAAAAACACCTAGTCTTCCAATGGATACCAGCTCACTGTGGACTGAGTGGTAATGAGAAAGCTGATTTTCTTGCAAAAAAGGGTACCGGCAATGTGCAGAAATCAATAGTTAATCTACCATTTTATGCAGCTAAAAGATTAGTCAACTCTGAATTCAAAAAAATTATTGAAACATATTACTATGAAAAATCAAAGAATAAAAGATGGGAACTACCAAACATTCAAACAGTAATTCCTGAGTATCCTCGAAAAACAGCAGTTGCAACCTTCAGGTTGATTACAGGACATGATTGTCTGGCAAAACATTGAAACAGAATTGGGATATATTCATCACCACTCTGTCCTCTATGTGATCTGCAAGAGGAAATGGATCGAGACCACCTTCAAATATGCCCGGCCACTTCTAATGCCCCATCCATCAGTGAAAAATATTGGAGAGCAAGAGGATTAATGACTTCATTGTCAGAAATCCAGCATTAGCTAACAACAACAACATTTACAATATATGTGTTATACGAGTATATCTAAGTTTTACAACTGGTTAGAATTACAATGCTTCACTTTTTACAATTTATTTAATATAGATATTTTTCCACAAATAACACAAAGTAATTAGAGACTAACACTTCACTTCAATAAAATTGAGTTAAACTCATATCTCCAACGATCATTTCGACACTGCTTTGTGTCATCCTCAAGGTAAACACAAAGCAGTGTCAAAATGATGGTTGGAGATATAATGAGTTTAACTCAATTTTATTGAAGTGAAGTGTTAGTCTCTAATTACTTTGCGTTATTTGTGGGTCATATTGCTTCACTGTTAATAGCTTCAGGTATGTATAATAAATATATTTTTTTGTCTGCAAATTTTATTAGGTTTGTGACATTTCTTGTATCATTAAGAACTTCTGAAATTTCTGTTATTTTGTATGTTGTCCTCCAATTTACATGCTGGGGACATTCAGTGAGGATATTTTTGATGGTAAGAGCAGTATTACAAGTATTACATTCCGGAGCTGTTTTTTTGGAGAGTAGGAAGGAATGAGTGATGTTGCAGTGGCCAATTCTCATTCTCGTGATGGCAATTTGGTGTCAGCATTTGAAGTCTGAGTATGGATATGCTTTCACTGATGCCTGGAAAATTTCATGTAATTTGGTGCTTGGGTTATTAAGCCACTGCATTTTCCAAACATTTTTAATTTTGTGTTTGATGTGTTTTATAATATCTTGATGAGGAGTGGTTATTGTGAGGTCGCTGAAGGATTGCCTTGAAGCTTCTTTTTTTGCAGAGTCAGCTTGATCATTTCCTGATATTCTCACATGTGAAGGTATCCACGCTAGTATTATTGCCTGTTTGTTCAGGTTGCGTTGGAGTATAGTATCTGTATTTCTTGAACTAGGCAGTTATGTGCAGACCTGTCTTGAATTGCTTTTATTGCACTCAGCGAATCGGTGAAGATTAAATATTTGGTATATTCCTGAGATTGCAATACATTTAGAAGGGCTTCTTTAATAGCAAAGCATTTGTAATGAAGTATGATGGTAATTTGTAGAGCATTATGTGATTCAGATATGTTACAGCACAGCCATTGCCATCCCTAGATGTTGAACCGTCTGTATAAATTGAATCATAATTAGGGTAAAAGTCGTGGAATTCTCTGAAAATTTTTTGATAAATAGTTTTGTCAGTTATAGTTTTGTTATGTGCATGAAATTGTGTGTTGATGGTGGGAATTAATCACCAAGGTTCAATACTGTTACTTTTGATTCTTGTGGTAGTAGGTGGCAGGCAGAGGTCCAGATCTTTCCTACACTGTTCTATTCTGATGTTAAAAGGCATTGATTGTTGTGATTTACGAGCATTTGTGCACGTTTTCTTCTTTGTGTTGTCATGAATATAGAGATGTACTGCCATTTCAGGGTTAGAGGATGTTTTAGTTGCATAGGTTAGACTCAACTGTATTTTTGGAAGTTCAAGGCGGAATTCCTCTGCTTCCATTTGTAGACTACTGATGGGTTTTGCATAGTATGCTCCAAGGGCTGTTCTGAGGGCAACAGTTTGAATTTTGTTGAGAAATTTAAAGTTCTAATTGATGCTGAGTTATATACTACACAGCCATAATCTAATTTGGACCTAATTAATGCTCTGTAAGTTTTAATTAAGACATTATAATAAGCTCCCCAGTTTTTAGCTGCTATTGATTTTAGAACGTTCAGTCTTCTTATGCAGCTGTTCCTTAAATCTTTGATATGTGGAAGAAAAGTTAATTTCTTGTCAAATAGTATGCCAAGAATTCTAGTCTCATCAACATTTTCTATTTTGCACTCATTAATAAACAACTTAGGGCTCAGAGCAAGTTTCTTGTTTCTGGAAGAAGTAATGCATTTAGTTCTTTGAAAATGTTAGTCCTGTCTCTGATGACCAGGCTTCAAGATTATAGAGTGTCTCTTATAGAATTTCTTGAGTGGTGATTATGTTTTTCCCTTTGCAGAAAATTGATAAATCATCTGCAAAAAGGCAAGCTTTTACAGGTGGATATTATACCATTTATTGCAACTAAAAATAATGTTACACTTAGTATCAATCCCTAAGGGATGCCATTTTCTATTGTTACTTCATTTTATAGAATTCCATTTGCTCTAACTCTGATTTTTCTATTTTGTAAAAAATTGTGAATGAATGAAATCATATTTCCTTTTATAAGATTGTCAATAACTATCTTCAGTATATATTTTCTCCAGGTTCCATCATAGGCCTTTTCGATGTCAAGATTGATTACTGACACATGCTGGGAGTGCAAGAAAGCATTCCTTATTTCCGATTCTAGAATTATAAGAGTGTCTGTTGTAGAGTGGTATTGTCGAAACCCATTTTGTTCAGTTACAAAGAAGTTGTTTTTCTCTAAGATCCAATGTAATTGACTGTTTACAATCTTTTCCATGATTTTGCACAGAGTGCATGTTAAGGCTCTGGTGTGACTTTTGTTTGGTTTTGGTACAGGTATAATTGTGGCTTTTTAATGTAAGGCTATAGGAGGAACTTGTATCATTACATAAGATATATTATCTGGTCCAGGACTTGTAGATTTACAGCTGTGGAGTGTTGTTGTCAATTCAAACATTGATATTTTATCACATTGTATGGTTCATTGGAGTCACTGAAAATATTTCAAAAGAGATGTCATATTTTGCTTTATTTCTTAAAATTTTCTCATCATAATTGATGTCACTGGAAACAGCCAAAAAATTATCAGCCAGAGTGTCAGCTATTACACATGAGTCTGATATATTATGTTCATTAATAAGACAGTTTATTTGAAAATTATGATTAATTCCACAAATTTTCTTTAGCTTATTCCACACCAGTTTTTGTGGAGCCTGATTACTCAAGCTGAAAACAAATTTTAACCATGAGTTTCTTTTGCTATTCTTTATTTCTCTTCTTTATTTATTTTTTCTTTCTTTCTTTCTTTATTTTTATTGTTTATTTATTTATTTATTCTTTCTTTATTTCTCTAGCTTTAAAAATGTGATTTTATTTTCATCTGAAGGTTTCTTTTTATATGTGTAATAAGCTTTGTTTTTGTTAATGATCACAGTTTTACAAGCTTCAGTACACCAGGGTACTTTTCTTTTATTGCATGGAGTTTTTAGTTTAGGAATACTAAGCTCAGCAGACTGGATTAACAGATGTGAGAAGTTTTCAGTTATATCGTTTATATGTTTAGCCATTGGTTTTGTTATGGTATTAGATTTATGTTTTAATTTATCATAGTTCTGTATGTTAACCAATCAGCTTTCTCAAAATTCCACTTAGGAGTTTGAAAACACACAGAATTTGCACATTCCATTTTGATTAAAATAGGAAAATGATTACAGTCAAATAATGTTGTATAAACTGTCTAGTTTAATAGTTAATAAAGTATTATCTGCTATAGGATAATGCATGGGGTTACTATTGTTTGGCTTATGTTTCCAGTTTCAGTCCATTGGTGCATGACAATAATACATGAATAATGTGTGAGGAATTTATTATGCAAAATAAAAGAGCAAAATTCACATTTAAATGAACTGTGATATAGTGAATTTCATGCAAATTCTTTTGAATTGTATTATGAATGTAGGCAGATATTACTTTATTACACAAACGGAACATAAAATTAAGTACTTAAGCCCCAATTATTCAACAAATGCCATCCCTCATGGTAATTTCATGTCACAAGTATTTTGAGCTTTATTACTTACAATGAATGATTCATAATTTTATTTTTAATTTCATTATAGCATTTTTCTGAATTCAGTGAAACAGTATAGAGCTATCCCTGTTTATCAGGTACCTACACTTTAAAAATGGAGTTAGGCAACTTATTCTTTACAAATATCTAGAATATGTCCCTGTTAGGGATTTTGTATATTTTTGGTTATTTTTATGTGTAAATCATTCTCTAGATATACTACAAATGCTTCCCAATTTTGCCTATGTTTCCTCCCTACTCTTCTTTTAGTAAAAGCTGATGTTCTATGATGATACCGGCCTGCAAATTTAAACTTTTTTTCAGTGGCATGTGGTTAATCAGCTCTCTAAACCTAATTTTGGTATGCTGAATTCAAACCTGCTTTCCATTTTTTCGTACCATGTACAGTTTTCTTGCCATGCAGAAAGGGAATATGTAATATTAGAGCTTGCTTCTAGTTTTTAAGTACAATTTAAAATGTGTGAAATCATTCAAACAAAGAAACAATCTCATTTCCATAGATGCTCAGTGTACACTGAACTAGAACATTTCAAACATAACTTATGATGTTATTTTCTCCTCCGCTTTGCTGAAAACAAATGCTGAGTTGACTTGGTTTGTGGTCCTGACGAATGCGGAAAATGCAATTTTAAGCTCATATTGCATCCGAGCACCTTTAACTTTTCGAGCATCATTTTAGCAATGTCCTCATATTGGTCATCTTTAACATCATCCAAAAACTTGTTTATAACTTCACTGACATAGTCTCAAGCTTGAACCTCTATGTCTATCATAATAATTTTAAAATAAACGTCCTTCATGAGTTTGCAAATCTGTGGGCCGTTAAAAATGCCTTCTTTTGCTTTTGATTCAGACATTAGAAATTTCTGAATAAGGTATTGGAAACAACAACCCAAGCTTTGACAAATTGCTTCATTATCCCTAATTTGATATGTATCAAGGGTAGCAAAACCTTTTGTGAATCAATCAGTGGACGATTTTTTAAAATTTTTTTGTCCCTGACACAAAATCTTTTCTTTTCAGCCAATTTAGTTTCACCCGAGTGTCTTTCTCTGGCTCTGGAGGACCATTCACACAAAAAGCACGGAAATTTTGTGTACCCTGCTTGTTGGCCCAATACAATACCCCATACCTTAAGATTACAACACATGAACCACTTGTGTTCATTATAGTTAACTTTTTCCAGGACAGTATACAAATTTTGTTACGTTTCTTTAAGGAATGTAGAGTGAGCTATTGGAACCAAAGCAAACATATTGCTGTTGTGTAGCAGAGCACCTTCCAGACTTCTATTGCTAGAGTCAATAAATAGATGCCAATCTTTTGCTTCGTAAGCTGTTCCAAGATGACTTATAAGGTTAGCGATATCACAACAATACACTAGTTCTCCTTGTTTTACATAACATTTGTTGAACTCTTTTTCTCGATGTTTGTACCAATAGAAAGTTATTCCAGGTGCTAAAAGATTGTCTTTTTTCAGCCTTGAACCTAAAAGTTCACATTTTTTCTTTGCTAAGACCCAAATTATGGACCAAATCATCTAATTTTGACTGACTCAATGGATTACGATTGTCATCTTCTAAGTCTGGGGACCAATTTATTTCATCTTCTACACTCGAAGTATTAGTGTTACTTTCTGGCATTATGTAGTTGGTGATGGAACAGAAACATCAGGTCCATGGGGCACAGGCCGAGTTGCTGATGGCAAGTTTGGATTTATAATGCCCACCTTGATTTTCCTATAGAATCCAGATATATGTGTTACACAGACAAAAATAACAGTCATTAATATGATTTTGTTGTTCGCACTATACCACAGTAACAGCAGAGGGCATAGATGAATGAACTCTGTTGCACCATTGTCTTAGATTTTCTACGCAACTTTTATACACAATGAGGAGCAAAATTCTTGTCTTGAACTCCCAATTTTATTTTAAAATAGGCAAGATATAAACTCTTGATAAATTTGGTAATGTTTCTTTTCTGTTGCTTTATCACATATCAACTACAGACATAACAGAAATTGTTAGGATTGTTTACACAGCCCCTCCTAGATATAACACTCAAGCTTGATAGGTTCAATATTACCTGTAAACATAGACATATGACGTCATATGATTTAGCTGTTTGCATGTTTTAATGAACCATGCTGTAAGTTGAATAAGCAATGATGTTAATACTGGCGTATGGAACTTTCAATTTTGTGTTGAATCAGAACTGTTCAAAATCTGTACGTGATACGCAAAAACTATTATTATTTTCAAAATAGAGCATCCGAATTGACCATCATGATGTAAAATATTTTGTGCCGCAGAATCTTCGCAGGCCAGTGTAATTAAAGATGAAACAATTCCTTCAATGGACGCGAGGTTGGCTACGCATAAACCATACACTGTAGCCAACTCTGAACTTTGCATCCAGTCAGAGGTCAACAAGAGCAGGTTCCAGGTGCACAAGACAATACAGAGAAGCCTCTCCCAATGACGTAGTGTTTATATGTGTGTTAACGTTACACTGACATCTTGGTTACAAAGGAATTGTTTCATCTTTGATGATAATCTATTTTAACTTCTCACCTGCTTTAGTGGACAGAATTTCTTATAGGCTCCTCTTTTATCAGATATAACACTTGCTGTATCATAATCCATTTCTTAATTTGTTTTTTCTAGACCATTTCGTTTTTGTCCCCCACTTTCCTTAGGGGCTTGCTTCACAATAGTTTGGAGAGTATACCACTCATTTTATGCATTATTTTAAATTGGAATTTTTCTGTAATAGTATCGAATCTTTTCTGATATAGCCAAATCACACTAGGATTTTTAAATAGACTTACATGATACAATAGTTGTTAATTTTAATTAAAATTATGTTTCTTCTTGTGCCATCTTAGTTTAATGTGTATAGACTTTAATAGAAAGTAAATGATCTGATTCATTTCTGGGCTTCTAAACACTTGTGTGTCTAATACCATTGTATGCTATTTTATTGTAACATATTACATAATGTGCATATAATAGGTATATCTTGAGTTTATGGCCTTCCACATAATATAAATAGAAGCAAGTTGCTATGACAGTCTTTTCCTTTTCATCTCTGCATACACCAAGTGGAAGGGAACTTATTACATTCCTTTTAATATGTGCTTCATAGAAGCATTACAAATCATTTGTTCATTAATCAGCCGATTACAAAAAAATAAATGATTTTGGATACATAATTCCACAAGAATGCATGAAGATAATAGTTTGTTACTTATAAGATGCGTAGAGTAATGTATTTTTGATATAGTTTCGGTAGTAATTATGGGACATTACACAGGGTTTCGAAACAATCACTTAAAAGAATTGAAGGAATATTCCAAGCAGGTTTTTCAGATGTGAAGTAACTCAGCAATGGCAATGTTGTGTTGAGGTTGGTCACAGATCTGAACTAGTTTCTGAATGTAAACAGGCCGGTCGCTTGCAAACATGGTGCAGGGTGGTGTGATGTTTTGTGAGATAACAATTCTGATTGGCCTATGCTCACATAGTAAAAACAGAAGGACGTGGCATGGTATTTGTTTACACTCATGACACACGCAGCTGTGGTGTTTGTTTATGTACTGACCTAATGAAAGTAACACCCACACTATCTGCAGTGTTGCCAGCTTGTCTGTCTCTTGTTTTCAAAAAAACTAAAATATCGGCATAGGAAATGGTCAGAGTCAAAAATGTAAGATACAAAATGTGTTCCAAATACCAAGATCTATCACTGGTTTAAATTAATGTTGTTGTTGTTGTTGTTGTTAGCTAATGCTGGATTTCTGACAATGAAGTCATTAATCCTCTTGCTCTCCAATATTTTTCACTGATGATATTGAACAGAGCAATAGCAGTAATAGTAACCACTTTTTAGAGAGCACCATATTTTTATGTTTTGGCGGTCACATCGCTCTCTCACAACCCCCAGAATGTCTGGAGGACCACACCTGTCGTTGGTTTACGGGTCTCACCGACCTGACCGGGAGGGTTATCAAAATAAATTCACCGACCATATCCTCTGATTACCAATCAGAGGACGTATTACATGCCATGACAGGTCAGCATGTTAGGGGTTAAGATTTTATAGAGAAATTAGAGAAATGGAGAGGTTGGAAAAATGAAGACCCCCTAGCCCTTGGGAACCCTAATAGCATCGGGGTCGGAAGAGAACAAGAGATGACCAAGGTAAGGTCAGATAGAAAAGTTACAGTGAGGAGCAAAACACCAGTAAGTGGAAGTAATGTTCTGCTCAGCTTGGGTGCCTTATATATATATATATATTAAAATGCCAAATAAAAGAAAACAAATCACAATCATATTCTATAGGGTCTTTAAAACATATGGTGACCCGTTACGCGGGTTCTCTCCACTGGGCAAGAGAACCTTGAGTCGCCGGTAAAACTGTGCCGGCAGAGGCGCACCAAAATTCTTACGTTATTACATATACTGCAAATGTTGACCTTCTGCTCGCAGACAGTATATTTCATAAAAATGTTATCGCTCATTCATCTAAGCTCAGCTGCAGGAACCTGTGATTTTTTTCATCACGCTATCACTAAATTCCTGTAGTATACAACGGTTGAAAGGCCTCTCCTGTGTTCTTTTTGTGTGGAGGGGAAAATTGGTTTTTACTCACTTACCCCAGCACAGCTGGGGGTGTCTGGTGGCCCTAACCATGAAAAAGGACCTTCCATTTGTTGCCAGAGTGTTCCGCATAGCATCCCAGTTAGTCTACGAAAGATAAGAAGCCGGCATCCATTGTATGCGAGCGCGTCAAACGTTACTTACCCTGGAATACACAAGCAAATGTCCTGAGCAATTCCTGATGTCCTCCCTATTTACCTTTACCGTTACCCAGCATTCACTTCCTGGCCAGAGAAAACCACGACAAAACCCTAATCCAGAGGGAAGAGGTCGACGGGAATCAAACCCGGGACCGCCGCGGAGCCATTTGTAGCAAGTTACTCTCTGCAGTGAAACTGGGTTCTCTCACTACTCGTGCCTCCCGCAACTTCAGTGTCAGGTCAAAATAAAACAACTTCAGCTACTGTAACCGCATTAGACATGTCGCTACTATCACAAGGGAATGTAGAACAAGAGAGAGGGCAAACAAAGATGTTAGAGCACGACCATTAGACAGCAAAATGCACCCGCAGACAATAGCATTGCAATCCTACTGCTTGATCTTCATAACCACAAGCATGGAAATTTCTATTGATTAATCTGTATGTGCCAGCAAACTTCCATTATATTAAGGCTGGGCTGGACAACTGGTGCTCACTGAGCGCAGCCTGCTCATTCCCTTGCACTGATGTTTAGCAGCTAAAAATGAAGGTAGCTCAGGGTATCCTGCGACGCCCAGGTCTTCTTAAGGGCAGATAGGTGACCGGAATATGCAAAAGTGTATCTAACTGAAACACCAATTTTTCTTGAGCTATTGTAGATAAGCTCAAATTTCATGTACTGTGTTTCCAAATAACATATTAAAAAACGAATGATGTTCCATTTGACAGAAGCATGGGTTCTCCAAAACTCAGACAAATAACAATCAACATCTCCGAATCTATAAAAAAATGCATAAATTGTGTGTTTTAGCAAGATCCACATTTTCTGCAAACATTTGATCTCTCACGGTTTACCAGCTATGCAAAAGTCATCCAGAGCAAACAGGACTGCATAGACTATAGTCAAAAACATACATTTCATTTGCCAAAAAAATATCTTAAATACCTGTATGGCATTTAATCAAAATTGTTAGCCATTTTTGAGAAAATAAAAATTTTTGAAACATTTTCCACATCATGTGAGTGCAACACATCAGATTTGTTTCTATAGGAATTGTCTGGATTTGTTGAAATATTGCTAGGCACTTAGTTCTTTAAGATTTCTATTTTTCGTTGAAAGGTTTTTACAAAGATTACTCCCTGTTTTCAAAGCTTTTAGAAATTGTGGCAAACCAAAATATGGAGAATTAATTATGTATGTGAGATGATAATTGCCTTATGCATGTTTAAAGTGTAATAGTCTTGTATTTCTCATTACAAAAAAAAAATTATGCCACAGAATTAGTCCATCTTATGGGTGTTGTAAGAACGCAGTTTCATTGAAATGCACCTTTAAAGTACTTTATAAACAGTTCGATATTAAAAGGAGAAACAAAATGGTCGTTTTGGATGGGGATATACCGTACTTATTCTGTACATCAGCGATGTCCAACCTCGTCTCTTATGTGCTGATGACGTCACCTTACCTCTACCCCATCTCCTTCATTTTGTGCATTGACATTTCCCCTTTACTCAGGTAAGCAAGCATTAGAGAGGTTCATGTTTGACTGTCGTGAACGCGTTATAGTTCGGCAAAAAGTAGGTGGAGGCAAATCTGTTTTACCTCTTTCCCATAAGGTTGATCATCCCTGTTGTGTACTCTGTTTGCGACCTGGAATATTTAGTATCCTTTTTATTTATTTTATTTATTTATTATTTTTATTTTAAATTAATGTCATGACTTCCCTTCCACCTGGTATGTTATGTTCAAAATAGGAAGTCAATTATGCTTAGCAATTACTGGTGAATGTGAAATTGTCCAAATAAATATGTGCCTGGTGTTCAGTTTATTACCCCAAAAGTCAAGACTTTTTCCTTCTGTACATTTGAAAACATTGAAATAAGTCCCTCAGGCTGTAATCGTACACCTCAGGAAAAGCCATGCATTTTTCTCCCTTAATATACAAAGTGTTAGGGGTATGAGTGCGCAGACTTCAAAGGCAACTTCCTGGCGTTAAACTGAAACATAAGTTCCTGTACTATTTTCTTCTATAATGCATAGTTTCATAAATAAAAATGAAAACTGGTCATAAGTGGGATTGTAAATATGTCCCCACTCCGTTATCGTCTATTTCTGCAATTAGAACAGCGAGGTAGAGCTACAAAAGATGCGTTATTTATGTCTTTACCATATGTTGCTAAAATGATTCGTTTAGCCACAAAATGATATGAAAGGACTGGATTCCAGCGTGTCTATTGAAATAAAGTTGTGGGCATACGCTTGGCAACCCTGCAACATTAGCCCGTGAGAAGCGCGGAAAGTGAGAGAATGTTGACAGTACAACTACCCCCACGACATCCGTGCACAACAGCAGGTTCTGTGAGTGTTTAAGGTGCCTTAAATGCATTCAGAACGATGGCAGTCTTTACAAATCAGGAGTATTTAGGTATACTTCTTGCTTAGAGAAAAACCAATTGCAACACACGTGAAGCGCAATGCTTGTTGATCTTTGCAGACGTGTGTTTGAAGCTGCCCTAGAGATTGAGCACAACACAGAAGCTCTAACAAGGGTAGGGCAAAATTGGCTAAGAAGATGCAATGCCTGCATAGATTCTCACGGAGCACATTTTGAACATCTACTGTAAAAGACATCTTGTTGAGTTTGCCATTAATAATTTTCTTCTTCTTCTGCTCCTCCTCCTCATTTGAAGTTGCTATCTTTGATCAGCCAACTACACCTTATGCGTAGCCTCTTACGCAGCTTTTAGTTTAGTTCTCATAAATACGATTGAATAGCTTAAAAGCAAACCACCCCATCCGTCATTACTGGCATTAGCTGACAAGAAACACACAGGCACGTGGCGAACCGGATTTTGAGGGCTAGCCTAGTTTAGACCTTCACCCGTTGCAGGTGTGAACGCATGCCTGGCCGCAAACCAAAACAAAACATTCGGCCTTTGTTGCCACACTGTGCAGATAATGTATTCAATAATGTTCGATTATCTCCTTTAACTTTCAAGATAGATGGAGTTGTTATTGAACTTTATTATTAGTCATATTTGGATCTCCCAGCACGCAAAGTCTGCGCACTTATACCCCTAACACCATGTATATTACATATATTATGCTTTATACAGGTTAATTCATCATGCAACTCCTAAAGAATTTTCAAGCTTGTTTTTGTACATCTTTTTGAACATATATGTGAAGATTAGAAGAACATTTTTAAACACTGAAAGTAAGAAAAAAGAAAATAGATAAAAAAATAATCTCTACTTATGAGCTAATTTTAAACCAGTTGTAAAATAGAACAAATTATTGAGTGTAAAGATTAGTGCCACCAATATCTTCTCAGCCCTTTCTGTTGGATTCAAGTTTTGGAAGGGATACTTAATACTCTTATGGTAGATGCAAACTTTGATGGCAGCTGATAGTTGGCTATTACTATTTTTCCTGTTGTGCAAATGAATTTTGCGAGTGGAAATGATATTTATATCACCAGCTTTACAGTGTGATTTCACAGCAACTTCAACTATACAACGCCTTAAGGCAGCGGGCACCATCTCAATGCACAGTGTGCACAGCAGGTCGTGCAAGTTTACCCGTTGCACGCCGGAATAGTCTACCGTGCACTCCGTGCCTTCAGAGCAGTGGCGGAATGCCGATCTTGCAATTTAAATGCACAATTGACTGTGCAACAATAATAATCGAATTGTAATATGAAGGATATAATTGTATCAATTGTTTTAATATACCGTTTCTCTCATCATTCAACTTTTCTTTTAATGAAAAAACAAATAAACAATTAATTGATAGTTTAAACAAAATGAAAATAATCTACAATCTACTTACAATACAGCAGTATTAAATAACAGCTCGGAGAAAAGAAATAAACACAACATATTACTCAGAAGTGGAACCTAGTTTTCTAGACTTTTGTTGTCTCTTTTGACACACTAGTTTTTCAAAATTAGATATCAATGTTTGTGCAGCAGCTAGTCTAAGTTGACATTTTAAGTTCTGATCCGACAGTTGATTTCTGCAGCAGTTTTTGTTTAATTTCATTAGCGAAAAAAATTGTTCGCATATATATGTGGATCGAACATACATAGAACACGAGCGGCATTTCTAGTAGACAGAGGAAATGTATTTCTTGGAAAATGTGAATACAAATCACTCAAACTAATTCTATTTTGGAATTTATTTTTCAGTTGACAATTGCATTGCAAATCGATAAGTTCAAGTTGCAATTCAAGTGGAACATTATCAACTGTAGAGTAAAGCTCAGCAAATATTTGGAAAATTGACTCCAATTGTACCGCGTTACCTTTTCTGAAATTCTTGGTTCAACTCTGTTAATATTTGAACATATTCTTGCAAGTCTATGACCTGAACAAACTGCTGAACTGTTGAGAGCTTTAGGAAATGTATCAAGTTCTTTGAAGTTAACTGCCTTTCCCATAAGGATAGTTTCATTTTGAATGCTCTGATACCATCACACAAGTCTGTGATGAGTTGATTTCTTGTCAGTTAATTCTTGTACAGGTGTTCCTTTTTGCTCCATAAAACACATTTCACTGCGCAGTTCGAAGAATCGATCTAGTAACTTTCCACAACTTAGCCATCGAACTTCACAATAGTATGGTAAAGTACCATACTCTCTATTGCACTCTTCTAGGAAGCTTTGAAACTAACGATGACTGAGCCCTTTCGACCAAATTGCATTAGTTGTTTTGGTCACAACGTTCATCACATTGATCATTTTAATGCTTTTGCCGCAGAGACTCTGTTATGTACAATACAATGTATAGGTATAACCTCATTACGTTCAGACTCTTTATATTTTCTTTCAAAAGTTCAAACACACCAACTCGACTCCCAAGCATACAAGAAGCACCGTCAGTAGACAAAAATACTAATTTATCCCAAGGCAAACCAAAATTTTCAATAACCTCTTCAAGACACACAAAAAAAATCTGATCCTTTTGTAGTATCCTTCAATACAACAAGATCTAACACTTCTTGTTTAATCTGAAGCTCTGAATCTACACCCCTTATAAATATTGCAAGTTGGGATGTTTACGAAAACAAACCGCAAGAGACGAGAGAACACTGCTGTCCACTTCCACGTCATCCCTCAAACTGAAATCGCGCGGCACTCGTGGCAGTGCACAGTGCTACATTATTTGCTCTAGCACAAAATCCATCCACTTGGTGACCGCTGCCTTAAGGCATGGCAAGCCTGTCACATAAGAGAACCTACACGAGAAACCAGTACATCTTCCACCTGGATAGATAATCTAATCACAAATACACTCTTTAGTAACATCAATTGTTTTACTATAGATGCAGGTTTATCTGACCATAAAGTTTTACTCGTAAATCTTAGAGGAATCAAGAACACTAGGAGCCAAAACAAGTATAAAACAATGCGAATTTACAGCGAGCAAAACATCTCTGAGTTCAAGGGAAAGTTAGCCACTATAAATTGGCCCCTAAGTAATACAAAAATTGTAGATAATTATAATGATTTCCTTAGAGAATTTCTTTTGGTACATAACAAATCTTTTCCAAAGGTTATGTGTAAGCAAATATTAAAAACCTTTAATTTAAGTTGATGTGCACGTGGAATCCGAATTTCAAGTAAACAAAAGAGAATGTTACACAGAAAGCTGAAGTCCTCAAATAGTGTAAAACTCTTCAATATTATAATAAGTACAGTAAAATATATAAATGCATATTATGGAAAGCCAAATATATGGCAATAGAAAGTTACATTAAAAACTCTGACAACAAAACAAAAGCAACCTGGAAAGTAATAAAAAACGAACTAGGTACAGGAAAAAAACAAATAAATTCAAGTAAACACTAAAAAAATATAAATAGTGAGAATAGATTAGAGGAATTGAATAACTATTCTGCTGAAGTAGCAGATATGATTCTGGATACTCCTGCCTCAGTCCCAAAAGCATTACAAAAAATGGGCATAAGTAACCAGCATGCATTGAATTCAATCTAGGGACAGTCTCGCCGTTCAAAGTTAGAAAAACAATAACCAGATCCAAACCAAGAACGTCAAAAGGATGGGATGAATTCCCACCTATACTAGTAAAAAAGTGCAAGAAGAATTGTGTGTACCACTTGCTTGCATATACAACCAGTCACTTATAATGGGAGTTTTTCCGGAAAGAATGAAATTTGCAATAATCCATCCAATACACAAAGGAGGGGGTGATGAATTAAAAAACTACCGGCCAATCTCGGTGCTCCCAAAATTTCTCTATAATTTTTTAAAAAAATAGTGCATTCGAGATTAATAGCTTGCCTAGAAAAAGCAAACATTCTCAATAGTTCTCAGCATGGATTTAGGAAAAATCTCTCCACTAGCACAGCACTCAATGGATTTTGTAAACACAGTTGCAAAAAATCTGGATGTAAAAAGACAAACTGCTGCCCTAATTTGCAATATATCTAAAGCATTTGACTGCATAAACCACAACATACCAATAAGTAAATTACATCAGTATGGCATAAGACATGCAAACCTTAACCAAGCTGTAAAACAATTGGAAGCGTGGTTTACTTGCAACGGTTTAAAACACAATAAAACAAAAACAGAAATCCTGCAATTTAAAACCATGGCAGAAAATAATACACAACCAAACTTGTTAACTTTAGCCTCTGCAAAAGAAGTAAACCTTTTAGGATTATTTATGGACAAGCGTCTCAAATGGACCGGTCACTTAAATTATGTAGAAAAAAAGCTGAATATCGCCTGTTTCAGCATGTCCTGCTTGGCCCAAGTTACAAACTTAAAAACTAGAAAAATCATATATTTCAGTTACTTTCACTCAATTCTTTCTTATGGAATAACTATATGTGGTAATGCAACAAGTTGGGAGAGAATTTTTAAAATCCACAAGAAAGTTATACATATACTGACCCACTCAAGCTATAGAGTTTCTTGCAGACCACTATTCAAAGCATTACAAATCCTGACACAACCTAGTCTATATAATTGTATAATCTAATTATATATGTGCACAATAACTATGGCAGATTTATGGAAAATCACCACCAGATAACACAAGGGCAAGAGAGAAAGTAAATACCCAGCACATAGGCTTGCACTGTTTGGAAAAAGTCCACAATACATGTGGAGTGAACTATATAATAAATTGCCAAAAGGGATCAGGAAAATCCTAAATCCAAATCTTAAAAAAAAGTCAAAAGATTATTTGCCAACAAGGCATACTACTCAGTCACAGAATACATGGAAGATGTGACCTTAATTTTAATTGTCTGTAATCTTACCAAATCTTTACTGTACATTTTTTTACATATTTAATATTCTCTTTTATATTCTATACTGTGTTTGAAAATATTGTAGACTTATTTTAATCTTTAAGTTGTAATTATAATGTATTGACGAGTCACCAATTTACGAGCACCTACTCACACATGTAAGTGTAATGTGACAAATAAATTGGCCGCCGCCGATTGCATTTTGTATGGAGCCACCTGCCATTGAATTTTGTGAATTTTGTGACAGCCATAGTATGGTTATCAGATGACTATTGGTCAAAATGAGGACTCCTAAGTCTTACATGTAGGACTTGGAATCCAGGACTTTGCAACAAAATATAGGATAGTGTTTTGAGAGATGCAATAATTTTCCTTTTTATGCTATATATGAACTACCTCCAGGCGCGGAGGACCCAGATTTGATCTCCAGCAACAGCATGGGGATTTTACCCTGCTGGGAGGTCTGGCACGGGGTGCACTCAGCCTCATTAGATCCCGGAGGGGCCAATTGAGGAGCTCCTTGATGGAGAAGGAGCAGCCGCAGATAGTGAAGGCTGCATAACTGGCTGGGAGGGCTCAGGGCACTGACCATGTACAGCCCTCCAGTGCTGCTCACTACCAATAATGCCTGTAGTGGGCAGAGGTGGGGGCAAGCCTTGGCCCTTCATTGGCTTTGGATTAGATTAGATTAGATTGCGTTCTGTAGGTTCAATGATGGCCAGTCAGACCTTGAACATAGAACATGTCAAAAGCATTTACAATTAAATGCATAAAAAACATGCAAAACATGTACAGGTTTCAAGTTTTGCTATTAAAGTACGAGATGAAGATAATACTTCTAGTGCATTGACACTTACATAGTTATTATACATGTACAAAATCATGTTACTTGGCTTTTACAGACTGTGTCATTGCTTCAATGTTTACAGTTTTTGCTTGTATGAAAAAGCAGTCCAAATTTATAGCTAAGTAATACATTCTAACATGTTACACATGTACATTTAGCTTATTAGTAAAAAATATTCTTACTCATGTGTTAAGTGTGTCAAATTTAAGATAAGCGACCTCAAAATATTAACTGTGCACATTAATCATAGCATACCTATTTTAATTCTTACATAGTATGTAATGTACAGAGTAGACAACATTTCAATTATGTTCATATATACAGAATATCTATTTACATCCTTACTTTTACATAAAGCGTGTCCAACATGATTGTTCAAATATACATTTTCAAAATATCAACAAACATATTAACACTGTTACTTAATATTGGAACTTGAATTATAATCAATTAGTTGGCTTTTTGTAGCCTGCACGTCATTATTGTATTTTCAGCTACCCTTGTTATACTTAATTCCCTAATTGGTACCTATCGAACAATACAACTGATCTGACATTAGGCTAATTATTGATTTAAATATTCCTCTACAGAATAAAATGACTTATCACAGAGATACTCTTTGAGGGAAGCTTTAAAAACTCTGAAATTGCTAACATTTTCCTTTAGATTACTGGGGAGAGCATTAAATATTTTAATTGTTTCACAATAAACACCTTTCTGGAAGCAAGAGAGTTTGGCATTGGGACGATGTATATTTCTTTTTTGCCTAGTGTTAAACGTATGAATTTCCATGTTAGTTGTAAAGCAATTCTGGTTATTAGCATAAAATTTTAAAATAGATAGTATATATACGCAAGGTAAGGTTAATATACCCAGTTTCCGAAATAGATCTTTACATGACTGCCTTCTATGGGTGTTGCATATTATTCGTATAACCTTCTTTTGTATTAGGAATATGTTCTTACTATACACTGAATTTCCCCAGGACATTATTCCATATTCCATAATGGAGTTAAAATAAGCAAAATAAACTAACTTCAGTGTAAGAGGTAGAACCGGTACTTAAAAATTCAATGCCACAACTGGGATTTGAACCACAGACCTTCCGCTTGCCGGGCGGACGCTCTACCACTGAGCTATTGTGACAAACTGCCAGAATGACATTAAATTCTCAAGCCAGTTCGTATTTCTCCTGGTAAACCACAAAGGCAGTCTCACATCAGAAACAATTACCCCAATGGTGACTTACTATTGCAAGTACTTTATATCCCAGGATTAAATAACCTTCACATGGTAATTATTATTTATTTATGCCAACAAACTTACTGTTGGTGTTTTTAAACACACAAGCCGTGTGTGGGCAAAGTTTAAGAGGTAGAACCGGTACTTAAAAATTCAATGCCACAACTGGGATTTGAACCACAGACCTTCCTTAATATACCCAGTTTCCGAAATAGATCTTTACATGACTGCCTTCTATGGGTGTTGCATATTATTCGTATAACCTTCTTTTGTATTAGGAATATGTTCTTACTATACACTGAATTTCCCCAGGACAGCGGAAGGTCTGTGGTTCAAATCCCAGTTGTGGCATTGAATTTTTAAGTACCGGTTCTACCTCTTAAACTTTGCCCACACACGGCTTGTGTGTTTAAAAACACCAACAGTAAGTTTGTTGGCATAAATAAATAATAATTACCATGTGAAGGTTATTTAATCCTGGGATATAAAGTACCATTGGGGTAATTGTTTCTGATGTGAGACTGCCTTTGTGGTTTACCAGGAGAAATACGAACTGGCTTGAGAATTTAATGTCATTCTGGCAGTTTGTCACAATAGCTCAGTGGTAGAGCGTCCGCCCGGCAAGCGGAAGGTCTGTGGTTCAAATCCCAGTTGTGGCATTGAATTTTTAAGTACCGGTTCTACCTCTTAAACTTTGCCCACACACGGCTTGTGTGTTTAAAAACACCAACAGTAAGTTTGTTGGCATAAATAAATAATAACTTCAGTGTGTCAATCGTGTGGAAGTTAACCAGAGATCGGATGGCATAACATGCTGCATTAAGCTTAGGTGTAATGTAATTAATATGTGACTTCCAATCCAGGTGGTTGTCTACTTGGAGACTTAGAAATTTTACCTCATTAGGTTGTTCCAGTAAAATATCATTGATTCCTATTTCTATATGGGTATGTGGTGAACGATTAGTTATGAATTTAATGAATTTTGTTTTTTCAAGGTTTACTGACAGTTTGGTTGCTTTAAACCAATTTGACATGCAGTTTAGTACATAATTTAATTTGATAACGCACTCACTTAAATTTTTGCTTTTCACGAGGACACTGGTATCATCTGCAAATAGATACTAGCAATGTTATTTATGTATAGTGGGAGGTCATTTATGTAGATTAAAAATAATAGAGGCCCCAATATCGATCCCTGGGGAACGCCATGTTTAATTGATTTCCAATCCGATGTGTTGTTATACTGGTTGGGATTGCTGATTTCGACCCTTTGTTTTCTTCCTTTTAAGTATGATATAAACCAATTTAGATTTTCATTTTTTATCCCATAGAACTGTAGTTTTCCTATCAAAATTTCATGATTTACACAATCAAATGCTTTTGCTAGATCACAAAAAATGCCACCCACATGCATACTATCATTTAACGCTGTCAACACTTCATGAGAGAGTTTGTAGATTGCATTATTGGTTGATGTTCGTTTTCTAAATCCAAACTGCTCTCGGACAAACAGATTATTATTTTCCATATGATTATACAGTCTGTTAAACATTACTTTCTCAAATACTTTCAAGAATATTGGTAAGAGGGATATTGGTCTGTAATTTGTGACATCATTTTGTTTGCCTTTTTTGAAAAGGGGTTTGACAGTTGAGTATTTCATTCTGTCAGGAAATATTCCAGTCTTTAGTGATTCATTACATAAATAACTGAGAGGAATGCTTATTTCATGTGAACATGCTTTTAGGATTTTGCTTGTTACTTCATCATATCCAGACGAGTTTTAGACTTAAGGGAATTTATTACACTGTTAATTTCAAATGCAGTTGTCATATCCATGTTAAATTTAGGGATTTCATCAGTTAATGAGGTTCTTAAAAAGTTTATGGACGATTCCTTTGTTTCCAAATTTGATGTTTAATTTGTCTGTTACATTCAGAAAGAAATTGTTAAAAGTATCTGCTACCATCTGAGGATCACTAATTACTAGATTATCAGTGTTTAGTATTATTGGGGGGGTTTCTTGGGCGCACCTTCCTGTTTCTCTCTTTATTATATTCCAAATTGTTTTTATTTTATTTCCAGAATTACATATTTGTTTTTTATCATGCAATATTTTAGCAGCTTTTATTGTTTCTTTGAGGATTTTGCAATATCTTTTATAGTAAATTTCTAAATTTTGGTTGGCGCTGGGGTTTAGTTTTAGTTTTATGCTATACATGACCACATGTTCTTCATTCTTGTTAACATGTACATTAAGCCAAGGACATGCGAAATATGTATATGTTATTCATTCATCACTCATAGGAGGTAAGCCATCATCAGAGAACATTTATTGCAGAGGTCACAAAACGTCACAAACTAATGATGCAGTAGAGATACTACCCACAGCCCACAAAGTACAGACACGAGTGGGTGCAGTGAGTGAGACAGCAGAGTTGATTGGCATTATCTCACATGTACTGCTTAATAGTATTCATAGCAAAGAAAGAACAGAATGAAGGACTTTTAGAATATTACAAGTATATTTTATTTGTACCTTGTTATTTTATTTTCTTTCACTATCTCATAGCAAACCCACTCTAAATTTGTGATAGCTAGTTTTAATTGTGAGTAAAGGCCAATATCAGTGAAACATGTTCTTTCAATTTTAATTTATAATTAAAATATGTATTCATTTTGTAATAAAAAAGTTGTTTACACGTGCACAGAGAGCAGTACATAGTGGTGATTGGGGTAGCAAATTATAGGAGCATAGATATTTGTTTCATTTGTGTAGCCCCTTTAACTTCTTTGGTCATATTGAGGATTTTGACTTGAGAAACAACTGACTGACCTCGCTGAACTGTCAAATTTCTGGAAGTTAATCATTTTTTATCACTTTTACATTAAAGACACACACATTTGCTCCCACATTTATACATCCAGACTCTGGAAGATAGTGAATTATTCTGGTTAAAGAAACATTTTCAATATAAGTGCTGAGGCTTTCACGGCCGGCGATGTCAACTATGTTAAGTAGATTTTCCGGGCTTGTGGACCGTGGTCGAGTTGGATTGCCTTCCTCCAACGTTTCAGAAGAAGAGAGACAACAGATAAGCAAAACATGGCTCCCGGCTCTAATAAGAGGGAGAAGAAAACCCGACACACGGGAAGCCTTCTCTTTTATACCAGGATCAGAGACGTCCCATTTGCCGATAGGCAGCCAATAGCTGCCATGCTCCCCTCCTCTACAGGCCATGCCCTCTCTCCATGTGCAACTATATATATAGCGTGCTGGAAGGCATAGCTCTCTAATATTTGGACTCGGGAGTTCACTAATTGGATCACCCTGAAGATGCTGGACGCAGTTTTCAGCGAAACGCCGGAGGAAGGCAATCCAACTCGACCACGGCCCACAAGCCCGGAAAATCTACTTAACATAGTTAAACATTCTCAATCTAAGATGGAAATCGAAACCAAAACCTCTGGGTTGAAGGAACTAATTTTGTTAATAGTCTTAATGATATCCGTTAGTACCTGTGTTTGCTTTCACAATCTTTCCACGCAGTACCTCCTGATGGATAATACAATGGAAAAAGTGTACATTTGCAGACACTTTTACATTTTAAATAGTTGTGATCAGCTCCCTACCACATCCTTCTTTGACCCAATCCTTGCCTGGAGCACTATCTATCACTGCTGATACCAGCCTTTTTAAGTCTTGTCTTTTCTCTGCTGTACCTATCAATGCTTGGAACAGTTCGGTTGTTTGCTACCTGCTGAGTTTTGGAAATTCTTTATTTTTTATCCAATTTTTACCGTATTTTCAGAATTTATTAGGGTGGTAAAACTTAAGATATTTGCCCAATTTTAATTATTTTAATAATTTAGTAAAATAAATTCATTTTTACCTATTACAGAATCTCTTGCATCATAATATTTGAATAATTTTTCTGAAACTTTTTAATGTACATTATAGGTATATAGATAAGATTTACTATGGGTAATATTCTGTTATAATTTTCAAGGCTGATTCTGTCATAATTTTAATAGTTATATATTTGAAATATATAACTATTTCAAATATTCAATATTTTTCACTTTTTCAGACTCTGATACATTTTTTTGCTTAAGTAATGCACATATTGTTATGCCCATCCTACTTGATGCAAAATATAGATGTTAACATATAGAAAGTTTCAAGGAGATGTGAATTAAATTGCAACACGTGGAGTACTTTGAATGGTAAAAAATGTTGTTTTGAGAAACAATAAACGAACATTTTTAAATAATAGTCAAGAGTTTGTATATCATCATGCGTTTGCTAGGGTGTGCTTCCTTTATGTATCGTAACACTGTTATCCCTTCCTACCCTATACTGAAATCCCCACAATAATTGACTCCATGTATTCATGCACTACAGTTTTGAGAAAATCAAATTATGACTTTGATCTTTGTGAATTTCTTAATGACATCCATTAATACTTTGGAGAAGAATAAATATCTCACATTCTTGTTTTTATGACAGAAAAATATTTGTCTCATTTAGCCCCAAACAGAGTTTTCATGGTTTTTAAAACCTTACAATCAGTAGAAGAGATGGTACTCAGATAATGGACTGAGCCACCGCTGATATTGCTGCCTAAGCTGCGGGAGGGGGTTCAACGAGGAAAGGAGTGTTGTGCCATGGAAGTTGCATAACAGTTCGCGTGCTGACTCACGAGACCAAATTTTGCGATGACTGATTTATTAGATAGTAATTTAATGGTTTGTGCACCAGTTTTGGATAACTACTGTAATACTTACTGCTGTGGTAAGTCAAGTGAATTTAGCATTATATCTGGTGTAACTAAATGCTGTATCTGCTTCAAAGCTTTTGATCTTTTAGATCTTAAAAGTTCATACAACTTACTGTTGGTGATTACAAAATCTACTGCTAATTGATGCATCTGTTCACAAATTTTCCCTCTTCCTGTATAGCAACAGACCTGAAAACAGCTGGCAGCAGTATTGAGTTTGATAGTATAGTGTCTCTTTGTTGCAATATCATTACAGAATATACATGGGTAGCTGGGGCCATTAGGACACAGACTTGTGAATGAGAGGTCTGCAGTTCAAATCCTGCCAGGACAGGCTACCTGATTTGAAGTTCTTCCCTGGTTTTACTCAGTCCTCATGATCAGCTAGTGTCAGGGAGATAACCTAATCATAAGTCCGGAATGTTTCCTTCCCAATTTCCCTCCCTAGTTGTCATTTCATTTCAAGTATCATCAGTGTCCACTGTCTGTGGCATCTCTGCTATAAGAACACGCATTAAAAAGAACTATGCATCAAAGAAATACAAGGCTGTGCCGTAGCCGAGTGGTTAAACCATTTGCTACTCACCGAAGTGGCCCAGGTTCGATACCAGGCAACCGCATGTGGGATTTGTGGTGGACAAACTGGTGCTGGGGCGGGCTTCCTCCAGGTTCCCCGGTTTGCCCCGCCATCTCATTCCACCAGTGCTCCATCTTCATTCCATGTATCATCAGTGTCACCACGTGCGCTGCCGTAGTAGTAAAAGTGGGCGTTAAATGCTACAAAAAAGAAAAAGAAATACAAGTACCACAGGAGCTTCTCAAGACAATTAGATGGGTTGGTCATTGATACAGATTTTTATTTTTGATATATCTAAATAAACTTAAAAACATAGCAAACCCTAAAATTTTCATTTCAAGATTTAAATAGTATTATAGTTACAGTTTACATTGTTATACATCTCCATTAAGAACTAGATTACTATAGTTTTGTTATTAAATATTAATATTCTTAGAAAATGACATTGTCGTGCTATTTAAAATTGAGTATGAAATATCACATAGAAGAGCTTTTACATTGGGAAATGTGCTAATCTTAAAGAAAGGTATTGTCATATCTCTATTTTTAACAAACTTAATTTCTGTTTTATCTGTTTTAGATGCAGGCAAAGGACATTTCTGTGATGATCTAGGTGTAATAGATTTCTGCCCCTCAGAATCACTTTCTGTACTTTATATTCCAGAAGAAGAGCTCATCCATGACGTTTATGAATATAAACTTCATAGATTTACAAAGGTTTGGAGACTTTCATCAATATCTTCATTCACATATATAGTCCAATTGATTGGCTCCTGACTTTTTGTGTCTCAGGTTGTAGGTTCAATTCCAGATCAGGTCCAAAGCACTTAAAGTGTATTTAAAGTGTATGTGTAAATGTGTATATAATATGTGTTTGTTGTATTTGACAGTGAGAAATTTCATAAATTGTATAAATTCGTGAGTGTTTGACTAAGAAGATACATAAATTATTTAAGATGTCCCCTTATTGATGCACTCCACATCTGTTTTTTAAACCATCTTGTTTTGGCACAACTGTATCCCACCTTCAGGCTTAGGACAACTGCCATGATGTAGGTGCTTGCTTTCTGTGCCTGCATGGTGATTATGTGATGAAGCTACTAAGTCTATTCAGTGGGTAACCCTCTTTAATCATTTTTAGCCAATGTTTACAAAAGCTAGTGAGCTTTTTGGAGACTCACAAAGGTGCCCATTTCCCTTGAACTTCAAAGCTTGGTACAGATATGCTGACATAAGTCATACTCCAGCTGATGAAGACATACTTTAACTACTCAACCTACAAGGTCCTACAATAAAATTCACTCTGGAAATGAATACAGAGGTTTACCACCCCTTTCTAAAAGACTTAAAAATAGTTTGAGAGGAGAACAAACTAAGTTTTGGTAGTTATAAGCTGCCAAGCCATACAGACCAGTATATAAAGTTCAGCAGTTATAATCCTCAACAAGTTCATTATATTCAATATTCTAGCACATCAGGATAATGAACTCTTACTAACATTGAATATAAAAAGGAATTTAACACCAAAAGAAATCAACAAGTTTGGAAAACATGAACTACCTGACAACAGAAAAACCAGCAAGTAAATACAATAGAACTGCAATTAACCATTATAATGAAGGGTAGGGTTGACAGTTAACTAAACGTAATGGCTAATCCATCTTACTTAATATAAACAGTAGGTTTAATAAGCAATCACACAAAAAACATTAAAATGCATGAATCTCATATATGTTACATTTCTTGTATATTTAGAAAAATGGCAATAAAGGTGAGTATTGGTTGTGGAACAGGTCTGCACATAAGAGATAATAAGCTTTTATTGTGCAAATGCTTACATCTTTTAATCGTCAATTTGTAGGTACATCACTAGGGGACAACATACATTATAATTACTACTATTGTCAGATTGCTTGGTCACTTTGTGATTTGAAACTAAACCTGTGTAATAAACAACTGAAGGCATCAGAACAATCTCTTGATTTGAGTACATGTTCTTTCTGTATTCAGTTTGTAATATTGTTGCTATGCTCACACGGGAAGTGATATAATGTGGAATTTTGTTGCACTATTTTTAAGGTGCATTTCACCTTAGAATTTTCTGAATGTTTGAATCATCTGTTAATATTTTCATCCCAGAACACTAAAAAAAGTGGACAGTAGTTAATGAGCTGAATAGTTAACTAAGTATCGGATAATCAAGGTACACTAAGTTCACTTATAATCCATGAGTTAATTATAGGTTGAACAAGTTTGCACTAACATAAGATTGTCTTAGCCCTCCAAAACAAATACAGTATAAAGAATCTATTAAGAAAACAGTGTAGAGAGAAAACCCCAGAGCTCAAAGAAACCAGGCATGCATAAAATCACTTGTTTGAACTGTAACCAGGTTTATGTTGGAAAAACCAAAAGAAATATGGAAATCAGGGAAAAAGAACGCTTCAGAAACATCAAATACAGTTTAAGAGGTGGAATCAGGACTGAAAAATTCAATGCCATAGCTGGGATTTGAACCACAGATCTTCCGCTTATCAAGGCTGCTTTAACCACTAAGCTACCATGGTCAACTTGCCAGTATGACACTAAATTCCCCAGCTGATTCATACTTTTCCTGGTTAGAACACAAGGGAATCTCACATCAGAGATAAACACCCCAAGGGTGACTTACAATTGTAAGTACTTTATGTCCCAGGCTTAAGTAACCTTTAGATGGTAATTATTATTTGTTTATGCCAACAAGCTTACTGCTAGCAGAATTGTTAATCACATTAACAATTATCAGAATAAATACAAAACGTAGCCTATCACAGGAAATGTTTGAAATGCTGTCCATCTGCATCAGTACATCTACGGCATCTTCTCAGGAAATTTTCATTAATACGCATTAGTTCAGCTTCCAAAATAGTGTTAATTTCTGTCCTGATATTTTGTTTTAATTCTCCTAAAGTGTGGGAATTAGTTTTGTATACTTTATTTTTCAAGTTGCCCCATAAATAAAAATCTGATGTGTTGCACTCACATGACTTTCTCTACTTTTGTACTAACCATTCTTACAAACTCTTATTCCTATATCTTCTTCGTATTAAGATAAACATTTGTACAAATTATTTTATTGCTTATTTCCTTGTAGGTGCAAGGGGAATATTAGAATACAGTAGGCTTTGTGCGATAGTCAAATCTTTTAAAGCTTTGAGATTCTGTTCTCTTTGCACACTTTAACATATAAAAAAAAAACAACGATGATCCATTTCATGAAAGTTTTAAGTTCTCCGAAAGTCACACACATAACAAGGAATATCTCCGAAATGGTTAACCCTGCAAGAAAATTCATTGAGACATAAGTTACGTATTTTAGCAAGATCTACATTTTTTGTATAGTATGATTTGGTCTATCTCTAACGGTTTACCAGTTATGCAAAAGTCGTCCAGAGTAAATACAACTACAGGGGCTATAGCCAGAAAATTCAAGATATACATTTCATTTGCCATAAAAATATCTCAAACATATGACATTTTAATCAAAATCGTTAGAGCCATTTTCAAGAAAATCAAAATTTTCGAAAAATTTTCCATGTAAAGGGTAGTTTAGGGTGGGGCTATTTTCTTCAAAATCTTCATGTCGCATCCTTGAAAGACATTAAACTTAAATACCAACTTTGGTTTTTAACCGACTTTTCGTTTTTGAGCTATGCTGTCCACAGACTGACACAGACACACACACGGACCTTTTTCTAAAAATGCTTTTTTTGGATTCAGGGGGTCTCAAAACATATATTTCCGGTGAAATCTTGACATCGAATTTTTGGGTGGAATACAATACTTCCCCTACTTACCAGTAGAGAAAGTAAAAATTGCATGCCATAAGATCAGGGGACTGAGCGAGCCATAAACCCTTACTAATGATTCTATCCTCAATAAATTCTAATGACTCCTCAGCTGTATGCACAGTCCTGCTGGAAATATCCAGACCAACATTCAGTGTCTGTCAGCTGTTTGAAATGGTGCCAGTATATTATTTTTGTATCTTTCTGCATTTATGGTATACTCATAAAAAATAGGCCCTATTATTCTGTATCCATTTATTGAGCACCATATGCCAAATTTTTGATCATGCAAGTGAGTTTCATGAATGAACTTGGGGTGTGTTGCATAATATCGGTTGTGTTGTGATGACATATGGTCATATAAATAAAACCATGTTTCATCACTGAACAGTATTAATCATGGATCAATTTAAACCAAAAAGGTGAGTCGATTAATAACACTACACAACACTTGCTTATAATTTACCGGAACAAGTTTTGGAGGCTGACTTTCCTCCATTATCAACCGGACATCGACTGTCCCATTGATAATGGAGGAAAGTCAGCCTCCGAAACATGTTCTGGTAAATTATAAGCAAGTGTTGTGTAGTGTTATTAATCGACTCACCTTTTTGGTTTAAATTGATTATTAAAACTTTGTTTTCAAACTTCCAAAAAAGAAGATGGATCAATTGTTCCATCATTAACATTCCTCAGAATCCAGTTGCGGAAATTTATCCAACTCTGGTGATCACGTGCTAGCAATTCCTGGACAACGGTAACCTTGTATGGCTTAAGTTTTAAAAGTTTTGTTGCTTTCCATGCTGAAGCTTTTGAAATGTGAGTTTCTTGTGCAAGGTGCCTAAGAGATTTGTAAAGAGATTTTTTGTACAAGCAAATGAACAATCTCTCTACTCGGAATACGCATGCCAGGAAATTTAGTTTCAAATTGCCTTACAACTTCCCTACAAGATGATGTAAGCACATCGTACATAAACACTTTGTTGTACTGTATACTGCAATCGATTCATTTTGAAAACACTTCAAGTAAAACTAAAAACTTCTAAACATTCCTAATGTTATTCATGTGAACTGGAGTAAAACAGCACTGAACACCTACCTAACAGAAGTAAGGCTGACACCTGTGTGATGACTAGCACATGCACGCAGGGAGATGTAGTGAAGGTCACATGGGCCGTGCTCCTGCCAGTCAAGTTTTGTAGTAAACATACTGTGTAAACCTGTTGAAAAATAAGTTATTGCAGCACATTTTTAGAATAAAAGCCATGAAATAGAACACAATATAAAATTATTGGAGTACATAAAGATAGAATCAAGGTAACAATAAGCAAAAGGATATTTAAAATAAAAGTTGCCTTATGAACTTAAAATTCTCACCAATAGACAGCCTCGCTAGGTTCATGATGGATCACCATAGGCCACAACAGCCACACATGTCAGTCATCCTAATACTGAACACTACGGAGAGTTCTCCCAAAATTAGTTTCTTCAGAAAACAGAAGTGAAATTTTGTCAATAATGTGACTCATCTTAAATAAATTAATACTGTTACATCTTTTTTTTGTATTATGTATGTAGTTCAACTGTATAGCAAAATCTCTATGTTTGTTTACTATAACAATGATGTACCACTGTATCTAAAAATGAATCTGATGTAAACATGACTCTCTTTGAGAGGTAGAATAGGAACTGAAAAATACAATGCTACAGCCGGGATTTGAAACACAGACCCTCCGCTTACTAGGCTCTAACCATTAAGCTACTGTGACAACATCCCAGAATGACATTAAATTCTCCAATTCATATTTCTCCTGGTAAACTATAAAGGCAGTCTCACATCAGAGACAATTACCCCAATGGTGACTCACTATCGTAAGTACTTTATGTCCTGGGATTAAATAACCTTTAGATGGTAATTATTATTTATTTATGCCAACAAACTTACTGTTGGTGTTTTTAAACACACAAGCTGTGTGTAGGCAATGTTTGAGAGGTAGAATCAGAACTGAAAAATCCAATGCCACAGTCAGGATTTCAAACACAGATCCTCTGCTTACCAGGCAGGTGCTCTAACCATTAAGCTACTTACCGGGAGAAATACAAATAAGATGGAGAATTCAATGTCATTCTGGCAGGTTGTCACAGAAACTTACAATTTGTTGAAACAAGGATATAGGTAGTGTCTATCTCGTACACAAATTTTCGAGTGGGTTAAGAGGTTGAAGGGCGATATAGAACACCTCAAAGATGTCCTGAAATTAGGTCACCCTTCCACTTGGAAAACTGAAAAGAATGTGGAGAAGGTTGGTAGAATTATTCGAGAAGACTGCCACCTGAGCATTTAAGCAATTTCAGAGCTTGCCTGCATCAACGAGGAAACCACTAGACAGATTTTGCATGATGATCTGGGCATGACAAAGGTTTGTGCTAAAGTGGTGCCAAGAATTCTCACAACAGAGCAAAAGCAACATCATGTGGACTGCTGTGCTGACACTCTTGAAGACATTGAAAATGACCCTGATTACTTCTGCAAAGTAATTATGTGTGATAAAATGTGGATATTCCAATATGGTCCAGTGACTAACTGACAATCCGTGCATTGGAAGAGCCCTCAATCCTGTAAGAAGAAGCAAGCATGAATGAGCAAATCAAAACTCAAAGCAATGGTGATTGTTTTGTTTTTTTGATATCCAAGGGGTTATCTACATTGATTGGGTGCCTGAATGTCAGACTGTCAATTATAAAACTGTTCTGAAGACCCTCTGTGAATGTGTGCGATGAAGGAGACCAGATCTGTGGAAGAATTGCTCATGGATTCTTCATCAGGATAATGTGCTGACCCATAACACGATGTGTGTGAAGAGGTTCTGGTAAAAAGCACATTCCAGTGATGGAATGTCCACCATATTTGCCGGACCTAGCACCATGCAACTTTTTTCTCTTGCCAAAAGTGAAGCCTGCACTTAAAGAACTAGGTTCGAGTCCATGGATGCAGTGAAGGAAAAAGCAATAAGACTCCTCTCAATGGCATGACAGAAAAGGACTTGCAGCAGTGCTTCCAACAGTGGAAAATTCACACATAGTGGTGCAGGGATCGGGGAGGGGACTACATTGAAGGGGGACAACATTTCAGTTCTGTAAGTCTTTTTTTAATAAAGAGTTAGAGCATGAGTCTGGTTTCTTTATTGCCACACCTCGTATGGTTAGATTCTCTCTAATTATATTCTGTTGTTTGAGAGGTGGAATTGAAAGTGAAAAATACAATGCCACAGCCAGGATTTGAACCACAGACCTTCTGCTTCACATGCAGCTGCTTGCTGAAGTGAATAATAATTATACTCTGTTGTGTTTGTTGGTATATTGATAAATCTATATACATTAATAAGACACCATTCAGATTTAGCTTTATTCACCAGTTGTAATAACAATTTTACAAGGTTCGTCAAAAGTAAACATACAATGAAATACAATTAATATATAAATATATACAGTTTACATTACATCAATTTGTAGATTGTTTACTACCTGTATATAATGTTAATACATAATATTTTATTATAAATCTATCTATTTGTTGCTGCTATTTTGTATTCTTCTATAGAATAGAAGGCATTTTTAATGAGATAACATTTAATTTCTCTCAACTTTGTTGCTTCTTCCTGTATTTCCCTAATTGTGAGAGGCAAGTGGTTGTACAGGTCCTTTGCATTACTTTCTATACATTTATTTACAAGGGAGCCTCTTAGCCTAATTTTGTAATAGTTTTGCTTTGTTCTGGTATTATGGTTATGTACATTTGCATTTTTTTCTTCTTTATGAGCCCTAACTACATATTTAAGACATGCATATATATATATACACACACACAGAGAGAGGGTAGAGTTAAGTTCAGATTCTTGAAGGCACTTCTACAACTATTTATTCTTGGTATTTTTTTATGATTCTTACTGCTCTTTTTTGTAACCGAAACATTTTCATAAGAAGTGTTTTCCCTCCTGTTCCCCATAAGATGATTCCATAGTTCAGGTGTGAATGGACAAATGCAAAATACACTTGCATTATATTTTTGTCATCCATTATTTGTGTTACTTGTTTTAGAATGTAACAACTGCTGTTTATTTTCTTTGAAATTTTTGCAATATGTTTGTCCCATTTTAAGTTTCTATCTATGACCAATCCTAAAAAGTTTGTTTTCGATACTTGTTGAATTTGTTTATTTTGTATGTCTAGTGTGATGTTTGTTTGTAATTTGTTGTTCAGGCTAATCAGCATCAGAATGTTTTACCTATATTTAGTGCCATTCCTAGTTCTGCTAGATGGGTATTTACTGTTTCTAGGATGACATTTGCTTTGTTCTGCACCTCTGTTTCTGTAGTGTCAGTTATAACCATTGTGGTGTCATCTGCATATCCAATGATGAGTCCTCCTGCTTTTTGTATATTTTTAAATAATGAATTTATATACAAGATGAATAAATATGGGCCCAGTTTTGAGCCTTGTGGTACTCTGTGCTTTGTATATTTAAATAATGACTGAACTTTTTCCAGTTTTCTTTCAACATTGTGCATTATTTCTACACACTGCTTCCTATTTGTTAAGTACGATTTTATCCAATCGGATGCAGTCCCCCTGACCCAATAGTTTTCTAATTTTTCCATAAGTTCTTCTCTATCAACACAGCCAAAAGCCTTTGACAGGTCCAGAAAGATTGCTATTACCAGTTCCTTTCTGTGTAGTGCTCTCACAATCATATAATTTCCTTTACTAATGGCATGTATGGTTGATTTCTTTTTTTGAAAGCCATACTGAGTCTCTGCTATAATGTTGAATTTACTGCAGTATTTCTGGAGCTGTTCTAAGAATATGCCTTCCATAATTTTTGAAAACCCTAAACATAAGGAAATTGGCCCATAATTTTCTATCATTTGCTTGGAGCCCTTCCCTTTATAGATTGGTCTTACTACTACTAGTTTGAGCTTATTTGGAAATATACGTGATGTAAGACTTTCATTTATTAAGTGTGTGAGGACCTCCACAATTTCATACTTGCAATGTTTTATCATTTCGTTTGAGTACTCATCCAGACCACTGGACTTTTTACACTCTAGAGCATTAATTTTTTTGATAACATCCTCTTTTGTGATCTCTCTGATTACCATGTAGTTGCATACAGTTGTTTCATTTGTTATTTGGCCTTTAATTTTCGTGATTCCAATATTTGCACAATATTTACGCAGTGTTCATTAAACACATTAGTTACTTCCTCTGGTCTTATTATCAATGTGTCGTTTTGTGTAATATTTATGTTTTCTGACCATTTGGAGTTGTTTTCTTTATGCACTGTGTTTATTATGCTCCATGTTTTCTTTATTTTATTACCAATCTTTTCTAATAGTTCTCTGTTATAAAGCTTTTTTGCTTCATTTATTACCTTATTTAGAATACTTTTATAGTTCTCAATATATACACAAGATTTTTCATCTAGTTTACTATGTTTTAGGCTATTTAGGAATATCATTCTCTTTTTTGCTATATTTATACCTTTCGTGGACCAGTTTTGAATTTTACTTTTGTTATAAGGCATCTTACAGTTTGGTATTGAGTTGTCTAGACATGTTTTTAATGTGCTTATAACATTTTCAAATTTTTCATGTATCTTTGCTGCTTCATACACGTTTGAACATACTGCTTCTTTGATGCTAGCTTGGAGTAAGTTCAGTGTGTCTTTGTTTACATTTCTTTTTACCGCAGTTAGTTTCTGTATTTTTGCATTTTGTTTGCCCAGTGTTTTACTTTCTATTAATTGCCCATAATGGTCGCTAATTCTTCCCTTAATTATTGATACATTTAAATCTTTACCTTTTATATTTGTGTATATATAATCAATGCAGGTAGATGATTTTGTTTCTCTTGTGGGGCCTGTCTCTATAATGTTTAAATTATTTCTTCTTAACAGCTCTACTAATTCCCTTTTTCTTATGCCCTCTGCTAGAACGTCTATATTTTGATCTCCTACCACTATAGTCTTATTGTTTTTTACTATGTTACCTAAGCACATCTCTAGTTTGGCTAGAAAATTGGCTTTGTTAGCTTTCGGCAGACTGTAGATCCCTACTATTATAAGTTTCCCCTTTTTAAAATGTATTTCTATTGCGCTCAATTCAGAGCACATTTCCTCACAATACTGTTTACAGTTTATTTCCTTATATTTTACATCTTTTCTAGCATATACCACAACCCCCCTCCTCCCTCCCCCCCCCCCCTCCCCTGCTTCTATGGTTTTCCCTGCAATAACTAGAGGCTAAAATATAGTTTTCATAACAATTTACTTTTATTTCATCGTACTTCAACCCATGTTCTGAGAATATTAATATATTTGGTTGAAGACCCATAACTATTTGTTCAATTCCTGCTCGTTTGTTTGCTATACACTGGATGTTTTGGTGAAATATTCTAAAATTATTTATGGATCCCATTTGGCCCTCTTTTTCTTTATTTTTGGCATTTGTAAGGCTTGCCCCTTTAGTTGCAGGCAAGTAAGGACCTGTAGCACCACTTACCTCATCTATCTGCTTCTGTTTCTCGTGCACAGTGTCCTTTGCCTTCTTCTTTTCAGTTATTGCCCCTCTCCCTAGTATGTGTACCCCAGCACTGTACTGGCGGCGCCGTGGTCGAGCGGTTAGCGCGCTCGCCTACCACCTAGGCGGCCCGGGTTCGATCCCAGGGACCCGCATGTGGTATTCGTGGTGGACGAAGCGGCGTCAGGGCGGGTTTTCTCCGGGTGCTCCGGTTTCCCCCGCCATCTCATTCCACCGGTGCTCCATCTTCATGTATCATCAGTGTCACCGCCTGCGGTGCCGTAGTAGTAAAAGCGGGCGTTAAACACTACAACACACACACACCAGCACTGTACTGTGTATTTCACTAATAACCACTCAAGCTTTTTTGTTTCCTACACCGCTTATTACTGCATATCATTTTTTGTACCCCTCAAATAAGTTATTACCCTGCTTAGCAGTTTGCCAAATTTGCCTGAGCCTCTTCTGTTTAGATGAAGTCCGTCTCTTCCTAAATCGTTGTCCTTAATCCATGCATTTCCATCTACGAACACACAGTCGTTTTCTTTGCATGCCCATTCAAGCATAGAGTTTGTAGCATCTATGCATCTTAGATCCTCATTGCAGTGGCGTAATATTCCGCTAACACATGTCTTCGCTCGTGGATAAAGGTCTTTTCCATATTTTAGCAACTCTGAAATTTCATCCTTTACATCTGCGGGAGTTTGCGTGAGTCCCAGGTTGTTTGTGCCTGCATGAATAATAACAACGTCTGGGTCGTCCTTATTTTCACCGAGTTTCTTCTTCAGGTGTTGTATTCTGGCTCCTGGGTAACAGTACACCATTATTTCGTCATTGACTTGTTGGCCTACATGTCGCACCATTGAGTCACCCATGATTATTGCTGCCTTCTTTTCATAAACATTTTCCCGCGGAGGATCTGCTCGACGGGAATGTTCCGTTTGTTCCTACAATTCATTTCTCGCGTATTTGTGTATTTGCTTCGGCAATTATGCTTTCTTGTAATGAATTATTTTCCAAAATTTTAAACCTGTTTTTGACAGGAATTTCATAAGTTTCATTGATCCGTGGCTGATACTGTCTTCGATGGGTCAATCCCACGGGAGTCCACTGATTTTCTTTGTTCCCGGGTAGCCGCTTTTGTGTCTCTTCCGTCGATTTATTTTTGTTTGAACTTCTTGCCCGGTTCTCATTTTCTTTCTTCAGTACTTGGTTTTCATAGCGCAATTCACGTATTTCTTTGCTTGCTACATGAAGGTCTTTCCTTAGTATTTCTATTACCAGCCTAAGTGACGCCATACTTTCGTACGTGTCCTGCTGTTGACGATCGCCATAGTCACATTTACAGGTGTGTTCCTTGAGTTTCGCACCCGTCTTCATTTCTTCCACTTACTGCACATCTAGTTCGCCTGGATTTTGTATTTTTACCTCTGTTTACATTATTTAAGCTGGAATTTATTCCAAAATACTCACAATCCTCGGTTTCACCAAACACAGTCGTCGCCATCATGAAATGACTATGTATATCGGTCATAATCATAGCTCGTGGCTTCACCAAGTCTGGCTTACCAATATCAAATTATTACTTAAAAAGTCAAGAGAAAGAGTACTGAGCTTGGTGTTTGAAATTGTCATCAAAAGTCATAAACTATTAGGAAAAGAAATTTTAATTGGATTCAATGTCATGTTATTAGGTACCTACTATAACATAAACATTATATGTATGTGTACATAAAACTCTTGCATCATTTCATATCTGCACATGTGCAAAGGCTTAAATCATCCTTTGCTAAATGTTATAGTTCTTTCTCCTAATGTGTGAGTGCCACAGTATGATTCAACAGTAACAAAGAAGATACCTATTATCTTGTTAATAAGGGCAGATTTGCATATAAAATCCCCTTAAATGACATGTTTTTCCTGTCTTTTTCTCTCAGTTTTGTCAGCCAAAGATTAAAGGGGTGTTTATGCCAGAATTAGCATATTAGCACCATATCTTTCTACCAAAGGTAGGATCAAACACAAATTTTCCAGCTTTTCTGTACCTATAAGTAAATGACAATAGAATTTTTGTCCTTCCACCATTTTTAACTGCCTGCCATGCCCCCTTCACAAATTAATTCTATTCCTCCCTAATAAATGCATTATTATATAAATTAGTGCACAAACCAGGTTTGTAAATGCTTTTTCTACATCTCTTCCTACTTTGTGCTGCTACCTAGGAACAGATAAGCCAAACAAAGTATGCATTCAATATAGTAGTGATTATGCGGGTATTACACAAAGGCTGTAATATATATTTTTCAGTAGGATAAGACTCTTAAGATTTTTATTGCTAGGTACATTGTTCCATATGACAAAACTGAAAGTATAACAAATAAAATATACCTAAACATTGATGAATGATATTTTGTTGTATTGACTAGCTCTACTGATGTGTTTGCATACTTGAAATAGTGCTTTATACACATGCTTTGTTATATTTTTATTTTCTTGTGGTGATAATGCATACAACAAGTTCATGTTAGTGTAAGCCAATAAACAGTAATCAAAAGAGCAAAACCTGAGTACTGAAATGAGTTGCAGCAAGATGAAATAAGAAAATGCAGATAACTCCAAGTGTTACAGCGACCCTTGAGGACATTGCAAGGTCTGGAATTGAACCTGAGGCTTTCTCCACTAGTATGCATCCAGGAATATCTTCAGGTAATATTTTAAACAAACACGAGGAGAAGTAGAAGTTGTTTGAAGGTTTCAAGCTACTAAACATAGCAATCAACAATGGTGAGTACATTTTGGTACATACAGAGTCTTTGTGTGAGCTAGTGAACAAACTGAAATGCTGAATGTTGCACATAAACTGTGTGTGGAGAGCAAAAAGTTTGTCATTAAATCAGTGAAAATAATTATGAAATGACTCTTTTGAAAAGTGAAGAATGCATCAGTCATGTGGCCAAAAGAATGGGCAGTAGTCTAAGGCAAATAGTCCATAATTGAAGAGCTAAAAGTGCAAATTGAGGTGGGCCTGGGTCTGGTACACCTACCAGTCTACACCAAAGTACCTAACAAATTATTGTAGGAATGCTATTTCTAACATTCATGAAATGAAAAAGGCCATCTTTGCTACCCTCAGCCACTATATGTCCACTGATACTAAGCCACAGCTTGGAAAGTGTCCCTGGGGGCCCAGTTCATGGTGCTTTTATAATAAAAGCATGGTACAGGGGAAGAAGCCTCAGAGTCATGGGAAGATGACGGTCAGGCCATCAGAAGAGGTGGTTACCAGAATAATACAATTATACCAGAGACTGGCTTCTTGCTTCTTGCTGCATACATGAAGGAGCCCAAAATCAAAATGAGTGCCTTCATTCTATGATTTGGCACAATTGTTCCAAAGCTGTTTTTGTTCATGCAGAAGGTTGCAGATTCCTGGGAGTAATACTATAGCAGAATTTGATATGGACTGCAGTGCTACACAGGAATTAAAGTTTAAGTTGCAAAATCAACCTCCCATGAGTATGACTGCAAGAATAGTGAAGAAATGTGACAGTTGCAGTTTAGATGAGAATGGTCAGTTAACAACTGAAAAGAAAAAAGCGACATATAGCAAGGGAAAACTTTTCAAATTGGAGGAGGCAACAAAGCAGTTGAAGAATGGTAGGACTTATGTATCTGGACAGTTTTAAACACTAGGGTAAACTATTTTATGCTGCAGAGTGGAAGGTTTCATGAAAGTACATTTTTCTCAAATAGGTATACATTTTTCAATACAAATGTCGGTGCATGGACATGAGTTTTTCTCCAATGTTGGTGAAACTTGCCATGAATATACTTCATACCTATCTGTAAAAGCTCAATTATTATTATTTATGTGGTGCTCTTCATTTTGCAATAATTAATTTTCCCATATGCAAAAATATTGGACAATTTTTACTTTCTCTACTGGTACCCAAAAAAAGCATTTTTAGAAAAAGGTTATTGTGTGTGTGTGCGCGTGCGCGTGCATGTGTCTGTCAGTCTGTGGACAACATAACTCAAAAACAAAAAGTCAGTTAAAAACCAAAGTTAGTATTTAAGTTTAATGTCTTTCAAGGATGCGATACAAAGATTTTGAAGAAAATGGCACCACCTAAAGTATTCTTTACATGGAAAAGTTTTGGAAAATTTTGATTTTCTTGAAAATAGTTCTAATGATTTTGATTAAAATGCCATATGTTTAAGGTATTTTTGTGACAAATGAAATGTATATCTTGAATTTTCTGACTATAGCCTATGTAGTCCTGTTTACTTTGGATGACTTTTGAATAACTCGTAAACCATAAGAAGACAAAATCTTACTATAGAAACACACAATTTATGTCTAAATAAATTGTTTTGTAGAGTGAACCATTTCGGAGATATTCCTTGTTATTTGTGTCAGTTTAGGAAAATTTAAAACTTTCGTGAAATGGAACATCATTGTTCATTTTTTTATATGTTAAGTGTGCAAAGAGAACGGGATCTCAAAGCTTAAAAGATTTGACTATCCACAAAGCCTACTGTATTCTTATATTCCCCTTTCACCTACAAGGAAATAAGCAATAAGATAATTTGAACAAATATTTATCTCAACTAACACGAAGATACAGAATAAGAGTTTGTAAGAATGGTTAGCACAAGAGTAGAGAAAGTCATGTGAGTGCAACACATCAGATTTTGGGTAACATATGCAAATATAAAATATTATTTTCTGACTGTGTCTCTTAACATATCAAGAAAACAATAACTGATCCTATTTATGAAATAATATTTGGCATAAAAAGCCTAAAATATTTCTAAAATATAATTGCATACACCTACTTAAAATAAAGATTATTTTAGCATTAAAATATAATTTAAATATTTATAACTCCCAAACTATTCATCAAACTGAGCTGAAGGTTTACACACAACTATATAATGATATAATTAAGTACTGTACCAAATTTGAGACAATTACCTTTAAAAATGTCGAAAATAGAAATTTCAGTCCTAGTACCCCCAAATTGTTTGGTTGAATGCAGTTCTTCCTTTAACTTAAATAAGGTGTAGAAAAATTGTGAAAAGGTCTTGCATAATGTTTTCTCAGTCCATGTACCTAAGGAAACAACAGAGCACAGAGCCATTTCTATTTTCATTTATAAAAAGCAAACCAAACCATTAGGCAGCAAAGAAATTAAAACTGAAAAAAGGTTCCTTCTTGCATATTTATTAGTGCAATATTAATCATATTGTTTCAGATGCTGTTAAGACGCCCAGTGATTATTACCATCAGGAACATTCTAACAGTTGAAAAGTTTTCAAAAGTGCAGGACACTTGCTTGGACCAAAATCATGTTCTGTACCCTTTAGGAAGTCACTCTGAGTTATGTAGATTTCTACTGCAAATGGTAAGTAATACAAGCTGTTATTCATAAGGATTGTTAAAACCTAACGATGGGAGGGAGATAATGAGTGACAATGAAAGTGTAGTAATGAAGTGAAAAATAATAAGCTTTAAATGGTAATGAAAGTAAAAAATTAGTAATCTGAGAGTGAGTGAGAAGTAACAGTAAAATACTAAGTAAATAAGGCTATAAGAATATTGCAAAGAAATAGTATAAGCATGTGCATAGAATTTTTACTACAAAATAGGGAGACAATCTAAACACACATCAATTTTATTGTAATAGTAAAAATTGCATTTAAAAGGGCTGCACTGATTACATATGGACAAGGATCCAGTCAGGACCAGTCCAAAATGTATCCTGATTTTAGTATTAAATAAATTTCAATTTCATTTCATTTCAACTAACTTGAGATACAAAAGTTAATTCTTGATGAGAAGTAATTGTCAGCATACTCTCTGCTTCCCTTTGCTTTGTCTTGTAGCTGGCTTCCCGTAAGTCCTTCTTAGGGCAACATCCATAGTGGGATGTTGGTGAGATGCTACATTTGCTGAAAGACAAGTGTTTCTCCCTAACCATGTTTAATTCTTGCTGTGACATTTTAACAAACTGGAATAAGTTTCTTGCCATTTTTTCTATATTTGATCACAAATAAAGTCATCTGAAAGCTTTTAACTTCCTGGTTTATGCTGTCATCACACTGAAATATATCTAAATAGCCGACTAAATAGGAGAAAACACATGTCTTTTTCTTTGTAAAGTCTATTTCTCCACTCCAGACTTCAAAAACATCTGTATGAGAGATTTGTATCATGCCACTTAGAGATTTAAAATGAAGTCACAAGAAGATGTGGCTAATCTTTTGGCTCACTTCATCTAGTATCTCAACCTAATTTATGGGAACACATCAGACAGCTCCACTATGTGCCATGTTTAACGTTAATTTTTTTTACCTCATTATACTTTTACAAGAAGAGCTAACTGCAATTCACAAAGTACTGTAATAAATGTATTATTTCAGATTGAAAAATGCGGTGTTTACCTCAATGTAAAACATCCATAACAAGGATGTAACTTCACTTCCAAAGAGAGTACTGAAAACCTCTTCAAAATATCATGTAAGAAACCATTGGAGAGGGTTATTTCAAAGCCGTCTGTTGAAGGTCCACTTTTACCTGCTCTGTATCGTTCAGCTGATAAGTAAGATAAATATAAGGGCTGGAAGTGTAATCTTGTTTTTGTGTATGACCGAGGATGGTTTTTAAGATGATATCATTAATTCTTCTGAAAATAAATCTAAAGCACTGAGAGATAGCCAAAATATATATAGTACTTAAGAATAAAACATACATATCAGCTCAAAACTGCATCAGGCAAAGTTTATTCCAAACCTAGGCAAATAGCTTCCAAATTTTATGAATATTTTGTTATGCATTGCCAGTAAGCTGTAACAACAAACTCAAGAGATATGGTCCCCTGATGGTATACTTACCCAGCTATCTAGATTTTCATTTTTCCTGTTGACACATCTGAGCTAAAAGTGTTATAATGAATTTAAAACCAAAATATACTTGTGGAGTTGATACTATCTAGAAAAAGTGTTTTGAAAACATCATCAATCACAGTGTCTAAAAACAATCCGAAGTTACCCCAATCCTTAAGAAAGAGGAAAAAATGAAGGTTAAAAATTATAGGCCAATATTATTATATGGTCATCTCCTTAGCGTGGTGGTAGCACTCCTGCTTACCAAGCAGGGGACCTGGGTTCAATTCCCGGGCACCAGTGTGGGGATTTTCTCCTGCTGAGAGACCTGATCCTGGATGCACTCAGCCTCGTTAGGTCCCTGAGGGCCCAAGTGAGGAGCTACTTGATTAAAAAGTAGCAGCCCCTGGTTGAGAAGACTGTATAACCAGCCGGGAGGGACCAGGGCACTGATCATGTCCCATCTCCAGTACTGCACCCCACTCATGATGCCTATGGTGGACAGAGGTTGGGGACACAGTGGTCTGGCTGAGGCCTTGCCCCAAATGGGCTGTTTTGCCATGGGGTAGCGTTATGTTATTATTATAGTGCTCAGTAATAAAAATCCTTGAAAAAGTAATGCTTAATCAGCCTGGCTCCATTTTTCAATAAACATCAAATTCTAAACTGTGCACAACATGGATATATAAGGGAGAAGTCTACAGAAACAGCAATTCATGCCTTTTTAGACAGTCTATAAATCAGTGGATGAAAGAGAGTATAATGTAGGTTTATTCTTGGATTTATCTAAGGCATTTGACCTAGTAGATTATAAAATTCTTATACAAAAATTAGAATTTTATAGTATAAGATGAATCACAAGAGTCTAGTTTCATTCCTATCTCAGCAACCAAACACAATTTGTTGAAATAATAAATTGAAACGAACACACAAGTACTTATGAAGTCCACTATTCCACTGCAAAATGCCTCAATGTGGGTGTACCCTAAGGGTCAGTGCTTAGTCCCCTATTGTTCTTACCTTATATAAATGATCTACCAAATTAGCTTAATAATTGTCAGATAACTCTTTTTGCAGATGACGCAAATCTCTTTCAGCAGTGACAAAATACAGTAGCCACAAAGATAAGGGATTCAGAGAGCCAACTACAATCTTAGTTTTGTAAAAACAAGCTAGTAATTAATAAAGATAAAATAAAAGCAATATGTTTTAGACATATAAGGAACACAAAATCATATCAACCTGGTAATCAACTTGAAAATAGAACCATTACCTATGTAAACAGTATAAAGTTCTTGGGAGTATGGTTCAATGAATGCTTGCAATGGAGCATCCTTACTGAGAAGCTGACCTCAAAGCTGAGTCAAATATGCTTTGCATTTAAAGTGGTAAGGGAAAGAGTATGTCACATGACTTTGAGAAGCTCGTACTTCACATGCTTTCACAGTATCTTTAGATATGGGATAATGTTCTGGGGTAAAAAGTCTGATTGTATATTCAAAATGTAGGAAAGGGCAATGAGAAGAATCATGGGCAAGAAAACTATCTCATTCTGTACACAGTTGTTTAAATCATTAAAAATATTACCTGTTCCTTGTGTCTACATTTTAGAAATCTTAATGTACACATACAAAAAAAACCTCACAACACTCCAAATAAACAGAGATAAACACACTCATGATACAAGAAAAAATCATCATTGAAGCAGTATTAGTCATAATACATTCTATGAACATAGCACATTATAAAACTGAATCAACCTGTACAACCCCCCCCCACTCCCCTAGGGGCCTACCATGGTGCGTATGGGCCTTGGTGCACCCGGGTTCCCAAACCACTCACGATCATTTCACCCTCTTCCTCTTCTAGGTTTATTACGGTTCTTAGTTTGTAAGGTCTTAGGTTTATAACTCCTGTCTGACCAGCAGGGATCTTTCCTGTCTCTGTGGTCTTGTCCCACAGTTCCAGCGCAGCCCCTGACTGTGCTCTTTATTTTATATCCTTATTTACCTTAATTGAAACCAAAATAGAGGTATATCACTGTTAATGATAAAATTGAGAGGTCTCAGGCACGAAGGTTGGGTGGACTCTTCATACTGCCCCCATGTGTAGCCTTAGGTGTACAGGCCGTCCACACATCATGTACACCCACATAGCTCTCTGAGGGCCTGGCCTGTGTTAATTCCCCGACAGCACATAGCTGTCAACAATCTCACATGCATGAAAGCTTACATCCAAAATGCCTTTTTCCTGAAGCAGCACGTTGTGGGTGTCTTCTTCGATCTGGAGAAGGCCTATGACACCACATGGCGCTATGGTATCCTCCGTACTCTTCACGGATACGGTTTGCAAGGTCTTTTAGCAATCTTTCTTTTTAACTTTTTAGCCCTGCCCCGCTTCAGTCTCTGCATTGGAAATACGGTCTTACAAGAGAGGATCCAGGAGAATGGTGTACCCCAGGGGTCAATTCTCAGTGTAACACCTTCCACCGTTGCCATTAACGGCATTGCTAGTGTTGTTCCTAGGGGAATCCCGATGTCGTTGTATGTTGATGACTTTGCGATATATTATTGATCTTTTAGTCTTGAGCATATTGAACGACAACTGCAGTTGACTATAACATCCATTGCCGACTGGGCCCTTCGCACTGGCTTTCAGTTCTCCTCTACGAAAACATAGTGTTTCCACTTTCATCAACTTCATAGTGTACACCCTTCTCCGGATCTTCGTCTGCGTGACACAGCTCTGCGGTTTGTTCCGCACATCAGGTTCTTGGGCCTTCACCTCGACAGCAAACTCACATGGGAGCACCATATTCATCAACTTCGTGCATCCTACGATCGTTCGCTTCAAGTACTCCGAGTTTTGTCTGGAGTATCTTGGAGCAGCGATCGCACTGTCATATGAGGCTGTATCGTTCATTGGTTAGGTCCAAACTACATTACAGCAGTTTCATTTATGACACAGCGTCTACCTCTAAACTTCATTTTTTAAACACAATACATCATTCTGGTATACGCCTAGCTACTGGGGCTTTCTGCACTAGCCGTGTCGAGTGTCTGTATGTTGACCGTGGCGAACCTCCACTGTCTATTCGGCACTCGTTTTTATTATGTTCTTATGTGGCCAGGTTGGCAGCCCACCCCGGTCACCCATCCTTTAACTCTGTAGTGCACCCTGAACTTGCTCACTGTTATCTCTGGAATAGCACAATCTCTCACCCAAGTGGTATTCGGTTGCGCGCGAGTTACTTAGTGAGCATGCGCTGCACATGCCTGCTGTCGAATGGTATTCTCTTGGGCATGTCCTCCTTGACAATTACAGCATGCCCAGTTCGAGCTGGAGCTTTCAACGTTTGCTAAGGTAGCTATCCCTCTATCGGTGTATCATCAGCTTTTCACCGAGGTCCTGGGACGTTACCGGAATTACTCTCTGGTATTAATGATGGTTTCCACATGGGTGGTGCTACAGGGTGTAGTTTTGTGTATAATGGTGAGGCTCACAAGTTCTGTCTTCCAGACAACAGTTCCGTTTTTACCGCCAAGCTGTTTGCAATATTTTATTTCGTCCTTTTTATCTCCAGTTCCGTTCTTGGAAGTTTTATGATCAGCTGCAACTCTCTGAGCATACTGCAGCATTGCAACAGTTTCTCAGTACATCAGTATTAATTGTGAAAATTCAGACACTCGTTTCACGGTTTCTCTTGCGCGGATACCAGTTTGTTTTTACATGGACCCCAGGCCATGTAGGTATTCCCGGCTATGAAGTAGCAGATGAAGCTGCTAAGTCTGCCTGCCATTTGCCGGAGGTTTTCACATGCTGTCTGCCTTATATGGATGTGCAATGGTACTTCCGTCACCATATTTTATCAGTCTGGCAACAATCATGGGAAGCATTGGATGGCACTCAATTGCGTACGATCAAGAGCACTGTGCAACACTGGATGACATCTTTTAGAGATACCAGGTGGTCATCTTAGCCCGCTTGAGAATAGGTCACACACACATCACGCATGAACACCTTTTGCGTGGTGACCCGGCACCTGCATGTTCCACCTGTGGCGTTCAGCTCTCTGTGGCCCATGTCTCCTTGATTGTCCACCATACACTCGTGAGCACCAGTTCTTTGGCCTGGGTTCAACTCTGAACACATCTTAGGTGATGACCCAGTAGCTGTAAATACAGTGCTGCAGTTTGTCACCAGTATTGGCAGTATAAGCAGGTTTAACTTGTATTTTATTTCACGGTTTTATTTTGAACTTTTAGGAAGTTTTATCTCGTTATCACATTTTTACCTGTTTACCTTTTTAGATCAGTTTTTACACTTTAATTGTTTTTAGCTTATCTTTTAGATCCGTTTTACATTTTAACTGTTTTAGTTTTATCTGTTTTAGCTTTCCGGTTTTAACTTTCAATTTTGAGTGCTAAGCGGTGGCGAGTTTTCCCTGTTTTTTATCTTTTTGACTTGAGGCCCTAATGACCTAGCTGTCGACAGGCTCTTAAACCCTACTCACTCATCTACTCACTATGCAATAAACTGCTGCAAACACTGAAAACCATCACATGTCCAAAAATGTTCAAACATGGTGTAACATCTCTATAACAGGAAAATTGCTTTTAGAATATAGAGGCTTACTTAGAAGCATGTATGTAAAGTAAGCTAAAAATTTTGCATACATGTAAGCTCAGTTTGTGGTTACTCGCACTGTAGTTCGCACCTATCTCCTACATCAAAGAAATTGTAATAATCATTATAAATATTTTGATTTCTCTTTTCTCTATTTTGTTATTTTATTCGATACACCTGACATCCAATATGAGGCCCTTAGAATAGCAAGGGCATATGCGCCAAAAGCTAGTTTTGAGAAAAATGTGATTAAAGTTTTACTATGCAGTACATATTAAAATCATCTATAGAGAGATTAAAAATTACTCAGATGTGAATCTAATGCATTAATACTGCTAATTAGGAATGTAAAATGTTATTTGGCACGTATTTAAGATTTCAGAAGGTTAATTTCATCAACAATATAATTCAGATAATGTATGCTTTCATGCGCTTACTTGTAAAGTTAGCATTTTGCAAGTAATACTTTAACTAATATTGGTAAATATTTGTTCTAATACTAACAAACAATACTTCTAAAGTGAATATAAAGAAGTAAGATAACAAAAAGTATGGCTAGATCACCGAAGATGTTTAACCGCTGTGCTGTGCCGTGAGGAGCCAGAGTATGTTAGTAATGTGAAGTTTTGTCATCTGCTGCTGCCTCTTCTCCTACCTCTGGTGTGTGCCTTTACTACATGTTTGGTTTTTTAACTTACGTGTTCTTCATCTGTATTCATCTTCTTCTTGGCCATATGCATGTTCGGCATGCGGCGATTTCTGGGAAGACTTACGTGGTGAGAAAATCAATGTCTGCGTCACTCATAGTGCTTAATAAAAGTAAATCACTATGTTAAATGCACTAAAGGTTTGTTCAATGGTATTGTTAGTAAACACAACTCTAGATAATGCTAAACAGAAGTTAAACCGAAAGCTGCATGCCACTAAAACATGTTACAGCTTTCTTTAAAAGCAACAGACTGAACTAAAGAAATACGCCGCACAGGCAGGAGTACATCTAGGCAAAACCTATTTACAAAGCCAAAAAAATGTTTGAAAGGTTAAGGAATAACTATTTATGAGGGGTAAAGGCCTGAAAATAAACAGTACCCTATCTTAAGTGATTTATTGGTAAATTCTCTTTAACAGTGACTGTCGCAGCACAGCGGCCGGCAGGTTGGCTCATACACCTTTGCTAGTCTCGAGATTCGACTGAAGCGCGTAAGGTATAACACCATGCTTTACTCAGATGGAGAATTCGTTCATATCCAGGGCGTATCAACCATTCACACTTAACAGGCATTAAAGAGTAGGCTTCATACTATATGTTGCAAGAAAAACAAAAAATTCGTACTTTGGTGCTTACGCCCTTGCTATTCTAAGCACCTCATATCATGTATTTGATCTAAGGGTGAATAAACTGAACTTGAAATTGATGTTTCTAGGTTTTGTCTATCTAGATTAGGAATCTGGGCCACTGTGCACTGGCTATCTCAGACAAAACAAATACTCACTATTGATGAAATGGTTGTTCAGAAATATCTGAAGGAGTAAAGGTGCTTTCTAACTTTTACTAAAACTTGGCAATGATGTGGAGATTTATAGTGTTAGGAGCTGCCACAACTGGTTTCAGAATTCAAAATTAGAAGCATTCTTTTTCTTTGTAATGGTACTATTAAAATGTTTTCCTTTTCTGAAAGTGATTTTCACTAATTCTCTTTTTTTCCCTTTCTTTTTTCTTTCCTCTTTTTTCCTCTATTGTCTCAAAAGGAATGGTGTAATTCAGCATCCTATTTAGTAGAACTATCTTATTAACCAGTAATTTCACATAAGTTGTATTTAATGCATAATCAGAACTATTTAATTTTAATAGTTCTACAATAATAAAGTTGATTGCTGGTTAGTTCATCTTGCATTTGCCAAAGGAAATATAAGATACAATTGGAACAAGGTAATATTTACAAATTATTATTTATTTATGCCAACAAGCTTACTGCTGATGTTTTTGAACACACAAGCCGTGTGTGGGCAATGTTTAAGAGATGGAATCAGGAACTGAAAAATTCAATGCCATAGCTGGGATTTAAACCACGGATCTTCTGCTTATCGAGCGGCTGCTTTAACTACTAAGCTACCATAGCCAACTTGCCAGTACGATGTTAAATTCCCCAGTTGATTCGTACTTTTTCCTGGTTAGACCACAAGGGAATCTCACATCAGAGATAAATACCCCAAGGGCAACGTACAATTGTAGAATTGTACACTAAAGCAGGCCGGTCCAACAAGTGCCTCGACACTGTGACACTACGACCTTCCTAAGATATTAAAATGAAAACACAACTAACGGCAGCAACCCTTCTTTAGAGGTTACTTACCTCATTATGAAGGTTACATATGTCTGATAGCCCATACTGGATCGAAAGCTAAAAAGTATATTAGTAAGCATTACCATTATAAGTATGCGGTGACTCAGGATAACATCTCCAGTGATGAATTAAAGGAGTTGATTGCAAAACTGAAATCAGAATTCAACAGTTCCCAAGTAATATAATTTTGTTTATGAGACAGTACATGAATGCACAAGGGTTACAAGGGTTACCTACATTCCAGAGACTAATGACAAAAGGGGAGGGTAAAGAATTTACCAAGTTACCAGATTTCAAAAACAGATTTCCTAAAATGCATAGGTTCTTTAAAAATCTTATTGCAAACTGAGCCTGAAAAGGCATTGTATGCGAGGTAAACACATAAACTTGTTGATTAGGCAAGACTGAAAAACACCTTTCTTATGAGGAATACATGTGTACCTCAGAAAATATGACATTATAGCCGAGTTGTCACTGAAACCAATGTTATTATAACAAAGGTCAACTGCATTTTTAATGGACAAGATACATTTAAAGTTTTGAGGCATTGATACTAAAATAAAAAAACAATTTCAGTTAATGACCTATATTTTTAAAATAAATGTGACGGCAATATACCTTATGAAGTGAAAAACTAAAATGAAAATATAAATTAACATCGGATGTATAAAACTTTTATTTATACTATTATCATGCTTCACTCCAGTTATCACTGACATTTGCATAATTTTCCAGTGGATAAACATCATTGGGCTCTGCAGTTTTAGCATTCATACTGATTAGCCGAATGTATACACCGAAAAAGCCATAGATCTCTCCTTAAATTAGTGAACAGTGTAGGTTATTTTGTGTCTCAGTAGCAAGATCCCTCAAAATCCTATTATCAGTGGCCAGGAGTTGGGTATGGTGATCGAGAGAAGGAAATGTTCATTATTATCTTGCTGGACATTGCACTACTCAAAGAAGCAGACAACAGTCTCTTCCAGGATGTGTCTACAGTTAAAATTAATTTTTATTTTCATGGGTTGAAATGCTCAGCCCAGTGTTATTTGACTACGATAGGACTGTTCAGTTGGCTGCTAAAGAGGAGCATCTTAAAGATGATCACAGGTTACTTCAACTTGCATTTGCAAAAGAAAATGTCAACTGCAATTGCAGTGGGTTATATTTAAAGATGAGGTTTAACTTTAATAAACAAACAGGAACAAAATATTGTCTCCTGCTCCAGATGAACACATTACAATCTTATATATTTAAACGAGCAATTCTTGTAGGTATATATATATATATATATATATTTATTCTGTGCAGGTTGGAAACGGCACCGATTTCGATCAAATTTTGTATTCAGATAGGGTTTTGCTTTTTAAGTTTATCTATACAGGTATAATTCCTGAAAAAACACGATTTTACATAAAAAATAACATATTTTATTCCTGCTCCTATAGAGCAATTGAACCTTATTTTGACTTTTGAGTAAACTGCAAAACCGGTTGTTGACCGATCACCATGAAAATTGGCACATCTAAGTGTTTTTTCATGGAGAAGGCTTTTATGCAATCCATTTTACCATACAACATATTACATTCACATGGTTTTCTCTACTCTCTTTTCTTTTATGTAACACACTACGCCCTCTTCTACAAATAATTCATACATTTTTCCATACATTTGAAATATAAGTGCAACATATAACATTCACACAGGTTTTCTACTCATTCTTCTTTTACTAAAGACAATCACATTTCTTTCACTACTCCTCTTTGACGAACAGTTCATAGAGTTTTCTATATGATTGAAACAGAAATGTGTATTACATTCACATGACTTTATCAACTAACTTTTCTTCCTGTAGTATTTGTTGTTGTTCAACAGTGCTTTTTCTTAGTGTCATTCCGATGTTTTAATAAAAAATAAAGAAGTAGTTAAAAAGTTGTTGTTGTTGATTTCTAGTGCCTTGCATCTGGCAATGAAGCCATTAGCATTCATGCTTTCCAATACTTTTGAACTGTAGTTTCTTCTGATCTTAATGCTTCACAGGTCTTCAAGTGGTCTTCGTTCATTTCTGCTGGATCGTTACACAGGACACATATTGGTGAGGCTGAGATACCTATTTTGTAGAGATGACTTGCTAAGCAGTCGTGATTTGTCAGTAGTGGGAAGGCTGCAACCGCTGTTTTCCTTGGTCTCTGGGGGATTATATCTGGGTTAGAAAGTAGTGTAATCCATTTTTTATCTTTGGCATTTGTTTCTATATCTTGTAGGTAAGAATGAGAACATTTTTTAATGACCAAGCGTTTTATTGAGGAATATGAGAAATTGAATTTAGACTTTTGTTCTATTGTTGTGCCTTTCTTCGCAAGTGAGTCTGCAGCTTCATTCCCCATGACTCCACAGTGTGCTGGAATCCATTGGAGATGAACAGTCTTATTAACTTTTTGGAGTTGTGTTAACATTTTGTAGCATTCTCTAATTTTTGTTAACTTCTTTGTAGTATTTGAACATATTCCCTGAATTGCAGCTTTAGAATCCGAAAGAATTACTGCCTTGTTAAATTTATTTAAGGGAAGATTTAATAATTGTCGGAGAGCAATGTGTATAGCCTCTATTTCTCCATCATAATTTGTTGTGTCTCTGCCAACAGAATGATAAAAGGAAAAATGTGAACACGTAACTCCAGCTCCAGTAAGGTTTTCCTTGGAGGATCCATCAGTATATATGTGCAGCCATTCTTCTGTGGGATACCTAGTATTGATTGTTTCCAGAGCTAGAAGTTTTTGTATTTCTTTTGGTGTGCCTGATTTACTTATTTTCTCTATTAATTTCAAATTGAGGTAGGTTGCAATAATTCCAATGGATTTTCTCTGGTGTTAGGAATGTTCAATTTGGATTTAATCTGTGTTACCTTTTCTAGGAAACTACTATGAGTTTTAAGGATTGAAGGGGGAGGTTCTCTTCTGTCCATTTAGAGTTTGGCAGTCGTAACATTTTCTCGTGTTGGAGCAATGCTTGTTCTTCTATTTTTGTTGTTATTGATGGGGTCCGTGTTAAGGCAAGCATGGCATCAGCAGGTGTGGATTTAACTGCTCCACTGATTAGGTGAAGAGCCTGATTTTGTATTTGTTCAAGTTTATTGATGTTAGCATTTGCTGCTATTAAAGCTTCAGAACAGTACAAGAGGTTTGGTTTAACATACATTTTGTATGTTGTGTTAAGGACTCTCCTTGAGCAGCCCCGTTTAGCACCAGCTAACCTTTTCAGGATTTGCAGTTTCTTTTCAACCTTTTCTGAGATGTTTGTTATATGTTTTTTCCAACTTAGCTTTCTGTCGAAAGTGATGCCTAAGTATTTGGCATCATCAACTGCTTTGAGTGGTTTACCATTATAATTTATGTTAATATTAACTGGTTTGTATTTTAGTGTAAATAATTCATAATTTGTTTTTTTCCACATTGATAGTCATGAGGTTTTTGGAGCTCCATTCATGTACTTTGTTTAGGACTGTTTCTATTCTGTCTTCAATTAATTCAGGTTTTTTTGGAGAGCCTGAAGTCCAAATGACTACATCGTCAGCAAATAAAGCAATTTTGGTTTCTAAAGTTTTTATTATTGATGGAAGGTCATTTATATATATGTTAAAGAGTGTTGTGCTCAGAACAGCACCTTGTGGAAGTCCTCGGTGTGTTTGTTTACATTTGGAAATGTATGTATTATATTTTGTGGCACAAAATCTTTGTGAAATAAACTGAGTTATCCATTTAAGCATGTTACTTTTCACACCTATTGATTGCAACTTCTCAATTAATTTGTTTCTCCAGACTGAGTCATATGGTGATTTAAAATCAATGAATACAGCTAAGGTATCCTCCTTTCTATTGAAAGCTTCCTTGATGTCTTGGCTTAGTAGGAGTACACTTTCACTTGTACTATGATTCTGTCTGAAGCCGGTCTGTGAACTATTAATTAAGTTGTAATATTCTAGGAACCAGTTAAGTCTAGATGCCACCATTCTTTCCATCACTTTTGCAATAACACTGGTCAAAGATATTGGTCTGAAACTATTAATATTGTTTGAAGGTTTGTTTTTCTTTAAAATCAGGATGATAATGGCTTTTTTCCAGTCAGAAGGTACAGTCATTCTCCAACACGTGTTATACAGTTTAAGTAGGATTTCTTTTCCTTTCCTGCCAAGGTGTTTAATAATCTCTGGGTGGATCTTGTCAGGTCCTGGAGATTTTTTGTTCTGTAATTGTTCTATTGCTAAATCCAGTTCTGCTTCGTTAAAATCCTGAATAAAAATATCATTTTGTATACCTTTTGGCTTATTAGTTTCTCTGATAGTTTTTTGGATAGCCTTATCTTGTTTTTTATATGCTTGGGGTGTTCTTTGTGACTGAGCATAAAACTTGTTAAGGGATTCAGCTATTTTCCTATCTGTAGTTAAGCTTCTGTTATTATGTTTTAATGGTCCAGTTGTATTTTTTGATAATTTTGTTTTATTAAGAAATTTGTATATTTTATTTCCATCTTTCCTATAGTCCATATGTTCTACAAAATTTGTGAAACTGGCCCTCTTTGCTGTAATTAATTCTTTCTTAAAAATGGCTGCTTTTCTTCTCCAGTTTTGTACATCTTCTGGACACTTGGTTCTTTCGGCTTTGACTCTTGCTATATTTCTTTCGTGTTTTAACTTAGATAAAGATGGAGACCAAAAGTAGCTATATTTCTTTAACTTTCCTGTGGGGATATGTGTTTTGGCTGCTGTCAATAATATTTCACAATTTTTTTTATTCATTTCATCTGTTGACTTGAACTCTGATTCTAACAGTATATTACACTTCCCTTCTATCTCATTTTGGAAATTGGAACAATCTGCTTTTTTAAAATTCCAAGAATTTTTAATTTTTGGTTTGTTACTTTTATTTATTAGACCTCTTATGGAGTTTATGGTGATTCTGTGGTCTGAACCTGGGTCTTCTATTATTTCTCTTTTTGTATTGTCAATTATGTCAGATGACACCATCAGAAGATCAGGATTTGTACCCGAACCATTATAATGAAGGTAAGTGGGTGGATCATTTGGATTAAATATTAATTCCATTGTTGATGAATTTAATAGGTCTTCTATGACTCTTCCTGCTGAATTTATATCTCTGTAGCCCCACCTAGGGGAGTGTGCCTTAAAATCACCTATTAAAATACTTTTGGGTTCTATGGGAATAGAATTTAGATCTAGTGTATTGTCTGGAGGATTGTAGATACTGTAAATTCTATAGTGGTAGTTACTTTTCCATACTTCAATTTTAACTATTTCTGATTTATCTTGTTCTTCCATTGTTTTTTGGATTTGGATAGTAGCTTTCATATTTCTTTTAATTCCTGTAAGAATACCACTTGCTATTTGACGAGCCTTTGGAAGTATATGTGTAGTGTACTGATCCATTTCAAAGTATATTTCCTGTTCTTCTGATATATTAGCTTCTTGTACTGTGAAGACATCTATATCTTGGTCTTTTAATATTTTCATTAGCTCTTGTTTTTTAGGCTGGGACATGCCTCCTGCATTCCATTGTAGAATTCTTAAAGTATTGGAATTGTTGTGATGAAATTTGCCTAAAGATGTCCCCACCCGGAGATCCGATTGGGGGACAGTTTTAACTCCGGAATGTTTGTCTTTAGGACTCATATTCATGTATGTGGCTTTCATGTAACTGTTTTCTTAACGGGCACCAGTTTTACAATGTGGCAGTTACATCACCCGACTTAAACCCCCATTTTGCAAGGGGGACCACACCTATCGTTGGTCAACGGGTCCATCGGACCTAACCGGGAGGACTAAATAGGTGGTATTTAGATCCACCGACCTTCCCCTCATGTGCGTCTGAGGGACGCTGTTGTGCTGTGATAGGCCAGCACATATGTAACTGACATTTCCTCCATTTTAGATGAAACAGTTATACCGCTGTGGTTCGGTCCCCAGAGCCTCATCTGTTAAAAGCAGGGTACACCACGGGCAGGATGAGGATGGGAATTGGGTAGGAGAGGCTATAGGAGGCGCATCACTACCCCTTACTACCCCAGTAGTTAAAAAGTAAAGTTGTCACAATTGGTGTCAGGAGTACGATGAAAACCACGATATGGAGCAGTTGATGAAACAAATGTTAGCCAAGATGAACATAATGGGAAATGAAATGAATTCCAGAATGCGGCAGAGGAAACAAATATAAAGCCAAATTGAAAAGTGTAAGCTATGGAATGGAGTATATGGAAATGGACAAAATAGAAACAAAAATGGAAGCCAAACTGAAAAATATAAACTCCTGATTGGAAAAGATGAAGACGGGAATGTCCGATATGAAGATAGAGCTATTGGAGAATACTATCGGGCAACTGGCCAGGGTTAAGGAAGCCATGGAAGAACTCGACGGAACGATGAAGGACCTTGGCCAACATGTTAATGCCCTGGAAGATAGAGTCGACCGCAGCACCAAAGAACTGAACTCCATAGTGGAACAAATGCTCGTTGAAAACCTCAAACTAGGTGGATATCTATGGGGGAGGCCTGTGTTCACCAGTAGACATTTTACAGCTGAAATTATGGTACTTATGAATTATTTATATGTATCTCTATATCTCTTGCATCTCGGAAATGACTTTTAACAATTGCGATAAAAAATTTTATTTAGTTATCTTTTTGCTTTTCAAGTTTATCTAAATAAGTATCTTCTCCCCAAAAAAACAAGATCTCACAAAAAAAGGGGGGGTGAGAATGCCGAGCAAAGCTCGGTCGCCCAGGTACTGCAAGACAATGCCCAATGAATTGTTAACGTCGTGTATCTATTTTATGTTAGGGCTGATGCCATGCAATGGTCTAGGAGTATTGTGACAGCTTGATGACACAACAAACAGCCAGTGGTTTAAAGACATCTTTGAATATATCACGTTTCCATTTATGAAGTTGACATATCCTGATGGAATCACCAGCAGGATAATTGTCCTGTCCACACAAATTAAGATAACCTCATTGCCATAGTGAATGATTGGCTCCCTTGCTCACTACAGTTGAATTCTATTGAAAATGTGTGAAGAGTGGTGAAAAATGCAGTGGACTAATAAGCCTGCTTGATAGCTCAAGATAAAGGAATATTTATGGGGCCAAATACAGGATGCCAGTATTCTCCCATCAGAATTTGATTAGCCATTTGATTTCATCCTGCCCCCAAAAATGAGGTGGCAATAGAAGCAGAGGTTATCCACCTGATATATTAATTTATATTTTTATAGAAATCAAGGCGTTTATGCCTGGTGCTATAATCTTTGGAACACATCTGTAGAAAATTGTAGGCCAGTCTACCCATCCAGTAGACTGTTTTCTGAAAATTTATATTTCTTTATTGGGGTTTGCATTAAGCATATTAATTTCGTTGCATTCACTTTGAAAGCAAAGGGAAGTGCTGTGTATTGAATGGAGAATGAATTTTTAATCAGTCTAGCTAGTTCCACTTCTATATCAAAAATGTACTGGAACATGATTGGAGACTTCTCATCAGCCTAGATGAGAAGTGCTCCCTCTTGTGACTTGTAGATAGTGTTTCCTGGCTGCACATGCAGTATGGTTAGATTGTTTTCACATGAAATATCAAAATTTAAGAAACTGTGATTCTTTTTGTGCATAAATAGCTTTTCCCAAACAGAACTTCAAATGGTTTTTGAAGGGCTCTTAAAAGCTTAGGCTTTTTCTTCAAATGATCTGTGGATCAAAAATGCCTTGCAATTACTGATTTATATCTATATAGTTTATGTTTTTCTCAAGTAGTTTAAAATTTGTGTCATGTTCCTCCATATCTTTCCTCTGTAATATTTTCCCACAGTCAGTATATAAATGGCTGAGGTTTTTCCATCTACAATTCTGTGCTTTGTGTGGTCCTGACATAATTTTAAGCACTCTTCATCATGAACTCTCTAGCGACCTGCTGTGAAGTCTCTGCACCAGTCAGTGATGCACCATGTGCTTGTTCATGTTAGGCCCATAGTCCTAGCACAGCTTATGATGAATTTAATTGGGACTATACTTTGTGTATTCAAAAGTTTATCACCAACTATACTACAATGGGAGCTGGAATATTAGTCTCCATTTTCAACTGCTGTGTGAAGCTACTGTGAGACCTTGGGAAGTTCTGCTAGCAAATGCCCCAAGTCATGTTATTACTCTCAAGTATATGCAGTTACTTCACACAACATATTGTTTATGAGCTGTGGGACAAGTAGGAAACTCACTTATGGGCATGCAACATATCTGGAGCTAGGCTTATATCATGTCCCTGGAACAGGCAATTTTTATTTAAAATTTCTAGGATCTTGCTGCTTTCTTCTGTGTTCAGTGTTGTATGTACCTATCTAAAAGTGAGACTATTTATTATTTTATATTTGTGTTCTCTAGGGTTACAGTTGTATTTTTAATGTAACTATCTGTTTCTGTGTCTTTTCTATGTATGCCGAAACTTATTTTATTCTAATTCTTCATGATGTTTATGTCAAGAAAGAGGATTGTACTACTGAGTTCTGTTTCTAATGGAAATTCTTCTGATATAACTTGTTATGTAGCAGAGTTGTTGTTTTCTTGACATACATCTTGGCAAATAGGTGTCTATGTATCCAAAGTTTTTATGTATGTATAATCAATATATCTTCTAGTTTATTTTGGTATGGTGGCGAATAGCAAGAAGATATCAAAGCATATAAGCAGGTAAGTTTTCTGTGGTTCTATGTCTTTAATTTTTTTTCTTTGATGTCACAAGTATTGTTTATGCGCAGACTTTATGGGTGGAAAAGATTGTGATTTTTTTTTAAAGTAAACAATTTACCAGATTATTTGTGGCTAAACCTATGATGTAGATCAGGCACTGGCAGGGTTTGCCCAATCAAGCCTTGCTCTGGCTCGCTGCTAGTTTAGAGCCTCAATGCAGCTCTCGGGTTATGTCAGTGGCGTGCTTTATTAATATCAACTGGCTATACAGCTGGTCAAATTAAGCTGAAAGTCTGTTAATATCGAACCAATATTCTACATTTATAGCATTACAAAGTTTGTGTATGTAATTACAGACATATTTATTCCAATTTGTCAGAGAATTTATCATACATAGTTCTGTGGCACGCTTGCAGCAGAATACTTTCACTCTGTTTATCTACTTGATGAATTTAGTTATTTTATACCTATATGTTCAGTGACTTAATCAGCAAAACATAGAACAGAAACAGCTTTTCTATAGTTAACTGATGAACTCTTAAATGTAACAGGAACAAAATTATATTTCATAATATAAAAACCCAAGACAGATAATACAATTAGAACAGTTAAAGGTCTTACTGATGAGAAATTATGCCTTGATTCTAAGCACTGCATTAAGATTTTCATCATATACATGTATTGCTGTGCTGTAACATGACTGGTCGCTGCTCGGCAAGTAAGCTCTTGGTGCCGTCTACTGCCCACCACTCTAAAGCAGTGTACATGTGGGTGCCTGATATAGATGAGTGGGCACGTTTTATTTTCAGCTTCGTATATCCTTGGTCATCCGTATAGCATGTTAATGAGTGCTTGGTATAATGCTTTTCCCACCTTGCTCTACTAGAACAACTTTTGTCTCATCCAGATTTTTGTGTAAAATGTATTTTTAATGCTTCAGAATGATAGCTGTGCAATAATAATTTGACATTTGCAGAGCATTTTTCTCTATAGATCATCAATTAAAAAAAATAGCTATGTCCTTCAAAAACTGGTTGAATTTATCTGTTTGGAAAAACTATTTTCTTGTTAAATTTTAATGCCCCATATAAAAGTAATCTCATCACACATTATGTCTAGCCAAGAAATGCCATCTACAAGCCACAGCAAGAAGTGTGGTGGTTAATAGAGGTTGATGATGAAGACAACGGTCTCAAAAAATATAAAAAAAAGAATAAAAAAAGTAAAAAAAACATTCAAGGAAGTGTTTTACTTAGAAGTGAAGTTAAGAGTGGTTAAAAATTTATTTTGGATATTAAATGTCAAAAATTTTCTCAAAGAGAAGAATTCAAGAACACTTCAATGTTTGTGTATGAGGATAAATACCTTAATATGAAATAAATCCTTACAATTTGGAATAGTATAATCGTGTGTACAGTAAAATATTTATGGGTGCCATTCAAGCCCAGTAGTTCTCACTGTTAGATACCTACTTATAACCATTTTGCTATCAGCGCACACTGAGACCTGCCTCTGTGGTGTGGGAGTAGCATGTCTGTCTCACATTCAAGAGACCTATGTTTGAGTCTCGGTGAGGGTGAGTTATCCGGATAAGGCTTTTTTTCAGGGTTTTTCCTTATCCTGAGAAGACAGATTACCGGTAACTTAAGTTCCATGGATTCACCCATTCATTCATTGTCTGATGTGACCTAATAGGTTAAACAGCATAGAAATAAAAAAGTGGGAATATTCATTATATTAACAGATTTTGACTATTATTTATTTATGCCAACATAATTGTAATTGTCTCTGATGTGAGACTGCCTTTGTGGCTTACCAGGAGAAATACGAACTAACTTGAAGATTTAATGCCATTCTGGCAGTTTGTCACAATAGCTCAGTGGTTAGAGCGTCCGCCCGGCAAGCGGAAGGTCTGTGGTTCAAATCCCAGTTGTGGCATTGAATTTTTAGGTTCCAGTTCTACCTCTTAGATTTTGACTGTTTCTTACACCCCTTTTTTTTAAAAAGTAGGCAGTTGAAATGTTCCTTTGTAAATCTCATATAGGATGGGAACATACTTGCCATTTGTCCATTTGATCTAGCTGAAAGTTTCATTATGATACCACCAAACTTCCTTCATGTGCCATGTGAAGGACTGCCATGAGAGGTCAGCAGTAGATGAAGTGTTATGCAATCTTTGTCCAGGTTGTTTCCTTCAAGCCTTTAGTTTTTAGGAGGAATTGAGGGGCTCTTTCCTATTATTGGTCAAAGCCTTCTTATTTTCCCTTTTTATAGACTATACTTGTTCTTACCTAATACCAACTGGCAAGCTAGCAAAGCTAGAATTCCAGCATCCAGCATACCTGTCTGGCTCATTGGATACTAAGCTACATCAAGGTGAGCGAATCCTTTGGTGGGAGGGGAGCAAGGAAGAGAATGACACTTAATAAGACTGATGACAGAATGAAGCTAAACACCAGCATGCAGACATGTCAGTGTGAAACAACTGTGGAACTGAGGGAAACGTGAACAAATGTATGTTTCAGTAGTGTACTCATTGTTTATAGCAGTGTTTGTAGTATCACTGGATGTAAAAAGAATTATTTGTGATTTACATATGCTATAAAATGCTAGTTAAGGAAAACATGCTACATCTTGCAATATGCTTGCACTTATCTGTTACAGGCTTATGTAGAATCAAAATCCCCAGCAAATCCCTTTAAAAAAAGAAAGGAAATGAGTGACACAGCTACACCACCACAACTGAAACTTTTTGCTGTGATCCCCGGTATTGGGGAGAAAAGAGCTAAACTTCTGCTGAGCCACTTCAGATGTCCTCGGGAGCTGGCTGCCATTCCAGAAGAGCAGCTTGTTGCAAGATTGGTACCAATTGTTGGAGATGCAGCAGCTCAAAATGTGTACAAATTTATTTATAAAAGAATTTGAGTTCCAAAGGAGAATCTTTGAAATATGATGTAATTTAAAAAGTATTACTTTGGAAATTCCTGTTTTCATAAACAAAAACTGTTAAAGAAGAAAAATAAAGGGAAAAAATAGAATATTTTAATCTTTTTTGCATCTGTTGAAAAAAAATGCCTTAATTGATAATGGAAATGTTTTATGATGGAATGAAAGAGCCATAAAAGCCTGAATGTTGGAAAGTTGTATTGCAAAAGCAATAGGTAAATAAACATAAGAAATGTAACAATATCATCCATTATCATAGTGTGGAGGTCAGTGGAAACTCAGGCCAGGCACTACAGGCAAAGAAGAAATTAGTTCCCATGCCTGCACTTCACTTTCCCTATCAATTGTTACAGTTTATGTAAGTCCTCAAAAATGTTCTTTCATTTTCATTGTTCATTAAGAAATTGTTCTAAAGTATTAATGTTACTATATTTAAATGTATTATTATTTAAGTTATATACTTGTTACTTTGATTAGATTAGATATATGTGGGTTGGAAAGGGTAGAGTGAGATTGAAAAATTGAATGCCATGACCGGGATTTGAACCACAGATCTACCAGTTACCGTCTGGCTGCTCTAACCACTAAGCTATCATGGCCAACATGCCGATATGACATTAAATTCTCCAACTCACTCACATTATTCCCGGTAAACCACACAAGGAGATCCCAATTTATTTTGAGATAACAAAACGGCTATCATGGCATCGCTACTGCTAGTACTACTATTCCTCCTTCTGCTGCCACGACCACTACTACTAGGCGTTGCTAAGCAAGCGCTCCTCTCCAAGCCATGTTATTCTAATGCTTGTAGGCATTCTCGGAGTCTAGACTCTGGCTTTCTGCAGTGTGGAACAGTGGATTACAAGGCATGTTAGTTTTCGTATTCTATTGTGCTGCAAATTCAAAGCATTTGCAGTTTTTCCTACTTTGCAACTAGTGAGATTAATGATTTGGTTACCCATTGTATTAAAACACCATTATCATCCCTTTCTTTTGAAGAAAAATGTGCTCCAAAGTATAAGAGACAGACACCTCATCTAAATATTGTACAGAAGGATGGAAGCCAAAGAAGAACTTTCCAGTCCCAATGCTACAGGGAGTATCCTTGTCTCATAGCAAGTATAACAAACTGTACAGATCACTGTTGAATGAACTCTCCAGAATCAGAGCTATAGGGATTGTGTCAGTGATGTATTTGCTACCAGAAAGGAATGCTGTATAGAGCTAATCTTAAATAAAAGAAAAAAAATAATTAAAAACAAATTAAGGTAAGCCTCAGAGTCCCCAGCCAGTTATGGCTAGCTTTGCCACTGATATACTTAGCTAGTTTATCCTGGTTTTCTGTAATACCTTTAGCTAATTTTCCTGCTTTGCAGTAATATCCTTAACTAATTTATCCTGCTTTTCTGTAATATCTTTAGCTATTTTAACCTGCTTTTCTGTAATATCCTTGGCTCATTTATCTGGCTTTTCTGTCATATCCTTAACTACATAATTTATCCTGCTTTTCTGTAATATCCTTAGCTAATTTTTCTGCTTTTCTGTAATTTTCTTAGCTAATTTATCCTCCTTTTCTGCAATAGCCTTAGCTAATATATCCTATTTTACAATGATGCTCCTACCCAACATTTTCTGTTCTCTTGTTATTTCCAGTTTGAACAGTCTGAACAAGGTATTTAAGGTCGAATGTTCTTGGCCAACATTACCGTGTTCAGCTCTATCCTGATTCGTGTTCCCTGTGAGATCCATTTCCTGTTTTATTTCTTCTATTTAATGTGTACTACTCTACTGCTTCTCAGGTGCATGCAACATTGTTAACTACTACTTTTCTATGAAATACACAGATTGCAAGTTGTGATTGTTTTAAAAATTGGTACTATGAAGTTCTAGATACTGCAGACATAATGTTTCTGTTGTAGGTCCCTTAATGTTCTGGTGATCTTTTGGCTTTAGATGATCTTGAAGTTCCAGATGTTCTAAGTGGTTTGTTTTTAAGTTTTGTTACTATTTTCTTTCTTTACTTATTTGTTTTCCCAAATCCTATTCATGTGCCAGTAAGTTGTGTATCGTTTATGGAATATTTAAGAGTAGGGGATTCATGGAACCAAATTTGGGTTGCAGGGTTTTTTGTGTTAATGCTACTTGAATGATAACTCAAGGTATCAATTGTAGCGTCATTTATTCAGAAAATGATTCTTCCAAATTGTAATTAACTTCATTTAAATCTCTTTCTCTTTCAGAAAAATATATTCACTCTTGCTCAATAGCAAAATAATTTGGGCTTCAAAATTATTAAGATGATAATCAAGTATAATTGTATTTCTTATTATTTCTCAAAGAATAGTTTATCAGATTTTACTAAATCCTTTGTATCTCAAAAATTAGCTTTGCTTGTTTCACTGTCAGGGGTGTCTACTTAATATACACTATGAAAGCCCACTTCCCTATAAAATTATGGAAAACCAATTGCACTATACTTTTTAAAATTATTCATGCTGTCTGCAGTTTCATATTATATTTTGTTTCAACTATAGCTGTGCCCGTTATTATATCTTGGCTGGCAATATCCCTTTGCTTTCACTGCCACTGCGTTTCAGGAGTGCTGGGCGATCTGAAGCCTGGTTGTGGAAGTGAGCTTCTGTGGAAGGGAATGAATGTCCATACGAGTTTAATTGATTATGTGCGTGTGGTGGTCTTGTGTGTTAATAATTTGTTCAACATTTCTCGACTGGGTGTGCAAAAGCAGTTAAGTCAAAAAATATTGAAAATGAGTTCTCCACAGCCTTTGATGTAATTTTGTGTGCTCTACCCATGTGTCTAATCGATTAAGTCATATCACTTTGAGACAGAATATATGGTTAGACCCTAAAAGGAAATCATTTATGTAAATATTTATTGCAAATGTAATTTATTTTTCTTGTTGGTAAGGATTAGTTGAGTAATGAAAACGTGTTGCAATTTTTTCATTGTAAATATTAAGATTAATGTTTAAATTTAATATGTATAAATATAAGAACCATATATATTTAATGTTAAAAGTGTAGGGAGGATAGATAAAGATCGCTTTCCTAACATTACAGGAACTATTTAGCAAGGAAAGTATAAAATGAGCACATACACACATGAATATAAAAAGAGCATCATGTAAAGAGATGCCAATTTTTTGTCAGTAGCGTCTCTGTGTTAGAAAGGTGAAGACACATTTCTGTAACGCGCGTGGACGTGGGTCTGAAAGACTTTATAAAGTGAAAAGACTGTCAAGAAAATACTAATAGGTGCAACGAAAGTCAATTCAATTATAACAAGTGTAACAAGGGACGAAAAAAGTGTTAATAAAGTGATGATAGTGAAGTTACATCGAATGTTCATTCATTTCACCCAGTACCACACCCGGAGAGAAAGAAAAGAAAGTCATAGCTCAACGCAAAGTAATAATCTTTTTAAAAATACAGCACCAACTTATAATAGCTGAGTAACATGAGTGTGCAAAAGTAGGTATGTCATGAAGTCATCAGTTGTGCATGTGTAAAGACGGTTAAGTCTCTCAGTTTTGACTTAGGTTATTTTACACCATCGAACCAGCAGTGCAAAATTTGTTAAGCGATTAATAGAGTTGACGCACCTATGCTACAGGGGCTAACTCTAGGGAGCACAAGCTCTTGGTCAGAGAAAACACCATTTGACATTGGCAGATGGAATGGACACAGGAAGTAAGAACGGCCCAATGGACTAAGCTGCTGGCTCCTGAGATTGTCCCCTGGATATATCGGAGGCATGGAGATGTCAGATATTATGTAATAGGCAAAACTTGCGTACTTCTCAACGTAATGCAAAATTTTCTTCTATGCACAACTATATTGGTTGTTTCACTAGGACATTTGAATGGTCACAAAAAGCCATATTTAATGTCTATATGCACAGAGAACATTTTTAGAAGTACGCATGAAAAATACAATAAAATTTAAGCTTTCATCCCCAACATGTCATTTTCAGCTTTTGAATTGCTTTTAAAAAGGCCTGACTGCTATGAAATTATAAGTAAATCTTAATAATAACATTGTGAAGTTAATTACAAATAACATGTAGAACATGTTCCATATAATCATTAATAGCATGTAATTTAACAATTCAATTTTAGCTGCTTGAAATGTCCCTTTTTCTGGGGCACAGACATAAGAAATTTCCTCTGTTCATTTTTAATAAGCTAAGAATATTGGTAGAGAGAATGTTCTCTCTACCACCAAAAAATGCACTTAAGCTTTTTACCATCTATGGGTTGTAGAAGTAGAGTGCTAGACATTTTTTTAATTTTGTAAAAATCAGGTTTTAAAATACATTTAAAGCTGTTAATTCTCAGTACAAAGTTGATAGCACAAATGCACTGATTTTAGAATGCATTCCTCTCCAATTTAAAAAATCTGATGTGTTGCACTCACATGACTTTCTCTACTTTTGTACTAACCATTCTTACAAACTTATTCTTATATCTTCTTCGTGTTAGTCGAGATAAACATTTGTACAAATTATCTGATTGCTTATTTCCTTGTAAGTGCAAGGGGGATATTAGAATACAGTAGGCTTTGAGCGCTAGTCAAATCTTTTAAAGCTTTGAGATCCTGCTCTCTTTGCACGCTACATATAAAAAAAATTAACAACGATGTTCCATTTCATGAAAGTTTTAAGTTTTCCGAAACTGACACAAATAAGGAATATCTCTGAAGTGGTTCACCCTACAAAAAATGTATTTAGACATAAATTGTGTGTTTTAGCGAGACCTACATTTTTTGTACAGTAAGATTTTGTCTATCTCCTACGGTTATTCAAAAGTAATCCAGACTAAACAGGACTGCATAGGCTATAGCTAGAAAATTCAAAATATACATTTCATTTGTCATACAAATGTCTTAAGTATATGGCATTTTGACCAAAATCGTTATAGCCATTTTCAAGAAAATCAAAATTTTTGAAAAATTTTCCATGTAAAGGATAGTTCAGGGTGGGGCTATTTTCTTCAAAATCTTCGTGTCACATCCTTGAAAGACATTAAACTTAAATACCAACTTTGGTTTTTAACCGACATTTCATTTTTGAGTTTTGTTCACAAACTGACAGACACACACACACACACACAGACCTTTTTCTAAAAATGTTTTTTTTTTTTTTTTTTTTTTTTTGGTTCAGGGGATCTCAAAACATATTTCCGGTGAAATCTCGACATTGAATTTTTGGGTGAAATACAATACTTCCTGTACTTACCAGTAGAGAAAGTAAAAATCTAGCAGACAAATTCATTAACAGAAAATTCTCATTTTTAATAAGCACAAAGAACAAGCTATATAGTATAAATGTGTATTTTTCAAACTTTCATTGGACTTTGTTTCATGTCTACTCTACTAAGTTGACAGTTTGGCCAGTAGTAGGAACTTTGTAGCTATGCAATTCTGCCTGAAGAGCTACCAACATTTAAGCAAAAAACACTGCAAGATCAAAATGAGCTATGCTAAGCGAGTTTACATTGTTAATAAAAATAAAATAAAATGGAAGAACAGTAGGAAGAAGAAACCAGTATGAGGCAAGCGTAGGCAAACTTCAGTGAATTGACAGGGTCCTATGTTTATTAAAGTTTGATTTGATTTATTGCCAATCATGGGAATTACAGTAATTCATGATTTGTCAGGTGTATACAAGTGAAAATATACATAAGTAAAGTAAATAGTACATGCTCTATATACATAGGTTAAATACATAAAGGTAATAAATGAATCAATAACTATTAAGATACAATTATTTTCCAGATGCTACCTTACTTAAGTGAGTAAAAACTGAATAATGTAGTGTGATGTTATGCTCAGATTATGTCCACTTCTGTGAAAGCTGCATTTATTAAGATTAACCTTGCTATAATCCAGGTATTTTCAAACATATAATAAAACTTCTAATATATATAAACATGAAAATTACCTTAAATGAGTTTCTATAATTCCTTTGCTTTAGTCTTAATATGTCTCTAACAGCTATTTTTTATAATTTAAGATTATGTTTCCTTTGTCGGAATTTCCCCAAATTATTATACCAAATCTCAGCAGGCTATTGACATATCCAAATTACAGGTTCCTCATAGTGTTTAGGTTTATAATTTTATCACTTGGTTTAATTTAGATGCCAAATTTAAACATGTGCGTTCAATTTTAAATATTCATCAGTCCATAAACTCAAGAATTTTATTTTTGGTCTGTACTGCAGTAACTCATCACCCATTCACATTTCTAGTTTACATACAGGTTTGCCCATTTAATCTCAGATGTTTTTAATTATGCTTTTTCATGGCGATGTGCTCTTTTGCCATCACCTATTGTGTGCAATGTGATGTCTTTAACTATGGCTCTGTAACACAATTTCTATTGTTGTAGACTTTCTCAGAACAGGAAGAAGGATGTGTGCCCACTGCTCCTGGCAGACTTTCCAAAGTTCTTCAGTTGTGGTGGGACACCTAGAAGCAAGGAGATGTTTCAACAGACCAAATCCGCAAAAATCCACTGGCGAGGCACCTCACAGGAATCCGAGAGTCATGGCTAAGAATCCTCAGTCACTGTGGACAATCATAAGTATGGAAAGTGAATAGAACACAATTTTACTGTGGTAAATGTTTTTAATAAACTTTTTCTGGATAAAACAGACACAATTTAAAACCTTACAATAAATAAGTTTACGTTGAGTTTTTATTGGTTTCAGTGTGAGTTTTTGCATGGTATTCTGTATAGTCTGAGTTACTCTATAGTACCTTCACCCTCCATTACCCTGGATTATTGAGATTCCTGTATTTCACATGATGGATTATATGAATCCTCCTGCAAGATTCCTTTTGAATGATCCTCTGTTACTCCAAGCAGCAAACTCAAAAACCAAACATACTGTGGCAGTGGTGGAACATCAAAGGAGGCTCGAGGTCAACCACCTCACACCACTACATTGCCAGGCAACATGGCACAAAGTCTGCCAAGAACAAAGCTCATTTCCAGACAGTTTAAAAAGTTTCGTGACAGATGGATTTCCAGCTATATAAGCAAGTCAGCAAGGACACAGTGTTGAGGCAGTTTTAGTACCATGTTAGTGAGTAAGTAGATCTTTTTGAAGTGTTTAATGCCTGCTTTTACTATATATGGCACTGCAGATGGTGACACTGATGATACATGGAAAGAAGATGGAGCACCGGTGGAATGAGATGGCTGGGGAAATCAGAGAACACGGAGAAAACCTGCCGCTTTGTCCTCCACAAATCCCACATGTGGTTGCCTGGGATCGAACCTGGGCCACTTTGGTGAGAAGTGAATGGTCTAACCACTCGGCTATGGCGCAGTCTAAGTAGAACTGTCAGAGTGAGCTGTGTACAGTTTGTATCAAGACTACAATAGAGCAGAATAGCTGTGAGTTGCAAGGTCATGAGTTGTGAATTGTGATTTCAGCTTTAGAGGAATGAAAGTGAAAGACATGTAATTTGTCACAATACTTTTAGTTCATCTGATAAGCATATTTGCAACTAGTGACCATGGTGTACAGAAGACGAGTTACAGCGTACACATTATCTTATGATATTCATAAGCCACTTATAAATTAAAATGACCAGGAAAGTCTGCACTATGTTCTGAGGCCAGCTCCCCTAAACATTCATTCCCTTACATCAACTTGATAGATAATGCAAAGTTTTACATAAGGATTCTATGTAATTAGTAAATTTTATTATTGAAACAAAAAGAGCTTTCTTGAATCTTGCCAACCAGTTCTAGCCAAATCTGTCGCATGTTTGTGAATACATTTCTTTGGCATTCAATTCTTACTTTTCTCTACCGCTTAACTATAGTAAGTAGACTAAATATTGTATCTGATATACATAACATGTATACATTTTCAAATTTAGTCCAATCATTGCTTCATCTAGCCATTTGAAAGGCACTGTTGTTATACACACACCTTAATAAAACATTTTAACTTCTAAAGAAACTGACACTTTGAAACCTACAATGTGCTGAGGCACTGCCATAAAATCACTTTGATACACAAACAATAAGTAGTTTTCATTTTCAATCAACATGGTTAACACCAGTTCTCTTTTTGAAGACTCTGCTGTCATCTTTCATCAGGATCCATCTGAATTGATGCTAACGCTATGCTTATGCTGGACAAAAAATTAGACATCAGTGGTGCAATACACGTGGCCACGAAACACGGCGTCGGAATTGTGGTCGGAAATGGATCATGACTGAGAAGGACCGGAGACGAGTGTCAGGGTCAGTAAATGCAAATCGCTTCCAAACCTGACAGGGACTACTCCAGTCCCTCCCGACCTGTTAGCGAGAGAACACTGCGGCGGGAACTGCATTCCATGAACACTTGAAGTCGGAAACCTCGAAGGAGTCCCTTGCTCAGAGACACATAGAGCTGCGTGACTTCGTTGGGCTAAAAATTACCAAACGTGGACAGTAGCTGACTGGCGGAATGTCATCGTTTTTAACTCTATTCGAATCACACACGTCATATGGTGCATCGCTGGCCACATGAAGCATTTCATCCGGATGGTGTACAGCAGGGGGAGACAACTTCGGGCCGTGTGACGTATTTAAACGAAGAGCCAGCTTGTACGTTCGTGTGACGTCAGGCGAGAGCAGTGTATTGCTATGCTGCCTAGATCAGCGACGTTTGTGTTCAGTTCCCCCTGTTTCACACCAGTTTGAGACCAGGCTTCAAGATGTAGAAACATTGTCAACTACGTTTCAGGTCTTTGCGACCCAGTATTCATTGGATGTTAACAATGTTTCTAGCAGGTAGCAAATTGAATTGATAAATTTACAGTGCGACGATTTGCTGAAGGACAAATATAAACACAAGGAAGACTTGGCTGATTGTTATAAGAATGTTCCTCAAACCAGATTTCTGATGTTATATGCCCTTGTTGCTCGGGTATTATGTATGTTTGGTTCTACGTATGTGTGCGAACAATTCTTTTCGGTTATGAACCTTTCTAAGTCAAAATCCCGAAGCATATTGTCAGATCACAATCTTACATGCAGTTTTCGGTTACAAATGTGCCGTACATTACGCCCTAACATTGACAAACTAGTTAAAGAAAAGCGAAACGACATATGTCGGAAAATGTCCACCCAATTGTTCTGCATAGCTCTCCTCTAGCTCAGGCAAAATAGTTATAATTTTTGTTCTATTGGCGTTATAACATGACTGTTCACATAAACTAGAATTTATATATATATATATATATATATATATATATATATATATATATATATATATATATATATATATGGCATAAAACCGAAATGTAATTATTTATAATCTGTGACTATTCCGTAATTGAAACAGTCAGCATTAAAATTACGATGTCCCGTATGCCATTTCCTCTTGCCCGCTGTGACGTCACACGTTCAACTTGCTTTCGCTGGGAGCATGTGAGCTGAGTGAGCTGACGTCACAGCAGCGTTACCTGTCTTTCCCTGGTGTACAGGGTCCGCTTCAAGCTGGAGGTAGGTCAGTGATGTCTTGGGGCTGTTTTTTTAAACTATGGATTGAGCCCGCTCCATGGGGTGACCAATGGAATGAACCATCAGGTTTGTTTGAACATTCTGGATGAGCAGGTGTCAGAGGCGGCTCGTGACTTGGAAAGTAGGTGAAGAGTTAGTGGGAGAGAAAAGTTTACCTTTATTTATAAACATTATTTTAATACTTGTACTGACATGTTTCTTGTACACCAAATCAATCCTTCGCTCATTTAAGGCTGCAAACTTGTCGGTGATGTCTTCGTAGAATGGGTGCGTTTTTATTATTTACACTAGAAGTTATTTCTGAATCGAAATATTCGCTAAAGAAGAGAGTATCTCTTCTAACATTGCATCCCTCAGGTATGTTTTATACGCTTTAGACAAGAAAATATTCGTTCCACGGATGCTGTGGTAGAAGATAATTAACAGAATAAGGGAGAACAGTTTATAGGTATCCGTAAAGAGGTCCATGTCCACATTAAGCACTTCTAAGATCTTTCCAGTGGGAATATTTCTGTACTTCTCAGCGGCATACACAATTGAAAGTTCATTTCTTAAACGTTGTGTCTTGGGCAACACATGCCCAAAGAAATTTTGCAAGTTTTCAGGTGCACATGAAGGAAAACATGCGTGGTATTCTTCAAATGTTGTATTATTGGCTAGGCAAACAAATTAATTCTTTTAACAATCACGAAATCTCTCATTCATTTCCATCAAAATGTGATCAAGAATTTCGTAATACAAGGCTCGACACGTTCGAATACGCTCATCCTGAGAAAGGGAATTGTATTCCCGTGAAGGGCGCCTATCCACCATTTTTCTGGCTTTTTCAAACATAATTGAAAAATACTGTTCACTTCTCTTGTTTCTTAGCATATCACAAGTGATCCTTATTTTTGATACGCGGTAGTTTACATCTAGTGACCTTTTCTGCAAAACATCGAACAATATATCTGTTAAATAAACTATGTCATGAAACACTACTGCCAGAAACGCAAATTCAAAATTGCTCATGTCATTCAGAATGCCTCTGGAAAGCAAAATGGAGTTATCAGACTGTTCACGGGAGACTATGACGTCGAAAACCTCTTTCAACTTTTCCCAGTCATTCACAATTAGACGTAACAATTTTGAGTTCGAACTCCAGGGGACAGGTGTTACAGTTGGAATGCGTGGTCCCGATACAGAAGTAGGTTCTCTTTGGTGAGTGATGGAAAAAGGTAGGAATTCCAGTAATCGAAGGAAAAAAATATACGACACCGTCTTTGTTTTCTTTTCTTTTTGCAGCCTTGTTGCAAGAGTAGATTTAGACGATGTGCAAAACTGTACAAATACTGAAAAATGAGCTTTTTCCTTTTTTTTCTGGAGTCCATTTAAGTGGTCAGACATCACGTTTGCACCACCATAAAACTGCCCTACTAATTTCTGCTTGTAGACAAATGGTTCAAAGATGTTATTCAAAGAAATAAAGAGTTTATGATGTTCTGTCGTTTACATCGTAGAAATATAAGAAACGCTCCACAACAGATCCTTCAGCATTAAGGTACCTCACTATTGCAGAACACTGAGACACCCGTGTAATATGCTGTATCATCTACCTGGACAGAAAAGAAAATCAACAGTTTCCAATTCAGTTTTTACTTTCTCTACTGTAAGTAGAAGTATTTTAATCCACCCAAAAATTCGATGTCGAGATCTCAACGGAAATATATGTTTTGAGACCCCCTGAATAAAAAAAAGCATTTTTAGAAAAACGCCCGTGTGTGCGTGTGTCAGTCTGTCAGTCTGTGGAACCATAACTCAAAAACGTTGTACGTGCAGTAGACTTTGTGCGATAGCCAAAGCTTTTAAAGCTTTGAGATTCCGTTCTCTTTGCACATTTAACATGTAAAAAAATGAACAACGATGTTACATTTCACGAAAGTTCTTTTCCGAAACTCACACACATAAGAAGGAATATCTCCGAAATGGTTCACCCTACAAGAAAAATTATTTGGACATAAATTGTGTACGTTAGCAAGATCTATATTTTTTGTAGAGTATGATTTGATCTATCTAACGGTTTACGAGTTATGCAATAGTCGTCCAGAGTAAGTGCGACTCTTCAAAATCTTCGTGTCGCATCCTTGTAAGACTTTAAACTTAAGTACCAACTTTGGTTTTTAACCTACTTTTCGTTTTTGAGTTATGCTGTCCACAGACTGACACACACACACGCGCGCGCGCGCGCGCGTGGACGGACCTTTTTCTAAAAATCTGATGTTTCACTCACGTGACTTTCTGTACTCTTGTACTAACCATTCTTACAAACTCTTATTCCTATATGTTCTTCGTATTAGTTAAGATAAACATTTGTACAACTTATCTAATTGCTAATTTCCTTGTAGGTACAAGGGGGAATACAGTAGGCTTTGTGCGAAGTCAAATGTTTTAAAGCTTTGAGATTCTATTGTCTTTGCACACTTAACATATAAAAAAACGAACAACAATGACCCATTTCACGAACGTTCTAAGTTTTCCGAAACACACACATAACAAGGAATATCTCCGAAATGGTTCACCCTACAAGAAAATGTATTGAGACATAAATTGTGTATTTTAGCAAGATCTACATTTTTTGTATAGTATGATTTGGTCTATCTCTAACGGTTTACCAGTTGTGCAAAAGTCGTCCAGAGTAAATACGACTACAGGGGCTATAGCCAGAAAATTCAAGATATACATTTCATTTGTCATAAAAATATCTCAAACATATGACATTTTAATCAAAATCGTTAGAGCCATTTTCAAGAAAATCAAAATTTTCGAAAAGTGTTCCATGTAAAGGGTAGTTTAGGGTGGGACTATTTTCTCCAAAATCTTCGTGTCGCATCCTTGAAAGACATTAAACTTAAATAGCAGCTTTGGTTTTTAACCGACTTTTCATTTTTGAGTTATGCTGTCCACACACACACACACACACACACACACGAACCTTTTTCTAAAAATGCTTTTTATGGACTCAGGGGGTCTCAAAACATACTTCCGGTGAAATCTCGACATCGAATTTTTGGGTGGAACACAATACTTCCCCTACTTACCAGTCGTCTACGTCCCTGTAGTCGTATTTACTCTGGACGACTTTTGTATAACTGGTAAACCGTTAGAGATAGACCAAATTATACTATACAAAAAATGTAGTAGTTATGTATACGGTATAAGCAATCGGAGTTACGCCAATTTTTGCCACCAGGGGGACAAGAGGTGCTAGTATCTCAAGATGGCGGACGTGACTTCAAGATGGCGGCCATCAATTCGCCGAAAGGAAGTCCTAATCCACCAAAAAGGCGGGAAAACAAGGTGCAATGTTGGTGTTTAACTTAAAAGGGGATGGTAGAAATTCGCCCAACTTTTTAAATTCAACCCCAACAATGCACTTTAAATTTTCCCCGCTTTTTTTTTACTTTAGTCCGATTAACGGCCGCCATCTTGAATACACTTCCATCACCTTGAATTTACGTGTGCCATCTTGTGACACTAGCACCTCTTGTCTGCCTGGAGGCAGAAATTGGCTGAACTCCAATCGTTTATACCATATACATTTCTTATCGATCCGTATAGATGTATTACATCTTTATTAAAGTAGATTCATGGTACAAATACACGATACATGTGGAAATATGACATATAGGAATAAAAGCTTAAACATGTAGTTGATTGAACATAGATTAGTTTTAATGAAGTTAAGCAACAATACAAGTAGAGACAGTGGCACAAAATGAACAAATATATTAATATAACATAGTTCAGAGCAATAATTAATTGCTTTTTTATATGAGCACAGAGTCACACAATGACAATTGTTCTTTGACTGTTTTTTTTTCCATCTTTGTTTATATTAAATCACACACACGGTCACTGATGTTGGTTTCCAGAAAAATGATGTTAAAGAATGTGGTAGCACTAAGGGTTGGTATGTTGAAGGGTTCATCTTGTTGTAAATTCTCACGTCGCGGTGGCAGGTTGTCACAGATAACACAGGAGAGGTGTATGTGGCGAAAATTAGTGTCTATATTGGTAGCGGTTTTGGGGATGTACAGGGGAACGACGATGTTTTGACGAATGCTATCACCCGCTGGAAAGGATTCGGTGGATGTGATGATGTTATCTATAGATGGCGTTGGGTTGGTTCCAAGATATACGGTGCATCTGGCATGTCCGTTGAAAGAGGCAGCAATCGAAGAGACGAACTGGACGTTCACGATGTAAACATTGCCGGAGGAAACTTTGATTGTGGCAATTTTACGCTCCCCAAAGACTGAGATTTCCTGCGACACGATGCGGCATTCGTTGGCGTAGCTGCCTGTAGCATCCACGGCTTCATGTCCATTGAAAATTATTCTGCAGGAAAGACTGGGGTGAATGTCCACTGGGTCTGACTTACATGTTGGCATGTTGATGGTAGAAGAGAGAGACTGATTAGAGGAAGGTTATTGGAAGTTAGCGTATGGGTTTTGGCGCGATGTATCACGAGGAGCGGAAGGTTCGGAGAATGTGACGATGGGTCGTTCGTTACCATTTCGGAGCTATTCGTCCCCTTCGTACGTTAGGCAGACAGGAATGGCGTTGAGTTGGTCGATGCAATCCTGAGGCATGTTGTCGAAATTGGAAGGCAGAAATACTTCGTGGTTATTAACAATGACGGTAACTTTTCTGCCGTACCTAGTGGAGAGTGCCCTGGCCCTCTGAATTCTGTACGGTCGACCATTTTTAAGTTCTCCTAAGGACGTGAAAGGCATAGTTTCTGCCATGGCGTTAAGCTCTCGAACGATGTTGCTTGATGCCATGATGCTGAGGTTGAATGCTTATAAGAGCGGAGGCAACGGAAGTGCAATGCAGTCTATCTTTATACACAAGCATCCGTGACAATGACGTGCTCTGAACTAGTTCTGCATCTTGCTACGCAAGGAGGCTACATGACTTTCTGAGATTGCTTCGCTGGTTCCGTAACCGGACAACGGATCCCCTCTCCCCTCTCCCCCTTCACCTCATCCATCTAGCCGCGCGTGCGTCAGTTCATCCGGTTTGGATACGGTGTTATATTTCGCAACCGTCTGCAAAAAACAGCATTGAAACGTTTTTTGTGCTAATCAATTTCCGTTGACACAGCCATTTAATTCTCCCCACGTGCACTTTCCAGAACTTTTAAAAGGCAACGGTCATATTGTGTGGCGGTAATCCTGTGGCGATTACTTATCTTTCTAAGCTCGCAATTTTGCCTCGTTGCTTGGTTGGTCGACATAGAGAAATATTAACCTTGGCGGCAAAATGGGCACTGTGCGATGATGGGAGCTGCACCATCCATATGAATCTGGTGCGACGGTTGGTTCCAATGCTGCTTGCACCTTTGGTAAGAATGAAGAGAATGCTGCTGTTGCGGCGATAGACGATGCCAAACAGAATCCAAATCATGCGGAGGATATTTTGGGAAGATACTGTTGCCGTGCAAAAGCACGCAGTTAAGTTCCTCACTGCTGAGTTGAGAGAGGGTTTGGTGAAATTGCAGGTACTTCATTAGAGCTGTGATTTCCGCCATTGCGTTTGGCATACCTTTGTAAGAAGGCATCAATGTTATGTTGTAATTTTTTTAAGTTTGTAAAGACGCCTACGCTGCATTTAAAGCACCAGAATGAACGTATGCTGCAACGACACTGGCGACGAAAGCACATGGAACAGTGTAGCGGTGTGCACGCTGCTGCTGGCATGGTGCAAATGAAGCAGGAACGGACTTGTTGGTTTGGTATTTTCCGTTACGCGTCACTTCTGACGTAGGAGATAAGATTATTATAGGCGGTATGGTCCTGTTGCTCTAGAGCCCTCTTTTCTTGAACGCTGTAGATGTAATGTCCGTGAATAAGATCTTCAACTATGTAGGGTGAGATGTTACCTAAATACACTGAAACGCAACGACCGTAGCACAAACGCCCATCGTCGATCATGTGTTGCATTTTGGAGGTAGGTAGGAATGGAGCTTCGTAGAAGACGACGAATAAACTTTTTGTTTGTTTGCAACAAAGCGAAATAATTGATCTTTGATTTCCTCGTCGATAGGTTTCCGCCGAAAAAAGAATCTCTTGTATGTTTATGTTGGGAAAGACATAGGATGCGATACCTTGGCAGCTGTGCAACTTAATAGAGATGGCTACTCCGACGTAGGCGTCATCGACGAACCTTAGGGCGTAGGGAAATTTTTTCTTAGGATGTCCCTGCACGTCGTAATTCGTGAACACCTTTTTTTACGTTACAGTACACCGATAGGTAATGCTTGTAGCCCATGCTTCAGGGTTGTAGACCGACGACTGAGAGTAAACAAGGTTATGAATTGGGTTGCACAATATTGCGCAGTAAGTGAGGTTTGAGATAATGTTGCGCCTCTAGGAATATTCTAAGGTTGGCGGATTTGATGTACTTGGTAAATAGGGTGAAATTGATGGATTAAAAAGGAACATTGGAAACGTGGCTGTGAAGCATAGCCTTGCGAAATGCAGAGAATTGGTTTTATACGTCAGTTTGTTCTTTGCTTTTGTGCAAAAGGATGTCTGAGATGAGTTTGTTTAGACTGTCCAGAACGTCCCATTCCTGGGGGTTAAGAGCGATGCATCCGCCCTGTAGGTCTTTTACGGCAATGAGCAGTTGGCCGAAAATGCGTTTAAAGATGATTGAAAATCGAGCAGAGATTTGATTTTCCTGAACGTTGGCCTCCGTGTCACGAAGGGTTCGTTGAACAGCGTGCCTTGCTTCCACTAGCTTCTGCCAATGCTCCGCCGTAAGGGCTACGCTTGAGCGAGAGCCACACTTGGCTAAGAAGACCAGTTGAAACGGCTCCTTAGGAGCAAATCCCACACCGACAAACTTAGTTTGCGGGGCGTTGAGGAAGTAGATGTCGGAGAGAGGTCCCAGGACTGGTCGCTCATGTGCCCTGCAACAAAAAGGGTAAAAGGATTGAAATAATAGAAAACCAAAAGCAAAAGAAGGGAAAAAACCACGAGCTAACATACTTACTCTGACGAATGAGGGCCTACCTCCTTCTGGTTCTCCATGTTGCTCATGGCGCACTGGAGACGTGTAGCCCTGCGCAGGAGTTATAGGAGAGCTGAAAACGGGGCAGAGGCACGATTAGAAAGAGGGGAGAGAGAGAATTAAGAGAAAAGAATGTGGACTTATATGCAAAGGCCTTCAGGATTGCAGATGATGATGATGACGAGCGTTTTTGGCGAGGCATACGTGGTTGTAGGTCTTAAGAATGAGGAGATCGTTATAAGGGAAATCTTTGCTTCGAAATTTAGAAAAGAAAATTTCTCGGGAAAGGTCCGCGCAGCGGTGAGAAAGGTAATCCATGACGTAATGACCGCAGGTAGCACTGTTATTTCCCTGTAGCCTAATGGAGCTGTGCACCCAACGGGTACTGCAAACTAAAATCCAACAGGCTCGTCAGTTAGCCATAGATAATATCACAAAACAACAGGTTAAGCATAAATGTATTTTTGATCGTAAACGGCGCACATTGTCATTTCAACCGGGACAGCTCGTGAAACTTTTCACTCTTGTATGTAACAGAGGTAAAACTGCCAAATTACTTCACAATTTTCACGGTCCCTTTAAAGTATTAGAGAAACTTTCCCCAGTAAATTATCGAATTAAACAGACAACAGGAAATAAACGTAAAGATATGATTGTCCATGTAAAAAGACTTTACCCCTATTACACCTGAGTAAACACAGTGATGTACAAAATGCGTGCATAAGACATCACAGTAAGTAAAGCATATGAGATAATGGGTGGTATAAATAAAAGCAAGCAATAGCTTTTTCTCACTAATTCGGAGCAAGAGGTTGGTTTCGTATAAATAAAAACCTTCTCCTCTATCTCCTTGCAAGCTATATCTTCCAGACCTTCACCGTGGAGCTATTGCTTGCGAAATGATATAAATAAAAACCTGCTTTCCTCGCTCCGACGGAGCTTTTGCTGGCTTTTTCTGAGGTAGCTATGTAGGTACCTCAGCTTGCTCAATCAATTAGCTAATTGCCAATTAGTTTAAAATCACTTTTGGACTTAATTCTTGTTTTTAAGTTGCTTTTTTTTTTTTTTTTTTTTTTTTTTTTTTTTTTTTTTTTATAGTATTTGCATCTCGCTGATGGATGTATTAAACTCTTCCTCCAATTGTTGCTTTACTGTAGCTACTGCTAAACTTTTGCGCTTACTTTCTGATAATTGTGCTTTTAATAGAATGTCTTGATTTTCCTTTAATAGATGAACAAAGCGCCTCATAAATACACCGCTTTCTTCAACCATGGTGACTGAAATACATACGTGTTGTAAAATATAAACTCTACTCTTGGAAATCTTGCTGCTATATCAGCTCCGATGATACAAGGACATTTTTCTGAGGTGTTGTGATCTAGCCGGTTAGAATGCGAGTGATGTCATAGTGATCCACTTTCATTACCGGAAACCTGATAATGGAATCAAAACATATACGAACGTGCTTATACAAACATGCAGCACGTATGAAGAGCACAATGCTCGTACAAATCAAGGTCGAATTATATCTATAAAATAAGCCTATATGAAACTCTTTCACAAAGTAGGTATAGCTTTAATTCAGATAACACTTTTAAAATCTTAGAATTGCCTATTTTGATGTTCCATAAATTGTAATTGCCCAGTTCTAGAGCAGATCAACAGAACACCAGTAAAAGTAATCTTTCAGTATATCACTTTTAATAGACGCAGGTCATCAAATTATGGGAATCTAGGTTTAAATTTATAAAAGGATAATTGCCATGTGTTGGAAGTTCGGATCAATCCCAATTACTGTTTCATTTATCCCTGCCCCCCCCCCAAAAAAAAAAGAAATTGATGTGAACTGTGTGCTTTAATTAGATACACATTTTTTGTGTAGTAAGACTTCGTCAATCTCCTACAGTTTATCAGTTATACAAATGTGATTCAGAATGAAAAGGACTTCACAGGCTATTCCCCCGAAATTAAAGGTATACCTACATTTCAGTTGTCATGTAAATATCTTAACATATGTCATTTTAATCAAAATACGAGTACACTGGCCATTTTTGAGAAAATTAAAAATTAGTAATGTTTATCCATGTAAAAGTTAGTTTTGGATGGAGGGTTTCCATAAAGTCGCACTCTTGGAGGTTACTGAACTTCAATGCGAAATTTGGTTTTTAAAAGTGATTGCTTGGGTTTTGATGTTCACACTTACACACATACAGGCACGCACACATAGACTTCTCTCTCTCTCTCTCTCTCTCTCTCTCTCTCTCTCTCTCTCTCTCTCTCTCCATTCAGAAAGGCTCAGGAGCTGTATTTCTGCTTTAATCTCGATATCGAATTATTGGGCGGAATGCAATAATTCCTCTACTATACGTTTAGTGGTTGAGGAACTAAAAAATTATACAATATGCAGGGACTTGCATGCAGATATAGACAATTATAATCACATTTAAACAGAAAATGTAGACTTGCTTCCGCAGCATTTGCTTCCAGAGGGAAATGAAACATGAAGGGGACCTTTTAACAATCTGTATACATCCTAAGGTGTTGTCATCTTGCTTGCGTACGTTAACGCTAAACATAATGTGAATGAGGTAATAGTGTTCCGCTCTCATTACCGACGATAATGTAATCAAAGCGATACATAGAGTGGAATATTGTGCAAATCAAAACCGGGTTATAACTGAAGACTTTCATATAAAACCGACCCTAAATTGAAATTTCCACGAAATGAAACTTCATCCGGTATAGCTTTAATTTATGATAAAGTCTTATATATATATATATATATAATCTTGGAATTAGTCCCCACACACTCACTCTTGGAATTATTTATTGATAGTTTGTATGTATGAATTAAAGGATATCAGTATAATGGTGCAAACACACGAGTACAAATTATCTACTTCCATATATCAGTTGATACATACTATAAAATTAAGAAAATCACTGATGGAATTTAGAAAGTGTATGAACGTTATCGGTGGAATACCAGGCGAATCTTAATTTCTATTTAATTTTCCAAATCTTTACTTACAATTTCGTTCTTTAAAATCAGTATCTCTATCATGTTTAACATGAATAAGTATATGGATATTTAAATGCAGCAAATATTTAAATCCCCTCCAGACAGAAAAAAGGTGTGTTTGTTTACGTCGCGTAGTGAAGGTCACGGAGCTAAAGGTTTGTGTTGAAAGCAAGAGCTGGCGGAAGAGGGGGAGTTTTTATTTATACCAAATCACGACCTTTTGCTTATTCTCAACTTGCTTACCAGCTTCAGCTCACAAGCACTAGCTAGTTTTTATTTATACCACCCAATATTTGTTGCATTAAACATGTAGTATACATCTTTAATCTGTGGAGAAAGCTCAAGGAAAGGCACACATTTGCTGACACAAGCTACGTTCACAAGGTCAGTCAGACATCCGAGACATAGTGCAAAGCTTTCTACTGACACAACAGTCTGTTGCTTCTATAGGTCGTGACAAACTTCTAGACCCTGTTTTATCGTTGCTTTATACGTCTGATAATGATCTCTGAGCTTTTCATGGTTGTCTATACAGATGTTCCTATACATTCGTGCTTACGCTGTCATATGTTTTAGCATACGTATACACTCAAGATGTCCCTCAATTACAACCCCTTATTTTCCCTAAGCCACCATCCCCTCATGGTAACCGACACAATGTCACAAGTAAAATTGGAAGCAAGTAACGTGCCACTGTTGGATAGAGGGATACACTTAGCGCAAATCCTATCATTGAACTCTAGACGTAGATAATTGTTTGTTTCTTAACTTCTAATACTTAGGAATATTCTCTCAATTATTTTGTGTAGTTTGTTCACAGAATGGATAACTTGGCTTACAGTTGCTTATGACGGCTACCTAGTGTGACAGTCAGGATTCAAACTCTGTACTCTGCTCTTGTTCGATCAACCCCACCTCAAGAACATTAAAATACATTGATTTGATGAAGTTTTTCCAGTATGATCGCCTATGACTATTCAGAACATACAATTTTTATTTCAACATGTTTTCTCTAATGCAATTTTGAACATTTCTTTATGTTCCAGGTGTAAAGAATGCTTTACGTTATGGTCGGAACTCACTCCCATCCCTTAGAATATGAAGTATATGTCGGTAATTTTAGAATAATAATTTAGTAATAGACACGGAAGCGCTTCCCTAGAATTAGGTTATTAGATTTATGTACTAGATATATTATTTACACTAGTGGTAACTATGGAACAGTCTGAAGGTTCGGTATGTTGTTCTGGTATACATAGCTCCACAGTATAGCTTGATGGCGCTGCGGATTCGCTATGACGACGTTGATTTATGGGATACGATGTATAATTTTTGTGGTAAGTGTTTAACTCTTAGGGTATGCCTGATGGCCCCTCAGAGGTAAGGTATCATTAATATGGGATCATACTGTGCACAAGTATGTGCTGGCATTTTCTAATAATTTGTGGTTAACATTGAAGTTATTTTTGTAATCATGCGATGAATCTTCTTGGCGCACCCTGGATTTGTTGTGTCCAGGGGGGGAGTATTAGGTATGTGACAATGCTCAACAGATAAGAATACATTAAGAAATACATATGTTAATGGAAGAAGTAGGTGAAAGCTGAAGAAAATAGATAGGTGCTTTTGAACCAAGATTAATAACAACCGAAAACAAAGAGAACAACGACCATTTCAAAGATAATGTTGGTACACTGAGGTGACTAATAATGTATTGTGTTCATTTTAGTCAACTATTACTGAACTTTAAACATTGATGTACTTTGTTGATGAATTTTTAAGCCCATGGGTACAGTTATGGCATTTGAGAGTGTTATATTTGTAAACATGATTAATGAAATCTAGCTACATATACCTATACCTATACCTATACCTATACCTGTACCTGTACCTGTACCTGTACCTGTACCTGTACCTGTACCTGTACCTGTACCTCTACCTGTACCTGTACCTGTACCTGTACCTGTACCTGTACCTGTACCTGTACCTGTACCTGTACCTGTACCTGTACCTGTACCTGTACCTTTACCTTTACCTGTACCTGTACCTGTACCTGTACCTGTACCTGTACCTGTACCTGTACCTGTACCTGCACCTGTACCCGTACCCGTACCCGTACCCGTACCCGTACCCGTACCCGTACCCGTACCTGTACCTGTACCTGTACCTGTACCTGTACCTGTACCTATACCTATACCTATACCTATACCTATACCTATACCTATACATATACATATACATATATACATATACATATACAGTTCGTTCGGTTTATGTTGAAACATGGGAATTAGAGAGAGAGAACGCAATACTGCCCGCGCTTTTGTGGGTACTCCATGACTGCCTAATCCCATTTCGCATCGGTTCCATGCAACATGCAACGGTGCGATTGACTGCCTGACTATAGCGCAGCTATCAGAGAGCAGCACTTTAATAACTTCTGTTAGATAGCGTCAGTGTAGAGATCCCGTCCAAGAAGGGTTCCTTGGAGGGTACCGGTAAGCTGGTAAGATCTTCGGCTTCATGGATATCGGATGTTGGATCACATCCGCAGTCTTCACATGCATCTTCCGATTCAGAGTAACTGTCTCGTATGTTGAAACTGTCCAATATATCGTCCATTAATTCGTCTTTTTCCCCAGTACATTTCTTCTATGCGCTTCACATGCTCACAGACAGCTTTCCAATTTTCGGGCAAGAAATGCGATGTGTACGACCTATAAATTGTAATACGAATAGCCGCCTTTGTAAATGAAGCGGCTGTTGTGCTTGTTGGTTGTCCGTTTGGTCGTTTCCTTCCTGGTGTTCTAACAGCGGTCTCATTTTCGTCTGCTTTCTTCTTTTCTTGCAAAATTCTGTATATTGAAGTGCGAGATACAGCAGTAGCTGCGGCGGTTCTTTCCATGACCTGTGTCACGGATATTGTTGGTTTACCCGATGTTAACGCCTCTAGTTCATCAGCAAAACACTTATGTACCAAACATACAACTTCCCATGCATCAGATTGAAGAGGTTTCCCCTTTCTTCCAACACCAGCTTGGAACAATACGATTGTCAACACAATGAGCAGGACTAAACGCATCACCAGCATTTCCATATTTCACTCTCAATATTAAGGGTACATAAGCAGCCCGTACACTCGTCGAAACACGTATTACCGACAAACGCAGACTAGGCAGTCGCGGATAGCCGTGGCGATGTGTTGTCATCCCTCCCCTATCACAGGGAGGGGTAGCGCTAAGTAGGTCATGTTCCAACTTAGACCAGACGGACTGTACATATACATATACATATTGAAAGTTAACGATAATGTAACTGCTAAATAATTATACAAGTTTCTTAGATGTCACACTGGTGTTAAGTCGACAAACATAAAGCACTGTTGTTGTTTTACCTAACCTTTGTTAATTTTTCACAAAGTATTCTATTGTATTGAAGTTGTGTTTCATTTGCGCATTATTAATGTATTGGTTTAATGGGTATTCTCTTATAATTTCAGTATGTAATGAATGTCGCATTTCATGATTTATTTTTCCGCTTTTGTTCCATAATTTACTTCTGCCTTTTAAAATTGTAATTTTTTTTCTTCGTAAGCAAGCTCGTTATTCTTTTATATAATATTGTCACAGCCAGGGGTGAGGGCTGCGACTGGGGGTACATAGCCAGGGAACAGAATGGTAGAGTACGACTCGCTAGTTAGCCACTAGTCCCCTTTTTATTATAGATTAACACATACACCACTTGGGTTCCCCAGATACAATTCTTACATATGTTTTGTGATTGATAGACACTTCTAGCTATTACAATTCTCACATGTGAATGCACAATTAATGTGATTATTGATCTAATATCTAAGTTAGACTACCCATGGCAGTTGTATTATTAATGAAGCGCCCTAGCGGGCTTACCTTGGTTGGGCGATGTCACGAAGCCGTAGGAGAGAGAGAGAGAATAACGTTGGCGATGGTGCACAACTCTGGATCAGAGCGACCGTCGCGACCCCGCAGCGTCTCCGTGGCAACCGACCCCAAGCCGATGCCCGTTACAAAATTTATAGCGATTCCCCTTCCTAGGGGCTTCCGGTTATCTCTAGGCCAAGCCCAACTATCATGAGCTTCCGCCCTCGGTTTTGTGCTTTACGGCCAATACGTGTACCTTCTAGAACTTCCCAAGGAATCTCCCAGTGACGCACGACATCTCCGGCCTACGTGACAAACTCGTAGGCAAACAGGATGCTTATGTCATGGTAAAAATCCCTTTGGGATTGTCATGGGATGTGGGTAACCAACCCTTTCCTGTTATTGTCACCAGTTACTCAGTTCCAGAAAGAATTATGTTTAGAATTGTCATGGGATGTGGGTAACCATGCCTTTCCTGTTGATGTTGCAAGCTGTTAAGCTTCAGAAAAGTCATAAATGATTCTAATGTACAAAGTTGCCAGCGAATATAAGCTTCTTTGTCCAAAAACGTATCATGTCCAAAATGTACCCACAAACCTGTTCTCCCATAATGGCATACGTGACATTTCCCCATTGGCTACATGTCGCCGACCCCGGCGACCAAAAATAATAGCAAGGCAGGCTTGATAGATACAAAAAGAAAGAGAAAACAAAGATTAGCTTTACAAACAAGGCCTGCAAATTAAAGAAAGAGGTGACGTCGGGGAGGACATTAACCAGCCACCTTACCTATATACAGAATAGTAGAGATTGCATGTACAATACAAAAAAAAACATGAAGAGAAAGGAGGTCAGGCACGGGAGAGAGGTGGGAAACAAAATACAAAGATATAGACAATAATGCATAACCTAAACTCTATGAGTGCACCACCACGCCCAACAGTATTGTGGCACAAGACGTTCCACATCGTCCATTCTTGATGAGGAAAGTACAGTATACACTTTCGGAACCCACCCATGCAGTCTTGACATTAGAACACGGACAGTAAGTTACTGATAACACTGGAGAGCACCGATGCTTCGTGGGCTTCCCCACCGGAAACAGGAACAGTCACACGAAGAGCACTACACTGGCTGGGTATAGCAAACTTAGCAGGTCCACACAACAATCCAAAAACATGCAGGATCGCAGTCCTGGAGTATGGGAGTTCGTTATTCACACCAGGGGCCCGTGAGCACCAAAATGTGTAGTCAAATTCAGTATCCATGCTCCAAAATATGTAGTGGTCGGTGCTCAGGGCGAGAGGCTATATCGTCAAGGCGCTGAAGCCTCCGCACCACATGAAGCCGTGCCGCAAAGTCATGGGGCGTCCAAACAAGTAGGGCGTGGTCCGCGCACATGAAAACAAAATATGAGATCAATCTACCGGATGACTATAAGGAATAAACAGGGGTACAAGGGTATGGGGAATGAAGTCCGGATAGCGGGAAAAGTATCAAAATAAATGGGGAACACAGTATTGAACGGTAGCTAAGACAGACACAGTGGTTACATAGATAGTGGCAAATGCAATCCCTAAATTTCAGTAATGTTAGATTAATGACCAAAAACAAAACAACAGTGACTCTAAGATTAAACAAAGTGTAGGTAAGGGAGCCAGTAATGACCAATACAATGTAAGTCGTCAAATGACGAGCGTATTGAGAAATAAAAAAATACATGTAATTCCTAAAAAGAAGTACAATACACTTAAGGGGACCTGGGCAAGGCACAAAAATACAATAGCATATACCATAAAATTGGATATATAAATGGTTAGACGGATATATGCATTGAATATATAAAGTTAACTGAAGTAACTAATACCATATGGAACAATAGAAACCTTACAAATAAGCAAGAGGTTTAGTAAAATATTACAATATAAAGAAAAATGAGTTCTTGTGGGGGGGAAAAAAAGACATCTTTGGGCAGTAGGATACGAAGTATTTGAAGTTTTGTATCAGCGAAGCATGACAGACTACTTTGATTTTCCGTGTAGTGTACAACATTATAGAGCAGTATAGTGCATAACTGCACTGAATAATACATAACATGCTTCTTTTCTTTTTATACACAAGTAGCAAGAAGGCAAGGTGTGTTCTTTATAAACATGTTTGGTAACAAAAAAAAAAAAAGTTTAAATTTTTGTTTTCTTTCTATCTGGGAAGTTGTGTACTCATTAATTTAACATATCATAGGAGATTTCAGGAAACTCGTAGGTACCTTAACTTTTAATAATAATAATTCTAAGACTGTTGCGGAGGGCCCATCCGTTAGCAGCAAAGTACTTAAACCTAGTCGCGACTCATAACCTAATTGGGGTGCTTATCACCTTATTTTATCAATAAGAAAACTATCTTAACAAAAACAGTGGTCCATGGACACTTAAAGCTAGGATTTCGAAAAACCTCACGGTATATTTCCGAAATTTTATAAATGTAGCTTTAGCTCTGAAAAAGTCTCACGACAAAATTCAAGAGTTTAGCTAAATCAACAATGAAATTCTCTAATTGCAACAATGCAATTAATAATCTTATGCTGTACTCCTTTACAAAGGCCTCGCGGCACATCTGAAAGTGTCAGCTGCAATAACATATTGTTCTTTTCTTAAGGAAACTAAATAAGTCCTGAGATCTCCAATGTATAAACAAAGACATTTCCTTAAAGAATTGTTAATACAACTGTATCGTAATCATTAATTTTTTCTTTTGTTAGTGTGAGTTAACACGTTTGTGTCCAACTTTCCCAGGTAGCAATTTGTTATCATGAGAGACCACACAGGAAGTTAAAAGATGGCGGTTTCCTGTGCAAGCGGATAACCCAGTCTCTCTAGAACAATTTGAAGGTAAAACATACAATATATGTCTTTCCTGTGGAATATAACGTTACCAAAAAAACTGAAAGAAAATTGTGTTCCTAGAAAAAAAAATCGGAGAGTGAAACACTCTCAGTGGTGTTAAGAAAATCACCAAAACACCTGCTATGCCTTCGTGTCTCTTCTCTCTCTCTCTCTCTCTCTCTCTCTCTCTCTCTCTTTCTCCTTAATTCCTTTCGGTCCACAAAATATAGGCAACAGATGTTCGAATCTGCAATCAGAACTGACAATATCGATAAGTAACTGACATTAATGAATCCTCATAGTACAAGAAATAAGGGCATTAAAACGCATTCCAGATGTTTCAGTTTGTTTACTTCTTGGTTTGTTTTCAACAAACGCAGGGCTCAATTTATATTAAAGATATTCATACTATAAACAAGGGCGGGGGGGGGGGGGAGGCGAATCCATGCCTAGTGTTGTAACGGACAGGGGTAAAGGATTACATGGATTCAAACGGCTGCTGCTGCTGAGTATGGTAAGGTGCCAGATCAGGTGATAAGACTAAAGCGTGCAGATTACGCGTCGTACAAGTACGATACACCAGATCAGTGCGTGTAGCCTGAAACAATAACTCAGACAAAGGCCCAGCACCGGAAGAACGCGTAGACATGGCATGCTGTAGACCAAAGACTGTATCACATAGTGTCATGTTTAGCATGACAACGAACTGGTCAAATTTTCGTGCATGTTGTTAAAATAGCACGCATTGTTGACTCGGAAACAAACATGTTTTCTACATGCGGTTTGTCGGCTAGCAAGAATTGTGAACCAAATATCGAACCATCCCCTCTTAGCGGGTTATCAGTCGCCTGAAACAGTGTGGGGAATTCGTCTGGAATATTCTGGAATTTCGATGTTATCCAGTCACAAAAGGTCGAAGTGGTGGTGTTTATTCTACAATATGCAGCCACTGGGGCATGTATCCAACACTGGGATGCAACAAATAATACTGGGACAGAATTTTCATAAAGCGTTAAATTTGGTGGTGCTGTCACTTCAATCGGTATGGCTTCAGAAGGTTCCCCCAACTACCTTAGGGGATGCCAGGCACGTGCAAGCAAATAAAATCAACATAACTGCGGTGGCCATTTCCGCAATAGTATATATATATATATGTATACTAGTTCTTCTTTCAGACAACAATATATATCGTCCCGGGACACTGCTATCTCCTATAAACTGTAAAAAACAATCATAAACAGGCTAATGGAGCGACCCGCGCATCCAAAACCTTAATAAAGAGTTAAAAATTAAAAAAAAACCTGTGCACAGTGAAACTTAAAGTTTCTAATAATACGTGTCCAATAAGATTCCGTGGGACCTCACGGTACCCCCACGAAATGTAAACCTCGACTATGTTTCCTTTGTGTGTGTTGTTTTTGTTTTTGTTTTGTTTTTAAGGGAACTTACGGTATTCCCCTAAAAATGGAACTACGACGTTTTATCCCTTACCACCCCGGGGTCTCACGACGCACCCGAGAAGTAAAGCGATACTCCCTTTCTTGTCCTTTTGTTGTTGTTGTTCTTTATTATTATTCTTTTATTATGTTTCAACTATCTTGACAGCTTATTGCGTGCTTGACATACCATAAGTACACATCACTATTTCATGTAGGCAAAAAAACCGACAATTCTATTTTCTGTAAACGAACATGAAACTGGCGACAGCTAGCCTAGAAAAACAGGAAGCGGGCAACCCATCCTTTTCCTGTAAGAAAACCCAGTTACTCAGCAATCTGGTCCCGGAGGAGGTGATGATAGAGGTGATGACAAAATCACAAAGAAGTAAATCTAATATTACCAAAACTATAGATGTGCCTTTAGGCAGAAGTCGTTTCCGGTATGCCTTGTAGGGGAGTAGGGGGCTTTCGCCGAGCGGCCACTGGCGGAGATGCTAGAAATAAGACACCATTCGTACCTCCTTCTACCGCGGTTCCAATATCCGGTCTCCTTACCTCACGATGAAGTTGATAAACCTGCCAACAGAACCTAAGAGAGCGATAAGCCACAGTACACAGAAACGCTAGAAAAAGTAATCCAAAAATAATAACAGAAACATCGTAAAATGCCGGTGGAATGTTACCTGCCACCACTACCCCCGGTACTCTCGTGGTGAGCACAAGTTCTGGGCGACGAAATATCATAACACCGACTAGCAAGGTTAGAAACGTAGTCCAAATAAGTAACAGATGTGTCAGAGGCGTGAAATTTTGAGGGTCATCCTCAGTAGCCAGAAAAGGACTCATATAGGGGATATGTGATAGATTAAGTTGAGGTACTTCCACAGACCAGTTACTGTTTAAGCATTGTGACACATTGGTAAAAGTTAATTGCTCCGAACTAGCAAACGGAGAAATTTTAAGCGACGCAAGGGTAGACCAGCCTGCCGGTATTAAGTGTAAGTTCTCTGGTACAGGAGGCGAAAAATTTAAGCAAGGAAATCGGGTTGGAATTTGAACAACATGGCCAATCTTCAATTCACACGAACATGGAAAACTAATCTGCAAGGCCCCGGGGGTGCCCGCAGGTAAATTGGGGATAGTACTTGTGAGGTTACCGCAAATGAACTCTATGGGTTCCAATGGATGAGTTATTACATACTCATCACGCGCTATCTCCGTAATTATCATTTTCGATGCCGTATGGCATTGAAATGGACAAAAATCATTCATTTCCTCAGCGGTCATGCCGTGCATTAACTTAGAAGCGCAGAGGGGGCTAAACAGTAGATCATTACTGAATCGTGGTATATAGCAAAGACTGGTTTTAAAAGGGTCGCACTGATGTATTGCCGCCCCTGTAATAGGGCGGATTTGATTCCCACTAACAGCTACAAACGTGATATCGTGGAGGATGGTGCAAGTTGAATTACCCCAAGCAAAGGGAACACTCAAAAATTCATACAAATCCCATGTTAAAGATTTTTGTTTAACTGGAATTTTGATGGTAACCAAAATATAAGATTTGCTAAAAGAACAGGTCGTAATTTCTAAGTCAAAATATTTGTGTATCTCTGGCACATCCACGACAAGTTCGAAAGAAGTGTTACGGAGACTCAACTTTAATTGCAGTAACTCGTGCTCAAAAATGTCGTAAGGTATCACTGATAATGGAAAGAGGCGATTTCTGCAGAGGATCATTGCATCCATTTGTTTAAGCAAAAGACCGTTGCACAGACCGTTGGGCTTCCTGTAGCGTTTCCCAAAGTGCCAAATATTGGTGATCAGTCACTTCCTCTAGTTGTGCACGTAACACATTGTAGGACTGATTATCCTTAAAAAATGTAATAACTTTAGTTATAGGGGCATGCATAAGTATAAGTAGCATATAAATGTGTTATGGTTTATAACGGAAGTAATCGAATGTATGGATGGTGGAGGAAAATGTACAAGGAGGTTAAATTGGTAATCGTTAAATGTCGCATTACTAAATAAGGCGCTACTGCGTCTCAAACGGGAGGAAGTGGTTACCCCCAAGGTAATGTCGAAAAAAAAAGTATCCTAAACGGAAATCCGCGTGCAAGAAAAAAGCTTAGATAAATGTGTGTTCATAGTGCATATGCAAATATCATAAGAGTTGGAGCACCATCATAGCAGGAGATCCTCGTGCAGAAGCGCTCGTCCAGGAGCTGGGCCAGCAGGCCGGTGGTAGAGACCTAATCCGGGCCTACCACCATCGCATTCCGCTGCTGCTGCCTCTAACAGCCAGCGGTGGATGCGAAGATGGCCTGCTGCACGAAATAGCAAGCTGGTTTGTGCCAGAGTTCTGGCGTTTGATAAATCAGTCCTGGGTAAGTGCGTTGCGCTTTACCGAGTTACTAATATGTGAGCAACAATGTTGTTGAGTTATATAGGTTTTAACGGTATGGTTTCCTTGTTGGTGTTAGTGTGACGATCTACGATGGTTGGGGCAGCTGCCTCGCGCCCAGGATGGTGAAAGGTCCAACTAAAGCGTAACCGGTGCGGGCAGGAGGTAAGGAATAAAAGATAATTTACGTGTTTGTCAAAAAGGGCGATTATGGACAGATGTAGAGGGTAAAAAGAAATATATATAGCGTTCAAGTGTGTAAGTATGCTGTATCCGGTTATATTGATCTGTATAGGTAGAGATATACATACACACATAATGGGAGAAAGACAGTATTTAAAAGAGTACGCTACGATATAGGAGTAGAGTATCTGTGAGTTGTATGCTTTGTAAAATAGTGACTAATTTAGGTGTTAAGTTCTTTTTTTTTTTTTCTTCTTCTTCTTCTTCTTCTTCTTCTTCTTCTTCTTCTTCTTCTTCTTCTTCTTCTTCTTATTATTATTATTATTATTATTATTATTATTATTATTATTATTATTATTATTATTATTATTATTATTATTATTATTATTATTATTATTATTATTATTATTATTATTATTATTATTATTATTATTATTGTTATTATTGTTATTATTATTATTATTATTATTATTATTATTATTATTATTATTATTATTATTATTATTATTATTATTATTATTCCTATTATTATTTATTATTATTATTTTGGGGAGAAAAGTAGCCGAAACTATAGGGCGTACATTAGCCGAAGTCCTGGGGGGGGGGGGGCGGTGTTGATGAAGGAATTCTCGGTGCAGTTGAGGAATTATTAATGTTCTGTAGAAAGGCAATAGGGGGGAAGTAAGTATGTCCAGTGGCAAGAATGTGTAATAGCTTCAATAATCGTATTACAGGTGTAACACTTTTGCTAAAAGAAAGTATGGTCACATATTTGGTGGAAAATGCTATATTTTTCCATATATTTACATCGGTTTAAACTTGACGTGAAGGCTATATGAGGTTGGTAGATGAAGGACTTCCGTTTAGAATAGAAGTTGTTATCGCAAGTGACTTCCTATGCTGGATATCACCGGAGTGTCCACGGTGAAAAGTAAGTCATTCCATCAGATGATGTTACCCTATATAGTATGCTTCGCGCGGCAATGATAATTTATTGAAGGTATAATATTAAAAAAAAAGTGTTAGTAATGGTATTGCCAAAATCATTTCTTATCACGAAAACTTAAGAAAGAAAGTTATAGTAGAATTATGTGTGTGTAATAATTGTGAATCCAGAAATAATTAGTCATCAGAGAATGAGTTCCGTAGCTGGATAATCACACCTAGCATCCGACATCTAAGTAACTTCTAATATGTAATAAACATGTATGAAAGGTTAGGTGTACAGAAAAAGTATTTAGTTGATGAGATAAAATTACAAGGTTTTGTGCTCGTGATATTTTTCCAAAAAAATCTTTGTGGAGTAGGTTTCACGTGAAGAGTATTATGAATGTTATTACCATTATTATGTGAGAGAAAATTTTAAAATCCAGAGTGTATATGGACTGAGTTAACAATAAGATTAATAATTATTATCCTTAACCTGAAAAGAGTACTTAGAACTTAAATAAGTAACATAGATCTTAATGCGTTTGTGAAATGCTCAGTATACCCAAAGAGAAGAAGAAAAAAAATTTTGAGAAATCCTTGTCGTCACTTGTACTTCATACTTGAATTTTTTTTTTTTTTTTTTATTTGAAAGTTTTCGGATCGGTAATTATAAAACATTTACGCATCTTCAACCATTGCTTTTAAATGATTTTAAATCTCAATTATTATCTTTTCTCTATTGTAACTTTCCGCTTTTGTTATTGCTTATTGTTGCTATAACAACACATACGTGTTCAAGGGAACAGTATCGTCTGTGGAGTGATTATAATTATACTAATAATTAGTTGCAAACTCTTTGCTAATTCAGAGTTGATCATGTAATTGTTTTATATGTATTTTTCTTGTATTGTCTGCAGTGTGCGCTGTTACTCGTCAATCCATAGCCTTAACTAATGCATCGTATATTAAGATTGAACCTTAGTATTTGGTTTTTCATATTTCACTGCGTTTCATCACGTGTATGCAAAGTGTTTCTATTTACATTACAATATATTTTAATATTAAAACTTAATTCAATATAAAACATATTGTCACCGCGCCGCCGCATCTAATTGCCGACAACAGCAGTGTCACCCATCGCATTATTGTCGGCACTACCGCAAAGGAGCCGAAGGAAAGAGACAGAGCATGGCCGCATTGTTGGGGCGCTTGCCGAAAGAGAGAAAAGGATAGAGACTTCGAGAATCTTCCGCTTTGTATTTCACCGCAATAACTGAACTTTCCAGAATAGTGCCTGGGAGATATAAATAGCGGTAAAGTGCCGACAGAGTCGGTCAGACGTATGTGAAGCGTTGAGTAGTCGTGCCGACGGAGGGGTCAGACGTATGTGAAGCGTTGAGTAGTCGTGCCGACGGAGGGGACAGACGTATGTGAAGCGTTGAGTAGTCGTGCCGTCGGAGAAGGGACAGTTCTTTGTGTTACGAGTTCGCAGCCGTGCTGTTCGAGAATCGGAAAAGACTTTCTTGCTGTTGCAACGAGTGTACAAAGTTACTGTTTACGGAAATAAAAGTGTTTCTTTATCTCGACTACATCTGTCTTCTTTACTTCACACCCCACCACCAAAGTCACAATATTCTTTACCTCAGTACTGTGTTTCTTGATACGGGCCTATATTATTTACACAAATAATTAATCCTATATGCTTAGTTAGCTAAAAATAGTTACTTTTAAATTGATTCTACATATATGTATAGCGTAGGGATGTCATTATTATTATGCAGCATATAGTTGATACTATGGAAGATATACATTCAAGAGTGTTCTTTCCTTCTCTTATAGGGTGCATAATAAGGGTATAATCGTGAGACATGTACAATCGATTCCTTAATTTTAGAACCTTTTGTCTCTTTAATTTTGTAATTCACCGGTGAGGTTTGTTCTACCACGGTGTAGGGACCATGAAACCTACATATGTAACAACTTAGTAGTTTTTCCCTTCTTGCGAATGGGCGTAAAAAGCTTAACCAGCTGACCAGGACGGAACTTAAGCGCACGTCTTTTCCTATCGAAAATGAGCTTATGTCTATCTTGCTCTCGCTCAATATTAGCCCTGGCCCTTTCACGAGCTTCTTGTATATGATCCTGGGTCTCTTTCACGAACACGCTATCAGTAGTGTGTTTTAGTTGAACCTCTCCAGGTAGGGTCGGGTGGCGTCCATAAATTAAAAAGAATGATGACGTATTGGTTGATTCCTGACGACTTGTATTGTAGGCAAATACCACATGGGGCAGACTGGTATCCCAGTCGCGCTGATCTGTTGAGGTATAGTGGGAGATCATATTAATAATCACCTGATTACACCTTTCCGTCAATCCATTGGTAGCCGGATGAAAAGCCGTGGTAAACGTGGATTTCACTCCCATTGATGCCAATAGGTGCCGAGTAACCTCACTCAGGAACACGGCACCCCTGTCTGATAGTAACATGGCGGGAGCGCCATGCCGACAGACTATATTCTCCAATATGAATTGGGCTACGTGCTCGAAGGATCCTCTCGGGATGGCCTTCGCTTTCACCCATCTGGTAGCATACCCTGTTGCCACCACTATCATTGTGTTGCCTTTTTTGATTTGTGGATTGGTCCAACCAAATCAATTCCCCAGCGCTCCCCTATGTAATTGACAGGAATAGGTTGTAAGGGTCCAGGAGGTTGCAGATTGCGAGGTCCCTTGCGAGACTGACAACTTGGACACCCCCTCACACAATTCTCAATATCTTTGCGCATGCCTATCCAGTAGTACCGAGAATTAATTTTTGTGAAAGTTTTGGTAAACCCCAGGTGTCCAGACAGTGTCCAGAGAGAATAAAATCTCATGCTTAAGGGGTTCAGGAATTACCAAGAGGTGCAATAGTCCTGAAGTACCCGCGTTCTTACGGTAAAGAACACCAGCTTTTAAGATATAGGATTTCGCCTGGCGCTGCAATTTAGGACACCCGGTGTTTGGTTGTTCCAATTCTTGGACTATGGGTAGGACTTGAGGGTCACTTCGTTGTTTTTGTGCCACCTCTACTGGGGATAGCAGACAAGTGATAAGCTCGTCCACTTGTTCAAGGATCTGTTCCTTAGGCTCATCCACTGGGAAACGAGATAGGGCATCTGCGTCCAAGTGCTTAGCACCGGACTTATAAATTATAGTATAATCGTATTCTTGCAGTTTTAATGCCCACCTGGCTAACCTGCCGGTGACATCTTTCAAATTCCGGAGATAGCATAAGGCATGATGGTCACCCACTATATTCACAGGTGTGCGTAAACATAGGGTCTAAAGACCGAGAGCCCGTACACTATAGCAAGCAGCTCAAGTTCCGAGATACTATAGTTCTTTTCGTATTTATTCAATGATCTGGAACAAAAAGCAACTGGATGGAGTTCCCCATCCGTCCGCTGCAAAAGTGCACATCCTATCCCAACTCTACTGGCATCAGTGTGCAGCTCCGTGTAGGCTCCAGGACGATAATGGGCTAACACTGGAGCCGAGGTCAGTAGGCGTTTCAATGTATCGAAGGATTCTTGCTGAGTTTGCCCCCATTCAAAATCTTGGTTTTTCCTTGTTAAATCATGCAAGGGTTGGGCGATAGAGGCAAAATTAGGTACAAAACGTCGGTAAAAACTAAAGAGACCTAGTACCCTTCGAACATCCCGAACTGTTTTTGGTATCGGTAGCTCAGTAATAGCTCTGGTCTTGTCAATATCCGGTTCAATGCCTTTTGCCGAAACTTTGAAACCCAACAACTTGATACGTGTCATGCCAAAAAAAAACATTTTTCGGGTTTCAACTTAAAGTTGTGCATCCTCAGCTTTTCAAACACAGCCTCCAGATTACTTAACAATTCTGGAAAAGAGGATGCGAAAACCACTATATCGTCCAGATAGACCAAGGCTTTCTTGTACTTTAACTCGCCTAACAGCTCATCTGCCACTGCCGAAAATTGGCGAGGTGCGTTTACTAATCCAAATGAGGGTCTTTCGAATTCCCATTGCCAAAAAGGGCGTGACGAAGGATGTGTATTTCTTACTATCCTCTTCAAGAGCTATTTGAAAATATGCACTGAGGGGGTCCAGTGTGCAGTACCACTTAGAGTTTCCCAGGTAGCTCAATAAATCATCAATCAATGGTAACGGATATGACGACGTCACCGTTACCGCGTTCAGCTTCCTGTAGTCCACACAAAAGCGAAAAGTATTATCCTTCTTTTTAACCAGACCTACGGGAGAGGCCCAGGGACTATGTGATTTACGTATAATACCAGCTCTAGCATTTCATCAACCTGAGACTGAGTAGTTTCGCGCTGAGCTTGGGACACCCTGTATGGTCGTTGCTTAATCGGTCTAGGATCAGTGACTTCAATTGTGAATTTTTCAATATCAGTGGAAGCCAAATCCTTGAGCTTTATGGCAAATATGTCTCTGTACCTTCGCAGCAAAGCCCGCAATTGGGTACTCTGTATTCTAGTCAGATGGGCGTTCAAGTGAAACTTGGCCTCATCAATTTCAACTATCTCAGATTCCGATGCCGACCAATTTGCTGATTGAACTAGAGCGACTTCAAATGCATTAATTAATGTGGTACCCGCGAAAATAGTCTTGGGTTCCGCAGTATTGTTGTGTACCGGCACTGCATATTCTATAGCAACCTCACCTTGGGTTCTAACAACACCCGTCCCATTCCACTAGGAGGAAGCCTCACATTGACATTTAAGGATGTGAAAGGAGGAACTCGAAAATCCTTGGTACAACTAGCTTTGAGGGGTTCCTCAGTGATTTCGTCAGGCTCCATGGTAATTTGTGACAGCGGGAAGTTCGCTTTTTCTCCACAGCTTAATGTTAGCTTATTATCATCCTTCAGTTTAAGAGTCACTTCGAGGTTATTTAAATCAATAACAGCCTTATATTGATTTAAAAAATCCATACCGAGCAAGAGATCATAGCCAAACTCCTTAACCACTAAGACATCCTCTGAAAACGTTACTCCTTCAATAATAAAGGTTAACGTGGTGGAATAGCTGATATCTAATAACTTATTATCAGCTGTGCGCAGGATTAAACTTCTGGGTACGGGGTTTGATGGAGTTGTTACCAATCGCTCTTGGACGATACTAACTGCACTTCCTGTGTCTAATGAAATATTAATATCATTTTGGTTTGGCAAGCTCCCCGTTATTGTAAGCACATTAGCCGGCCGAATAAGGTATATTACTGGGTCATGAACGGTGGTTGTTGCATTCGTCACGTAACTTATACCCGTGACGTTCGTATCTCGTTTGGGTTGTTCTGTCTCTGTTTACAGTTGAGTGCCATGTGCCCTGGCCTGCCGCAAACAAAACAGGTAGGCCTGCCATCCGTTGTTCGCCCATTAACAGCAGCTCTACCCCATGTTACCCGAGCTGGAGCCCTGGGCGCATTCCTTTGGTTTGTCGCTCCCATTTGTACAATCCCTGGCCGAGGGCTAACATTCCCTCGTTGGTTATAGCTATCATTCCCACCACGCCGTCCGGCCGTGCGTTCGAACCGGGGCGGGATTCGCGAGCCAGGCGATTGTGCCCGCCGTATCCAAAGCTGTTGCATCTCCCTCTGGAGTGTGCGAACCTCTCGAGCCAAGCTGGCAACCGGGTCCATAGGACCGGTATTTTGCACTAGGGCCACAGGGCTTGGTCTAGTGGATTATGGCTGTAGGTCCACTCGCTGCCCCGCGAGGTACCTAGCTGCTTCTATACGACGCACGAAATTTATTAAATCACCCACAGTCGGGGGATCAGCTGGCAATTCTTGCTCCAGAAGCGAAGGCTTCAGCCCTCGCATAACATGACGAACTCTCTCCCTTTCAGTCATGTTGGGGTTTACCTGATCGCATAGTACGAGAACATAATACATATAACGTTCAGTAGGCTCACTTAAGTCTTGCACGCGCTGGCGAAGACGGCATTCTAGGACTTCTTCCTGCGCCGCCGGAAGAAAGGCTAACTGTAAGGCGGCTTTCAGGTCACTCCAACCGTATTGCCTATGTCGCGTTGCAAACGTCTTAAACCAATTGGCAGCGGCCTCCCTCAGATAGCACGGGAGGTATTGCTTTTTGCTGCTCTCGTCCCAACCATTAGCAGCTGCTATCGTTTGAAAGTTGTACAGATAAGCGGCCACGTCTTGGCCCGGCTTGCCTTAAGAAATTCCTGGATCGATAAATGCCCGAGAAAACGGCAGAGAGGGAGTCACAATTGGCTTCACTAAACCGGCCTTCTGAGCCGAAGATCCAGCTTGTAGGGCTGTTGCCATTTCGGGGTCCTCCAGGGATGCTTCTGAACTAGATTTAGAGGTCGGGTAACCGGTTTGAGATTCTATTACAGACAGATCGCCTACACTAAGACTTCGTTGCTTATTAGGAAAATATACTAGGGGTGACTGTCCTCAAATCCTACGACTGCTCCTCACACGAATATTGGACATGGACTCCCGCAATGAATTTAAGTCTTGCGACAGCACGTGTACGTCACTAATTGCCACCACATAAGCGTCTACTGTACCGTCTAATGTTTCTTGATACTGCTGAAGCAGCTTCCTAATTTCCTGACTCGTTGGGCTATTACTAGGATACTTTGCCAGTAATTCCATGTATTGGACAGATTAGAGGGGATCCTAATACTGACACCCATCGGGGGACCGAACAATCCCAATTATACGCAAAATAAGCTGGCACAAACCGCCAAGGACCATTATACAAGCAAACAGTAAACCAGCTGTAACAGTGTCACAAACCATCCCAACCAAAAATTGTGTATTGCGCGTTCATTGTTCACCGTATAATAGTACTCGTACCTTCAGAACTTCGGACGTCGATCACTGGAGTGAGAAAAATAAAATTAACAGAAAAATCCAACAATGGAACCATAGCACAAAGCTCACTCCCCGGGAGTTATAATAAAAAGAGAGGTCCGGAATTGAACATATTTCCCCTAAAATTTAGGAGAAATCGCTGCCTCCACCATATGTCACAGCCAGGGGTGAGGGCTGCGACTGGGGGTACATAGCCAGGGAACAGAATGGTAGAGTACGACTCGCTAGTTAGCCACTAGTCCCCTTTTTATTATAGATTAACACATACACCACTTGGGTTCCCCAGATACAATTCTTACACATGTTTTGTGATTGATAGACACTTCTAGCTATTACAATTCTCACATGTGAATGCACAATTAATGTGATTATTGATATAATATCTAAGTTAGACTACCCATGGCAGTTGTATTATTAATGAAGCGCCCTAGCGGGCTTACCTTGGTTGGGCGATGTCACGAAGCCGTAGGAGAGAGAGAGAGAGAGAGAGAGTAACGTTGGTGATGGTACACAACTCTGGATCAGAGCGACCGTCGCGACCCCGCAGCATCTCCGTGGCAACCGACCCCAAGCCGATGCCCGTTACAAAATTTATAGCGATTCCCCTTCCTAGGGGCTTCCGGTTATCTCTAGACCAAGCCCAACTATCATGAGCTTCCACCCTCGGTTTTGTGCTTTACGGCCAATACCCGTACCGTCTAGAACTTCCCGAGGAATCTCCCAGTGACGCACGACATCTCCGGCCTACGTGACAAACTCGTAGGCAAACAGGATGCTTATGTCATGGTAAAAATCCCTTTGGGATTGTCATGGGATGTGGGTAACCAACCCTTTCCTGTTAGTGTCACCAGTTACTAAGTTCCAGAAAGAATTATGTTTAGAATTGTCATGGGATGTGGGTAACCATGCCTTTCCTGTTGATGTTGCAAGCTGTTAAGCTCCAGAAAAGTCATAAATGATTCTAATGTACAAAGTTGCCAGCGAATATAAGCTTCTTTGTCCAAAAAAGTATCATGTCCAAAATTTACCCACAAACCTGTTCTCCCATAATGGCCCCCTCCGAAGGAGTGTCGCCTTGTCGTGGCGGAGGGCTCAGTACCCGAACCAGGCGGCCTACTTAGTGTCTTTTGACCACTGGTAGGCAAGAGGTGAGGGGAAGCTAAGAACATTCCAAACGGGTAGATGAGGCTCGGTAGTCTTGGTCGACAACTCATCTAGGACAGGAGCACTCCGAAATCAAACTCCTCCAGGGGCTCCTACTACGGTAGGTACGGGTTTGGTGTACCCGGGACCCCCAGCCATACTCTCGATTGGGTTCCTTCAAGAGGTGAGAGGGCACATGCCAAACGCCCAATCAACTTTGGTCCACTTTTGTGTTTGACCTCCCACCTGATACCTCCCTGTGCACAGTCTGATGGATAACCTACGCGCGGGTTGTAGGAGGATGGGGTGACGCAAGGGGTGACTGGGTAACCGCGTAATTCCCAGGCCCTGGTTATTCATGTAGGATCTTTGTGCGTATCCACTGATGAAGGTCAGTCCCGGGGAGGGTCCATTGCATGAGCTGATGCCCTCCTGAAGGCGATTGGGTCCCTCTGTCTATACGTTGGGAGGTGAGACCCTAGGGTGAGCAAGGTCCAGGACAGGACTCTCACCTAAGCCGGGGTGGCGCCCAGGATGCGAGCATGCCATCGGAGGCATTTGCAATGGTGGAGGATTAATGCGCCATGAGTTTCAAAACTCAAAACAAATCAAACCAAAAGTTTATGTAAAGGAAGTAGTCGAGTTTTGTGGTCCTCGCTACTTAGTAATTTCGAGAACTGAGGAAGGAAAAAAGTTTCTTTCGGTGAGCCCATTTGTAATCCAGAAGGGCCTGGATAAGATAGCTGGTCCAGTGGAGTCATGCACTAGATCGCGTAATGGCACGCTTCTAGTAGAAGCGCATTCAGCAGAACAGGCAGCTAAAATACAAAGAGCAAACCTGTTGGCCAGCTATCCAATACGTGTTGACCTTCATAAGACGTTGAACTCGTCACCCGGTGTCGTTAATACCCGCGCATTAGACGGACTCAGTGTTGAAGAGATTAAGGAAAACCTAGAAGATCAAGGTGTTACCTGTGTGTATCGGGTTCGTCGCAAAGAAAGCGGTGAATTGAAGCCTACTCGTATCCTGTTCCTGACCTTTGATCGTGTAGATCTCCCGCAAGGGATTAAGGCAGGGTATGAATCCATCGAAGCTAGGCCGTTCATCCCGAACCCACTCAGGTGTTTCGTTGTTGTTGTAGTGTTTAACGCCCGCTTTTACTTCTACGGCACCGCAGGCGATGACACTGATGATACATGAAGATGGAGCACCGGTGGAATGAGATGGCGGGGGAAACCGGAGCACCCGGAGAAAACCCGCCCTGACGCCGCTTCGTCCACCACGAATACCACATGCGAGTCCCTGGGATCGAACCCGGGCCACCTAGGTGGTAGGCGAGCGCGCTAACCGTTCGGCCACGGCGCCGCCTACTCAGGTGTTTCAAGTGCCAGCGCTTTGGACATACAAGCGAGCTTTGTAAGGGACTAGCTACATGCCCTCAATGTGGAGGTGAATTCCACAATGGTGCATGTACTACAGCTCCTTCATATGTGAACTGCAGAGGTGAACATCCATCTAGTTCCCGAGACTGCCCCCGCTTTGTAGAGGAAAGTGCGATCCAAGAGATACGGGTTAAAGAGAAGGTGCCCTTCTCAGAAGCCCGGAAGATCTTGCGTCTACGCCAACCCTCTGTTCCCAGATCTGGAACCTATAGCTCTGTTGCAGCTAAAGCGGTAGCGAGCAGAGAGATCGCAACGCAGACCAGCGATTTCAATGGGGCAACAATTTCTGAAAAGACACTTGTTGCCCGTAGCTCTATTCCAAAGCCCTCAACATCGGCAGACACACCTGTGTCAACGTATACAAAGTCCGTAAGTGCAAAGAACATCAGCGTTACATCACCATCAAAAGCATCAAGATCAACACAAGAAAGAAGCAAGCCCGTAAGATATGATGCCTCACCGATCAAGTTCAAGAAGACTTATACAAGAAACGACTTCCTCAAGGAAAATGGTACGTCCGATCCCAGTACATCGAAGGGATGTAAGAGTCCACGAACATCTCCTCGAAGATCTCAAAAATCCTCTTCTGGAGAATCTTCAGGGGTGGACTCAGACCGGCGTCTTTCATCTTCGCCAGTCCCCATTAGCAGCCGGTTCGAGACACTCGAACCCAAGTTTGCTATGGGAAAACGCACGTCCTCGGCAGAGGACATTGATTTAGACCAATCTGCCCACACTGGGAGACCCCCAGTGGAAAAGAGGCGCGAAAAAGCGTCCGAAAAGAACGTCAGCCCAAGAGAGAAGAAAAGGGCTAAATTAGTTCGACAACCGCCTACTCCAAAGTAATGAAGAGTTACCTTGGAATTACCTATCCCACACACAATGCGATATGGCTATCCTACAATGGAACATACGTGGAATTCGAACTCAAAGACCAGAACTTGAGCTTTTGCTCAAAGAAAACGAACCTCTGGTCGCATGTTTGCAAGAGACTAAGCTACGTCCTCATGACGCTTTCCATCTAAGGCAGTATACCCCAGTACGGTGTGATGTTACACCAGAAGAGGGTGTTCCAGCACATGGCGGCGCTATGATACTTGTGAGAGATGACATATATATGCAACCTGTACCAATACAGTCTGACATCCAATCAACTGCAATAAGGATCCTTCTGCCAGACATCCATTTCACCATTTGTCATCTATATTTGCCTCCGTCCCATGACTTCTCGCACATTGATTTAGAAGATCTTGTTTCCCAGTTTACAACACCGTTTCTGTTGGTGGGAGACTTCAATGCGCACCACCCACTTTGGGGCTCCAGTCGCGCTTGTGCGAGGGGTACGCTCATTGCCGATTTCTTGGACAGTTACAACCTAGCTTTCCTCAACACCGGAGAGCCTACATTCATTTCTAACTCTCACAATAGTTTCGCACACCTTGATATTGCAGTTTGTTCACCTCAGTTGGCAGTCTCCTTACAATGGAATGTCATCTCTGATTTACACTCTAGTGACCACTTCCCATGTCTTATTAGTCTCTTGACGGAACCTACATGTTCCCCACGTATGCCCAGATGGCGTTTGGACCATGCCAACTGGAACCTTTACACCCAGCTGGCTGTCTTTACGTACAACGAGCACGACTCAGTTAATGATTTGGCGCAGCATCTCACGGAGACAATTCTCTCTGCTGCTGAACATTCAATTCCGCGGTCGACTTCACACCCCCGTCGATTTCCCGTCCCCTGGTGGACGGAAGAATGTCGGAATGCCATACGTGCTCGAAGGCGTGCTCTTAGAATTTTCCAACGTCACCCTACGTTGGATAACCTAATCGAATACAAGAAAATGCGCGCCAGGTCCTGACAAGTCATTAAGGATAGTAAAAAGTCATCTTGGAGAAAATTTGTAGCTTCATTTAACCGACACACACCTTCCTCGGTTGTGTGGGATACATTAAGGCGTGTTGCAGCTAAAACGACCCAACTACCCATAGCGGGACTAAAAACTGCCACAGGAGCTGTTGTTGATTCATTTGAAGTGGCCAATACGTTTGGCAGTGCTTTCGCTCAAGTGTCTAGATCGGAAAGCTACTCCCCTGAGTTCCTTCCATTTAAAACTCAGGTGGAATCTCAAGGCTTCTCGTTTCGTTCTAGAAACGTAGAAGAATACAATCGCCTTTTCACCATGGCGGAGCTAGAATATTCCCTGAAACCTTCGCGATTATCAGCACCAGGACCGGACGGTATTCATGTAACAATGTTACAGCAGCTTTCTCCTGAAGGTAAGGCATTCCTGCTCGAGGTCTATAATCGTGTTTGGGTTGACAGTATACTCCCAGAAAATTGGCGGGAGGCCACCGTTATTCCCATCTTGAAGGCTGGAAAGGACCGTCATCTTCCCTCCAGCTACCGTCCAATTTCCCTCACCAGTTGCGTCTGCAAGGTGATGGAACGCATGATCAATGGACGATTGGTATGGTGGTTAGAAAGTCGTAACCTACTGACTAACATCCCTTAACAGCCCTTAAACCAAACCAAACCAAACCAAAGACTCCCATAATGGCATACGTGACAATATTGTTTTCATGTATGTTATTAGTTTTCTAAATGGGTGCTAGTCACATGTTTCTGTTTCTTTCTTTCTCAATGATGTATATGTATTTTATAACTTTTGAGTCATAAGGTCATGGAGTGCGTGTGGTGGACGTCTATGTAGAATGTGTGATAAGTGTTTGGTGTAAATAATGGCATCCCGTCTTCGTGAACGTCACATACAAAACAACGAAATTTGGTGAATAAAGGAGTATGTGAACCTGTGAATGTACCTCCGTGTTGTACTGGCTATGGAATTTGCAACGACTTCAGTTTCTCGTCTGGTCACCTATAAGGGACTTTTCAGTAATAAATTGCATGACCAGAACATTTATGTGTGCAGTGCTGTGTGTAAGCATTGAACGCAGTACAGCATGGCCACATCGTTTACGTGATACCGAGAATTGTGTTCTACGATGGACCGAGGAAACTCTATACAGCGTGTGCCAATACTTACCAATGCTACAAAACGTCTGAGTTCGCAACTTGTGGTTCGCAGTTTGATGCCGATGAACAAAGGGTCCATACGTTTTCTAGCACTCACTGTCACTGACTTCTATATCTTGACCTTCTATACGACTCATTTTTGTAATAATTATTGTTGTCATTATTGTTAGTGTATCAAGCTGTCTGTAATTTTGTGTGACTTGGCACCATTGTTTTATTTTATTAACACACAGTGGAAGTGTGTTCTTTTGACACCCCGGGCAGATGTAACGTATGAGCCAGGCTATTCTAAAAGTCGTTCCCTGCAAGATCACTTGCATGGCTAGGTCATGCACCTACCTCGGTCCTTCACCCGCAGTCATTGCTGACATATTACTGGTCAAGTATTGACTAAGCTGCCTGGTAAGCGAAGTTCATACTAGGACATTTTAAAATCCCGAACTCTCATCGAGTCGAGAGACCAGTTTTGAGGTGCTAAAGGAATCTACGTCGGTGGGACGTTCGCACGGTCAGCAGGATAGGCCAGGGGTGCTATGGATTCCACAAGGCACCACCCGCATAACCTGGACTCATAACTTATAGCTGCTTTCAGGTAACCTCTATTGCTTGCTTTCTGTAATCTATCTTATCTTATTAAAAACCTATTTTTTGTAACTTGTGTTGGTGCCATGAGTTGCTCCCTCTATCCCCAACCACCTAGCTAGGCTCCTATGTTGCGTCCTGTCACACACCCTTCCAGGGGCAGGGCGTGACAATATGGTTAATACAAGAGTAGAGGAAGTCATGTGAACGCAACACATCAGATTTTCTGTATGAAATAGAAATCCTACTTATTGCATTCGCACTGTGTTCTCTACTCAAATTCAGGTAATACATTCAGATCTCTTTCTCTATTCACTCTTCTACGTACAAACAATTTTACATGAAAAACGCGATTTTACACAAAAAATAACATTTTTATCCCCTCTTTTAAAATAAGTCATACAATTTTCGTATATGTATGAAATGGAAATCCTACATATTACATTCACACGTCTTCTCTACTCACTTTTAGATAACACATTCACGTCTCTTTCTCTACTCACTCTTCTGCAGACAATTCATATCATCTATATATACAAAACGGATGTTTGTATATATGTAACTGTTAATCTGGATCACTGCTAGTTTCGGCACGTATAGGTATGTATTTTTTATGGAGGAAGTTTTTATGGTAACCATTTTGCTACGCAATATATTACTTTCAGATGGTTTTCTGCTCACTTTTCTTCTGTGTAGCACATTCCTATATCCTCTGTTCACCCTTCAACATACAATTCACTCAATTTTCTATGACTGAAATACAAACGCAGCATATTTCGAGACACAATCACTCTTCTTTCGCCACTCGCCCTTCAACATACAATTCATATAATTTGCTATATGTTTGAAATAGAAATACAACTTATTACATTCATACTATTTTCTCTACTCACTTTTGTTTTAGCTAACAATTCACATGCTATTCTCTATAGCTTATCAACTTCATGCATACCAACGCCTATACCAGGTGGCCCATTCCAGTCGGCCCTCGGGTAAGTAGATATACCTTCGTGCGTTAAAAGAGTTGCAGAAATCACAGGGGTAAATCCAGTCAGTGGCGTGTGTGAACTTTGTTCTGCTTGTAAGAGAACAGAGCGGAGTGGCGGAGAAAATACCCAGGCTTCAACTGGCGTGTGCGTAGCGCGTGATAATAGAGAGGAACAGTCTTAGAATATTTTCCACTTCACTTACAAGACTTTATTTCTCATGGAATAAACTCATTAATGTATATGCTCCTATTGTCTAACATTTCGGATTACAGATTGCAAATTGCCGGAATAAAATCCATGCAAACATGAGGGAACGTAATGTTTGATTGGCATTTCTTTGTTTCTTATTAATGTTATTGTATTTTATTATTATTATTTTAGTTATTGTTATTATCTCTATTGTTATTACCTTTAATATTTTATTCTCATTAGTTTATTATTGTTTATTATTATTATTATTATTATTATTATTATTATTATTATTATTATTATTATTATTATTATTATTATTATTATTATTATTAGTAGTAGTAGTAGTAGTAGTAGTAGTAGTAGTAGTAGTAGTAGTAGTAGTAGTAGTATCATTATTATTGTTATTATTACTATTACTATTATTATCATCATTATCATCATCATTATTATTATTACTACTATTATTGGTATTATTTTTATTATTACTATTATGATTATTATTCATAATCATTAATATCCCATTATTTTTATTAGTGTCGTTATTATTGACAGTTATTGTTAATTTTTGTAGTTATTACTATTACTATCGGAGTCCCCTCCGAAGGAATGTCGCCTTGACGTGGCGGAGGGGCTAAGTACCCTATCCAGGTACGCCTACTAAGTGTCAATTTTGACCACTGGTATGCAAAAGTTGAGGGGAAGCAAAGAGCATTCCAAAACGGGTAGATGAGGCTCGGTAGTCTTGGTCGACGACTCGTCTAGAAGAAGAGGACTCCGAAATCAAACTCCCCCAGGGGGTCCTACTACAGTAGGTACGGGTTTGGCGTACCCGGGGCCCCGAGCCATACTGTAGATTGGGTTCCTCTAAGAGGTGAGAGGGCACAATCAACTTTAGTCCGCTTTTGTGCTTGACCTCCCACCTGATACCTCCCTGTACACAGTCAGATGGATAACCTACGCGCGGGTTGTAGGAGGATGGGGTGACGCAAGGGGTGACTGGGTAACCGCGTAAGTCCCAGGCCCTGGTTATCATGTAGGATCTGTGTGCGTATCCGCTGATAAAGGTCAGTCCCGGGGAGGGGCCACTGCATGAGCTGATGCACTCCTGAAGGCGATTGGGTCCCTCTGTCTATATATTGGGAGGTGAGACCCTAGGGCGAGCAAGGTCCAGGCCAGGACTCTCACCTAAGCCGGGGTGGAGCCCAGGATGTGAGCATGCCATCGGAGACATTTGCAATGGTGGAGGATATAATCGCCATGAGTTCTTTTAAAACTCGAAAAACCAAACAAGCCAAAGTTAGTGAAAAGGAAGTAGCAGAGTTGAGTGGTCCTCGCTATTTAATCGTAACAAGAACAGAGGAAGGTAAAACTTTCAGATCGGTGAATCCATTCATGATACAGAAGGGTCTGGATAAGACAGCTGGCCCAGTGAAGAACTGCACAAGATCTCGGAACGGCACGCTGCTGGTTGAATCTATTTCAGCAGCACAGGCAGCTACTATATTAAAAGCCAACATGTTAGCCAGGTATCCGGTGCGTGTAGAGATGCACAAAACGTTGAACTCCTCTCGCGGTGTTGTGAACACACGCGCATTGGACGATATGTCCAACGATGAAATTAAGGATAACCTAGCAGATCAAGGTGTAATATCTGTTTATCGGGTTCAGAGAAAATATGGAGTAAAATATCTGCCTACCCGTACCCTTTTCCTTTCCTTTATTGGGTAGATCTCCCGCAAAGGATAAAGGCTGGGTACGAGGCCATTGAAGTAGGACCCTATATTCCGAACCCGCTTATATGCTACAAATGCCAGCGCTTTGGTCATACAAGTGAGACGTGCAGTGGTAGAGCTACCTGCGTGAACTGTGGAGGCATCGCCCATTAAGATGACTGTACATCACCTCCCAGTTGTATTAACTGCAGGGGAGAACATCCAGCAAACTCCCGAGAATGCACCCGATATATGGAGGAAGGAGCCATCCAGGAGATCCGGGTTAGAGGGAAGGTGTCCTTCTCAAAATCCCGGAAACTCTTCCTATTGCGCCAGCTCCCAAACCCGAACTCCGGTACCTTTAGCTCGGTTGCAGCTAAACCAGTACCGCATCGGGAAATCGCAACTCAAACTAGCGATGTATACGGGGCATCAATTTCACACAAAATTCTCGTAGCTAAGTCACATCCAAAGCGTTTGACATCACCTAAGTCCGTTACAGCATCTACAAGCACCGTAGTTCAATCTAGCAGATCAGGAAGGTCGCCCACAAAGAAGTCGATCTCGACAAGTAGACCCATAGTATACGATGCTTCACCGATTAAGTTTAAGACCCAGTACAAAAGATCCGACTTCCTCACAGAGAGTAAGGTTTCTCCCAAGACATGAAAGGGAAAGAAAAGTCCAAAGACATCTCCTAAGAGATCCTCTTCAGAGAAATCCTCTGGAGTAGCTACAGAACGGCGAATGTCACCTTCGCCGGTCTCCGTGTCCAATCGGTTTGAGCTCTCGAACCAAAATTCAGTATAGGAACACGGACGTCCCCAGCAGAGGATATGGAGCTAGAATCTGCCTACACTGGGAGACCCCCAGCGGGAAAGAGGTGCGAAAAAGCCTCTGATAAAAATGCAAGCCCAAGAGAAAAGAAAAGGGCCAAATTAATTCGACAACCACCTATTCAAAAGTAATGAAGACTTACCTTGGAATTACCTATCCAATACACAATGAAATATGGCTATCCTACAATCGAACATACGTGGAATTCGAACTCAACGGCCAGAACTTGAGCTTTTGCTCGAAGAAAACGAACCTCTGGTCACATGTTTGCAAGAGACTAAGCTACCTCCTCAAGACGCTTTCCATCTAAGGTGATACACCCCAGTACGGTGTGATGTCACACCACAAGAGGGTATACCGGCACATGGGGGCGCTATGATTCTTGTAAGAGATCACATATACACAAATTCTATACCCTTACACTCTGATATACAGTCAGTTGCTGTAAAGATTATACCGCAAAACACGCAGATCACCATTTGTACTGTATATTTGCCTCCGTCCCATGACTTCTCGCACATTGATTTAGAAGATCTAGTTTCCTAGTTACCAACACCTTTCCTGTTGGTGGGAGACTTCAATGCGCATCACCCACTATCGGGTTCAAGTCGCGCTTGTGCGGGAGGTACGCTCATTTTCGATATCTTGGACAGTCACAACCTAGCTCTCCGCAACACTGGAGAGCCTACATTCATTTCTGACTCTTACAATAGTTTCTCGCACCTTGATCTTGCAGTTTGTTTACCTCAGTTGGCAGTCTCCTTACACTGGAACGTCATCTCTGATTTACACCCTAGTGACCACTTCCCATGTCTTGTTAGTCTCTTGACGCAAGATACATGTTCCGCACGTATGCGCAGATGGCGTTTGGACCGCGCCAACTGGAACCTTTACACCCAGTTGGCTGTCTTTACGTATAACGAGCACGACTCAGTGAATGATTTGGCGCAGCATCTCACGGAGACGATTCTCTCTGCTACTGATCAATCAATTCCACGGTCGACTTCACACCCCCGTCGATTTCCCGTCCCCTGGTGGACGGAAGAATGTCGGAATGCCATTCGTGCTCGAAGGCGTGCTCTTAGGGTTTTCCAAGTTCCCCCTACTTTGGATAACCTAATCGAATATAAGAAAATGCGCGCCAGGTCCATACAAGTCGTTAAGGATAGCAAAAGGTCATCATGGAACAAATTTGTACCTTCATTTAACCGACACACACCTTCCTTGGTTGTGTGGGATAGATTAAGGCGTGTTGCTGGTAGGTCGACCCACATACCAATAGCGGGTCTGAGAACAGCCACAGAAGCTGTTGTTGATTCATTCGAAGTCGCGAATACGTTTGGCAGTGCTTTCGCTCAAGTGTCTAGCTCGGAAAGCTACTCCCCTGAGATCCTTCCAATTAAAACTCAGGTGGAATCTCAAGGCTTCTCGTTTCGTTCTAGAAACGTAGAAGATTACAATCGCCTTTTCACCATGGCGGAGCTAGAACATTCTCTGAAATCTTCGCGATTATCAGCACCTGGACCGGGACGGTATTCATGTAAAAATGTTACAGCAGCGTTCTCCTGAAGGTAAGGCATTCTTGCTCGAGGTCTATGATCACGTTTGGGTTGACAGTATACTCCCAGAAAATTGGCGGAAGGCCACCGTTATTCCCATCTTGAAGGCTGGAAAGGAATGTCATCTTTCCTCCAGTTATCGTCCTATTTCCACCACCAGTTGCGTATGCAAGGTGATGCAACGCATGATCAATGAACGATTGGTATGGTGGTTAGAAAGTGGTAACCTAGTGACTAACATCCAGTGTGGTTTTCGACGACGCCGTTCAACTGTTGACCATCTTGTGTCAATATCGACACAGATAATGGACGGCTTTATGAAGAACTGTTAAACCGTTGGCATATTTTTCGATCTCGAGAAGGCTTACGATACGTGCTGGCGAGCAGGGATTCTACGTTCCCTGTATGCCTGGAACATTCGTGGACGCCTACCACTTTTCATTCCGGAGTTTATGAAGGACCGCTTTTTCCGAGTAAGGGTAGGCTCGGTTTTTTCTAATTCTTTTGTTCAGGAGGAGGGAGTACCTCAGGGTTCGGTACTGTCACGCTCTTTGCTATAGCAATTAACTCCATCTGGAAATGTGTTCGACCTGGAGTTTCGTCATTCCTATTCTTAGACGTCTTCGCTGTCTATTGCACTTCTCAGCGCAAGGCGTTCTTACAACGGCGCCTGCAGCAATGTTTGGACAACCTTAGAGAATGGAGCGTGAAAAATGGCTTCCGTTTCCCAACCGTGGAGTCAATCTGCGTTAATTTCTGGCGTCGTAGGAGACGATTACCACCTTCGCTCCGCTTCGGTCCAGATTTACCTCCCTTCGCAGAAGAGACTAGCTTCCTGGGTTTGATCTTGGACAAGAAGCTTAGTTGGTCGTCGCATATTGCACAGCTAAGAGCGAGATGTGACCGTTCCCTAAATATCATGCGAGTACTAAATGGCAAATCGTGTGGAGTGGATCGGACAATTTTGTTGCGAATATATCGCGCATTGATCCGATCCAAATTAGACTATGGGTGTATTGTATATTCGTCAGCACGACCATCTGCGCTGAGAAGATTGGACGTGGTCCATAATAGGGGCATCCGCATTGCAACAGGAGTTTTTCCAACAAGCCCTGTGGTGAGCCTTTACGCCGAGTCCGCAGAACCTCCTCTGGAATATCGGCGTGAGTTTCTCTTGGCAAATTATGGTGGAGCGCTTAGATGTATATCTAAGCACCCAACGTTCGCTTCTTTTTTCACCACCACGCTAAGAGAACGATAAAGGAATAGCACCCTAATTCTAAGCCTGCGGGGTTCCGTTTCCAAGACCTTCTAGTGAAGCTTGGAGTGGAACTGCCTAGCATGTTTACCAAGGGCGAGAGGCGTTACCCCACTTGGCTGTCTGGCACGCCCCATGTAGATCTTGGGATGACCGTACACCAGAAGTCCACGATGCCTATTTCAAGTATCCGCACGTGTTTCTTAGAATTTTTTTCAGGCTACACTGACCGTCGATATACACCGATGGGTCAAAGGGCTCCAACGGTGTTGGATGTGCTTATATTTATTGAACCGAACCATATACATTCGGTTTTCCAAATAGCACCTCCATTTTTACTGCAGAGCTTTAGGCAATTTATCGAGCCGTTTTGTATTTTCGCCGTCGTAAATTAGGTGACTGCCTGATTTTGAGCGATTCCCTTAGTGCACTGCAGAGCCTTTGTCAGTTGTACAACCCCCACCCTATTGTACAACATATCCAGGATGCCCTCCATGTTTTACACGCTTCTGGCGTTGACGTGGTGTGTGCATGGATTCCTGGTCACGTAGGTTTGCCGGGGAATGAAATGGCAGATTTAGCAGCAAAGACGGCAAGTACAGCACCCAGTATTACCATCTCACGTGTTACTTCGGAAGACTCTAGGCTTGAAGTGCGGAGAGCGGTGCTGTCGTCCTGGCACCACGAGTGGTCAGCTCTGCGCGGTAATAAGCTTAGAGAAGTGAAAGAACTTCCGATAAACTGGGTAACTCCTGTGATGGATACGACATTCCAACATTTTCCTGAAATTCCACAGATTGGGACTGGTGCACTTAGTTATTTAGTTAATTGAATTTTACGAGTTACTTAACTAGAAATTAACTTCACTACGAAAAAAAAGAATAGGATGTTGTGTTGTAACTGACATGTCAATGAAACTGCAGTCTCCTGGGATGTTTTTTGCGAAAAGGGTAACTACCTCCTCCGGAGTCACTTCGATGTTGCGGTGGATGTTAAGCAGCACTAAACCATTCAGTCTATCCTGTTTCATATTGGATCTGAGACACGCCTTCACACGCCTTAAAGTAGAAAATGAACGTTCGGCTGCGCTGGTATGGCGCATATAATTGTTAAAAGTCCCTTGATGTTAGGATGGAAGTTATTTCTGGTGTGGATAAGTGTTTTAATAGCAGTTTTCGGTTTATTTTGTTGAATTTTCCAAACGTTAAACCATATGTTTAATACCCTCGAAGCTCTGTAATGGTGCCAAAGAAGTCCTGTTTGTAAATGCCTGCAGCTTTTACTATATCCTCAATATTGGAAGTAAGATCACTTTAAAAACCACGAATCAAGCTCTGAAGTTTAAGGATGTAGTTGTGTTTATCATGAGAGAATCTAGTGGATAGTTCATTGAATAGGTAATCCAAGAATGGAAGGAAAACATTAATGCGATAATGATCTTCTGGAGAAGCTGTAGGAATGCTACTTCGATGAGCTTGCCTGAATGCTATGCGCAGAAAACTAACTTCTACATCAATAATTTTAGCTACTGTGATAGCATTCTCAAAACAGAATGAAAGGTTTGGTTATCACGACACTCTTTTAGTGTATCTTTAATTGTTTCAATCTTTCAGTAACACTGAATTAGATCAAGAGTTGGATTCTGGAGCTGCCGAGAAAGAGGTAGGATCATTCCCAATATGTCAGCTACGTTAACTAGTGAAATTATGAACTCAAGCTTTAGGATAGAGTTGAGTAAATTGTGTGCAGTTTTATTAAAAGACCTGCCTCTTCTATAAATGATACTATTGCAGGGAAAATTTCCTTAAACTATAAAACAGGATCATGTCGTTCTATCCACCTAGTTTCACACAGCGATACGAGTTTAGTTTTCTTATGCTGAGAACACACCACTACATTTTTGTTTCAAGAGTGAGGACCATTTGTTAGATTCCGTAGTCAAACTAGCAATTTCGCCAATGGTGTCTAGAGCTTGTCTAATTGAAGTGATAGAACAAGCTTTAAAAACCGACAGATTCAGGCAATGCGCGGCACAGTGCGCATAGAACGCGAGAGGTTGAACGGCTAAAATTCGGGATTGAACACCACGAAATTGTCCTGAAAATTTTGCACCACCATCGTAGCCTAGTCCATAAAGGTACGAAATGCCTAGCCCCAAGTCTCGTAGATCACTCAGTATTAACTTATATAGCCCTTCACCACTTAAATCGTGCGTTACAACAAATCTTAGGAATTCTTCCCTCACACAACCCGTTTCTAGGTCAACAAAGCGCACGCATAATGTTAACTGCTCATTTTCAGTGATGTCTGTAGTTTCATCAACTGGAATAGACATGTATTTCCCCCTCTTAACATCGCCTATAATCTTTGTTTCTTTTCAACTATAGTAGCACAGGCATTTATCAAATCATTTTGAGTGGTTTTGCTTGTTAGAGTAGAATTTGTAGGTGCATTTACAAGATGACTGCGTAATATTTCATACCCTGCATCGACACGAACTTGAAGCTCCTTAAAATTCCCCTTATTTTCACTTTCATGCTCTAAATCTATGGCATCATCATCTCTGTGACCTCGACTTGGAATGTTCTGGCGACCGCACAGTATGATAGCCTTCACAATCGAGATCAGTTTCACATGATTTTCACTAATTGTTTTCTTCATTTCATTGTTCAACTAGAGTTCAAATTTCTGTTTTCTGTTTTTCCCCACATTTCTAAAATTCTCGCTTTTAAGCAGGGCTGTTTTATGATAGCTGCTTACTGAATGTTCCCTGAATAGTTGAAGGACTTTCTTAAATTTGTTTAGAGGCTCAGTTACTAGAGTTTGTAATTGCACTCTACTACTATAGTTTTCACCTGTTTGCCAGTTGTTATATGTACTTGGTTTCATATCAGAAAGTCTACCCACCTGAACCTGTCGTACTTTAGACACATCACATTTATTAAAATGCTAGTGACTGCGCTGCGGCAAGATGAAAACCTTGAGTACAGAAACTCGACGTTTAACCATTCCTTGTCACCAACAGCAGTATAAAATATGGAGATTCTATTCTATTAGTGATGTTTCGAAAACATAAAAATAAATTTCGTTAATAATAGTAATAAGGGCCATACTGAAAGTCTTAAGCAACAGTTTTTAAAAATCTTAATCTTAACATTTAATTGTGCCCGTTCCGTATGGCTGTTTAAACGATCGTTATTTATAACGCGATGTTACACGTACCCAGATAGTGGTAAAGTAAAATTCCAATAACTCCTTAAATATTCATCCAATCGGAATGCTGCTTATTACAAAACTTAACATCGTGGTTAAAAGCATTTACTGAGAAACAGTTTTGCAAAAACTACAAAAAAGGCAAGTTATTTTTGATTTATTCATTAGAAACCTTCCACCTCAATGGTCTATTCTTTAAGTGGGACCAACGTTGTACATATACCAATTTTCATAGAAATCGGTTTGGCCATTTTTGCGTGATGATGAGGTAACACACATATAACATTTATAGCAATTAAGTAAGATATGGCAGGGGGCCCGGGCCCCCTGGTACCCCCCGTATAACCGCGCCTGTCTTTCACGTATCCCCAAAGAAACAAGTCACAAACTGTAAGGTCGGGAGACTTTAGAGGCCACCTGAATTGTGCCAAATCATTCTGAGCACATCGCCCAGTCCATCTCTTTGGAAGTTCCTCGTTCAAATGGCGACGCACTTCTCTATGCCAATGAGGTGCTGCTCCGTCCTGTTGGAATATGAAGTGCGGCATATCAGCCATCAGTCTGGGAAACAACCTGTTTTGTAGGATGTGTAGGTACGTCATACCCATCACATTTTCTTCAGGAAAAAAAGTAGGGCCCATAAATGTTGCTACGAGACAGCACAGAAGACAGAAACGAATCTCTTTCAATCTCCATTGTAACATTGGGATTTACCGTGCCCCATATGCGGACGTTGTGACGATTCACTTTACCGTTTAGGTGGGATTTCTCCTCGTCGCTGAGCACGAGTTTGTGGGGAAATTCGTCGCTTCCTGAAAACGTTCACAAAATTCGCGTCTGATGATGCGGTCGTTTGGCCGTAAATGTTGTAACAGCTGTATGCGATACGGTTTCTGTCGTAGTTGTTTATACAGAATCTTCCACGCGGTTGCCTGGGGAATGCCTAGTTCGCCACTTGCACGACGTGTGCATTTCTTTGGGCTACGAATGAACACATTTCGGACGTTTTCCACTGTTTCCACAGCGATAGGTGGTCGCCCGGAGCTTTTCCTTTTACAGAGGCTGCCTGTGTCCTTGAACTGTCGATACCCTAGCAAAATACTCTGCTGAGTTGGTGGCTCTCTGTTGTACTGTCTTCGGAATGCACGCTGCACGGTAGTGACGGATTCTGTTTTCTCATATGGCAATACACAAAATGCATTCTGTTGATTAGTTCCTATTTCTAAACTATTATCTCCTTTTCACCTCGCGAGTCACATCCAAACCTGCAATGGCATAAACAAAACTTTGAACAGTGCTCTTTCAATTGTTTATTAGTACAAATGGGTGGGCATTACATTTTTGAAACTGTAAGACATCAAAGCCCGATGAATCCTTTGTAATCAACCTGTACATTTATAGATACAAAGTGAACTTTGTTTTAAACTTTCACGAGGCTTTTCCTGCAACGTCCTACTGTTTAATTATAATATTGTAACCTTGGATACGGCGAGCGACTGTGTATTCGTGACCATAAACAATGATGGCAGTAAAACACAAAATAAAAGAGTCGAGAGCGTTCTCCAATTCTCGCCGAGTCATCGTACACGTGTGCATGGAGGGTTCTCGAAAGGTCACGTGACGCTGACTCCAGTATAAATAGGCCCACAGACAACGGCAGGAGGTGCCTTTTTGAGTTCGACAGAGAAAATAGTTTTTAGTTTTTGAGTCAGTTTGAGTTGAGTTGTTTAGTTGTGCAAGTCGTCGTGTACAATTAGTTTTTGGTTACGAAAGTGAGACGACCAGCCTGTCAGTGAGTACGTATGTGTCGTCGAGTGACTGTATCGTAATAGTCAAGTTACAAGGGACAGAGAAAGTGGAGAAAGACATTGAAAGCCTGAGAAAGGTCATCAGAAGAGCAATTGTGATTGCAGAAAGGACTATAAACTGTCTTAACAATGAGAAGAAAGTTGTGCACTTGTGGTAAATTTACAAGAGAATAAAGTTATAGAAAAGTAACCGGACTTGCATTTTGCAAATTTGTTACACTGGTGTCAGGAAGTGGTATTCGTGGAATCACCATTTCGTTACATCATCGTCAGAAGTTGCAATGTAAGAAACACGATGGAGGCAATACTGGAAAAATTAGTAGCCCCAATGGAAGAATTGAAATCTACAATGGAAAAGATGGAGACAACAATGGAATCCGAATTGAAGAACGTGAATATGGGCATTTTGGAGACGAAAATGGAGTATGTAAAGAAATAAATACAGATGCATTCCGGAATGGAAAATATGAAGACAGAGCTATCGGCGAAGATGGTCGAGCAACTGACCGGGTTGAAGGAAGATATGGAAGAACTCGGCGGGAGGATGGAACACCTTGACCTACGCATTTACGCCCTGGAAGAACGGCTTAGCACCCTGGAAGGCAGAGTCAACGGCACCACCAAGGACCTCAACGTCAGGGTGGAACATATGATTGGTGAAAAGCTAAGGTCGCTATATGCCATACAACATGCGCGCGCGTCAAGCCGCCTAAGTACTACGGGATGACAACCTTTGAAGTCTTCCACCGGCAGTTCACCGCCGTCATCACTGATAACGAATGGTCAACAGGAGAAGAAACCGCTCAATTGATAATCTCTAAGGACGGGAGGCCGAGGTGCTGAACGCAAAACCAACATCGGCGACGTTCAGAGACATTTGCGAAGACTCAGAGAACCGGTTCGGGAACCTCCGTCTGGCCGCAGCCTATCACAGCTAGCTCAAATCGAGGCTGTAACAGCCGGGGGGGGGTAGGGGTACCGCTGCAGGAGTTCGTCCTGACCATTGAACAATTGGTGAGCAAGACTTTGGTGAACCTCCCGGCCAGATACGTGTCGCAGGAAACTGCGTACTCCTTCATCAACGGGGTGCGCGACGCCAAGATACGTCAGCGCCTGATGCTAGGCAACTACAAGGCCATTCACGATGCGCTGACAGCCGCACTGAGGTTGGAGGCGGCCAAGGTAATAACCAACCCGACCTCGAAAACTAGGAGCATTCAATATGATGAATCACCTAAGGATGACGAGGTAGATCCTTCAGTGGTGTGTGCATGGGGGTGTGGCCAGCGAGGTCATCTGATGGGGGACTGCCCACTCCCGGTAAACGAACAAGCGGGAAACGAGTGAGTACCGGCATGACGAGGGGCACGACGGGGCCGTCATTCCCGAACCCTCAGGTGACGCTGCGCACCTTGTGCAGGAGAATGGACGACAGCCTCATCGTGGCTGGGTGGATACGGGGAAGCGGTACCAAATACTGGTGGACAAGGGTGCAGCCGTGACCGTGATCCGACCTGATGTGGCGAAGAACTTGCCGTCGAGCAACTCACAGTGGCCCTACCACATAGTGACGACATCAGGCGGCACCTTGCCTATGGAGGAGGCCTGACTTGAGTTGACATTGGGGTGGAGTATTGTAAGTTTGTGGGTGTTCGTCGCGAGGGTGGCCGAGGAAGTGATATAGGTCGGGCGTTACTTCTTGACGAATGAAAATTTTATATGAAAGGTTGAATGCGAGTCTCTACTCAGCTTTTGCGGGAACGAGAGAGAGGAGGTACAGTCTGCAGTGAGATGACGCGCATGCTTCTGAGCTGAAGTAGTACAACACTACAAATCAATTTATGAAACTTGCAGTAATATCAGCCACACGTATTATACACTATACCTCTATAACTGTTTCCACTTAACTTTCTTGCATTTATTCTATTCCCGACATCTCTCCCTCGTCTGAATTGCTATTTTCGTTGCATGCATACATACATACATCCGTACCGCACAAAACTTCTGCAGTCGACTGTATACACAAACGCGACAGAGGAAAACAGAGGTGTCTGTTATCGTAGCATAAACATTTGCTGACCTGTTTATTAAGGGTAGGCTCACTCATCGGATTTCTGCTCAAGGTCATTCGTCAAGAACGAACGCGCAACCTATACTGGGGCTAATCACCCTCAGGAGCCACGACAGTAGTATTAGTTCCGGATTAAGCAATTGGATTAACGATATTCCTGCCACTAGGTGGCGCTACTGTCGCATTAATCCGCCTTAATCCGTGGATTAAGGTGGATTAACGGAGATGGTGGGAAGTATAAAAGATTAGCGTGAGTCGCTAGTGTGGCGTTAATCCGAGAATTAACGGTGATGGTGGGAAATTTGAAAAGTTGAGCGCCAAGAGCGGAAGGATTATGGTTAAACCAGGTGCTTAATGTGGGTCGGTTTATCGGAGAAGGTAAGGGTTTTTTTCAAAAAAGGTTACGTGGTTTGTAGAAAGGAGTTGCGATGTGTTGTCGTCGAGGGTTGGGAAGAAAAGAAGGAAAGGATCTTTAAGGAATGGGTAAATATGGTATGCGGAAGTGACGTGTTGGAATTTGATTGGAGAAAGAAAAGAGGAGATGGGATTGGTTGTTAGGATTGAAAAAAAGGACGGTGATTTTTGAAATAAAGGACGGTTTATGGGGTAAGATAAGGATTTTTTTTAAAAAAAAAGAGGTACGGGACTTGTGGAAGAGAGCAGCGACGTGTTAATGTCGGGAGTTGGGAAAAAAATAAGGAAGGCGTGTTTAAGGAATGGATATAGATGGTATGCGGAAGTGACGTGTTGTTATTTGGTTGGAGAAAATAAGCGAAGATGGGATTGGTGGTTAGGATTGAGAAATGCCGGGGATTGGAGCAAATAAAGTGTATTGCGATTGGATGAAAAATGAGGAATGAATGGGAGAAAAGTTGAGGAGAAAGGTATAAAAAGGGAGAAAATGTGGGTGAACTAAAGGAATTGCAAGAATGATTGCGATAACGATAGCGTTGCTGACGGTTGGGTTAGCTATCGCGGAGAAGAATTGCGTTAGTTTTGGGAGGTGTGGGTTTGAATTTAATGACAAAACGGGTCATTTGGATATTGTGTGACAAGATGTGAAAAGGATCACGAATTGATGCCAAATTGTACGTGTGTGTACCGGAAGGGAAGTGGGTGTAGGTTTGGATCTGATTTTATTAATTTGGGGACGCTGAAGAACGTGTACAATTGTTTAAAGCCGATAACCAGATGTCAGAGGGGTAAGAGGTGTTCAGGGATGACGTATGGAAGCGTAAAGATAGGTCAAGTTGAATGTCCGGAGGGTTATGTGGTAATTGAAAATTGTGGTTATGAGAAAGGAAAGAGGAGGGAATATGGGTGTAAATCTTATAAAAAATCGGTGAGAATGTACGCTGGCGACAATAGCTCGATTCTTGTGGAGATGGTGGATTGTAGTTTGTTGACGGACACGGTGGATTTTCCGGAGGGTTTGCAACTAGAATGGAAATTGGCTCCGGAGGAAAGTGAGCTTGTAGTAGCCTATAGCATGGTAAATGAGATGAATTCCTACATTTCCGAAAATTATGGATACATATTTGGCGAATGTGGAAATGGAGAGTGGCAGTTAAACTTAGGTGGTAGAAGGGTAACTGGAAGAGTAAAACGGTCCTCAAGATGGACTGCGGAGGGAAATTTGAGAATAAATTCTGAATGTGAAGGGAATGGCGGGGCAGCGGGAAGGGTGTCGGAGAACAGTATACGAAAAGCTGCTTCGGAGAGGTGTAAGAAGGAAATAAATGGAGTGAAACAGAGGATGAGAAAAGAGTGCGATAGCAAGATGAGGGAAAAAAGAAGGGAGGTAGATTCAGCGAACAAGGAAAAGGAAGAATGCGAAGGAAGAGCTACACGAATACAGGAGATGATGGAAAAAAATGAAAAAGGAATTGGAAGATAAAAAGCATAACGTGACGAAGGAGCAGGAATTGGTGAATAGAATAAAAGGAAATGTTGCGAAACTGTACGATGATTTTCAAGCGTTAAAACAGATGATTTTAAACTTGGGAAGTGCATGTACGCGCGGAGTTGAATTTCCTAATTATGAAACCCATTATGACGAAGACGAAATTGCCGAAGAGGGAGGGGAGAAATCTGACGGAGGGGAGGGAGATTTACCCGAATACGAGACGAAGTGAAAGAATAAAGCAGACGAAAAAACAAATGGAATATATGAATTATACAACAAAATATTATAGCACTTATTGCACTACCAGTGCATGTTTTTATTTTATTTTGATGTAGCATATGTTTGAGCATTAACTTTATAAAATGCATTGCGAACGTTGAAGATTGTTTTGAATTTACTGAAAAAGAACATTTCTTTGTTTTTAATCTTTTTTAAAATGAATGATTTAAAGATATATATTAGTTTTGCTGATTTGTTTGTCTTTTAAATATTGATATATAAACGAGTGCTATGGAGATATAAGGAGATGGAGAGGGCCCTACCTAGGTGAAGTACAAATAAGGAAATAAAAAAACACGCATTAAGCACAAAAGCACAACATGTGCAGTGTATTAGAGAGAGAAACAGAGAGAATTATAATAAAAAGAGAACATTTGGAAATACAAAAAATAAAAAAAGTTTGAACAAATGAGTTGTGTTGAACACGATACATAAACTTTGTTTTTAACATGAGCACACACAATAGCAATGGTTTAAAAATGTAAATGTACAAATATTAACACCATGGAAATTTATGGAACAAACACTGCTGTGCACCGTGGGCAGCAAGATTGATGTGTTGGTTGTAAATGTTTGTAAATTATTGGTATGCTGTTGACGACACAAGCTCGTTGTGCTTGACACTGTAAGCACCAAGGGAAATAAGAATTGCAGCTGATGGTGCTATACCAGACGGTATAGGGTTTGTATCTTTTTACGAGCAATTGTTGCTGAGTTTTACGATACTTAGTGTCTCGACAAGCCACACAAAACTTTGTTGTAATGTCACATGGAACGGGATACATACACTGAGGGAAATTGAGATTTGTTCCTTGAGCACTTGAACTGGATATGGCCATTTTTGCTGCTACATACGTTTACAAATGTTTCATTATTTTGAATTGCTTATGGAACACCTGCACATATTACTTTTGCAATGCCTATACGGGTTTGGTTGATCGGTAAGTTTTAAAGCGCGTAGCGCTTGACAAAATAGACACTTTGGCTGAACTATAAGGGAAACATGATAGGTGGTTACATACCATTGAAAACAAGCATAAGGTCGGCAAAGATAATCATTAGCATGTGAATGATTGGATACGAAATACGGTTTGTAACAACAATGCAGCTGACATTTTTGGCTGAGAAACCTGTACTTACAGTCACCACAACCATACTGTACACGATGCATAAAAAAATTACACTGCACACGAAAAATAAAACAGACACACTGCACTTACAACAAAGAAAGCAGTGTTAAAAAGCATGCACTACAAAAAAGCTATCCACTAAAGAAAAAAAATGGGAAAGCAAGGAATTAGCGAACACTGCTGCAGGATTTTACCTAAGAAGATCTGCGAGGTTTCTTCGGCAAACGATGAGGCGTTTGTGCGGTGTTTCTTTTACCGGCTAGCCCGGCCATCCGCAGCCGCGCCTCTTTGGTAATGGGCACTAGATGAGGGAGTGCCATGTCTTCTTCTTCTTCTTGTTTGTTGTGTTCCTCCAACTCCGGGATATTGGCGAGTTGTCATATCCCACCCATCGTCAGCGCACCCATCGGACTCACACCAACCGCTGCTGTGTTGGAGCACGATGGTAGCTTTATCCCACCGTGGAAATAGGTTCCGCCGTGCTGGAAGTTTATATAAGGCAGTAGGAGAGCACGACAGAACTGGCACAATGCCCGCCGGAGAAATGTTACTGAACTGGGGGTTGAGGAGAGGAGGGGTAGGTCCTAGTTTTTGTGGGGAAATAGGCGTGAACGCTTGGGCAGGAAAGGAAGAAGAAGAGGAGGTTAAGTTGTATATGGGTAGAGGAGGAGGAGGAAAAGAAGGGGAATGGGGAGAGAAAAGTTGAACCTGGATATGATCCAGGGACACCGGCTGAGATGTGCCAGGAATGTTTGGGACAGGTGAAGCGGGGAAAGAAGTTGGAGTGGAAGTTACGGGAGGAGGATGAGGATGGATAGAGATTGAAGGAGAATATGACGGGGAGGGTTCTTGTGGGAACCACGGTAGAGGGGGTGTAGCTGCTGCATACGCAGCGTTGAAAAGGTGACTGGAAAAATATCCACTGTCAGTGGAGGAGAAAGAGGGTGTGGAGGCGAAAGAAGCCCTTAAACTGTCCTGGTTGCTGGCGGTTGAGTCCTAGACCCAGGATAGCTGGGGCTGGAGATGATGATGATGATGGTCGTCGGGGAAAACCACCTGCACTGAAGAAGAAGACGAAGAAGTGTTGCACGGGGCGTTGAAGGTGTTTGCTGGCGAATTCGGAATGATTTGCACCGAAGACGATGTTGAGGCGTCGCTCCGATAGCTGTTGTTTTGTTGCAATGGAAATCGACCGAAGGCGTCCTGAAACGCCGGCAGAGGTGTCTGGACTGCTGGCACAAGATGGTGATGATTGTTGTCGTTAATGGGCACAACAGCATTTGCGATGTCTTCAGTGTTGAAGAAGGTCTGTTGTTCCCCCGACAGCAGCTCTCTCTAGACACGTCCAGTAGACGGCGAGAAAAAAAAGCTTCGCTTGATACGCGGAAAGATCCCATGTTGACTAAGTAGTAGTAGAATCAGACTGAGAATGGAGCTAGCGATACAAAGTTGCGAGTTTAGAAGGACTGGTTATCAAAAGCGGATTTGCGTTATGAAGCACGGTCGTTAGGTTTAAAGTTCTAGAAAAGAACACGTGCTCGAGTTAAATCGTCTTGGGAACGGTAGCTCATTAGCACAAAAATCTTTAAATGTGGTTTTGTGGCAGCCGGTTGGGAATTTGACACCATATCGAAACCGGATGAACAGGCGCCAGAGTGGCGAGACCGGAAGCTGCGGCGAAAGACACCCGATTGCAACTTGGGAAATTGTGGCGAGATAACCCGCTGGACTTGCTAATGAGGCATTAAATGGACTGCGCAAGCGGAAATTGTGGTTGCGATAACGGGGCCTTTAAAAGAGCGAGGTGATAAGCTGCTCGCCAAAGTTGGAATTGGACGTTTTACAGTGATCTGTGTTGAAACTATACGAAGGAGTGAACGTGATCACGTAAAATCATACCTTCCACGCATTTCTTTAAAAAAAAAAAAAAAAAAAAAAAAAAAAAAAAAAAAAAAGATTTTCTTTAGCGATGAAACCAGCGGGAGCATAGAGCATAGGAAAATCATTACCGAGTTGATATACGTCAACTTACATATAGGATAAAAGAGGCAGCGAACACTTTGAAAGTGTTTTGAAAAAAGTGTGTTTGCGTGTGCGCGGAAAAAAGGGTTTTTTAAGGTGGTATCGCTGTAACGAAGCAGCAACATGGAGCCGCAACCGGGGGTAAGTCAAGACCCGGCCTTGCAGCCTACCTTTGAAATATTAGGGCATAGACAGAGATCTATGAATAGACTATTTTCCGGCTCTACCGAAACAGACATTTCAGTGAACCCGCCCCTAGAGATGCAAACCCCGAGCAATGGGTGGCGCATTTATTTAAGGATATTCTGAATTTTGCCAAGGAGAACCTTCTAGGCCGCGAACCCGGTTATTTAGGAATATCGATATCGGACTAGAAGGAGACGTCTAAAGAGTTTAACATGAGCGTGAGGCGTGCAGACCAAGTGAACGCAGATGCCGTGATTGAAAGCATCGAAAAGGTCATGCAAAGCAACCATCTGTTCTTGCTAAGCGGGCCTCTAAAAGTTACTTTTGTGTGGACCAAAGAGGTCGCGGGTTCGTGTTACAAACCCTGCGACACTTGCACGGGTAACAAAGGCATTGTGGAAATTAGGAACAATGACCGCATGTGCTTAGCAAGAGCCATTGTCGTCGCCAAAGCCAAAGTGGACCGTGACGTCAATTATACGACGATGAGACGCTCAGAGTTCCTCCAAAAACAAAAGGCCGAAGCTCTGTGCCAGCGCGTGGGGAAAGGCAACGTCAGCTGTACGATAGATGACGTCAGATGCTTTGATATGGCGTTAATGGGCTACGCGTTGACGGTGTTTGGCGATCATACGGTAAAGCACGTGCTGTACGCGTCCGATAAGCAATGCGATAAACACATCGACGTCATGTTTCACGAGGGGCACTTTGACGCCATCGTCGACCTCCACGCGTGCTTTAAATGCAAATATTATTGTCGCCAGTGTCGTCATCCCTCGGCACACAAAAGAGAATACCATAGGTGCGACGCTAAGTGTTGTAAATGCCACGAGATATGCGATGCACGATTTGATGCGTACGTACACTGTTCTGCTTGCAACAGAGATTTTAAGGGACCTACGTGTTACTTAAACCACGTGATGAAAGGCGCATTTTACCCTAAACACATCTCGGTGTGTGACGTCGAGAAGGCGTGCGCGTCTTGCCATAAGCTGGTCAATTGCAGATACAGAAAGACCTCGCACGAGTGCGGGGAAAAATTCTGCAAACATTGCAAGACCCACGTGAATTCTACACACATGTGCTTTATGCAACCCTACGCCTCTAAGAACAAAAGAATACGATTCGTGTTTATGTTTATAGATTTTGAATGTACCCAAAACGTACCGTATTTCGGTAAACAGCACACTTACGAGCATGTGCCTAACTCGTGCGTGTTATACCAAGCCTTTCCGCTTTGCATCGACGAACGCCTCAAGATGGCGTACTGTACCGAGTGCGGTGTCAAAGAATGGGTGTTTATGAGCGACCCGGTAAAGCAGTTCTTCGAACATATCACGCAGCCGAGGTTCGAAGCCTGGGACGTCATCGTGGTGGCTCATAACCTCAGAGCCTACGACGGTCAATTTTATTAAAGTACATGGTGGAGCACTTAAAATGGACGCCGGAGCTTATCATGAACGGCTGTAAGATATACCGAATGAGATACGGTGACTTCACATTTATCGACTCGCTCAACTTCATACCCATGCCACTGTCCCGCTTTTCCAAGACCGTCGAGTTGAAGGAATGCAAAGCCTCCTTTCCTTACCTATTGAACGCCAAGGAAAACAAACACTACGTCGGTCCCATTCCCGACAAAAAGTATTACTGCCCTGAGGGCATGTTGGTAGAGGTTCGAAAGACCTTCGAACAGTGGCACGAAGAAAAGGCGGCCTCCGATGACGTCTTCGACATGAAGGCGGAAATAGTAACGTATTGCAAGACGGACGTCTTTCTCCTGAGTCAGGGAGTTTCCAAATTCAGATGGGAATTCCTAGATGAGAACGGCTTAGATCCGTTCAGGGAATGCGTCACCATTGCGCAGGCGTGCATGTGCGTGTACAGGAAGCGCTTCATGCCCCATAAGAAAATTGCCCTCTTGCCCCCGGGCGGGTATCGACTTGCGGAGAGGCAGTCTCGCATAGCATGCGTATGGCTGACTTGGCTAGAGCTGAAACATCGTTTCGTTACTCGGCACGCCATGAGAGGACGCGAAGTGAACATTGCAGGGCACAAGGTGGACGGGTACAGAGAGGAGGAAAAAACCGCGTACTTCTTCCACGGATGCATCTACCACGGCTGTCCGCGATGCTTCCACAGCCGCCATGCCCCGATCTACAACACGGCCAACGAAACCATAGCCTCCAGGTTGGAGAGCACCGAGAAGGTCACGGCCAAGATCAGACGGGCCGGCTATGCCGTGGTATAAATGCGGGAGTGCGAGTTTAACGCCATGATGAGGGCGGACCGGGAACTCGAACGCCATGCCAGAGATTTCCCGTATCCAAACCCCTGAACCACAGAGACGCCTTCTACGGAGGCCGCACCAACTGCACCAAGACGTGCTGCCAGGCCAAGGGTGAGAGTAAGATCTTGTATGACGGCGTCTGCAGCGTGTACCCGTTCGTGAACAAGACCAAGCCCTACCCCGTCGGACACCCCAAGATCCACGTGGATCGCTTTCCGCGCCCGGAAGACCTGCCCGGCGGGCTCGTGAGGGCCAAGGTTCTACCGCCCCAAACATCTGTACCACCTGGTGCTGCCGGCGCGCATCAACGGAAATCTCATGTTTCCTCTATGCCGCGCTTGTGCAGAGGCGGAGAACCAGGCCGAGTGCGATCACCAGGAGCACGAGAGAGCCCTGACGGGCACCTGGGTGGTTGACGAAATCAAAGTCGCCCTCGAAGACAATTATCGCCTCCTCCAGGTGTACGAGATCTGGGAGTACGACGTGGTGCAGTGCGACCCCAGCACCGGAGCCAAGGGACTGTTCGAGGACTACGTCAATCAGTTCCTCAAGATCAAGACCGAAGCCTCCGGCTGGCCTTCGGGCTGCGACATGCCTGCCGCGAGAGAGCGGTACCTGAGGGAGTTCTCGCACAACGAAGGCGTCGCCCTAGATCCTCAGGCCATCGCAGCCAACCCCGACCGGCGCGAGCTGGCCAAGCTCATGCTCACCAGCTTCTGGGGCAAGCTCGGGCAGAGGGACAACTTCCCCACGTGCGAGCTAGTGGACCGGTACGACCGCCTCCTGGAGCTACTCAACGACCCGGGCGTCCAAGTGCAGACCTACATGCCCGTCACAGACGACATCATGTACGTGGTGTGGAGGTACTGCGAGCAGAGTCCCAAGGTCAACCCCACCGCCAATGCGGTCGTCGTGGCTTACACCACGGCCCACTTCCGCCTGGTGCTCTACTCCTACCTCAAGCGCCTCGGAGAGCGAGTGTGCTACTTTGACACCGACTCCGTCGTCGCCACCGCCGCTCCGGGGGAATGGACGCCGTCCGTCGTACGCCTGTTGGGAGACATGACGGACGAGTTGGAGAAGTACGGACGGGGCTCGTACCTCTCCCGGTTTGCCTCGACGGGGCCGAAGAGCTACTGCATGGAGATTCGGTCCCCGGAGACGGGCAAGACCTTCTCGGTGTAAAAGGTGAAGGGCATCACCCTGAATTCGAGGAACTTGGAGCTGGTGAACGCCGAAGTGATTCGGGACATGGTGCTGAGGGACCCCGGTAAGACGGTGACGCTGAGGGGGACCCAGATATCTAGGAAACCCTCGTGGACGATCGTGACCGAACCCTGCGTCAAGACCTTCCGCATGCTGGTGAACAAGCGAGTGCTCGCCGAAGGTTTCGACTCTCATCCTTACGGTTACAAGCGGGCTCGGGATAAATGAGGCGTCCGGTGAGCCTGTGTGTCAGTTGGAACCAACGCCCCTCCGGAGACACGATGCGACGTCCACCCGCGGACTTGAGAAAGTTTAATTTTCCGAGCACGATGTTGGTGGCGGGGCCGTCGCGATGCGGAAAATCGACCTTCGTGAAAAACCTCATACGTCACGCCGACCGCATGATCGATAAGCGCCCAAAGAGGGTGTTGTGGTGCCTCCCACCGGAATATTCGCCGAAGCTAGAAGACTTGCCTCTAAAGTGCGAAGCCCACACGGGCATTCCCCCACTGGAGGATGTTGGGGAGAACGTCTTGGTCATTTTGGACGACCTCATGGAGGAGGGTGGTGGAAAGAAAGTGTCTAATTTTTTCACCAGGGACTCTCATCACAAGCACTTCGGAATCGTGTACATCCTGCAAAACGTGTTTCCGCAGGGGCAGAAATACGGGAACATATCTCTGAATGTAAACTACATCGTGGTCTTTAAGCATAACAGGGACAAGATGCAGATAGAAAGATTGTGCCAGCAGATCGAACCCAGAAACTCTAGGTTTTTATTAGAGGCCTTCCAGAAGACTACCGAACACCCGCACGCATATCTTTTGCTGGATTGCACGCAATACACGCCCGACCTTTACAGGTATCGAACCGGCGTCCTTCCGGACGAAAGGCTCTCTTATTTCGTACCCAACTGAGACCACTGAACGAAACAAAAATGCGTTGGCCCTACGGGTGCCTTCGCCGCTCTATATGGTGTTGCAGGACGTTACGGGCATTCACAGGATATTTTTTGTCGGGTTAAATAAGGAGCATTTTTCAACGCGAGCGTCATTCCCGTACAAACGTGGTTAGAGGCAGGTTGAGCATCGCAAAATTGAGCAGTCCGCTCATAGCGGGACAGCACGGACATTTGACGGCCTTGGCCAAGGCCAAGGCGCCTCAGCGCAAAACATTGTTAAAAATGCCGATGGAGAACTGATAAAGGCCATTTGCGAATGCATGCTCAACGTGTGCAGAGGTCACGTGCAACTTCCGCGAAAGTGCCTGAGTCGCTTAAAGAAACATAAGGCGTCTTGGAGGAAACTGATAGACAAGCGGGTTCCCTTAAAGAAAAAGAAGAAAATATTGGTACAAAAAGGAGGTTTTCTTCCGGCGTTTCTGCTTCGCGTACTAGCTTCGCTGGGCACCGCGCTCGTGTCAAAATTTGCAGGATAAAGTACGGTCGTCAGATCGTCGTGGCCCCGCAGCCGAAAACGGCGGAAAAGCTTCACGTCATAGACAAAAGCATTTCTAGATTGGCTAAGGAAATAGAGAACGTGCAGCGAGCAAAACTGTCTGCCGACGAAAAGTGGCGTCTGGTAAAATATAAATTGGGAAAGTATCTGGATCTGGTGACACAAGTCAGACGACCCTTCCTTGACAACAAAAACAAAGACGACGACGACGATGATGACTACCAAGGCTTGGAGCCGGTGGCACGGTGAAGCAGGAGCCCACGCCCAGGACGATAAAACGAAACCCTCTGTCTCCTGGCAAAAGAAAGAAGCCAAGGTCCCCTCCAACACGTATCAATTGCGCTCTCGCCGTTGGTAACCCCTCTAAAAAATAAGTTCGCGATGAAGGAATGGACGGCGTTAAGACGCCTTTATGTCAAACCAAAGCATTACGCCGGCTTGAGAACGGTAAAGTCCCTCCGAAAGGCCACCGGAGGGTCAAAGGCCAACATCGAGTCCTTCCTTCGAACCCAGGACAGTTACACTCTGCACAAGCCTGTAAGAAAGCGATTTCCCTCCAGCTATTATCACGTGACCAATATGGACGACCTGTGGGAAGCCGATCTCAACGTCATGAGCAGCCTCAGAGAACACAACAAACCTTATGCTTACATTCTCACCGTCATAGACGTATTCTCCAAATATGCATGGGCTATTCCTCTGAAAACGAAACTTGGCTCCGAAGTGGTGCAGGCGTTTCGTTCCATATTTTCCAGAGGGTTCCTAGGGTCCTCCAAACGGACAAGGGAACCGAATTCACCAACCGAACGTTTCAAGACTTTTTAAATAAACACAACGTGCAACATTACACCACCAAAAATAACGTGAAACGTCGTGGAACGTTTTAACAGAGCCTTGAAGACCAAGATGTGGAGGTATTTCACTCTCAAAAGCACTTACAGGTACGTGGAGGTTCTTCCGGCTCTCCTCGAGTCGTACAATAGTTCGCATCACAGGTCCATAAAGATGGCGCCCAAGCAGGTGAACGGGTCTAACATCTTGCAGGTATACCGCAATCTGTACGGAAACAGACGCCTGCCGCGGACAAGCAGACCTAAATATTCCGTCGGCGACCACGTGCGCATTTCCAAGGAAAAATGAAATTCGACAAGGGGTACCAGCAGAATTGGACGGACGAAATATTCGAGATATCCGAGGGTCGTTCTGCAGGGGGAATCGGAGGTCGCTCTGCAGAAGGTGAGGTATCCGGTAAAATTTTACAACGTCGCTCCAACCAAAACAGGCGTCGTTGGCACAAAATACACCATGACGCAACTTCCCACGCAGTTAAAGTTCAGCTTGGAAATGCCGCAAGGCATCGTGCACCGGCCCAAAGACCTGGTGAAACTCGTCAACGACGTCATTCTGGAACATTTGTAGGTACCCAATTTCTTCATCTTGGACGAGCACACTAACAAGGTAAGCGTCAATGCAGAAGTCGCACATCACGAGCTATTGCCCGACGCTCCCTTCGAAGGGTTTGTGGAGAACGTGCTGTGCATGGCTGTACCCTACACCATCGGCAAATACGAAACCTTGAACGACGCACCCGCGCAGAGACCAAAGCCGAAGATACCAAAGCCAACGAAACCCAGGCCCGCCGAAACAAAGCCACCGGCGCAAAATGCCGGAAAACCCAAACCTTCCCACGAACAGCCACCTCCCCCCCACTGTCCCCTCAGCGCCGCACAAGAGCGACTCCAGCACGGTAGACCGTCCTCCGCCCAAGGCGCAGGGCCTCCCTACCAGGGCGGTCAAAGCACCGCATGTCATTCACAGTTTGATGCTGACGCCGGCAATGGCCAAAATGCTAGGTTTCGATCCCTATACCAACGTCGTTCTGCAGGCAGGACCAAAACAACCTGTAGATCCATATATGGGTTTTCCTTACGAAATGTTCATCTATTGCAATCTAGTGACCCCACAAGTGGTGGGAGATACCTTCGCGCAGGTGATAGAGAGCGTAGCCTTGGAATACGAGAGAAGCAATAACACTTACATGACCGACGAAAAGACGTTCTTTCCACAAAATTGGGTCCCATTCATTCAACAGGACTTCAAGACGGTCAACATAGATTTAAGGAACGGATATGGCGATCTCTTGCCATTTGCCGATGGATTTTCCTCAACTATAGTTCTCGCCTTCCGTCCCAAACCGCAATAATGGACGTGTAGACTGTCACGGAGTACTATCTTAACCAGGTGGGTGGCGCATTGGACGATCGCGATCTCGTTCTATACAGGGGAAAGCGCTACCAAAGAGGCAGTGGACTCTTTTCCGCTCTTGGAGGACTCTTCAGAAGGGTGTTACCCTTTCTAAAGAGCGGGGCAAAGGCTGTCGGGAAGGAAGCGCTAAAGGTGGGCGCTCACGTGCTCTCCGATGTCGCCACCTCGGGAGCAACGCCCAAGGAGGCCCTGAGGCAAAGGTTGAAGGAGGCCGGGTCCAATTTGAAGCGAAAGGCGGAGGAAAAGATCGCTGCTATGCTCGGCTCCGGATTGAGACGCATCAAGAGAATAAAACGAAGCAAACCCGCCGCGGGAAACAGTCAAAGCTGAAACGCGGAAGGCGCAGGTTTCAGGACGTTTTCTCGTAATGCCTGAAGAAGCCGTTCTCATGAGTTCCGAACTGGACCTCTTCAAGGAGGTTGCCGTTCAGATGAGCATCGAGGAATCTCGAATCATATTTCTAAACCCTCAAAACGCGTTAATGAAAAATGCGCCAATCACCTTTCATTATTCCGGAAATGCAGACGATTACCTGGACCTCACTTTTGTCGTGCTCGAGCTCGCGGTGTGCATTGTAGACGACCAAGGAGCGCCAATCAAGTCCGAAGTGAACGCCACTTTTGTCAACAATGCATTAAATTCCCTGTTTCAACAGGTCGAGGTATCGCTCAACAACGTCATCGTCTCCATGCCTCAAGCCGGCTATCCCTACAGAACTTATTTCGAGACGCTCCTCAATTACTCCGAAGATGCCATGAACAGCAAGCTAGAGTCGTCCCTCTGGAAGAAGGACACAGGGGGCATCATGGACACTTTCATCGCCAATGCACGTTTTCAGTGGCGTCAAGGCTTCACCAAAGGCAGCAACGTCGTTCATCGGCCCCCTGTCGAACGTCCTATTCAGACAGGAGAAGCTCCTGTTGAACAACGTCAACATGACCATCAAGCTTACTCCCGCCTCGCCACAATTCTATTTGTTTTCCGACGTGGCCTCCTTTAAGGGCTACGCCGAAATCCTGTCGGCCACCCTGCGTCTAAAAACCGTGCGACCCTCGCCCACCATCAAGCTGGGGCATCACGCCGTGCTGGCCAAGTGCAACGCAAAGTATCACCTCAAGGATGTCAGCTTTCACGCCCTCAGCATTCCGAAAGAGTGCAGGGCAATGATGTTCAGCGACGTCTTCATAGGGCAAATTCCCAGAAGGGTGGTCGTCGCCATGGTTACCGACAAGGCTTATTCTGGCGATGTCACCAAAAATCCGTACAATTTACAGCACTTTAACATGAGCTCCTTTCAGCTCTATGTCAACGGTCAACCCGTTCCGTCTCAACCGCTCCAACCCGACTTTTCAAAGTCGCACTATCTGCAATGCTTTCAGACCCTGCAGGACGGACTACGAATTCATCTCAAAGACGAAGGGCATTCCATCTCCAGACAAGCATACCCCTTAGGATATACGATCATGGCCTTCGACCTCACGGCCGACATGAGCGCTAACGAATCTCACATCTCGGGGCAACGCCACGGCACGGTCTCTATAAGCATCGGTTTTGCCAATACTCTGGCAGAACCTGTTATTCTCTTGGTCCTGGCGGAAATTCTTCGCTCTCTCGAAATAGACGCCAATCGATCCATTTTGGTTTAATGAACACCTTTCAAATAGACCGATCTTTATCCACATGCCCCTCCACGCGTCCTCACTTTTTAGGCGCCTTCCCCTCCGATAAGCTTCCCAAAATTCACGCCGTTAGAAGACTCCCCTTGGCTCTAGTCGCCAACACCGATCCCAGCACGCAACCGGGCATCTTTGTACCAAAAAACGGTCGGGGAGAATATTTGGCAGTTATGGAATGGGACCCCTTTTACCTCATTTTATTCAATTTCTCAACAACCTCTGCGCCACCCGATGGTCCGCTAACTCGAGAAGGTTGCAAGGTCATGACAGCACCACCTGTGGGCATTACGTCATTGACTACCTCTCTCACCGTTGATCCGGTGTTCCTAAACACACATTGTTTTCCAAATTTCACGTCAGCAATTACGCACACAACGATGACGTCATTCTCAGAACCTACAAACACGTATGCCGAGCCAAGTGCTCTAACGCTCAACAGTCTTGCCAACCTCTGCAGGTAAGTAGCTCACTCATTGTCATGCCATTCATTGCCTCCTATTCGCATTCATCATCATCTTCATCTCTCTTCCCTGTGCTTTCAGAACACGCTCCCGCTCCTATAAAACACGCAGCCGCACCGTCGGTCGTCAGTAGCAGTCAACCATGCAGAGCGTGGAGACATCCACGCCGACCAGGTTAGTGTGCAACCAACTTTTTTTTTCTGTTCACTGTTTCTCTCTCTCTCACTTCACGTGCATTTATCTCTCTCTCTCTCTTGTTTCAGTGCAAACAACATCAAGTGCCGTGCAAAAAGGAAACTTCGCATCCCCGATGCCAACGGCACGTAACTCGTCAACAGCAGCGATAGTCCCGACCCATCTGAACAAGAAGAAGAGTTTCATCACCAACCCCACACCGTAGTGGGTCCTCTGTCGGACATCTACTTCCTAAATCCCAAACAGAACAAATTCGTGTGCGTGGGCTTTTCGCCAGTGCCGCCCCACCAGCTGGCGGTCACCATTGCAAAGTGCGGACAGCGCAACGCTGTGGTCCTGGGTTCCTCTCAGTGGTAAAATCTCGTCGATATTAAAGGCATCATTCAACGCCGTTTTCAAACCGGACAGGGACCTCTTCAATCCTACCAATTAAGCAACGGCGTCCTCTTTGTCATCAAAAATGCTTTTGGAAAGCTAAAGATCGTCCTCAAAGATCTGCAAGGGGTCACCGTTACTCTTAATCACCAAGAGTGGATCGTGCTGGATAGCCTACAGAGAATTATCACAGACATTCTCTATCATAAAAAGAAAGAGGAGGCCGACGTTCACAATCAGATCATGGCCTACCGCAAATACATGCTTCACCACCATGCTTCAGGTGTGCCCTTCGACAACATGAATTTCTCCCAGTTTACCAAATATATCCGCTGTGCTAATTTCAGAACTTTCCTCGAGACAGAACATTATCTAAAGTCTGATTTTGCGCAAAGCATCCAAAAAGTTCCATCTTAATCTTTCGTCTATTTCTTCCCGCAATCCTATGCTCATGCACTCAGTCGCTTTTCCAACTTCTTCGCAGCAGCATCATGGGATATAAAAATTACCTCTCCGTATACTGCGGAGAGAAGGTGTTTAAAAACTACGAGTTAGAGGGACATCCCTGGAAAAACACGCCTTATGCTCTCCGCTTCGTCGACTGCACCTACGTGGGAAAATCCATCACCGTCAAGATTCACAGCTGCGAAAATCAAGTTCATTTTGTGGTTTCCAACATCAATTTCAACGCCATCCACTTCAAATCGCTCTCGCGGCGAGATCAGGACAGCGATCAAGACAACAAGGACCAGGGGTTCGAATTTGTTCCCGCAACGGGCCTATTCATCATTTTCTTCGAACAACAATACATCTCTCCAGCCAAAATGCAGCAAATGAGAAACGAAGACCAGTTGTGCCTCGGCAGATGCTTAACGGCGCACTTGGGACATTCACCCACCTACATCAAGCCAGATCACATTCACGGCGATTGGATATTTAGCGTCTATCAAGACAGAGTTCTCGTTCAAATCCAGCAACGGAATAAACTCCAAACAGATTATTTTATTCAAAATGCAACGGTTGGTTGTAATCTATCAACGGTTTCCTGCATCAGAAAACCACATCCGCCGGATGGATCTCTTCCTCCCTGCGGTTTTCCCACGGATGTGTGATATCGCAATCTCCTTCCTGCGGATATCCCATTTCCTTCCCCACCAACGGATGTGGGATACCACAAACTCAATTAGCACTTCCGCCGGATGCCTCTTTAACTACATATACCACACATTTTCGCTTCAGTTGCTCCTGAGCTCTCGTGGAAGCTTTTCCAGTGAACCGTGCAAGATCTACCACTGCTCCTACTGCGTTCACCCCTTGTGCACCTGTAAACTCCAACTTCGTCTTACGCACTTGTACTCCAGGTGTCAACTCGGCTTCTACGAAGATCTCACCGAACTCAGTGCACAAATTAAGGAGTTTCTCCACAAGTACCAACGCAAATGCACCACACCGACTACTTCTCCGTCTTCCTAAAGTTTCTCCAAAACGGACGACGCATCCAGGTGCTCCTGCCCAACGAACGACAAGCCTTGCTGCACAACGGAAAAAACATCTTTGAACATTACCCACCAAACGACGTCGACCTCATTTGGAACCAACTTTCCATAGACGCACAACAGGTGTGTGCTCCTTTTCGAAGGTCTGCTCAACATTACAACCTACCCTCGCAAACCACTCACATCGACGGACCGGCTCCGCTTATCAAAAACTGCCCTCTGTATCAATATGTCCATGGATGTGCTTAACGAACTAGAGGAGCTATCCCACAGTGCAGACACTCAAAGCGCATCTTCGCTTCAACAGAACGTATCATATCGCGTCGTCGGCGTTAAAACCCTCGACACCATTCACGGAACCAAACTGGTTGCCAAATTAGAGAACGACACCGAAGTGTTTCTGCCAACCAGATTCGCCAAGGCGCCTTCCGAACTCATCGTCAAACTCAACTCAACTTCCTTCTGCATCATCTACGGTGGCGAAGAAAAACTTCGAAGCGGCTTCAAAAGATACATCATCAAGTTCATCCCTTATACCAATAAATAATGTTCTGTGAAACAGACCCTTTCAACGTCGGAAACCATCTCACCATCAAACTTCTATTCAACGCCCAAGTCTCCAGGAAAGGCAATCTTCCCTCCCCCATTCAAATTCTCTCCTCCTACACCACCTTCTTTGCAAACGTCAAAATCGTCACCATAAAACTCGACATCGAAGATGCCGACCTCCTACACATTCAATGTCTACCTCTCATAACTCACCATCGTCAACAAAACGCCCTCTGCAATATATTCCTGGGCAACAGCAACATCCCTGCTATATCCAACAGAGTAACCAACTCTGGTTCCTTAACCACCAGCTGCAATAACGATGTCATCATTCCCGTCTTCATTTCAAACTTCGACCAGGAACTTCATCAAAACTTTTCTCACATCATGCTCTCCTGCGTCACAGAACCTCTCTCCGATTCGTCAAATTTTCGCATCTATAGCAGCAGCAGTAGCAGCAGCAGCGAAGACGATGACTCTCAACCATCATCTAATCTCCAGTGCACCACGCAGTTTAAAATTATCCTAGTGAACCAAACGAATCAAGGCGTTAGTGCATAAACAATATAGTGCTGTGTTATGTTTATTGTTCTGTTTTTTTAGCTTGTAAGGAAAAATATGTTATTCACTATGTTTATCCATTTTTTTCTTTTTCTGTGCTCAATTTAAAAAAATATTGTATTTTTTCATTGTATCCACACAATAAACAAATACATAATTTAAAAAAAGTCCCGGATTAAGCTACTGGTTTAACCATAATCCTTCCGCTCTTGGCGCTAACCTTTTTTTTTTTCAAATTATCCGCCATCACAACTTAATCCACAGATCAAGACGGATTAACGCGACACTAGCGACTCACGCTAACCTTTTAAACTTCCCACCATCTGCGTTAATCCACCTTAATCCACGAATTAAGGCGGATTAACGCGACACAAGCGCCACATAGCGGCAGGATTATCGTTAATCCAATTGCCTAATCCGGGACTAATACTACTCATGACGCTACGGTCGATGTCGGTAGGAGAGTCTTAAGACTCAGCCGAGATGAGCTGACCCTTCGGTGCCCGAACGAGCAGTCAAGTGTGACCCTAGTGGAGAACGTCGTAGTGCTCGCGAGAAGTGAGGTGGTTGTCCAGGTGCGCCTGCAAGGGAATCCGCAAAGGAATCTGATGCTTTACCGGAGGACGCCCTTAGACGGAGTATACGTTGTTACTTTGCCTGAAGGAAGTGCCTGTGAGGCTGCTAAATGCTTCGTACAGCGGAACGGAGTTGAGAAAGTGCGAGCTAGACACCATGTGACGCACCTGCGGGGCCAACCACACCACGCAACCTCGGCTGAAAGACTTGGTGAAGAGGGTGGCTGACCATCTGACCAGAGAGCAACTTGAGGAAGTCTGGCATCTACTTGGACGCTATCAGCCAAGGGAACGGCGATTACTATCGCACCAACCAAGTGTTCCATCGCATCGACACTGGGGATGCCCGACCTAACCGGCAAGCACCGAAAACTGTTCCTCTGGCAAAGCAGGCAGAGGTAAGAATATGCTGCAGATGAGATCGAGGGGGAGCATCGAAGAGCCCGACAACCCTTGGTGTTCCCTGTAGGCCTGGTGAAGAAGAGGAAGAAGATGATGAAGAAGAAGATGATGATGACGATGATGATGATGAAGATGATGATGATGATTATGATGATGATGATGATGATGATGATGATGATGATGAACGGCGAGCTTCAGTTCTGTGTGGATTATCGGAAGCTGAATGCTGTCACCCGAAAGGACTGCTTTCCCTTACCCCGGACTGATGACACTCTGGATACTCTTCCTGGTGCCCAGTGGTGTTCAACTTTGGACTTGAAATCGGTATACTAGCAGGTGGTTCTTGACACCGAAGACAAGGAAAAGACAGCATTAATTAATTTGAATTAATGTTGTTTATGTGCAAACTTCCAACATGCGTCCCCCTGAAAAAAACTCTGCCGTCACTCATGCACTCACATAATCTTATACAGAATAAAATAAGTTAGAAACTACTTACAAAGCTAAGGGGTCCCGGGTTCGATTCCCGGTAGCGGGGTAGGCATTTTTCTCCAGTCAAGATTATTCCCCATTCTTCCCTGAGCCTGGAAGTATAAATGAAGGCGTAAATGCGTGTGTGCATTCAAAGTATAAAAACCACAAAGACCGAAAAACCCACAGATAAATGAGTAACACTATTTGGCAATAGGCAAGGCCGCCGATATGACCTCTGTATCTAAATGCGGGACATAAATGGAAATATAAAAAAAAGGCTACATAGGCATTAACAGGATAATTTGTCATTCAGTTAATTTGATACACAATAAAATGAGCTAGAAACTGCTTGCAAAACCTCATAAGCATTAATAGGATAATTTGTCATTCAGATAATGTTGCGCAAAATAAAATGATTTTGAGCATAAATACTCTTTAGCAGCAGCTTTAAAAGCACTGAGAGTGTAAACTTTACCTTAAGATCTTTAGAAAGAGCCTGAAATATTTTTATGGTTTTATAATATACACCTTTCTGGAAGCAACAAAGTTTTACACTGGGATGATGCTTGTTGCTCTTCTGTCTAGTGCTTGTCTCATAAATTTCATTGTTTGTTATAAATGTGGATAGATTGCATATAAAGAATTTTAGGATCAAGAATATATACATGCAAGATAAGGTTGATATTCAGGCTTCTAAAAAGATCTTTACTTGAATGTCTGCTATGGGTGTTGGAAATAAATCTTATAACCTTCTTTTGTATGAGGAATATTCGTTAGGCCTCTAGTGAAATGCCACAAAATAAAATTCCATTTTCCATTAAAGGGTTAACATAGTACACCAGTTTAAGTGTGTCTATAGAACTCACATTTGCCAGTGCTCGGATACCATAGCAGGTAGAGCTGAGTTTGAGTAAGGTATATCTAATGTGAGCTTTTCAGTCTCAATATATGTCTACTTGAAGGCTGGTGTATGTGTGTGCATGCGTGTGTGTAGGCAGGTAGGCAGATGGGCAGGTAAGTAGGCAGGCAGGTTGATAGGTAGGTAGGCAGATGGGCAGGCAAGAAGGCAGGTAGGTGGGCAGGCAGGTAGGCAGGTAGATAGGTGGGTAGGTAGGTGGGTAGGTAGGTGAGTAGGTAGGTGGTAGGTAGGTGGGTGGTTAGGTGGTTGAGTAGGTGGGTGGGTACCTAGGTGGTGGGCAGGTAGGTAGGCAGGCAGACGGGCGGGTGGGCAGGCAGGTAGGTAGGTAGACAGGTAGGTAGGATTTCTTATAGTAAGGACGTTGCTGGCGTCTTGCTAACCAGATTTAAGTGGCCCTCTTGCAACTGAAGACTTTCGGAACCGTTGGAGCGTAACATCGAAAGACGCCTACCTCTATTACTTTATTTTGCCTCAGCGTATTGTGTTTCCAGGGGTAATTATCTTATTTTGCATAATCATGTTTTGTTTTAAGAATGTAAGTAATGATTTTGGAAATCAGTTCCCATTTATCCTTCAGTTGAAGCATATAGCCCATAACATTGTCTGCATTAATGGCCTGCACCTATATATTGTTCCACAGTTTGTCTAGTGGAGATTCATCTTGGACAGACCAGCACCACATGCTCTGCTGTGTCTGTATCGCCACAATATGGGCATATGTCATCCTGTGCCAGTTTCATGGACTGCAAATAGCTCTTAAAACAGCCCTGTCCTGAGAGAAACTGTGTTACATAGTAGCCCACTTCTCCATATCGCCTATTTAACCATGGTTTTATTTCTGGAATCAGCCTTTTGGTCCATTGTGAAGTTACCTGCTCCTCATTCCATTCCTGTTACCATCTCTTATAGGAACGTTCTCGTGCTACCTTTTTTTTTTGTTGGTGTCGATTTGCCTCTTGTTGGTAGGTTCTCTCCGCAATTAGCAAGTGTATGGGCACACTTCCGGCTATAACTTGAATCACTTTGGTGGAAACGGTCCTGTACGCAGTGGCAATTCCTATGGCCATCTTCCTTTGCGGGTTTTCAACCAGCTTCCTGTATGTGGCTTTATCGATCCACTCTTTCGATACAGGCGCTCCGTATAATATACTTGAATTGACAACACTAGCCAATATTCGTCTTTTGGATGACCTAGGAGCTCCTATGTTTGTCGTCAGTCAGCGCAGAGCCGAAGTTACTTTCTCTGCTTTTGCTGTTACATTTTGGATGTGTGTGCCCATACCAAAGTTATGTCCTATTCTGATACCAAAATATTTTAAGCTTCTCGCAGATTTTATTTGTGTTCTTCCTATAGTCACTTCAGTTTCTCTTACAGTTGTTCTCCCTAAAAGGACAACTATTTCAGTTTTTTGTGAAGCTAACTGCAGACCTTTTCTCAGCATCCGTGATTCTTTTTTCCCTGCATTCCAGTCTATCCGGTTTTCTATCTCCTCTCTGCTATCACCACTGGTTACTAGCGCTACGTCGTCAGCATATCCCACAATTGTTGTTCCTTCTGGGACCTCTTGCTTCAATACATCGTCATAATGAGCGTTCCACAGTGTCGGGCCTAAAACTGAGCACTGTGGTGTTCCGCACGTCATGTCCATTGTACTCTTCTCTCCAATCGTGATTACTCGGTTCTGTAGATAGCTACATATAAGTTTAATGAGATAAGGTGCTACATGTCATCGTCTTAGCTCGTCCACTATACCCTTCCAGGGGACTGAATTAAATGCATTTTTAACGTCAAGTGTTACCAATGCTACATATTTCTTTGCATTTAGATTTGCCTCTTCTGCTATATTTTGAACTACCTGCACTGCATCTATAGTAGACATTCCTTTACGGAAACCGAACTGGTTTGCTGACAGCCCTTCCCGTTTCTCTAGCTCTTCAATAAGTCCTTTATTAATTATCTGCTCAAACATTTTACTAATTACATTTAGCAGTCATATAGACCTGTATGACTTCCTTTCTCCTATTTTACTAAGTTTTTCAATAAGAATTAGTTTTCCTTCTTTCCATTTTTTGGGAAGTCCCCTGTCACAATCAGTTTGTTTATCGTATTGGTCAGGAGTTTCGGTTTCTGTGTTACAATAAACTTAACAATACCATCTGGGCCCGCAGCTTTACCTGATGTAATTTTCTTCCCAGCATCTCTTATTTCTTCTTTCGTGCATACTGGAATATTGCCTACATCGGTCATTTCCAGTCATATTATAGTTTTACATTCAGGGAACAATCCTCTCGCTATATCCATTTGCTCGTCATCAGTAGCTACTATTGGTGATCTCAGACCCAGGTTGCCGGTAACCATTTTATAGCCAATGCCCCACATGTCATTGTCTACTTCAATGCATAGTTGATTCCATGGCCTTTGTTATTTCGCCTTTTAGAGAATGCCGGCAGAGCCTATGATTATTTCGTGATATTTCCTTTTCATCATCAGTAACGTTCTTCTTATTTATTCTGGTTAAAATTACCTTTGCTTTAATGCAGTTTTCCCTTAGTGCTGCAATTTTGTTGTTCCACTAATAAGTACTTCTGCGTCCGGCATGAGGCTTTTTCCTTTTCAAAGCTAGGTTACAAACGTTTTCCAAGACCTCGTCTAATTCATGTACTTCAGGAGTATAATATGGATTCTTTATAAATTCTTCGACTTTCTCAAGTATATCTTCTTTCTTTTCTTCTTTACATATCCATCCCTTATGCTGATTTTTTCTTTGAACTCCTCTCATATCATCTTTAATCTCTATATAGATATTCCTATGGTAACTCAAATTCTCTTCCTCACTCACGCACAAGTTGCTTACTAGTCTAGTAATATCTGACGTACCTACCTATAGAAACAACTGTAAAAGACGTACCTCCGTTTCTGTCAAAAGTAGGTATTTTTCCATCATTTAAAATGATGAAGTCGTTTTCAATTACCCGTTCTTCCAGGATGCTGCCTTTTCTATCTTCTATAGGTGAGCCCCATGATAATCATTTAGCCTTAAAGTCCCCTCCTATTAATAACCTTTTCCTCTTATGTTGTGGAATAGAAGTATTTATTTCAAATATAAAACAGCGAAAATCTTCCACATTTTTAGCAGGTGATATATAGCATGAATATAAGACATCATCAGACTCGATCCATACATACCCATTTCCTCCTCCACTCTTTGAGTTTTTATCTTGTGAAATATAAATAGCTGCGTCTAGGTATTTATCTGTCACCCATTTTAGGCTATTCTTCACCATGTTTCTGTTGGGTTCAGCAATGGTTACAAAATCAAGTTTATTCACCTCACGCTTCTGTCTTAGGAGACCAGTAGCCCTTTTCCTTCTATCTAAATTTACTTATACTATTTTCATTTTGTGCCATATATCTTACCCCTCTTCTCTATATTTCTCCTTATTATTAATTCCCTGTAATTGGGACAACGCATGGTGTACACTTTATGTCCACTAATCTTGCATAAGTAGCAAAACTGTTCATTTTTACACTCTTTTACTTGATGCCCTGGCTGGTAACATTTATAGCATAATTTTGTTTCATGGTTCACTACACATTCTCTCGCTATGTGTCATACTCTATAGCAGCGATAACATCTGTGTAGAGTGTCTATTTCTCTTACTCTCCTATTATCCCACCCTTCTCCTATCCTTTTCCTAGTCAGAAGTTGTTGGGCAGAATCTTTATCAAGCGTTCCAAAGGCATACTATAATCTCCTTCTATTTAACTTTTCTGATAGTTTTATCCGGATTTCATCATCGGTTTTCTTTACCTCTCTCATTATGGTTACTTTCACATCTTCCTGTTCTATTGTTTCATCTATGTACAAAATCATGCCGGTCTTTCTTCCTGTCTTTAAATCAACTTTTGCCACTTTACCCAATTTCGTTGTTAGTTACTTCCTAAAAGCCCGGCGGCTGTTAATTTTCTTTCCCTTAATTTTCAGCTGTATATTGTCACTTTTTGTTGTACTTGTTTGTTGTACAAGTACTCCATCTGTCCTCAGCTCTTTCTTCATATTTTTAACTAAGTCAGCATAAGACGTTCCCTCCATTGGTTTTATGATTATTACCTCTTCATTTCTTGATCTCTTTGTCGTTAGTAGTTATCTATACGGTATATGCAATTCGAGTTACGCCAATTTTTGCCACCAGGGGGATAAGTGGCGCTAGTGTCGCAAGATGGTGGACGCGAATTCAAGATGGCGGAAGTGAATACAAGATGGCGGCCATGAATCAGCTGTAAGGAGGTCCTAATCGGGCAAAAAAGAAATGAGGGAAAAACAAGGTGCAATGTTGGGGTTGAACTTAAAAAAAAGGAGATGGTTTGCCCAAATTTTTAAAATTCATCCCCAACATTGCACTTTAAATTTTCCACGCTTCTTTTTTTGTGCGTTAGGACTTCCTTTAGTTCGATTAACGGCCACCATCTTGAATTCACTTGCATCACCTTGAATTCACGTTCGACATCTTGTGACACTAGCACCTCTTGTCTGCCTGGATACAGAAATTGCCTGAACTCGAATCGTTTACACCGTATACAACTTTCTTAACATAAATTCATGGAACATATGGAAATATGACATATGGCAATAAAAGCTTGAACATATAGTTGATTGAAACATAGAATGGTTTTAATGAATTTAAGCAACAATACAAGTAGACACACAGTGGCACAAAATGAACAAATATATGAATATAACATAGTTCGGAGTATTATTGAAATCTTTGTTATATCTAAATTTACTTATACTATTTTCATTTTGTGCCATATATCTTACCCCTCTTCTCTATATTTCTCCTTATTATTAATTCCCTGTAATTGGGACAACGCATGGTGTACACTTTATGTCCACTAATCTTGCATAAGTAGCAAGATATATATATATATATATATATATATATATATAAGCACAGAGTCACACAATTGTTTTTTTTTTCTTCTTCTATGTTTATGATAAATCACACACACCATCACTGATGTTGGTGTGCAGAAAGATGATGTTAAAGAATGTGGTAGTACTAAGGGTTGGTATGTTGAAGGGTTCATCTTTTTCTAGATTCTCAGGTCGCGGTGGCAGGTGGTCACAGGTAACACAGGAGAGGTGTATGTGGCGAAAATTAGGGTCTACATTGGTAGTGGTTTTGGGGACGTACAGGGGAACGACGATGTTTTGACGAATGCTATCACCCGCTGGAAAAGATCCGGTGGATGTGATGATGTTGTCTATAGATGGTGTTGGGTTGGTTCCAAGATATACGGTGCATCTGACATGTCCGTTGAAAGAGGCAGCAATGGAAGGGACGAACTGGACGTTCACGATGTGAGCATTACCGGAGGAAACTTTGATGGTGACAATTTTACGCACCTCAAAGGCTGAGATTTCCTGCAACACGATGCGGCATTCTTTGGCGTAGCTGCCTGCAGCATCCACGGCTTCATTTACGTTGAAAATGATTCTACAGGAAAGACTGGGGTGAATGTCCACAGGATCTGACTTGCACGTTGTCATGTTGATGGTAGAAGAGAGACTGATTAGAGGAAGGTTATTGGAAGTTGGCGTTTGGATTTTGGCGGGATGTATCACGAGGGGTTGAAGTTTCGGAGAATGAGACGATGAGTCCTTCGTTACCATTTCGGAGCACTTCGTCCCCTTCGTACGTTAGGCAGACAGGAACGGAGTTGAGTTGGTCGATGAAATCCTGAGGCATGTTGTCTAAATTAGAAGGCAGAAATATTTCGTGGTTATTAATGATGACGGTAACTTTTCTGCCGTACCTGATGGAGAGTTCCCTGGCACTCTGAATTCCGTACGGTCGACCTTTTTGAAGTTCTCCCAAGGACATGAAAGGCATAGTTTCTGCCATGATGTTATGTTTTCGCACGATGTTGCTTGAAGCCATGATGCAGAGTTTGAATGCTTATAAGAGCGGAGGCAACGGAAGTGCAATGCAGTCTATCTTTATACACAAGCGTCCGTGTCGATGTCGTCCTCTGAACAAGTCCTGAGATTGCTTTCGGAACAGGACAATGGATCCCCTCTCGCCTCCCCCTCCCCACCTCATCCATCTCGCCGCGCGTGCGTCACTTCATCCGGTGTTATATTTCGCAACCGTCAGCCTAAAAACAGCATTGAAAGGTTTTTTCCGTTTACACAGCAATATAATTCTTCCCACGCGCACTTTCCAGAACTTTTAAAAGACAACGGTCATATTGCGTGGCGGGAATCCTGTGGCGATGTCTTGTCTTTTTAAACTTGCAATTTTGCCTCGTTGCTTGGTTGATCCACATAGAGAAAATGCTAACCTTGGCGGCAAAATGGGCACTGTGCGATGATTGGAGCTGGGCCATCTATATGAATACGGTGCGACGGTTGGTTCCAATGCTACTTGCACCTTTGGAAAGAATGAAGAGAATGCTGCTGTTGCGGCGATAGACGATGCCAAACGGAATCCAAATCAGGCGGAGGGTATTTTGGAAAGATACTGTTGGCGTTCAAAAGCACGCAGTTAAGTTCCTCACTGCTGAGTTGAGAGAGGGTTTGGTGATGTTGCAGGTACTTCATTAGAGCTGAGATTTCCGCCATTGCCTTTGGCATACCTTTGTAAGAAAGCGTCAATGCTATGTTGTAATTTTTTTAAATCTGTGAAGACGCCTACGCTGCATTTATCGCACCAGAAGGAACGTATGCTGCAGCGACACTGGTAATGAAAGCACATGGAACAGTGTAGTGGTGTGCTTGCTGCTGCTGGCATGCTGCAAATGAAGCAGAAATGGACTTGTCGGTTTGGTTGGAGGCAACGGAAGTAAAATGGATCCCCTCTCCCCTCCCCATCCCATCCATCTCGCCGCGCGTGCGCCACTTCATCCGGTGTTATATTTCGCAACCGTCAGCCTAAAAACAGCATTGAAAGGTTTTTTCCGTTTACACAGCAATATAATTCTTCCCACGCGCACTTTCCAGAACTTTTAAAAGACAACGGTCATATTGCATGGCGGGAATCCTGTGGCGATGTCTTGTCTTTTTAAACTTGCAATTTTGCCTCGTTGCTTGGTCGATCCACATAGAGAAAATGCTAACCTTGGCGGCAAAATGGGCACTGTGCGATGATTGGAGCTGGGCCATCTATATGAATACGGTGCGACGGTTGGTTCCAATGCTACTTGCACCTTTGGAAAGAATGAAGAGAATGCTGCTGTTGCGGCGATAGACGATGCCAAACGGAATCCAAATCAGGCGGAGGGTATTTTGGAAAGATACTGTTGGCGTTCAAAAGCACGCAGTTAAGTTCCTCACTGCTGAGTTGAGAGAGGGTTTGGTGATGTTGCAGGTACTTCATTAGAGCTGAGATTTCCGCCATTGCCTTTGGCATACCTTTGTAAGAAAGCGTCAATGTTATGTTGTAATTTTTTTAAATCTGTGAAGACGCCTACGCTGCATTTATCGCACCAGAAGGAACGTATGCTGCAGCGACACTGGTAATGAAAGCACATGGAACAGTGTAGTGGTGTGCACGCTGCTGCTGGCATGGTGCAAATGAAGCAGAAATGGACTTGTCGGTTTGGTTGGAGGCAACGGAAGTAAAATGGATCCCCTCTCCCCTCCCCATCCCATCCATCTCGCCGCGCGTGCGCCACTTCATCCGGTGTTATATTTCGCAACCGTCAGCCTAAAAACAGCATTGAAAGGTTTTTTCCGTTTACACAGCAATATAATTCTTCCCACGCGCACTTTCCAGAACTTTTAAAAGACAACGGTCATATTGCGTGGCGGGAATCCTGTGGCGATGTCTTGTCTTTTTAAACTTGCAATTTTGCCTCGTTGCTTGGTTGATCCACATAGAGAAAATACTAACCTTGGCGGCAAAATGGGCACTGTGCGATGATTGGAGCTGGGCCATCTATATGAATACGGTGCGACGGTTGGTTCCAATGCTGCTTGCACCTTTGGAAAGAATGAAGAGAATGCTGCTGTTGCGGCGATAGACGATGCCAAACAGAATCCAAATCAGGCGGAGGGTATTTTGGAAAGATACTGTTGGCGTTCAAAAGCACGCAGTTAAGTTCCTCACTGCTGAGTTGAGAGAGGGTTTGGTGATGTTGCAGGTACTTCATTAGAGCTGAGATTTCCGCCATTGCCTTTGGCATACCTTTGTAAGAAAGCGTCAATGTTATGTTGTAATTTTTTTAAATCTGTGAAGACGCCTACGCTGCATTTATCGCACCAGAAGGAACGTATGCTGCAGCGACACTGGTAATGAAAGCACATGGAACAGTGTAGCGGTGTGCACGCTGCTGCTGGCATGGTGCAAATGAAGCAGAAATGAACTTGTCGGTTTGGTTGGAGGCAACGGAAGTAAAATGGATCCCCTCTCCCCTCCCCATCCCATCCATCTCGCCGCGCGTGCGTCACTTCATCCGGTGTTATATTTCGCAACCGTCAGCCTAAAAACAGCATTGAAAGGTTTTTTCCGTTTACACAGCAATATAATTCTTCCCACGCGCACTTTCCAGAACTTTTAAAAGGCAGTGGTCATATGGCGTGGCGGGAATCCTGTGGCGATGTCTTGTCTTTTTAAACTCGCAATTTTGCCTCGTTGCTTGGTTGGTCTACATAGAGAAAATGCTAACCTTGGCGGCAAAATGGGCACTGTGCGATGATTGGAGCTGGGCCATCTATATGAATACGGTGCGACGGTTGTTTCCAATGCTGCTTGCACCTTTCTTAAGAATGAAGAGAATGCTGCTGTTGCGGCGATAGGCGATGCCAAACAGAATCCAAATCATGCGGAGGGTATTTTGGAAATATACTGTTGGCGTTCAAAAGCACGCAGTTAGGTTCCTCACTGCTGAGTTGAGAGAGGGTTTGATGATGATGTAGGTACCTCATTAGAGCTGAGATTTCCGCCATTGCGTTTGGCATACCTTTGTAAGAAGGCGTCAATGCTATGTTGAAATTTTTTTAAGTCTGTAAAGACGCCTACGTTGCATTTATCGCACTAGAAAGAACGTATGCTGCAGCGACACTGGCGATGAAAGCACATGGAACAGTGTAGCGGTGTGCACCCTGCTGCTGGCATGGTGCAAATGAAGCAGGAATGGACTTGTCGGTTTGGTATTTTCCGCTACGCGTCGCTTCTGACGTAGGAGATGAGATTATTATAGGCGGTATGGTCCTGTTGTTCTAGAGCCTTCTTTTCTTGAACGCCGTAGATGTAATGTCCGTGAATAAGATCTTCAACGATGAATGGTGAGGTGTTGCCTAAATGCACTGAAGGGCAACGACCGTAGCACAAACGCCCATCGTCGATCATGTGTTGCATTTTGGAGGTAGGTAGAAATGGAGCTTCATAGAAGACGATGAATAAACCTTTTTTTGCAACAAAGCGAAATAATTGATCTTTGATTTCCTCGTCGCTGTTGTGGTGATAGGTTTCTGCCGAAAAAAGAATGTCTTGCATGTTTATGTTGGCAAAGACATAGGATGCGATGTCTTGGCAGCTATGCAACTTAACAGAGATGGCTGCTCCGACGTAGGCGTCATCGACGAACCTTAGCGCATACGAAAAATTTCTCTTAGGATGTCCCTGCACGTCGTAATTCTTGAACACTTTTTTTCCGTTACAGTAGACCGATAGGTAATGTTTGTAGCCCATGCCTCAGGGTTGTAGGCAGACAACTGATAGGGGGTAAAGCTTATGACTCGGGTTGCATAATATTGCGCAGGAAGTGAGGTTTGAGATAATGTTGCACCTCTAGGAATGTTCTAAGGTTGGCGGATCTGATGTACTTAGTAAATAGGGTGAAATTGATGGAATGAAAAGGAACATTGGAAGCGTAGCTGTGAAGCATGGCCTTGCGAAATGCAGAGATTTGGTTTTGTACGTCAGTTTGTTCTTTGCTTTTATGAAATAGGATGTCTGAGATGAGTTTGTTTAGGGTGTCCAGAACGTCCCATTCCTGAGGGTTAAGAGCGATGCACCCGCCCTGTAGGTCTTTTACGGCAATGAGCAGTTTGCCAAAAAAGCGTTTAAAGATGATTGAAAATCGAGCAGAGATTTGATATTCCTGAAGTTTGGCCTCCGTGTCACGAACGGTTCGTTGGATGACGTGCCTTGCTTCCACCAACTTCTGCCAATGCTCCGGCGTAAGGACTACGCTTGAGCGAGAGCCACACTTGGCTAAGACGACCACCAGTTGAAACGGCTCCCTAGGAGCAAATCCCACACCGACAAACTTGGTTTGTGAGGGGATGAGGAAGTAGATGTCGGAGAGAGGTCCCAGGACGCGTCGCTCATGTGCACTGCAACAAAAAGGGCAAAAGAATCGAAATGATAGAAACCAGAAGCAAAAGAAAAAAGAAGGGGAAAAAAAGCACTAGCTAACATACTTACTCTGACGAATGAGGACCGGCGTCCTCCTGGTTCTCCTTGTTGCTCATGGCGCGCTGAAGACGTGTAGCCCTGCGCAGGAGTTATAGAAGAGCTGAAAACGGGGCAGAGGCACGATTAGAAAGAGGGGTGAGAGAGTGGGAGTGAGAGACAGAGAGAGAAAGAGAAATGTGGACTTACCTGCAAAGGCCTACAGGATTGCAGATGATGATGAGAGCTTTTGGCGAGGCATACGGGGTTGTAGGTTTTAAGAATGAGGAGATCGTTATAAGGGAAATCTTTGCTTCGAAATTTAGAAAAGAAAACTTCTTGGGAAAGATCCGCGCAGCGGTGAGAAAGATAATCGATAACGTAATGACCACAGGTAGCACTGTTATTTCCCTGTAACCTAATGGAGCTGTGCACCCAACGGGTACCGCAAACTGAATGGAGCCATTTTAAAATATGAGGCACTATGGGGCTTAAGCCAAAACTATCAAAATATTCCCCTCTACGGTTTTTATCGACGAAGATGCAGACCCAGTGTTTTCCTGGTTGCGTGCTGGGGTCGGTGTTAACGACCATGGCTAGAGGGAAGGATGAAAGAGAGCCTGCTGGAGGTAACTGATCGCAGGCAAAAACGCCGTAGAAGAAAGGGCGCGTGACGGAGCATGCTGATAGAAAGCGTTCGAGGTGGTACGTGTTCATGGCACTAAGATGGATCGGTTGGCGTCTATTTCCACAGTACGATGAATTTCCGCTAAAACGAGAAGCACGACGGGGTCTGCGAGCGGTTTAGGAAATCCGATGCTTATAGATACTCTGCCGTTTCGCTGACCGGAGATGTAATGGGCATTGGCGCTCATGTCGGCAGTGAGGTCAAACATCATAACTGTGTAACCGAGAGGATATTGATCTCTGGATATGGAGTGCACCTCGTCTTTAAAGTGAATGCCGAGACCGTCCTGAAGAGTTTGAAAGCATTGTAGAAATTGCCCATTGTCAAAGTCGGGTTGAAGGGGTTGCGAAGGGATGGGTTGGCCACTCACGTACATTTGAAAGGAATTCATGTTAAAGTGTTTAAGGTTAAATGGTTGGAGGAGTACTGTCCGCTGTAGGCTTTATCGGAAACCATGGCGACAACGACCCTTCTGGGAATTTGACCAATAAACACGTCATTAAACGTCATTCCGCTGGATCCCTTAGGAAGACTCAGGGAGTGAAAGCTTACATCCTTGAGATGGTACTTGGCGTGATTTTTGGACAGCACGGTATGATGGGCAATTTTTATGGTGGGCGAAGGCCTAACGGTTTTGAGATGTAACTTTGCGGATACAATTTCGGTGAATGCATTTAGGTCGTTTTTTGCTGTGGAGAAGATGTGAAACTGGGGCGAAGAGGGTGTGAGCTTTATGGTAACACTGACATTGTTTAACATTAGGTTTTCTTGTCTAAAGAGCGCATTGGAGAGACACCCCATGAGTTGCACCACCTGGCTTCCTTCGGTGTGCCCATGGCGATACAGCATTCCTGCATTACCTTCCCAGATATCCATGAGGCCGGCGGTATCTTTTTTCCAAAGGCTCGATTGCAGTCTAGAGTTCATGGCATCCTCAGAGTAATTGAGAAGGGTTTCGAGGTACGTCTTGTAAGGGTACCCTGGCTGTGGGATAGAAACGATGACATTGTTGAGGGAAACCTCTACCTGATGAAACAGAGCATTGAGAGAGTTGTTCACCAAAGTGGCCTGCACCTCGTCTTTAAGAGCATTGCCTTCGGCGTCCAGGATGCGCACCGCAAGCTCTAGAACGATGTAGGTGAGATCGAGGTAATCGTCGGCATTGCCGGAATAGTGAAAGGTTATAGGGGCATTTTTCATTAGCGTATTTTGAGGATTGAGGTAAATAAAGCGGGACTCCTCCACGTTCATTTGAATGGGAAGGTCCTTAAAAAGGTCTAGTTCGGAGCTCATGTGCACGGCGTCGGATTCAGCCATTACGAAAAGATGTCTTGAACCTTGCGCCTTCTGCGAACAGATCTAGACTCTTTGCTTACCGCTGCTCGAGAGGGTTTTATTCTTTTAATGCGGTGGAGGACCGAGCCTAGCATGGAATCAATTTTCGCGTCAGCTGTTCGCTTAAGATTGGACCCCGCTTCTTTGAGTCTGATTTTTAGTGCCTCTTTAGGAGCCGTTCCGGAGGTGGCTACGTCAGCTAGTACGTTTGCTCCCATCTTAACGGCCTCTTTTCCAATTGCTTTGGCGCCACTTTTAATAAACGGGAAAATTGATCTAAACAGGCCACCAAGAGCGGAGAAGAGACCGCTACCCCTCTGATAGCGCTTACCCCTAAATACAACAAAATCGCGGTCGTCTAGCGCCCCTCCCGCCTGATGAAGATAGTACCGAGTAATGGCATTTAGTTCCATGGTGGAGGTTTCGGTCTAAACGATAACACTACAGTGGAGGAAAAACCGTCTGCAAATGGCAAAAGATCTCCGAAACCGTTTCTTAAATGTATGTCCACAGTTTTAAAATCGTGCTGCACTAGGGGTACCCAATTTAGAGGAGAGAAGGTTTGTTCACCGGTCATGTAGGTGTTGTTGCTTCTTTCGTACTCCACGGCCACGCTTTCTATGACTTGAGCAAGAGTATCGCCCACCACTTGAGGCACGACAAGATTGCAATAAATAAACATTTCGTAAGCGAACCCCATATAGGGATCCACGGGATGTATGCCCTGCTTTGCATGAAAAACGTTGCTATAAGGTTCGAAACCGAGCATCTTGGCTAGCGATGGGGAGAGCATCAAACTGTGCACAAGGTGGTCCTTAAACAACTTTCTTTTTAGAATGGCGTCGCTAACCGACTCAGGAGAGGGCTCTGCTGCGTTGGGCGGCACAGCCGCGGCGGCGGCGGCGGGCGGCGCCTTGGGCGCCACGGCGGTTCCGTCGTGGGTTGGTAAACTCCGCGATGAAGCACTGGGAGAGCTGATGGATGGTTTAGATCCGGGTTTTGGGTTTGGCTCCGGCTTTGGTTCACCCCTTGGCGCGTCGGAAAGAAAACCTTCATCGGGATGTAGGACGGTAACCGGCACAGCATTTTCCATAAAGCCCCCAAATTCAGCTGAGGGTACGGGACCTGAGTGCACGGCCTCGTCGTTGACACAAACATGCTTTGCTGAATCAATGCGAAATACGTCCGGTACATGTAAATGTTTGGTCATAACGGCATTAATGCGGTTGACCAGCTCCTCTGGGTCGTGTACAATGCCCTGCGGTAGCTGAAGGCTAAATTGAGATTGCGTAGGACGCAGCGCCATGGTATACTTGGAACCCACTATTTGTGCATCCGATTTTGAAACATTGTAAAATTTTACCGGATAGCGCAACTTTTGCAAGGCAACCTCCCACTCCCCCTGCAGCACAACCCTCTCGGGGAGAATATTTGAAAACCTGGCCGTTGAGTTGCCGGTAAAGTGGTTCATGGAAGCGTTGCTCACAAGGGTGAGGGAGAAGGGTCTAGTCCTGATCATGCTGGTTCAACCGAAGAAGCCTTTACCCACGAGTTAAACTTTTTAGGGTAGCCCCTCCACTTCACGAGCACCTGCTTGTTATTTCCCCGGCCTTTAGTTTGCAATATAGACTCGACCTTAAACGTTTGCGGGAGCGCTACTTTCTGCAATTCCGCAGTGTAAAATGTCCCTTCTACAGCGTCTCCTGCGAGATCCTCGATCTTATATACCGCGGGCGAACCTCGGGCCACCTTTGAGACTTTGAATATTTCCTCGGTCCAATTCTGTTCGTAACCCTTTTTGAATCTCATCTTTTGTTTCGATATGCGCACGTGATCGCCCTCTTTTAGGGTTTGGGTTGGAGTTGGGCGCTGCGTTTTAAGTTTGTGGCTGTAAAGGTTGTTGTAGACTTGCAGCACGTTAGTTTCGTTAATGTCAATGGGGCCATTTTAATAGACCTGTGGTACGACTTGCTGTAGGATTTCACTAAAGCCGGGAGAATGTCCACGTAGCGATAGCTGTTGGTGTGCGTAAAGTACTTCCACATCTTTGTTTTTAGCGTGCGGTTAAAGCGCTCCACAATGCTAGCCTTTACGTTGCTGGAGGTGGTAAATTGCCTCACACCGTGCCGCTTTAGAAAACCTCTAAAGGTTTTGTTCACAAACTCGGAACCCTTGTCCGTTTGAAGAACCATAGGCACGCGTTTAGAGAAATGGTCGAAAATGCCGCCACGAGCTCCGAACCTAGCTTGGTCTTTAGCGGAACGGCCCATGCAAACTTGGAAAACAGGTCTATAACGGTAAGAATGTAAGCATAGGGTAAGTTATACTGCTTAAGGTTTGGCAGAACGTTGAGATCGGCTTCCCATACATCGTCTATATTAGTAACGTGGTAAAATCGGGTGGGGTAGCGTCTTGGAGCTGGCTTGTGATACGTGTAGCTGTCCTGCGTTTCTAAAAAGTACTCTACATGGGTCTTTGAGATACCGGTGGCCTTGCTAAGTTTAGTTGGAGTGGACAATCCTGCAGCGTGTTCGGCGTTGCCATAAATGCGCCTCAGCTGAGTCCATTCTTTCATGGTTTACTCCTTATACATGGGTTCCCAACGCCGACTTCTAAACTCGTAGGGATAGTCGGTGTTTCTTTTTTTTCCTGTTTGGCGATGCAAAGGGAATGAACGTGTCGTCTTTCTGTTTTTTGCCCGCTTCTAAACGCTTTAATTTAAGCTTCCGAACAACCCTTTCCTGCCTTGGTTCGCGCTTTCCTCTTTTAGTCAAAGGGGTTTTGACCCTTTTTTCTGTGTCACTTGTTTCGGAAATATCCTGAAACGCAACATCATCGACGCTGTCGTCGTCCTTTAACATAAGCGGTTTTCTAACTTGTGGCATAAGTCCCAAGTAGTTTCCCAATTTATATTTCATTAGTTTCCATTTCTCCGGCAGCGTTAGCTTAGACCGTTGCAGGGCGTGTATTTCTTTAGCCAAGTTGGAAAGACTAGAGTCGATGACGTGCAGCCGCTCAACAGCTTTAGGCTGTGGCGCAACAAGCACTTGGCGCCCAAACTTCATTTTACAAACTTTGTTACTAAAGCGCTCCCCAGGGAAGCAAGCACTGGCAACAGAAATGCAGGTAGAAATCCGCCACGCTGCACCAAAATGCGCTTCTTTTTCTTAAGGGTCAGCTTCTTGTCAACTAACCTCCTCCAACTTGCTCTGTGCCTTTTTAAACGATTGACGCACCTCGGAGGCAGTGTTACATTTCCCTTACTTACATTAAGCATGCACTCGGAAACGGCCTTCACTAATTCTGGGCTAGCGTTTTTAAGCAGCTGCTTGCGCAGCGCAGGTTTAGCCTTTGCAACAACTGCCAAATTTTCATGTTGCCTCGCTATAAGTGGACTCGAAACTTTAGCAATGGTTAACCGCTTTCTCGCCATGATAACTTCCTAATGACAACTTTTTAGTGCAGCACCCTGTATTTATCCAACTTTAGTCATTGGCTATAAAGTAAGATAGGCGTTCTCCTGGGAGGACGCCTGTTCTGAACCTGTAAGCGTTTGCAGTGTACTGGGTGCAGTCCATCACGAGGTATCCGTGGGGCTTTTCCGTGGCTTTTTCAAAGGCTTCTAATAGAAATTTAGAGTTTCTTGGCTCTAGCTGCTGACAAAGTCTTTCTATTTGCATTTTGTCCCTATTGTTTTTAAACACAACAATGTAGTTTGCATTTAACGATATGGTGCAAAATTTTTTTTCCTGCGGAAGAACATTTTGCAAGATGTATATTACCCCAAAGTGTCTGTGATGCGAATCTCTTGTAAAGAAGTTGGATACGTTTAAGCAATCCCCGGTATACATTAAATCGTCAAGAATAACAAGGTAGTTCTCCCGAACATCGTCTAGGTTGGGAATTCCCGCATGCGCCTCACAAGCTAAGGGTAATTCTCCCAGTTCGGGCACGTACTCCTCCGGGTGGCACCACAGCACCTTGCGCAAAGGTTGATCGAACATTTGCTTAGCATTGCGAATAAGATTCTTCACAAACGTGGATTTCCCGCAGCGCGAAGGACCGGCTACAAGCATGGTGCATGGAAAGGAAAATTGCGTAGGACATGATGAAGCAGAGCTACACTTTCGCATGGTTACTGCGGTAATGACCCATATAGCCTGCTAGCTTGCCCTTTTGAACCCATAAGGGTAGGTGTCAAACCCGTCCGTCATCACTCGCTTGGTAATGACCATTCTAAAGGTCTTGGTTGACGGTTCCGTTACTACGTTCCACAACGGTTTCCTGGAGATCTGGGTACCTCGTAGCCTTACGACCCTGCTGCGATCCTCTAGCACAACAGTTCGAATCACGTCGGCATTTACTGTCCTTAGGTTGCCAGAGTTTAGCGTGATTCCCTTAATTTTGCATACCGAATAGGTCTTGTTGGTCTCCGGGCATGTAATTTCTAGGCAGTAGCTTTTTGGTCCTGTAGAGGCATAGCGGGAAATATACGCTCCACGCCCGTACTTTTCCAGTTCATCGGTCATGTCTCCAAGAAAGCTACCCACGGCGGGCATCCACTGCCCCGGAGCGCCTACAGCAATCACAGAGTTCGTATCGAAATAGCACACTCGCTCTTTAAGCCGTTTAAGGTAATCGTACAATACCAGGCGAGCATGAGCTGTTGTATAGGCTGCAATAACAACGTTTGTGGTTCGGCTTATTTTAGGGCTCTGGTGGCTATACCGCCACACCACGTACATTGTATCATTGGTAGCTGGAACGTAAGTTTGAACCTCCACAGCAGGGTCATTAAGTAGCTCTATAAGTCTAGTGTACTGGTCCACTAGCTCACATGTGGGTAGGTTATCCTTCTGACCAAACTTACCCCAAAAGCTGTTTAGCATTAGCTTTGCAAGTTCTCGCCTGCCCGGGTTATGGGCAATGGCACTAGGGTCCAGGGAAACGCCTTCGCGTTCGTAAAACCGTCGCACAAAAGCGTCCTTCGCCTCAGGTGTCACGCAGTTGGACGGCCATCCGGAGGCTTCGGTCTTAATTTTTAAGAACTGGTTCACATAGTCCTCAAAGAGACCCTTAGACCCTGTTGTGGGATCGTATTGTACCATGTCATATTCCCACAGCTCAAACACCCCCAGCACGCGGTAACCCTCCAATATGGCTACCTTAACCTCGTCCACCACCCATGTTCCCGATAATGTCCTGGCATCATCGTCGCGATCACAATGCGTTTGGTTCTCTAGCTGGGCACATTCGCGACACAGCGGAAGCATAAGCTTTCCATTGACGCGCACCGGGAGCACGGGATGGTAGAGGTTTTGAGGAGGTAACACCTTGCACTTTACTAGGCCTCCCTTAACAGTATCCAAACTAGGAAAGTGCTTTGTGCTAATTTTGGGATGCCCCACTGGGTACGGTTTCGTCTTGTTCACAAAGGGATACAAACTGCACACATCATAATAAAATAGTTTAGCGTTTCCCGCTGCTTTGCAGTATGTCTTTGTGCAGTTGGTTCGACCCCCGTAAAAAGCATCCCTAGGGTCCAAGGGGTCAGGTATTGGAAACAGTTTAGCATATAGAGCAAGTTGTGCGTTTGCCTTTACCATTTCCTTAAAGTCACACTCCCACATTTCAATAACGTGGTAACCTGCATTTCTAATTTTCTCAGTTACTTTTTCAGTGCTCTCAAAACGCGAGGCCATGGTTTCGTTTCCCGTGCAGAACAAAAGCTTGTGTCTATTTGCAAAACACTTTGGACACCCGTGATACCAACAACCGTGAAATAGGTACACGGTTTGGTTAGCTCCAAAACCATCTACCTTGTGTCCAGCAATTTTTACTTCTCGACCCTTTGCAGCGTGCATAATGTTATCACTGGGTTGCTGCTCCAGCCATATCAACCATATACACGCTATGCGCGAATGCTTGTCTGCAAGGCGGTACCCTCCTGCAGGCATCACGGCTATTTGGTTTTTTGGCATAAACCGTTTTCGATACACATTCATGCATTCTTGTGCAATAGTCACACATTCTCGAAAAGCAACAATGCCGTTCTCATCGAGAAACTCTTTCCTAAACTTTAGGACACCCTGACGTCCATCTTACAGTACGCCAAATTTCGGCTTGCATGTCAAAGATGTAGTTGTGGGCCTTTTTTTCAGCGTACCACTTTTCAAAGTTCACTCGTTCATCTTCCGACGTGCTATCAGGGCAATAGTATTTTTGTTTAGGAATACCACCTACGTAGTGTTGATGCTCTTTCGTATTAAACAGGTAGGGAAAGTAACCCTTGCTCTCGCGCAAACCAAATGTTTTAGAAAATCTTGCCAGAGCCATAGGCAAGAAATTTAACGAGTCCAGGAAGGTTACATTGTTATGCTTTATTTGGTATATCTTTGTACCGTACATAATCAGCTCTGGCCTCCATTGCAAAACCCCCACCATATGCTTTAATACAAATTGCCCATCATAGGCTTTTAGGTTATGTGCAATCACAATAACATCCCAACGGTCATACATTGTACTCGTCACATGGTCAAACAACTGCTTTACTGGGACCTGTGAAAATGTCCTTTCCTTAATGCCGCATTGGGTGCAATAAGCTGTTGGATGTTTATCGCCTATGCACCGTGAGCACGCCTGATACAAAACGCATAAGTTCGGAACATGTTCAAACACGTCTGCCTTTCCCTTATACTCGCTGTTTTGTGTGCATTCAAAGTCGATAAACATCATCACAAAGTCGTTTCTTAACTTCTTTGCTTGGTAGGGCTGGATATAGCACATGTGGTTAGGTTTCACATGACTCTTGCAATTACCACAAAAAGACTCGCCGCACGTATGTGCTGTCTTTCTATTTCACATGTTGTACAACTTACAGCATACCAAGCACACTTTTTCTATCTCGCATACTGTATATCCTTTTGCATAAACCACTCCCTTCTTTAAATGATTGTTGTAGCACTCATCACCATTAAAATCTCGGTGACACTGGTTACATCGTACATAACGTGTAAACGGCCGCATGCACTGCATGTGACATTTGCGGCATTTATTGTCGCACCGGTGCTGCTCCCTTGTAATTGAAAAGGGATGAAAACACCCTCTGCAAAAGTACTTGCACTTAAATGCCATATGAAGGTTTACTATTGTGTTGTAGTGTCCGTCATTGAAGAATTAAATCAACGGGCTTGCCTTCGTGTTTCGCTGACTTATACACAATGGTCTTTCCGCTATGATCCCCAAAAACTGTGATTTTGTAACCCTGCAACCCTTCATCATAGCGTTTCACTTCGTTTAACCCTCCGCCAAAATTTCTAAAAAGTGCTAAAGCCCGCTCCTTTTGAAGAAATTCCGAGCGCGTCATTGTCCGTTTTTGCCTTCCCCACAGCAATGGCCCTTGGCAAACACATATTATCTTTATTTCGTATTTCTACAATGCCTTTGTTCTTAAAGCACGCCTCGCACGGTTTATAACACTGTCCGGTTACCTCCTTTGTCCATACACATGTTAGTTTTAGAGGACCTCCTAAAACAAACTGCTTATTGCTCTGCATAACTTTTTCTATACTTTGCAAAAATACATTGGTGTTAACTTGGTCGAACCTACGCACGCTCATGTTCATTGGCGCTAATCCTTCTTTAGCTGCGTGAATGGTTAGTCCTATGTACCCAGGTTCATTTTGCAAAAGTTCAGTATTTACATAATTTAATACCTCCTCAAACATGCTGTGCAACCACTGTTCGGGGTCTGCATCTTCTGGCATTGGTCTAACAGTAAGGTCAGTTTCAGAAAACCCCGAATAAAACTTACTAAGCGTTCTTTGCCTAACTCCTATAATATCAAAAATTCGGTGCTCTTTGCTATGCAAATTTAGTCTACTTGTGCTTGGCACCTCTTCCATTTAGATTGCTTCTTTTTTCCACAAAGGCTATTTTACTTTCTCTCGCAAACTACGTCCTTAAATATGCATTTATTCTTTCAACTATCCTTGCAGTAGGTACACTATTACAGCAACTATTCGTCCAATTATCTACGTTATGCTCTATTCAATCAACTCAAAACCTTGCCGCAAACTATTTCCTTAAACTAAACTTACTTATACCTTCTTTTATTTCACACTGTGCAACAGCTCCAGTAATTGAAAATATTCCTACTCAACTGTAACGCTCCTCATTTCAAATAACACTCTCAACCAAATATATATATTCAATAACTTATTTCAGCAGTTCTCTAAATTCAATCTATCTCCCGGTCAACTTCCCTTAGCTAGCGTACGTATCAAAGTATATGTTTTTATACTCGTGTTATCGCAGTCACACTATCCGGTTTTTGTTTCTCTTTCTTTTCTTATAAGGTTAGAGGTTCGGGTTATTTCCTATTTCGCTTGACACGCGGAAAGATGATATGGCAACCGACCTAGCAATAATGTCTGAGAATTGCACTAACATGCAACTTTGCAGTTTAAAAAGACAAGAAATATGAGCGTCGTCTTCAAGTTCCGCGCGTGGCAAGAATCAAATGCCTGAGTCATCACGAATAGGATATATCTCTGAGTAAGCACCGGATGTTCTGGCGCATGTGCGCGACAAGACAAGACAAGTGTTGTCAAGTTACGTAACAAGCGAGCCGCCTCTCTCCGTTCACACGACCACATATCTTCCCAGCGTTACCTGTGCGCACGTGTATTGACACCTTCTTACAAAGTTATGCCAAGTGCGATGGCTGAAATCCCAGCTCTTTTAACTCAGCATTCAGCGTTGTGTTTATTCACATTCGTAGTGATTTGTTTTGTTCGTGTTGATATATAGTTTAGTGTGTGATGTGCTGAACCACGGTCTGAGTATTATATCGGATTTTAACTGTTGCCTTAACATTAAAGCATGTCTGTTAACTGCGTTAGAAACCAAGCAAACAAGGTACAACTTATGCGTATTATTATAATTGATATTGTAAGCAAAATTTAGAAGCCATTTTTTTAGTAAATACAAAATTTCTAAAACATTTTCCATGTTGGGTTGAGTTTAGTTTTGTGAACATTTTCATATCTCATTCTTCAAAGATATCGAATTTAAATCGAAGTCTACTAACCTACTTTTTTGTTTTGTTTTGTTCTTGTTAATATGTAGATTAGTGTCATGTGCTGAACAACGGTCTCTCTCTCTCTCCATTTTATCGGTTTTTAACTGTTGGCTTAACATTAAAGCATATCTGTTAAAAATACGTTACAAACATGAGTTCAGAAGAAGAAGGAACTAAGCAAACAACTTATGCGCATCAATATAATTGATATTTTTAAGCAAAATTCAGAAGCCTTTTTTCTTTTTGAGGAAATACGAAATTTCGAAACATTTTCCATGTTGGGTTGAGAACACATCACCACTCCTATCTGCCATATTGCGACCCCAGCGCCTTGCCCTTTCATATCTCATTCTTCAAAGATACTGCTTTTAAATCTAAGTCTGCTAACCGACTTTTTTTTTAACTATACTTTTCACCGTCAGCAACGCTATCGCTATCGCAAACATTCGTGCAATTCCTTTTATTTTCCGCATACCATGGTTTCATATATCATTCTTCAAAAATACTGTTTTGAAATCTAAGTCTGCTAACCGACTTTTCGTTTTGTGTAAAATATACTTTTCACCGTCAGCAACGCTATCGTTATCACAAACATTCCTGCAATTCTGTTTATTTTCCGCATACCATGGTTTCATATATCATTCTTCAAAGATAGTGAATTTAAATCTAAGTCTGCTAACCGCCTTTTCGTTTTGTTTAAACTATACTTTTCACCGTCAGCAACGCTATCGTTATCGCAAACATTCCTGCAATTCCTTTTATTTTTCCGCATACCATGGTTTCATATATCATTCTTCAAAGATAGTGAATTTAAATCTAAGTCTGCTAACCGACTATTCGTTTTGTTTAAACTATACTTTTCACCGTCAGCAACGCTACCGTTATCGCAAACATTCTTGCAATTCCTTTTATTTACCACCCTCATTTCTCCCCCTTTTTTATACCTTTTCCTCACCTTTCTCTTTCATTCATTCCTAATTTTTCACCCAATCGCAACGTTCTTTATTTCTTCCAATCACTGCCACTTTTAAACTCCTAACTACCAATCGCATTCCATCGTATTTTGTCCAATCAAATACCGACACGTCACTTCCGCATACCATGTTTTACCCATTGCTTCAAGATCATTTTCCTCCGTTTCTTCCCAACACCCGTCAAGAACACATCAACGCTCCCTTACACCATATTACAACACTAGCGCCTTGCCCTAGTAGGTATTCATGGTGTATCTCGTCTTAATTCTGCCAGTCGCCATCCAGCATTGGTGTAGTGCATTTCGCCAGGCGTCATCAAGAGGGGTGCAAGGTGTGGCAGGGTCATTTATGTGGTTAACAATAAGCAGGGTGGGGCGGAATCCTTCCACTGGGGTCTTTAGGTCAGTTATGCACGTAAAATTTAAAAATAAAGATATAAGAAATATATATACGGTATAAACGATTGGAGTGCAACCAATTCTTTTTGCCACCAGGGGGAGGGGTTAAGTGGCGCTAGTGTCACAAGATGCCAAACGTGAATTTAAGCTGATGGAAGTGAATACAGATGGCGACCGTTAATCGGACTAAAGTAAGTCCTAACGTACCAAAAAAGCGGGAAAGTTTAAAGTGTAATGTTGGGGTTGAACTTAAAAAGTTGGGAAAATTTCTACCATCCCCTTTTTAAGTTCAACCCCGACATTGCACCTTGTTTTTCCAGCCTTTTTTGGCGGATTAGGACTTACTTTAGGCCGATTAACGGCCGCCATCTTGAATTCTCTTGCGCCATCTTGAAGTTACGTCCGCCATCTTGCGACACTAGCGCTCCTTATCACCCTGGTGGCAAAAATTGGCGTAACTCCAATTGCATATACCGTATAGATAACTACTGTCCTTCCAATCTCTATCTCACCATCTTCTGATCCCCTCATTCTATTAATTTGTTCCTTCTGATCATATATCGGAATGTTAACCCTTTCCTTTCTGCCTATAATTTCCAGTATCTTACGTACTACCCTTCCATGAATTTTGTTTGTCACAGCACATACCGTTCTTGTCCTATCCTTCTCTTTGCCCATGTTGATTACCCTTTCTAGATTTCTTTTCAAGCTACTTCTATCATTGAGTGTTTTCCCACATTCTTCAGTTACAACCGAGTAGTTGTAGTTTTCCGAACTACTCATTAGTACAGCATCATCCACAATTCCATTTCTAATTTTGCTGCATAACATTTTACCTGGTTCTAGTTCATTTTCCTTAAACAACTTTTGCAAATGCAAGTTGGATTGTATTATTTTATTAATAAATGGATCATTTCTGTCCTCTTTTGTATCCATAATAATAATAATAATAATAATAATAATAATAATAATAATAATAATAATAATAATAATAATAATAATAATAATAATAATAATAATAATAATAATAATAATAATAATAATAATAATAATAATAATAATAATAATAATAATAATAATAATAATAATAATAATAATAATAATAATAATAATAATAATAATAATAATAATAATAATAATAGTAACAGTAACAGTAACAGTAACAGTAACAGTAACAGTAACAGTAACAGTAACAGTACCAGTAACAGTAACAGTAACAGTAACAGTAACAGTAACAGTAACAGTAACAATAACAATAACAATAACAATAACAATAACAATAACAATAACAATAACAATAACAATAATAATAATAATACTAATAATAATAATAATAATAATAATAATAATAATAATAATAATAATAATAATAATAATAATAATAATAATAATAATAATAATAATAATAATAATAATAATAATAATAATAATAATAATAAAGTCCTGGTCATCTCTTGTAGGAATTTCATCACATATTTCACATGTTTGGTATACCTCCTCAAGCCAACTAAGTTCTAATATATTTTGTAGCTCTTTTACACCAATCTCCTTCTTTAAGTAACCTTCTATTCTTTCGATTTGCGCTTGTGTTGTCTTTTTTCAGTAGGAGTCTGTGTCTGTGCATCGACAGTCTTCTTTTCAACTGCCACCTCCTCCAAAACCTTCACTTCCTTAAGTTCATCCATTATTTCTGTTATACAGTCAGTAGCCCCAGGCATCCTCTTAGAATAGCTAGCTAACTTGTTAACAGCTAACTTAATCTCTTTCTTAGTATTTGGGATCTCAACTATTGTTTTCTGTAATATCCCTATCTCACTCATTGTTTTCCTCAACAACTCTTCTAGCATATTAACTTCTTTTTCCATCCTCTTAAGAAATTGAGAACTCTCCTCATCAGCAGTTCTTGTTTTTTCCGGTGTCTCCGCTCTCTTCCGCTTTTGCTCTCGGACTTCCTGTTTATTTGACGATGATGCTTCATGGCAACTTATACCTGCTTCACCACTGTATTTACTACTTTCCCCTTTGAGTTGATATTCAATTTCACTTCCACTTTTGCCTGGAGATCTTGGTATTGAATGTGTCTTTTGAAGAGGATCAAAATCCTCGAAATACATCATTTCTTCTAGAGGTGGTACTACTTTTCTTTTCTTTATATTTGGCCCAATATCTTCATGCACTTCTTGCCTTTGTTTGGTTACCTCATTCTCATTCTGGTTTCCCCCCGTTGATGTAGGTCGCACTTCAGCATCTTCCTGCAGGTGCCTTAATGAGGAGCCCATAAGAGACACGGAACTTCTTCTGTGGAGATAAGGTGTCCGACAAATATCGTCGCTTCTGCGGGGATCTGTCCTTTGTAACATTTGCGGTTCAATGCCCCCTCCCCAGAATCCGTGGGTAGTCCGAAACTAGGTCAGAGAGGGATTCCGGACCTTTGGTCCTACCCTCCTGGGGTAATTTTCCATATGATTTTTGTTCCGCCGTGTTTAAATTGTCATCACGAAGATGAAAGAAGAAAGGATGGAGTCAGGGGAAGGAAATAGGAGCAGGTAAAGGAAAGGAGGATCCCACCCGGAAAAGAAAACGGAAGAAGAGTGAGAATCCAGCTTGGGGACCCCGGGTACGCCAGATCCGACCTTCCAAGAAGCAAGCCCCTGGGGTATAGGTAGGTAGGTATGTAGGCAGGCACGCAGGCAGGGTGTGTAGGTGGGTGGGTAGGTGGGTGGGTAGTTAGCTGGGTAGATAGGTAGGTAGGTGAGTGGGTAGGTGGGTGGGTGGATGGATGGGTGGGTAGGTAGGTGGGTAGGTAGGCAAGCAGGCAGGTAGGCAGGTACATACGTAACGGAATCTTTCGACGTAATTTTCACCCACTTAAGGTCTTCTGATTGATTTGAAATTTTGCACACATATTAAGTATGAATGATAATACAACACTATCGTAATTTTAACCTCCGATCCTGATCAGGATCATCAGGATAAACAAAATTATTTAGCTAAATTTATCACTGTAACAGAATCTTTCGACGTAATTTTCACTAACTTACAGTTGTCTGATTGACTTGAAAATTTGCACACGTGTCAAGGACCGACAACAATACAATATTATCATAACGTTATTCTAAGATGCTTATTAGGATCATCAGGAAAAAGCAATATTAATTACCTAAATTTATCAATGGAATGGAAGTTTTCGACGTAATTTTCCCTAACTTACATTCTTCTGAATGACACGAAAATGTGCGCACATGTCCAGGACCAATGACAATACAATAATATTATAACATTGTCCTAAGATCCTGACCAGGATCATCAAGATAAAAAGGGACTTAGCTAAATTTATCACAGTAACGTAATTTACAGCTACTTGAGTAGTCCGATTAACTTGAAAATTTGCACACATGTCATGGGCCAATGACAGTGTAACAATATCATGACTTTGTCCTAATGTCCTGACCAGGATCATCAGGATGAAAAAGTGACTTTTTTACATTTAACAATGTAACATAATTTTCACCAATTTGAGACGTCTGATTGACTTGAGCATTTGCACACATGTCAAGGATCGATGCCAATGTAACAATGTCATGACTTTCTCCTAATATCCTGTCCGGGATTATCAGGATGAAAAAGTGACTCGACTAAATTTAACAATGTAATGTAATTTTCATCCACTTGAGACGTCTGATTGACTTGAATATTTGCACACATGTCAAGGACCGATGACAGCGTAACAATATGATGACTCTGTCCTGTCCAGGACCATCGACACGAAAAAGTTACTTGACTAAGTTTAACAATGTAATGTAATTTTCACCGACTTGAGACGTCTGATTGACTTGAATATTTGCAGACATGTCAAGGACCGATGACAGTGTGACAATATCATGACTATGTCCTAATGTCCTGTGCAGGATCATCAGAATAAAAAAATATAGTTTAGAAAAACTAAAAAGACACGCTTTTATAACAAACCGAACTAAAAGGTGGAAAATAATTTAAACTATAAAGAGTTTGTTCTATATCGAAATAAAGTCAACTAGTTCATTATATTTCAAAATGTTGTAACAACTTTAAAATAAAAACTAATTTAGACTAACAAAATAATATATTTTATTGTTAAAAAGCGCGGGGTGTCGGATATCCATTGCTATAAATACTTACATTGGTAGCTATTTATAAAAGTAAAGTTATGATAAACGTAACGTGAAAACACCCCACGCTTTACTTACTCTACTGGTAAGTAGGCGGAGTATTGTATTCCATCCAAAAATTCGAAGTCGAGATTTCACCCGAAATACGTTTTGAGACCCCCTGAATAAAAAAGAGCATTTTTAGAAAAAGGGCCGCGCGCACGCCTGTGTGTGTGTCTGTGTGTGTGTGTGTGTGTGTGTGTCTGTCTGTCTGTCTGTCTGTCAGTCTGTGGACAGCATAACTCAAAAACGAAACGTCGTTTAAAAACCAAAGTTGGTGTTTAAGTTTGGTGTCTTTCAAGGATGCGACTTTGAAGAAAATAGCCCCACCCTAAACTATCCTTTACATGAAAAATTTTTGGAAAATGTTTATTTTCCTGGAAATGGCTCTAACGATTTTGATTAAAATGTCATATGTTTGAAATATTTTTGTGACAAATAAAGTGTAGATCTTGTATTTTCTGGCTATAGCTCCTGTAGTCGTATTTACTCTGGACGACTTTTGCATAACTGGTAAACTTTTAGAGATAGACCAAATCATGCCGCACGAAAAATGTAGATCTTGTTAAAATACACAATTTATGTCAAAATAAATTTTCTTGTAGGGTGAACCATTTCGGAGATATTCCTTGTTATGTGTGTGAGTTCCGGAAAACTTGAAACTTTCGTGAAATGGAGCATCGTTGTTCATTTTTTATGTGAAATGTGCAAAGAAAACGGAATCTCAAAGCTTTAAAAGATTTGACTATCGCCCAAAGCGTACTGTATTATAATATTCCTTCTGCACCTACAAGGAAATAAGCAATAAGATAATTTGTATAAATGTTTATCTTAACTAACACGAAGATCTAGGAATAAGGGTTTGTAAGAATGGTTAGTACAAGAGTAGGGAAAGTCATGTGAGTGCAACACATCAGATTTTTTTATATGTTAAGTGTGCAAAGGAAACGGAATCTCAAGGCTTGAAAAGATTTGACTATCGCTCAAAGTCTGCTGTATTCTAATATTCCCCTTGCACCCAGGCGCGGATCCAGGGAGGTGCCAGGGGGCCCGGCCCCCCTGTCATATCCTACTTTATTACTATAAATGCTATATGTGTGTTACCTCATCATCACGCAAAATGGACAAACCGATTTCTATGAAAATTTGTATAGGTATGTACTACCTTTAAACATTGTTTCTTTCAGTTAAATATTTAGCTAGTCATGTTTTAGCATGAATTTAATTATTAAGAAGTGGTAGTGGGCCGGAACCGCCCCACCCCTATCGAATATTGTAGATCCGCACCTCCTTGCACCTACAAGGAAATAAGCAATAAGATAATTTGTACAACTATTTATCTTAACGAAGAATATATAGGAATAGGAGTTTGTAAGAATGGTTAGTACAAGAGAAAGTCATATGAGTGCAACACATCATATTTTTTACAATAAAATGTATTATTTTATTAATATAAATTAGTTTTTATTTTAAACTTGTTACAACATTTTGAAATATAATGACCTAGTTGACTTTATATCGATATAGATCAAACTTCATACTTAAAATTATTTTCCACTTTATAGTTCGGTTTGTTATAAAAGCGTGTCTTTTTAATTTTTTAAAACTATAATTTATTACGGGATGAATGGCAGGCTTATTTTATCGTTATGTCTGTGTATTTCTTTTAACCTAAAAAAGTCCTGTTTACTGTATCGCAACAGGCATTGTGCCAATAATTCTGTTAGCATTAGCAGCGAAAGCTGCCTTTGGCCTCTAGAATTGAAGCGTAGCGGATAGAAGAGATAGTGTGAGCTCTTCGGGAGTTACTATGGTTCGCTCGCAAGATGGCATTGGTGTCGCGGTCGCTTCACTTTAGTTCACCAATGCATGGTGAAAATGGGTTTCATGTTATTAATTAGCATTTTAAATACCTAAAATCGTAAGCACGAATATTTGAAATACTGTTTTGAAACATCGTCTTCCCTTGACACATAATATAGGATGCTATTTTACAATAATGAGTATTATAATTAATGAAGAACAATGGGAAATATCTACTTACATGATTTTATGCTGAAAAATTAAACCGTAACGCAAATTATGTATGTTATGTATTTAAAACATCGAAACTCACCGTGGAATTAGATGTTGGAAATCTTGGAGAGTTTACGTGTTGATTTTGCTGACTTCGATGACGTCATTTCTCTACTGATTTCCTTGGTACGAAAAAAGAAGCGACACTTCATGTAATGTAGTGTTAACTTTCCAACTAAATCCAGTTTGTGTTTCACGCAGCATCCTATTCCACTGGGTCCTAATATGATTTCGTCTATGTTATCTAAGCACTCGTAAAATATATCACCCCACAAACTTTCAGACGAGCACATTTGCTTCTCTAAAATAGCCTCGACTTGCAAAAGAATATTAACCACACATTCAGAGGGGTAGGTTAAATACCGACAATTTTTTAGGGTGCCATAGTCTTTTATTGTAGTGAAAGTGGAAGCTAATGTGTCACAGGGTAGATCGGTGGACAGAGTAGAGGCACAGGTTTCACAACTAAGTTTTTCGAGCATCTTTTTTACTATATAACCCCCTAAATTGTGTACTAAGCATCTTTATGAAATATTGTCCTTATAGAGTTCGGGAACTTCACTTTCCCAGTCAAGTATTTTGGTTTTGTTCTTTATTTTGTTTCCAACCAAATCCAACAGCTCGCGGTTTTTTTGCTCAGTTTCTTTTGCCAATATACGAATTTGATTCATAAAAGATGTAAGTGGTGGCTCCACTTTATTCTCACAATTAGCAGCATTTGACAGTGCAAGTTTTACAGGGACATACACAGCCTGTAGCATATGTAAATGTAAAAAGTCAACTGTGGAAGGATGGTCATCACAGCTTAAGGAACGCATAATTCCAAAGTGCCGTTCAAGGGGGTCTAGATTGAATTTTGCTGTTAAGGCGTATGCAAATCCTCTATTCCATAAATACTCGGACACTTCCAAAGTACTTTTTAAGGTGACTCTAAGAGATTCCATTGTCCTAGTTGAGCAGAATGTGTTATTTTCAGACGTTATTATGCGAAAGAAATCTTTTAGTACTCTGTGAGATTGCGAATTTTTATAGAGTGCTTTAATTGGAACTGTGGAGTTTAATGCATCTACAAGATTATTTACATCTCTTGTGAATAGCTCAGTATTTTCGCTTCCCTTAAATTTTTCAAAATTAATTTTCCTGATGAAGTCAATGCCATTTGCAGTGCTGTTACTGAACAATTGAAAACACAGTCTCACATTCATTTTCTAAAAAGAGATGGGGTCTATGTGGGATGAGGTCAATTTTGGACAAACTCTAAGACCAGCAAATTTAGGAGAAGTGTCAGCTTCATAAATATATCTATAAAAATTATATTGGATGCTCTTATTTCTGTATAAGACATCCACCTTATCATGAAAATAATTTCTCATGCATTTTGTTATGTGGACGCAATCTGAAAAAGCCCATATTCTTCTTTTGTCATCAAGTGGGTGCTGGATACTGCATTGCACATTTTACATGTTGCTCCTATTCCTAAATTTTTTCCATACTTTTTTGTTTGATTGACTTCCATCACTAGTGAATCCAACAATTCTTGTCCCTGAGTTTTCTAACTGGATAATCACTTCTATAAGGAGCTTAGCTATTATATCACCCGGTGTAGCATTTCTACTTGCGTAAATCGCTACTGGTTGGCTCCATTTATGTAATAAGGGAACAAACATAAAAACTAAAGCATGGTTAGCCATCGAATTTTTCTGATTGTCAGGAGTGTGTTCACCTAGATTCACGAATCCGTCCACTTTTAGTGAGCTAGCATTGAACCTAACTTCTTCTCTTAATTTGACTTCATCAAATATTACAACTCCAAGACGCTTGTTTTCATCTTCTTCTTGACTGAATGTAGTAGAAATCGCATTTAGAGCATTGCTACTTATATCATATGTGCACTTTATCCCTTTAGATAATTTCCTTAAATGGGCTTCAGAAGGCAGGGGCAGCAATTCATGTGTTAAGCAATGTCTATAACCTTTAGGTCTTTTAATTTTAAATAGCAAGCTTTCTAATAGAAATTTATTGGTGTAACGCATCCCCTTTGAGCTCGTCTGACATTTTTTAAGCATTGTATCTAGAACCAGCTTTTGTTTTTTACTTAAACAATTTAAATTGCGTTTATGTTCGCAACAATTAGTAGCGAATTTCTTTTCTTCTATTTTTAATTTAGCCCTCTCTTTAGATAGCAGGATTTTAGTTCTAACTAAATTTCTATTGAGGTTTCTAATTCTTTTCTTCAGTGTAGCAATTTCATTATTGACACTTGTATTTGTGACCTTGGAGGAATTAGAACTGTTTTCTGTGAATTCCTCATTGTTGAAGGACGGCGCGTTTGAAATAAGAACTGGTTGACTGGATCCTGCATCTGGTAATTTACTGATTGTTGAATATTGCTTTTTCAGTAATTTTTTGTCTCTGTTTTGTGGAGATTTTCGGGATTTATGCACTGTAGTTAAGTACCTGGGTAAATTAGGAAATATACAGGGAATTGCCCTTTGCTTTAACCTCCATTTAATTCTAGGGATTTCAACTAGTTTTCCATGCACAACGAATGACACTAAAAAGTCCTCTGGAAAATGTTTGTCACAAATACTAGATTTAACAGATAATTTAGTGTCTTTCCTAGGAAGAGACTTTTCCCATTTGTAAAATAGATTTTTATCTTTAGGAGGAGTAAAAAAATGTCTAGCTTCTGAGCAGTTTCTGTATCCTGAACGACAGCCGGGTACAAAACAAGTTGGCATTTTTAATCAATTATTGATGTTGCTTGAAACTTACGTTTTGAAGAACACACACATTTATGCACAAACTTAGAAGCAATTTCACAAGTTATGTACCTAATTACTCACAACACACAACGCATACGTATAAAATTATCTGTACTTCCGAATCACATACTAGGCAGTTCGGGCGCATTTTGAGGCGACTGCGATCGCCACGCCGCAGTTTCGGTCAGTTGCCACGGGACCACGGATCATGCAGTGAACTAGCGGGAGAGCTCACACTTTCTCTTCTATCCGCTATGATTGAAGTGTAGACCATGAGATGTACATCCATCTCGCTCTATACCATTAACGTTAATCATAATTATCAATGTGTGAGGCAGCAAGGCTCCACAGAGATCACTCAAGTCGCAGGTTCATTTCCCTCACCCTCCTATGAAGCTGCGGCCTGTCGTGTCTCTGGAAAAGCCCTACAAACTTAACATTGGCATAGCTGTTTAATGTATTAAAACATTTTTTTTTTAAATTTCAAATTTGGGGCATGTTTACTTGAAAATGGAGACATTATTCACAGCATTTAGGGACTTTTGGCTTCACCACAGATATCGCTTCACCGAGGTGGCAACACTAGTTACTCTGTGTTGTTGTCTGTTTATCGGGCGTAGCATAAGGTTTAAAGCTAAAAATGCCCTGAATGAAGTTTACCGAATGAATCTGAGAAAAAGTGTGATTTATTCAGCTGTTAACAGTTTGCAATTTACAAAGACAACCTATATAACGAGGTTAGTATCCTATGAATACTTGTTTTAGCTAAGGAAACAACCAGTGAATACAGTTCGGAAGGAGGTACATATGCTTTTTGTTTAGATGAATGAGATTTCGGCATTGTTTTAGGTGAATATTTACAAAATCGGCCGCTCGAGAAAACGAATAAAATAATGTGCAATGGATGCAGTTTTTATTGCTGATTATGATTTTGAAAGTTTTATTTTGCGCTCAAGCTTCGTTTTTGATCTATGAGCAAATTTCGTGCGTGCGATGCAGTGGTTTTATTTCGATTATGCGGCGGATATTTTGCAAATAAATGTGTATAAACGAGTATAATATATGGTAGAATGATTGATTAAAGCATTTGCGTTGAAATTATTGCATAAACACTGCCCAAATTGTAAATATTTCGATAACACGGGACCCTGTTACCCCACTCATATACACACACTAAACCTAACCTAACATAACCTAACACGGGCAAAACGAAAACCGCAAAACAAAACTTTCAAAATCGTAATCAGTAACAATTTCAACGTAAATACATCTATCAATAATTTTAGCATATGTTATACTCGTCTATAAACATTTATTTGCTAAATATCCGCCGCATAAGCGAAAAAAACTGCTGCATCATAGGTACGGAATTTGCTCATAAATAAAAAACGAAGCTTCAGCGCACAATACGACTTTCAAAATCGTAATCAACAATAAAAACTGCATCCATTGCACTATGTTTCATTAGTTTTCTCGAGCGGCCGATTTGGAAACAATTACCTTGTTTTATTCATCTGCCAATTTTTACCGCATGTTTTTGAGAAGTGTTTCAAGAAAAAATCACGGTATTAGTGTAGTATAGTAGGAAACAGAGTATGTTACTTGGCTGCAGCGTATAAAACCATAGTTTTCTTAAAACTGCTTATATAGAGCTTATCTTTGGAAGCAGAGGACAGATAGTGACATAGAAATTAAAAGTGAATCAAGCACAGGTTGTAGTGTTTATGAAAGGGGGAAAATTAAGCAAATATGATAAGTGGAAAAAAGAGTGCTCATAAGGTAGTTCGAGGATGTATTTACCTAGGTGTTTAATTGTTGGGAGTAGCTCCTGGGAAAAAAATTAACGAAGCAAAAGGGAAAAGTGCTGTGGTAGCCGTCAGAGGATGCAAAAATAGAATATCAGACATAGAGGTTAAGTGGTTAGAAAGAATTTATAGCACGGTGGTAGAAGCTGAAGTACTGAATGCTATAAAAGTGTGGGGGTTGGATGGAGGGTGGGAAACTAGACTGTTCACAGGATATTCTGCAGGAAAATACTAGACCTACCAGCCAAACTTCTGCAGACGAACCCCATCAGAAATTAATAAAATGGCATTGAAATGGTATAAAAGTTACTCTAGAGTGTTCCCCATAGTCAAAAAGTTCCCCAATTTTGGTACAGAATCCTAAGTAGCTAAAAGAAACATTTTTAGGCAATGTTTAGTACCAAGAGAGTAGAGCTTAAGAGGCAGTGGATGTGCAAACATTCTTCAAAAGAACATGGAAAGTAATAGGCTAGGAGGGGAAGTGAAAATAACTCCACAGAGTTTTGGAAGGCTGCAAGAATAAGAATTGAAGACATAGAAATACAAGAACTCATTAATGCAATAGTGGATAAGAACTCCTTGATTTTCTATGTTCAGATAAAAATATCATGGGTAAAGGAAACATATGTATGTAGATAGGGTAAATAAAGAGGAACAAGAGGGTATTGCATGGTTAAGAACTGGTGTTTGGAGATATAAAAGATTTTACTAATGGAAAGGGTAGAATGAGACTGAAAAATTCAATGCTATAGCTGGAGTTTGAACCACCGGTGACCATCCGGCTGCTCAAACCACTGAGCTAGCATGGCAGTGTGCCAAGGACGACATTAAATTTTCCAACTCATTCACATTTTCCCACTAAACCACAAGGAGATCCCAACTTCATATGAGATAATATACCCTAATGGCCACTTACAACGTGTAAGTACTTAAGTCCCGGGTTCATAGTTTAACCAACTATAAGTTCAATCATTGGAAATTAATTCTTCTTTCACACAAGCCATGTGTAGGACAAGGTTTGGAAAGGGTAGAATGAGACTGAAAAATTCCATGCCATAGCTTGGAAAGAAAAATTAATTTCCATTTTAGAAATGGTATACTACAGATTTAATGTTTCCTGTGTGGCGATAAGGAGGATATTCAGCATCTTGTATTTGAATGTAAAGGGACAGACATGTGGAGAAAAGCATGTATATCCGAAAAATGGTATAAAATTAGCAAAAAATGTGCCGCAAGTGATTTGTTCTGGAAAGAGTGCAAGAAATCAGTTCAGTTTTTAGATAAAGTAAAAAAGAAAAACAAGTGGAATTGGGCAGTGAAAAGAGAGAAAACAGTTACCCACAGCAGTGAATAGATTGTAATATGTAGTAAAAGAAATTTATTTGTTTAAAATGTAACAGGATATGGGACAGTAAGCCTGGGCTAAAGGCATGTACTATTTAAGTGGAATTTACTTAGCACAAATAAATAAATAAAATACACATAGAACTAACTTAACCTGGGATCTAAATCATTTTATGAATATATTATTAAAAAATAAGGTGTATTACTTGTTATTCTTAGGTATTTAAAGTCATTCTGTGTTGAATAAACAAATAGGCTTTCCTACATCTCTGATTTGGGTAAAGTACATTAAGTGATACACACCAACCATCTATACCTTAAAAAGAATGTTTTATTTAAAAAGAGTCAACCCTTAACTATTTCCCAAAGTGTTCAAAACCTGTAAGTAAAAAATACCATTACTGTATTTTTTAAATATATTTCAGTGCATGTTCTGTATGGAGTACAGTGGGCAATGGTGATCTATCTGGGTCTGAGCCGATTTAACCTCTCATATTACCTCCCCTCCAACCCAGCCAGGGTTATCCTATATAATCTATCTCGAACTAGAACGATTGTTGCAAACAAAAAAGGTAGGGGAGACATACAGAAATAGTGTAACGGAATGCTCTTAGGCCACTGATTGATGGTTTCTGGTGTGAACCACCTCTATAAACACCCATGAATTACCCCCCACCAATCAGTGGCCTAAGAGAGCAATGTTACAGTATCTCTGTTTCTCTCCCTTTCCCTTTCTATATGATGACAATAGAGTCATTCTAGTTTGAGACAGATTATAGAATAGGAGCCAAGCTTCTAACAGTGACAAGTACGTGGCCTAGGTGGCTGTTGGAACATCTCTCGAAAACCAAGCCTTGATAGAAAGAATGAAAGCTACATATATGAGTAAGATTCTCTGCCTTGCAAAGAATGCACAATCACGACTAACTTATTAACTAGCCCAAAAACCCTTCTGCGTCAAGGAACTATGTCTAAAGCACGCTATAGAAGAGCATCAAAGATGATTAAAGGAGTTACAAGAGAAACAAACCAAAATATGGAATACTTTCTCCCAGACAGTCATTATTATTCCTAGTATATTTCTACTACATGTTTCATCATGCATTCATGTATCATATTTTGATTGCAGTGTTTAGTTATGCTATGTTGGTATTTTCAGTGCATGCATGTTTCTTTGGCTGGCAGCACTCCAGCTGCCTAGGCCACACCCCAACTGCTGTAATATAGGATAACCCTAGTCAGTTATCCCACCACTGCTTCCAAACAGACTGCGACTACACCTCCACTACTTCCTGTCAGACCACATGAAAGCTCCTGCCAATATTTTCATGTGCAAATAATCATTTCTCTATCCCAATCTTTCAAAATAAAGAAATAATAAATCTATGGATATTAAATATGGGAACAGTCAAGTAATGACAAATTTATCACATTATTGATGCACCTTGTTAATTTATTCCGTTTGTAACATTTTCTCTACCCCAGTGTAGCATTTCCAACAGATTTTTGTTTTTCTGTACAGTCTACCATTGCTGTTTTTACAACCAGCATGATTTTCTGAAGAGCAGATTGGTCTTGTTTTTGAAATAAATAAAATGTATTCCTTCCCCATGCAACCTCCATTCCTTGTCGTAATCCTTATAAAAAAATTGAAGTTACTCCTTTTTCATGTCCAAACTATCCTCTCCTTGCCCCATTACATTAAAAAAAAAAAAAAAAAAGAATGAAGATGCATTCCTTTCATATCTAAACTACTCTTCCCTTGTCTTATTGCTTTAAAAGAAAAATAAATTAACATGTCAGAGGTGTGACTGTAGGATGGGATCTTTTCTTTAGCCACAGTTATTGCCCAACCTCCCTAGAGTCTGGAAGTGTGGATGAGATTGTGAATGTCTGTGACTTTAATGTAATAACCCAAATTAATACAAATATATTGTTGGTTTACTACCAACGTAAACTTCAAAACTGAGGCATTCACACCAAATATGTAACTTTGGTAATGCATGGTACATGGGATAAGGAATTGTGGTAGGAGGAGCCATGTGGTCAAACAGTAAGTAGAAGCAGTTTTGGGGAACCAACTTCACGAAAGGGGAAGCAACAAGTGAGGTTAATTTGGCTGGGACCCAGATAGATCATTATTGCCGCATGATCCCAGCATTGTTATGTAATGCACATATACATAATTCCTTTATTGCACAAGGTATACACTTAATTAACAACTGTATGGAAATATACTGAGGACCCTAAGCCACAAAGTGTGGCTAGAATAATGAAGACCCTAAACCAAAAAGTGTAGCTGAGGGATATTTATTATGAGGGGTTCAGTCACACTGCGAAGTGATGACAAAACGTGGCCCAAACATCAGTATAACTAAAACCCTATGATCGCCAATACTCCTTATTAACTCAAGATTAGCGTGCACATATCCTGAAATTGCTAACATAAGTCTTTCTGTCTGCCGTATGGGTTACTGTACGCCATATGGAACAGGGACCCCATTCCATGCTGATGCCAATTGTGCATGAAACATGGGTCAGTACCACTGTCTGCTTTTGTGCTTAGATAAAGGTGATTAAATAATTGAAATTCCTTTGAGTTTGCTTGTGTAGTAGATGTAAATACTTGGGAATCTTGTGACCTATCTGCCTTCCCTATTTAGAAGCTTTTCTTTTATATTTACTAGGTTTGGGTTCAGTTCTGCATGAACACAGGTTACCAAGATGGTGTTCATTGGGTTTTAGCTACACTGATGTTTCTCTTTCTCTTCTTATAATGGTAAATGCAGTTCACAACATACAGTCCAGCAAACGGTAGAATTGACCCTCAAAATTAAACTATATTTTGATGTCTATCATCACAAAATAAGAGGTATAAAGCTAATTTCTATATATAATTATATACATAATGTATACAAGCCTAAAATTTAAATCAATTACCCATTCTTGGCAGTTTTACGGACTTGGCATTATGTTAATCTTTTAATAGATATGTTTTAAATACAAATTGGCAACCCTGCAACATAAATACTCTCTTGTATACTGGAGGGAAATTTTCATCCTGTTTTCTATATTTGTGCTTTGTTGTATTAAGAAGAAAGCTTTTAGTGTGTCTTAAAAATTGACATCTTGTTGCACATTACATGAGGTCCTGTCTCTAACAAAAAATGTAAGAAAGTATCTGTTGTCAGTGTAATAAATTATAGTTTAAAAAAACTAAAAAGACATGCTTTTATAACAAACTGAACTAAAAAGTGGAAAATAATTTTAGGTATGAACAATTTGTTCTATAAAGTCAAGTAGTTCATTATATTTGAAAATTTTGTAATAGGTTTAAAGTAAAAGCTAATTTATATTAACAAAATAATACATTTTATTGAAAAAATGTGTGGGGCACTTTTCACGTTACTTTTATCATAACTTTACCTTTATAAATAGCTACCAGTGTAACTATTTATAACATTGTATATGTCACCCCACGCTTTTTTACAGTAAAATTTATTATTTTGTTATTATAAATTAGTTTTTACTTTAAATCTATTACAAAATTTTCAAATATAATGAACTACTTGATTTCATAGAACAAAGTGTTCATACTTAAAATTATTTTCCACTTTTTAGTTCGGTTTGTTATAAAAGCGTGTCTTTTTAGTTTTTTACTTTCTCTACTGGTAAGTAGAGGAAGTATTGTACTCCACCCAAAAATTGGATGTTGAAATTTCACCAGAAATATATGTTTTGAGGCCCCCTGAATCCAAAAACAGCATTTTTGGAAAAAGGTGTGTGTGTGTGTGTCAGTCTGACACACACACACTAACTGACAGCATAACTAAAAAACAGAAAGTTGGTTAAAAACCAAAGTTGGTATTTAAGTTTAATGTCTATCAAGGATGCGACACGAAGATTTTGAAGAAAATAGCCCCACCCTAAACTACCCTTTACATGGAAAATTTTGATTTTCTTGAAAATGGCTAACGATTTTGATTAAAATGCCATATGTTTGAGATATTTTTATGACAAATGAAATGTATATTTTGAATTTTCTGGCTATGGCCTATGTAGTCCTGTTTAGTCTGGATGAGTTTTGAATAACTCGTAAACCGTAAGAGATAGACAAAATCTTAATATACAAGAAATGTAGATCTTGCTAAAATACACAATTTATGTCTCAATAAATTTTTTTGTAGAGTGAACCATTTCAGAGATATTCCTTGCTTTGTGTGTCAGTTTCCGAAAACTTAGAACTTTCGT